>JAJJWW010010322.1:0-600000 GCA_023531295.1 Papaver armeniacum
TAGTGGAAAAAGAGCTATGTAGACGCAAATGAAACGACACAAAAAGGTATGGCAATACAAAAACCGAAACTATGCTCCTGGACCGTGTGGCCGACTAAAGTCAAAGCGTCGTGGTGTAGGGACTTAGTTGACTTACCCAACGACATACGAATAGTGTACAGTTTCCGTGGAGAGAGAAAATATCTTACCTCAATCCTATCGACCATATCTTATCTTATCCCAAAGGAAAGAGAAAACATATTCTTTCTCTCTGTCTACATCTCCATCACTCGCTCTTTCTCCTTCTCCTCACATTTATTAACTTATTTCAACGATCTCTCGTTTCAACGAAGAAAATAAATCCATCTCACTTCCGCTATCACCAAAACACCACCACTATGAACCAAGCTTGCGCATTTTTGTTGGTTATTGAAGGTGTTTTAACACGTAAGAATTCTTTTTTAGATCTAGGGTCTTACTAATTTTGCGGGATTTTTCATGTTCTGTGGGTTTCATTTGTTAATAACTTGCTAACGATTTTCGTTTTTAGATCCGATGGATGTTTTGGCGAGAGGAGGACAAGAACGTGCGAAGTTGGTTTTGGTGGTGGTGGTGGTAATGGTGCTCAACCATGGCTGAATAGGTATTGCATCTCATCTTATTCATCTATCTCATTTCGCTTTGATTTTGTTTAGTTTTATAAAATCCTAATCTATGTGTATTGGATTTTGATTTAGTGCTCAAATTCAATGTTTATTTTCCGTTTTAAGTTCCTTAATAGATCCTTTTGTTGACAGCTGATTCTAATTGGGTTTTGTATTTTTTTGATCGATACATACATACGGAAAAGTTTATTTGAAGCAACTTGAGGTTTCCCATTGGTGAGAACTAAAATCTTTCATTTCAGGATGTTGAAATGTATGTCTGTGTTCTTACTGATTCTATGATTTATTTTATGTAGATGTAGATTGAAAGACTCCTAGAAAGGGAGGAAACCAATAATAGAAGAATGTTGGTTTGGGATTCAAGACTTCCAAAGAGTCTAGTGAAGGTTTGTGTTAACCCTTAAATACTTAAAAGTGCTATGCATCCATCATCAAAAATTAGAGTCTTAAATTGTTTCCAAACATGTATGCTAACCGTTTGCGAAAATGACCCAATAGAGTTTACTTAAACTTTCTACTTCATTTAGTTACCGATGGATTCTCCTTGAACCGTTGTGTCATGATTTCTTAGACGTTTATATAAATTCATTGGTTACATTAAATCGTCCAACTAAAAGAATTATTTTTATTCGTTTTTGGTTTATCTTTAATTTATTTGGCATTATAAGCCTTGCCTATCCAAGAATGGTCGGGCCTTGTTTAATGACACATTTGGAGGTGTTTCCCCGATTATCCGGGAAGAGTGTCTTAATGATTCATTATGGAATTCATCTTTCGTGGGGAGCTCCTGCATCTGGGTGATTTTATTCATGGCGAAGCACGTCATTGACATCTTCAAGGCTTAATATTGTTGTTGTTGGCATACCGTATCACGACATGCAAAGACACCAGTCTGCTCATAGTGCTCACTCAAGCCTCTTCGGTCATTGTATCTCCTATAGAAATTGTGTGACAATCGCATGTTACCGCACGCAAGTGGATGACTTACCATGAAGATTGAATTTTTGTATCTCCTTCACTAATTGGGTGACAAGATTAAATATGCAGTCCTTAACCACTTAATAATCTAATAATTTTAAGTGGATCACTTACCATGAAGTGCTTCTTTCTTTTTGCAGTGTGCTCTTTCCGCTATCGTGATATCCTCTCCGTAATGGATTTGGTAATTAGGCGTTTATGTGCCGGTGAGTATTGTGGTTAGTTCGAAACTCTCTAACTTTTTTCTTATTCTTTATAATATATGTTTTGATTTTGTTTGCTTCCTAGGGGCATGAATGGCTAAGGAGATTAAGACGTTGTTGGTTTGCATTGCATTTCGTTATTGAAGTTCAATGGTCACTCCTTTTTCTATTCCTGCATGCTTATGTATACATAATTGTAACTGTATTTTCTTTGAGTGTTGTTTTCAGTTTATTTCTTGTAATTCACGCTTCGAAATATGTTTTATTCGGTTTGGTTTTGTTGTGTAGTTGAATACAAGTGATAGAACGAATAATATGGAAGTGGAAAAACACATGATGAACATAACACTGATTATATTAATATCTTGAGCCTGGTGCAATGAACATCAATCTCTTTCAGTTCTCTCGTTGAAAGAAACATGGATATCTACCGGTGCAGTTGGATTCCTCTCAGATCTACAAGTATACCATCTCCATAATTTTTTTTGACTAAATATTTTTACTTCAAACTTTAGACTGCATTCACGATAATGCCAATGCGGTAGAAAATATTATGCCACTGTGGATATACACTGGATGCAATGAATGTGAGTATTTATATTTCTTAGTTAAATAAACACAGAGTTTTTGTATCTTATAATTACTCTTGGGATCTCAGTTTGTTTACCCAAAGGCATACTGATGCGTGTCGAGGTGCAATCAAATTAATCAATGTTTCCACTCAATTAAAAATAATATAATGGAAGTCAAGTTCGTTCCCACGAGGAGCAAGAGATCTTAGTTGTAAAAGTTGTCACGAAAGGGGGGTGTAAAAAGCAAAAGAAAAAAATAAACAAAGCAATTAAAATCGAAAGTTGAAAGATGAAAGCAATAAGAGAGAGAAGATCAAGGAATCCTTCTTCGTTACGAAACAATGAATCAAGTTATGTTCTATTCTACTTGTTATTAGTCACAAATTATCACCAACCGTAGGTAAAGCAGCTAGCTCAGTGCTAAACCCCTAAATCCCTTGTATCACCGGACACGGGAAGTTCTCGATCACTGGATTCTAATCACCAAGCTACCTAGAATTAGCTCAACCTAGATGTAACTTGGCTCATGCATTAAGTTTTGTGAATTTCTTAGGTTGATATTAGTAGTTAGACTCTTAGCTCAAGGTCCACTTGCTAACGTTGTTTCTACACACAATTGCTCCACGGAATCCCTCCAAGAAGGTCTCGTGTTTGCTACTTATGTAAAGAGTCAAGAAACGATTACTTATCTCCTAACTTTCACTAGCTTTAGATCAAATTAACAAATCAATTTAGCGTGCACTCCAAACAATCTATCAATCAATCATGAATGTCTTTAAGATCACTCCTATTAGTAAAAACAAACGATAATTATGTGAAAAACTTCAAGATAGAATTTGAAAACAAAAACTTAAATCATATGTTAAGAACTAGAATTCATCCTCAATCAATAAGAAAATTAGCTACTCATGCTTTTGAAATTCACACCAATAATAATTATTAAAAGAAGAATTTTCAAATTCACACAAGTAGTTAAGAAGAAAAATCTTAGAAAAGCAAGCAAAAACACAAGTGATGTGTGTGTAGAGAGGTGTGTAGAAGTTGTAGAAAACTTCTCTATTTATAGGCTTCAATATTCTCCAAATCTTCTAAGGAGTAGAATCCTTTTCCTTTTGCAATTCAATTTCCAATTCCAAGCTTTTCTCAACTCTTCCACCTTCTCTTTCCAAATTTGAGTCCAATTCTCCATCCAATTCCTAGCCCAAGTCTTCATACCCATGAGAGAAGTCCATAGAAAATTTCGGAATTTTTGCTCGGGAAATCGGGATTGTAATGGAATTTGGAGAAAAACGTCACCGCCGCCTACGGGAAATTTCTCCGTCAAGAGAATATTCGACGGAATATTCCGTCGGTCTCCGTTAGGACTAACGGTCAAATGGGTCAACCGTCGCAGCCAACCGTTAGTCGGGCCGGGGTCAAGCCGATGAGGGAGTCGCCTATGAGTCGGCCACCGAGTGGTCTTAATCACCGAGTCACCGAGCTGGATCGGCTTGAATCGCCGATTTCCGAGTTGATTCGCCAGAATCAACCTACCAAAGCTATTGCACAGCCTTGCACAGGCCAAGCATCTCCGCCACCCATGTTGGCCCTCAATTGCAAACACTCAGAAGCCGCATCTCACTCGTGCCACGCTTTTCCAATCCATTGCTTCAATGCCACAAGTTTCTCCCGCCGCTGACATCTCAGCCTTTGTACTTTCCGATTCCACCGCACGCTCATTGCATCACACTAAACCGCCCCTTCAATTGCAGCCACCGAGCTACTCCAACCGGTGCATCTTCTTCAAAACATCCAATCGAGTTCATCGTTGTAGTTCGCGACTCAATCAAGACCTCCACCGTGCTTCGCAGCACCCAAGCAAACAAATTACAGCTCCTTCCCCTTCATCATATGTGGCTTCATTAAATCTCCAATAGCTCATCACAAGACCATCTCCTCCTTGATCCGAGTTCGCCCGAACAGCTACCGCTCAACGCAACTTCCATCCGCATCCTCCGTGCCAACAACAACAAGACCCTATCATGCCATCCCGCATTGCTCATAACACCTCTTCTGAAGCACCTTCCACACACTCATTTCCCCGCATCATCATCTTGTCACCAATCCGCCCGCCTGTTGCCCCCCGCACCGAGTTATCAACCCACTCGGTCCCTCAGAATAACAAACTACACAATGACCATTCCATTGCCGCATTCATCAATTGCTCAAGAAGACCCAATTTCTTCTTCTCTGCTTCAAACACAGATTCAAGCTCCTTCTCTGTAGCATACACACAAACCCATTCTCCCAAGCCTTTATCAGACTCTCATTACTCGTTCAATCTCAAATCTGAGATTACCCATTATACTCATGAAACCCTAGTTTCGATCTTCATTCTTCTCGTACTTGATCCGCTTCAATTCATCGGCTCACCCGACATCAACCTTCACCATGACTCGAGCTCAATCATATCCCTTTTTTACCAATTACTCGAGTAAATGTTGTTCATCTTTCTTCCAATCGATCTCGCTCGAATCACATCAAAATCAATAGCAATGCACCGCAACTCCTTCTCTCTCAATCACTCGGACCAACAATAGCAATGGCAATCAGAAAACCCCATCGATCTCCTCTTATCACTTTGATCTCTCTGTTCTCACCAGATTCTTCCATCTTCAATTTCGTGAATCTAAGATCCCCTTTTGTTTGCTTTTTATCTCGATCCGAGTTCGATCTCAAAATAGCAGAGCCGCTCGCTTTCTAATTTTGTTTTCAGTGGAATGAGGTGAATGAGAGAACTCGTCTCATCAATTTTCTCGATCTCTCGGCTCACCATTTGCTCTCTCAGTGAAAACTTGGTGATATTGCGTACGGCCATTTCTCAATTCTAAATCGAATGATTGAGATGAATATAGGGTTGTAATAATTTGGGTGAAGTGGGTTTGGACGGTTTCGGTTTGATCCGAATTGGGCGCGGGTCAATGGGTTTGGGTTTCAACATCCATAACCCAACCCTTTTATCTACTGATAACAAAGAATATGTTTTCGGATAAGGGCTACCCAGTTTGCAGCCCCTTAACTTGAACTGTCCTTTCTTTAGTAATCCTCCAATAGAGAGTAACCCTTAACCTTGGCTGGGCTCCATATAGTATTCCTTCCTTGGTGAAATGACCTTTTGCCCTTTTTGGCTCAAATTGAGTGATTTCTTCTTCTTTTCTCCCGCGATTCGAAGTAGCTATAAACTCAAAACAAGCGTAAAATACATAATTTACAAGAAAAATAGCAAAGAAAGCATAAACTACTAGATAGTAAATTAGGTGTATTCGACACCTATCAAATTCCCCCACACTTAGACTTTGCTAGTCCTCGAGCAAATCAAACTAAAAACTCACAACTTCAAAGCGTTCAGTTGCCACAAGCATCCAAAAGTTATGAGGACATAGAGTTTTCGCATGCTAGTAATAAGAAGTTAGAAATACCAAAGAACATATTCTCATTCTTAAATGTTGAGTGAGAAATAACCACACCATAACGAGAACGCATTGGGAGAACGATCAATAAGCATTTCGCCTCGACTTCGCCCTCACCAAATAAGATTTTATGATAATTGCACTCAAAAAGACGACTTTATGGTTCTCACATGTGTGGGTAGGAATGAAGAGAGAATTCCTGCGACACTTGAATGGTGGGAAGGATAACTTCCGAAATTTTAAAACCCACATCTTTTTAATATTTTGAAAAACCATTTTTCGACGATCTCTAAGAAAGGAAATCAACCATTTATATTGAGGATGAGATTACTTACTCACCTTCACATCCGATCGCCAATTATGATAACACCACTCTCACGGCATCCAATAGAAACGTCTTCCGCTCCTCGTTCGTCTTCGGTTTCAACTATTGATGATAAACCCTCGAATTTCATAAAACCTTGACAATTTTTAACTCTTTTACCTTAAATCCTTGTCGCTTGAAACTTCCTTATAAATTTTCCTTCCCCACGGCTCATTAAATAAGAACAAATATTTATCTTGTTTTTCTCTCTTTTTTTTTTTCTTTTCTTTTCTTTTTTTTTTTTTTTTTTTTTTAAATTTTTTTTTTTTTTTTTTTTTTTCACACTTGAAATCATAAACTTCAAAAATTCTCACCTTTTAATTTTCTTCGCTTTCATGAATAAGTCTTCATACTTGGATATAAAATTACCTCGTTGTATTGTAAGTCCTCAACTTATATGTAAAAATCCGCACTTTGTATGTTGCTTTACTTGTATTTGAAATTTGCTCTTTTTCTCGTTCCGTTGCTTGTAAACCTTAAACTTTTCCAACTTTCCTTGTAGATTTTGATGTCGCTCCTGTTGATGATGAATGTGTTTCTATGGATCCGTTGTTGTCGAGAGAGAATGGTGCTAACCGCAAATCGAACTACAAGAAGGAAGCTTTCATCCATGGACGTCACCCTCATGATTGACAAAATTAGCACTCAAGAGATCAAAGAGTAGTGCTTCTATTGGTGGGAGGTTGGGTAGCTCACCATCTACCCGGAATTAACGTACGGTGACACACACTCAAAAGAAGCTCTTTAGTAGATGGAAAATTTCTGGTCGGTGCCTCTCATGATATGAATACGGGTAGTCTCCACTAATGATTGATCAGCAACTCTAATAACGCCTTTCTCCATGCACCAAATTCGCATCACCGGCATGATTAAATCCATTATTTAACACTCTAACAAACAAGAAATCCGAATGTAGTCTCTAACATTTCCAAGTTCAATTATGTCGGTCAAAATCTCTATGTAAACATACCTAGAAATATGCTAGTGACTCTAAAATCTTTAAAAGTTGTAATTTTTATGTAAAACTTTTTTTTTTTTTTTTTTCAAATTTTTTTTTAATTTTTTTGTAATTTTCGTTTTAAAAACATGCTTAACCACTCCCCCACACTTAAACCTTACATTGTCCTCAATGTAATTGAATCCTCCTAGTGAAGTCAAGGTGGGAAATTTTAACATGATAAGAAACAAAAAAAAAAAAATAATAATAAAAAAAAAATAACAAAAAGTAAAAGATAAGAAATACAAAACCGATGGGTTGCCTCCCATTAAGCGCTTGTTTTAAAGTCGACGGCCCGACTTAGCTCTTGCGGCACATTACTCCTCCAGAGGGAGTGCATCTCCAAATGAAAGTTCATCCAAATTCACATAAGCGATGTTCTCATAGTATGGCTTCAACCTATGGCCGTTGACTTTGGAAACCGAATTGTCTCGAAGACTAGTAATTTCAATCGCACCATGAGGAAAAACATTAGTAACAACATATGGTCCAATCCAACGGGACCTTAACTTTCCAGAAATAGTTTAAGGCGAGAATGATATAAAAGGACTTTTTGTCCCACGATGAAACTTTTTACGAGAAATCATCTTGTCATGAAAAAGCTTGGTCTTTTCCTTGTAAATACAGGGCACTCGTAAGCATCATTGCGTATCTCCTCTAACTCATGTAATTGTAACTTCCTTTGTTTCCCCGCTTCATCATACTCCATGTTGAATTTCTTTATCGCCCAATAAGCCTTGTGTTCAAGTTCAACCGGAAGATGACAAGCCTTGCCATAAACCATCCTATATGGAGACATACCAATCGGTATCTTATACGCCGTTCTATACGCCCAAAGTGCATCGTTGAGCTTAAAGCTCCAATCTTTCCTTGTGGTATTCACCGTTTTCTCAAGAATGGACTTGATCTCACGATTTGAAATTTCCGCTTGTCCACTAGTTTGTGGATGATAAGGCGTACCAATTTTGTGTGTTATGTTGTACTTCTTGAGGAGAGCGTGGAAAGCCCTCTTGAAATGTGAGCCTCCATCGCTTATCACCACTCTTGGTGTACCATGCCTATTGAATATATTTTCCCTTACAAAATCACAAACAACTTGAGAGTCATTAGTCTTGGTGGCTCTAGCTTCCACCCATTTCGAAACATAATCAACGGCAAGAAGTATATAAAAATTCCCATTCGAATTGACAAAAGGACCCATAAAATCAATACCCCACACATCAAAAATCTCAACGGTGAGAATTGGTGTGAGTGGCATTTGATTTCGAGCACCTAGATTGCCCGTTCGTTGACATCTATCACACGATTTACAAAAAACATATGAATCTTCAAACAAGGTGGGCCAATAAAATCCACTCTCGAGAACTTTGAGAGCGTGCGTTTCGAACCAAAGTGGCCACCACATGCAAAAGTGTGGCAAAAGGAGAGAATGGATTGAAATTCGGAATTAGGCACGCACCTTCGCATTATTTGATCAACGCCATATTTCCATAAGTATGGTTCATCCCACACATATTGCTTAGCTACCTTCTTAAGTTTCATCTTTTGGAAGTTGGACTTTGTACTAGGTACTTTCCTTGTCACCAAGTAATTCACTATATCCGCATACCAAGGTGTTGATTCTTCCATGGAGAAAAGTTGTTCGTCCGGAAAGCGGTCATGTAATGGAAGTTCCTCTTGAGACATAACAAGTCTACTAAGATGATCCGCAACGGTATTCTCCACACCCCTCTTATCACGAATTTCTATGTCGAACTCTTGTAACAATAGGATCCACCGAATTAATCTTGGCTTAGCTTCTTTCTTCTTTATTAAGTGTCTTAGTGCGGCATGATCGGAATACACAATAACCTTTGTACCCACCAAGTATGATCGAAATTTTTCCAACGCAAAAACTATAGCCAATAACTCCTTTTCCGTGGTAGAATAATTGATTTGTGCATCATTAAGGGTCCTAGATGCATAATAGATAACATGGGACAACTTGTCCACCCTTTGACCCAAAACGGCTCCAACCGCATAATCACTAGCATCACACATTAATTCAAATGGAAGATTCCAATCCGGTGATTTGATAATCGGCGCACTTGTCAACATATCCTTTAATTTGTCAAAAGCATCCTTGCATTCCTTGTTGAAGTCGAAAAGTACCTCCTTTTGTAATAACTTGCACATCGGCATGGAGATTTTGGAGAAATCCTTGATAAACCGCCTATAGAAACCTGCATGGCCAAGAAAAGAACGGATTTCCCTCACCGAAGTGGGATATTGTAAGTTTCTTATTAAATCTATCTTTGACTTGTCCACTTCGAGCCCTCGAGAGGACACAATGTGACCAAGTACTATGCCGTGGTTTACCATAAAGTGACATTTCTCCCAATTAAGGACAAGGTTTGTGTCTATGCATCGTTTAAGAATTAGTTCAAGGTTATTTAAACAACCATCAAAAGAATTGCCATAAACACTAAAGTCATCCATAAATACCTCGATGATGCGCTCCACATAATCCGAGAATATACTCACCATGCATCTTTGAAAAGTAGCCGGCGCATTGCAAAGGCCAAACGGCATCCGTCTATATGCAAACGTTCCAAACGGACAAGTGAAAGTGGTCTTCTCTTGGTCCTCCGGTGCAATAACAATTTGGTTGTATCCCAAATAACCATCCAAAAAGCAATAATAAGAATGCCCCGCTAACCGCTCCAACATTTGATCAATGAAAGGTAAAGGAAAGTGATCCTTTCGGGTTGCGGAATTAAGCTTTCTATAATCAATGCACACTCTCCAACCGGTTTGAACTCTTGTAGGAACAAGTTCATCATCTTGATTTCGAACAACCGTGACTCGGATTTCTTTGGTACCACTTGAACGGACTTACCCACTTGCTATCGGAAATTGGGTAGATTACCCCCACACTTAGCAATTTGAGTATCTCTTTTTCACAACCTCCATCATGGGAGGATTAAGCCTACGTTGAGCATCACGTACCGGCTTCACGTTTTCTTCCATTAGAATCCTATGCATGCACATGGATGGACTAATACCTTTGATGTCCGCAATTGTCCACCCAATAGCCGTTTTGTGCTCTCTCAAGACTCTAAGCAAACGGTCTTCTTGTACCTGGTGTGAGGTTCTTAGAAATAATCACCGGAAGCTCATCTCCATCTCCCAAGAAAGCATACTTCAAATGGTGGGAAGTGGCTTCAATTCTAGTTTGGGTGCCTTCACAATAGATGGTACAAGTATTTCATCATTCACGGGTAAAGAAATATATGAAACATTACCCTTTTTAGCTTCTTGCAATGTCGCCAACGCACCACACATCTCCACCAATTCCTTGGAGATTTCAACATCCAATTTAGACAAGCCATGGACGTCCAATTCAATGCTCTTTTTGCAACACCACATCAAGTTCATCCTCTCGGTTCAATTCCACCATTTGTTGCGCTAATGAATCAACCACATCAATGGAGTAAACGGAATGCACATCACTTGGGTAGCGCATGGCTTCAAATATATTAAAGTGTATTATCTCCTTGTCGAATTCCATAGTGAGTGTACCCTTATCAACATCAATCTTCGTCTTTGCGGTTTTCATGAACGGCCTCCCAAGAAGTAAAGAAGTAGATGCTCGGTTCTCATTATTGTCCATATCCACCACAAAGAAATCCACCGGAAAAATAAGCTCATTTACTTGCACTAGCACGTCTTCTACAAGCCCCTTTGGATATATGTTAGACTTGTTTGCCAATTGGATAATAACTCGTCTCTTTCAAAGGTCCAAGATTCAAGGAGTCATATATTTCGCCGACATCACACTAATGGAAGCTCCCAAGTCAAGTAAAGCATGTTCAAACCTTTGCTTACCTATAGTAATTGGCACCGTGAAACCACGGGATCCGTGCACTTTGTAGGCATCTTCTTCAATAGCATAGCCGACGCACTCTCGCCAACTTTAGTAATTTCATTATCAAGCAACCTATCCTTCTTTGTACATAATTCCTTCATGAACTTCGCATACCGTGGCATTGTCTTGATAGCCTCAATGAATGGAATGTTGATTTCAATCTTCTTGAAGATATCCATAAGTGCCTTGTCTTGAGCCTCTTTCTTGGATTTAGCAAAACGACTAGGAAAAGGAGGTGGAGTAGTGAAAGTAGGAACCGGTTCCTTGGATTGGTCGTTTGGTGTGGAGTTCTCCTTTGGTGCGGTTTCCTCCTTATCTTTGACTACCTCTTCAATAGCTTCTTCATGATGACTTGGACCATCCACTTGTCGTCCACTTCTTAAAGTAACCGCATTAACATTCTCTCTTGGATTCACAAATGGTTGTGAAGGAAGTTTTGTGGATGCTTGAGATTTCAATAAATTCACATCGGTCGCCAATTGTCCCATTTGAGTTTGTAAGTCCTTGATGGCCGAATCGGTCTTTTGTTGGTTTTGTTGGCTTTGTTGGAACATAGAAGTAAGACCTTGCATACCTTGCATTAACGCATTGAGCTTGTCATCATTCAAAGAATCACGCTCCTTGACTTGTTGTGGTTGGAATTGTTGAGAACCACCTTGTTGTTGAGGTTGAAAGCGTGATTGTTGAAAACCACCTTGTTGCGCATATGGATTAGGAGCCGCCGCTTGCTTGTTTGCATAACTAAAGTTGGGATGATCCTTCCACCCGGGATTGTAAGTATTTGAGTACGGATCGTACCTTGGCCTTTGATTTGGATATAAAGCATTCACTTGTTCGGTCTCACCATCCGGAATAATTACCGCGGCCATCCTTTGCATCATAATCTCCATGTTACTCATACTTTGATCAAGATGTGATGAAGAATCACTAACTTCATGCACTCGCCTAACCATTGGTTCATCCCTTGTGTAGAATTGTTGCGAGTTTGCCGCCATACTTTCAATCAACTCTCTAGCTTCGGTCAAAGTCTTGTTCATTAGTGCACCACCACCCGCGGCGTCAAGAAGAGACCTATCACTTGGGTGAAGAGCTTCATAGAAGTATTGGAGTATCATAACGTCACTAAATTGATGGTGTGGACAGCTTGCCACCAACCTCTTGTATCGCTCCCAACATTCATACAATGATTCTCCCACTTGTTGTTTCAATCCACAAATCTCCTTGTGAATTTGAGTAGCTTTGGATGCGGGAAAATATCTCTCGAGGAAAATTTTCTTCATCCCATTCCATTTTGTGATACTTAGGAAGGCAAATAATATAACCATTCCTTAGCATTGCCAAAGAAAACGGGAAAGCTTTCAACATTGCTCCATCCGCATTAGTCTCCCGGTGGAAGCATAGCCATAACTATGGCATAGAAGTCCATAAGATGTTTGTTTGGGTCCTCATTCACCATGCCATGGAACTTTGGTAACTCTCTAATCAACCCCGCTTGATCTCGAAGGTTGAGTTAGTTTGGATACACCATTGTTGTGTATCAAGCTTGTGAGAAGCTAGGTCCTTTAGTGTACGATCAGCCATTGTTTCTTCCTCTTTGTCCGAATCACTTGATGAAGAAGGAGAAAGTGGAGTGTTAATCGCACGAATGAAATCCTTTAGTTGAGTGCCGGATCGAAGACGTATTGGACTCGGTCTACCCCCTTTAGCATTCACCAAAGGTATAACACCCGAAACAAGATTCTCAAAAACTAAGTTAGATACGGTAAAGAATCTAACAAAGCAAGAATAAAGCAAAAGAAAAATAAAAACAACTAAAAATCGCCCGTTGCTCCCCTGATACGCGCCAAAATTTGATGCGTGTCGTAGGTGCAATCAAATTAATCAATGTTTCCACTCAATTAAAAATAATATAATGGAAGTCAAGTTCGTTCCCACGAGGAGCAAGAGATCTTAGTTGTAAAAGTTGTCACGAAAGGGGGTGTAAAAAGCAAAAGAAAAAAATAAACAAAGCAATTAAAATCGAAAGTTGAAAGATGAAAGCAATAAGAGAGAAGATCAAGGAATCCTTCTTCGTTACGAAACAATGAATCAAGTTATGTTCTATTCTACTTGTTATTAGTCACAAATTATCACCAACCGTAGGTAAAGCAGCTAGCTTCAGTGCTAAACCCCTAAATCCCTTGTATCATAGGACACGGAAGTTCTCGACTACCGGATTCTAATCACCAAGCCACCTAGAATTAGCTCAACCTAGATGTAACTTGGCTCATGCATTAAGTTTTGTGAATTTCTTAGGTTGATATTAGTAGTTAGACTCTTAGCTCAAGGTCCACTTGCTAACGTTGTTTCTACACACAATTGCTCCACGGAATCCCTCCGCAAGGTCTCGTGTTTGCTACTTATGTAAAGAGTCAAGAAACGATTACTTATCTCCTAACTTTCACTAGCTTTAGATCAAATTAACAAATCAATTTAGCGTGCACTCCAAACAATCTATCAATCAATCATGAATGTCTTTAAGATCACTCCTATTAGTAAAAACAAACGATAATTATGTGAAAAACTTCAAGATAGAATTTGAAAACAAAAACTTAAATCATATGTTAAGAACTAGGAATTCATCCTCAATCAATAAGAAAATTAGCTACTCATGCTTTTGAAATTCACACCAATAATAATTATTAAAAGAAGAATTTTCAAATTCACACAAGTAGTTAAGAAGAAAAATCTTAGAAAAGCAAGCAAAAACACAAGTGATGTGTGTAGAGAGGTGTGTAGAAGTTGTAGAAAACTTCTCTATTTATAGGCTTCAATATTCTCCAAATCTTCTAAGGAGTAGAATCCTTTTCCTTTTGCAATTCAATTTCCAATTCCAAGCTTTTCTCAACTCTTCCACCTTCTCTTTCCAAATTTGAGTCCAATTCTCCATCCAATTCCTAGCCCAAGTCTTCATACCCATGAGAGAAGTCCATAGAAAATTGGAATTTTTGCTCATTGAAACTGGGATTGTGGCCGGAATTTGGCCGGAAAACGTCACCGCCGGCCGCCTGGAAATTTCTCCGTCAAGAGAATATTCGACGGAATATTCCGTCCGGTCCTCCGTTAGGACTAACGGTCAAATGGGTCAACCGTCAGTCAACTGTTAGTCAGCGGGTCAAGTCAGATGAGGGAGTCAGCTATGAGTCAGTCACTGAGTGGTCTTAATCAGCTGAGTCACTGAGCTGGATCGGGTTGAATCGCCGATTTCCCGAGTTGATTCGCGTAACCAATTCGCCTAGGCCATTGCACGCTTGCATAGGCCAAGCATCTCCGCCAGCCATGTTGGCCCTCAATTGCAAACACTCGTAGCTTGACATCTCACTCAGCTACGATTTTCTCCAATCCATTGCTTCAATGCCACAAGTTTCTCCCGCCGATTTGCACATCTCACTTTGTACTCTCTCCCGATTCCACCGCACGGCTCATTGCATCACACTAAACTCACTGACTTCAATTGCAGCCACCGAGCTACTCCAACTGGTGCATCCTCTTCAAAACATCCAACTGAGTTCATCTGTTGTAGCTCCTGCGACTCAATCAGCACCTCCACTGTGCTTCACAGACCCAAGCAAACAAATTACAGCTCATTCCCTTCATCATATGTGGCTTCATTAAATCTCCAATAGCTCATCACAGCACCATCTCCTCCTTGCTCTGAGTTCAGCTGAACAGCAGCCTGCCTCAACGCAACTTCCATCTGCATCCTCCAGGCCAACAACAACAGCACCCTGTCATGCCATCCTGCATTGCTCATAACACCTCTTCAGTGAAGCACCTTCCACACACTCATTTCCCTGCATCATCATCTTGTCACCAATCTCAGCTGCCCTGTTGGCCCTGCACTGATTTATCAACCCACTCAGTCCCTGTAACTACTACACAATGACCATTCCATTGCCAAAGACCATCAATTGCTCAAGAAGACCCAATTTCTTCTTCTCTCGCTTCAAACACGATTCAAGCTCCTTCTCTCGTAGCATACACACAAACCCATTCTCCCAAGCCTTTATCAGACTCTCATTACTCGTTCAATCACAAATCTGAGATTACCCATTATACTCATGAAACCCTAGTTTCTCGATCTTCATTCTTCTCGGACTTGATCTCGCTTCAATTCATCGGCTCAATCTCGACATCAACCTTCACCACAGACTCGAGCTCAATCATATCCTTTTACCAATTACTCGAGTAGTTGTTGTTCATCTTTCTTCCAATCGATCTCGGTTCTCGAATCACATCAAAATCAATAGCGGCTGCACCGCAACTCCTTCTCTCTCAATCACTCGGACCAACAATAGCAATGGCAGCTCGAAAAAACCCCCATCGATTTCCTCTCTTATCACTTTGATCTCTCGGGTTCTCAAATGCATTCTTCCATCTTCAATTTATTGAATCTCGGATCCCCTTTTGTTTGCTTTTATCTCGATCTCGAGTTCGATCTCAAAATAGCGAGAGCTGCTGCCGCTTTCTAATTTTGTTTTCAGGTGGAATGAGGTGAATGAGAGAACTCGTCTCATCAATTTTCTCGATCTCGGCTCACGATTTGCTCTCTGGAAGTGAAACTTCGGTGATATTGCGTGACCATTTCTCAGTTAACCGAATGATTGAGATGAATATAGGGTTGTAATAATTTGGGTGAAGTGGGTTTGGATCTGGTTTCGGGTTTGGATCCGAATTCGGGCGTGGGTCAATGGGTTTGGGTTTCAACATCCATAACCCAACCCTTTTATCTACCGATAATGACAATATGTTTCGGATAAGGGCTACCGAGTTTGTGCAGCCCCTTAACTTGAACCTGTCCTTTCTTTAGTAATCCTCCAATAGAGAGTAACCCTTAACTTGGCTGGGCTCCATATAGTATTCCTTCCTTGGTGAAATGACCATTTTGCCCTTTTGGCTCAAATTGAGTGATTTCTTCTTCTTTTCTCCCGTGCGATTCCAAGTAGCTATAAAACTCAAAACAAGCGTAAAATACATAATTTACAAGAAAAATAGCAAAAGAAAGCATAAACTACTAGATAGTAAATTAGGTGTATTCTACACCTATCACATACTGTGAATGCCAAACAAGATTCTAGGAATTGAGAAAGGGAGCTTGCATCTCGTAAAAAAGATTTGAAGAGGAGAGAACAGGTAAACTTGCGCACCTAAGCTGTTTATATGCTAGTCAACAATACTTAAAAGTAATTTTTGGTTTGCCTTAATATTGTTTCTTAGAGTGTTTCGGTTAGTTTTCACAATTTGCTCATTCTTGCTAGACATCAAAAGAAAAGAAGATGTTGTTGAATTTGTTTTCTTGTTTTAGTAATACAACCGACGCCCCCTCGGATGATAGAAACTGGCCTCCATTTTTTTTCAGTTATTCATCATGATATAGCTAATGAAATACCAATCCATGATCAAAGGTTGCAGTATCTGGCTTTTGTAAGTTGGTTAGGTATGTGATACATGGGACATTACTCTTTGTGAAAAGATCTTTGCTACTTTACTTTACTTCATGAAACTCAACATGAACACGAAAACAATAAGGTGTTATTACTTGTTCGTTTGTTGAGGTGCTCAGTTCTTCAATTTTATAGAATACTCCTTTCTAATAATACCGTTATATAGAGAAAAAGTAAAAAACTATATAGTTAGACGAATTGGAACGGTGGATACTTAAGAGTTTCCAGAATGTTCAATTATAGGTAAACTGATATACTCATGTCACTCACTCACCTTACATCGTGTCTTAAAAAAATGTATGAACCAAATAATTTTCATGCTTCTCTTAGAGTGCCCATTACTTGGTGTAGGGTACATCGTAGGCTATACACTTTCTCTTTTTCCCTATTGATTCTTCTACTCGAGACTAAGGCAAGACAATCTATTTTATGCCGTGGTCAAATGACCTCTTGTTTAACAATTTTACATTCGGCCTTTTGTAAAGGCCTGATTACGTATTGATGTTAATTGCTAAGTTATGACCTATTTGCGTTAAACTTCTAATGCCCAAATTTATTTTTCTACAGGTACTTGCAAGTTCTGAATTAGGCAGCTCATTGCATCTTTTCGCTTATTTTTGCTGCAGTTTATTAGGTTGGTCTCCACTGATTGTAAGAGCATTACCCTTTTGCATACGTTCAAAAATCCTAAGTCGGAAACTTATATTGGTGTGAATTCAACATTTGGGTAGATTTTTTGTATGTTTTTAAGTGTTTATTTAGACTGAATTCATATATATATTGAACTTGTTGTATTTTGTACATTGAATTTACAAGTTTGATTGAATGGTGAAAATGCAAATTGATTGCAGCAGAATTTCAGTGTAATTTGAGTTTCAATTTGGTGTAATTTTAGTTCTGAATCAGAATCATTTCAGCCCAGTCAGAATGACTGCAACCAGTCAGTCAAATTTGATTATTTTTTTTAATTAATATAAATTAAATCTACGACGTTGACTAGTTATCGTACCTAGAGGACAGCCAGAAAGTATCGTAAATCAGATTTATTTAGATGCACCTCCATAGTGTCGTTCCAGAAAAAGACACTGAATCTACGGCACTTTCAGAGGCAATCCCAAAGTGTCTTATATCTCTAGGTTATACGACACTTTCTAGCTATCTTAAAACGGCTTTTTTCCACTAGTGTATGTTTAGCTTCATTTTCTCCTAAATATTGGAAATATGCAAAATTTCTAACAAGGAATCAATCTCCTAAAATATTGGCAATATGCAAAATTTCTAACAAGGAATCAAGACTCCCAATTGTATGCGGTGGCCGCAGGGACGGGCCTTTTGAGGGGCTAACTGAGGCTCAAGCCCGTCCCTGACCTGGCCAGTCTGTGTACAACTGTCTCCTGTGGGGTTCAACATAACGGGTATGGATTTTCTATCTTGGGTTTGGGGTTAGACTCATCCTTTTCGTTTTAACGGATCCAGTTCACCGGTGAGCTAACAAAATTTCTTCTTCTGAAAGTTAGGGTTTTTTCATGTGTATAAATAAATAGGGTTTACGGAGAGAGATACAGCAGCAGTTTCTACCAAAACCCTTAAGCTTCCTTCTTCGGCTCCATCTTCATCTATAATGGCTCCATATAAGAAACTCCTAGGGTTTCTTGTTTTTGTGACTGCATCCATGCAGATAAAAACAGGTTTCAATGTTAATTTTGTGACGTAAGTAAACCATGATGTGAAAGCTATCACAACTGTAGATGTCATTAAAAGTATGCAAGATTGACATTCGAAGCGTCTGCACCCATGCAAGGTTTGTCGGGATCCCGGCACAGCCAGCCTATATGTCGATCTGCATGGGTGCCGCCGCTTTCGATGTGAATCTTGTGCCTGTAAGTAAAAACGAACCTGCCGCAGCAGCTTTATCCTGTAAAAGCCTTCGAGGTAGTTGCAGATTTGAAGAACACCCCACCCCCACCCCGACAAGACAAGACAGATGGTTGGCTCAAGACTTCATTGTTGATGGCCATTAGAGTTTTTTGAAGACCTATTTAGATTTTGCCTCAAATCTGGCATGAGGCCACATGAACTAGTCATTGTAGCCATTCTTTGCCCTCAAAGAAACAGAATTTTACCATAACTTACAAACCAAACAAAACTGACTGTGTTTCCTAGATACAATTCCATAGCTACCGTAGCTTTTTATTTTGTTTGGTTTGTAAGTCATGGTACAATTCCATTTTCAATAATACACGTTTTGCTGCAAAACATTTTGCTTTTTGAAATAGAAACAACTTGGATTCACTTTATTTGTATGAATTTAAACAAGGTTATGGAGAAAAACTCATTTTATCAATTTGCAACTGATGACATGATTATTATTGTGGTATGTGAACAACTGATAATGTTGCATTTTCTTGATTATAAATGCGCTTAAATTTTTAAATTGTATATGAACAAATGAAATATCAGAATGCATCCACATTATTAAGATCAATATACTAGCAGGCCAGCTTTTGTAACCACAAGTGAATGTGGCAAGATATTATCAGTTAGTTTCTGGCTATATCAAGTATGATTTGCCTACCAAGCTTCCAAGCGCATTCCTTATATTCCCAGCTGCCTCATCAGTTAGGGTGTCATTTTGGTTCAGTTTTAACACTTCTCCATTACATAACAGATGACATACATTGCAGATTATGGTGCAAGTCAATCGCTATGGACAACTACACACCTGAATCTTTCTCAACAATCACGAGTATTGGTTGTTGTGATTTGTGAATACTGCATTCTGATTATGATGGAAGCTCAATTCTTCATTGTCAATCGATTTGCAGAATGTGTCGTGCAACTCTGAAGAAGCTGACGAGTTGTATGCTCATGAGTCTGCTTCTATTTAATTGTCAGTTCCCTAAATAGTCCCACGTTCATCAGTAAGAAATTAAGCTTTCCTCGACCACATTCACAAGTTATTAGATTTAATCTTACTAACAACAATCATAGATTCGAAGTGCTTCGCGTCAGAATCGTCTAGCAACATGCACTAGACTGTTTTAACAAACATACATGCATTAGACCTCTATGTATGTTGTTAAACTGAATTCGCCCCCCAATTTACTAGCGTTGCATGCGAGTTGAGTCCATTTTCTAATGGGTAACCTGCGGATAGTAAAACTAATGTTCTAAACTGAACTAACTAAATCCAATCTGCAAAATTTCTAACAAGGAACCCAGACTTTGTATTGTATACAATATACCACAGTTGATTAATCCATAAATAAAGTATTCAGATTGAATCAACTGAATGTAAATTACAATACTAGTACGACCGTTGACACGGTTGGAGGGCCGACCGAAAAAGAATCAGAACATGGGGTTCGTCTGCGATTACTTTCACCCGTTTCACAAAAGTGATACTTCGCCTCCGTTTAGAAAAGTGATACTTCGCTGAAAAGTGATACTTTCGTCCTTTGTAAACCGGCTAAAGTATCACTTTATTCTCGAAACGGCTTAAAGTATCACTTTTTCCAAAGCAAAGTTTCACTTTCCGAAACGGTTGTGAAAGTATCACTTTTCTAAACGAAAAATTAGTCGATCCATAAACCAAAATATGGTTGCATGATGTGTTATGCATCCTTTGTGGTGGTTTGCATAATGGCTATGCATTCAATTTTTCGAGAATTGTGCCTAAAATTAAAGTATCATTTTTCTTGAAACGGAGGGAGTACATCGTTTTATTAGTTGGAACGGAAAATTAGTTGATGCATAAACCAAAATTTTGCTACATAAAGTATTATGTATCTTTTGTGGTGGTTTGCATAATGAATATACATTTAATTTTTTAAAATTGTGCCTAAAATGATAAATATCTCGAATTTTTCGTGAAAACTCTAAATTTGATATTGTTGTTTGTGCTCGTTGGATAGATTTTTTTATTAGCTTTCCAACAAGATAAAATTCGTAAAATTCCAAGGCACGGATTTTTAGATATGTTATATTAAAGTTTGCTTTCCAATTATACCCCTATAAAAATAGGATATATAAGGAGTTATAAGAATTGGGTAAAAGAGAGTGATATTTTTGGTTTCAAGATGGACCATTCTCAATCTTTTTTTGGCAATTGATCACTCTAGATTTACAAAAAGCTGCCAGTATAAAGGTCCTCCTCGCTTCGGTCGGCCCAATAATACGATACAATACAAATCAGGTCTTTAGGGTATGTCTAGAGGTGTAATGGGTAGCAAGACGTACGAATTATGACCAGATAAAGACGCTTAAAATTTGAGTTAGGCACAGCCCATTGACGTGACTTAGCCCAAGACGACAACACGTTAGTTAAATGGGACGTCTTTGGGTTTGTTTAATTGGCGCAGCACAAAGACGCCTGACGCTGACGCGGATAAGCCACGTGTTGACCTAACCTAAAGACCGCGTTAGAGAGCACGTCATAACATGTACAAATCTGACAATATAAAGCCGCAGTTTGTTTCGAGTGGTGGTGGGATTTATGCAGGCGAAGATAAATCTACGGTTGTAGTTGGCGAGACCACACCCAGATAATACTCAAGTCAAGATATTGAATTTTTAAAATTATAATCTGGAGGTTCGAACTCATGACCTATTGTGTCATAAGAGTGGCCTCTAACCATTGTTCCACCTGGTTGGAATTGATAAAAAAAAGATAATCAATAGTAGTTATTTGTTCAACTAAATATTAATTAGTATAAGTATTCTATTAATTATTTGTCTACAGGAGAAGATAAATCTATGGTTATGGTTTGTTCAACTTAAATATTAATTAGTATAAGTGTTTTATTAATTTAGGAAACATTAATTTCTCATGATAAATGATTTATTAATTTTACATCATAAATATCCCTTAATTAATATTAATACATATCTCCATAAATAAGTAATAATTTTGATAAAAATTATTTCAATAGATATTAGTAATTGGTGGTGGTAGTAGAGGAAGAAATAAGTGGTGGAAGCGGTGGAATGTGTTACAAAGTGGTGGAGGCGGTAACATTAGTTTTGGTGGAAGAAATAGTGAAGCTGACTGGATGGTTTTAATGGTAATGGTATTAGTTTTTTTCTTTTGAATCAAAATAATAAATTTTTTTACATGACGGGTAACATTGTATTGTGAAAAGTATAGTTGGTTGTTTTTGACACGATCAAAAAAGGCGGATAACAAATACTTGGGATGATACCAAATCATATAAGACAAAATGGTTGTTTTTGGTGCCACTGCTATCTTTGGTAACCGTTAAATACGCATGATTTTCAAAAGATAACAAAACATATAGTTGAATAAATTAATTGACGACCTAAGTTTGTTAAATCTAAACTTTATACATGACGTGTGAGAT
Source organism: Papaver armeniacum (assembly GCA_023531295.1). NCBI lineage: Eukaryota > Viridiplantae > Streptophyta > Magnoliopsida > Ranunculales > Papaveraceae > Papaver > Papaver armeniacum. Next base: position 21,958 of record JAJJWW010010322.1, read on the forward strand.
TAAAAGTTATAAGTGTGCCCAATATTCTATGAGGGATGGAAAATGGTGGTGGTGGAGAAAGAAGTAATATCCGGTGGTTTGTGGTAATCGGCCGGCTTTTGATGAGTAGTAATTGACTATGTTAATTATGTGTCATACAAAAGGATAACACTATAAATTAGAAATGTGGTTGATCGTCTTAATGCTAATATAAACTTGGTTAAAATACATGAAAATTAAGAAGAAGAAAAAAAACATTTGGATGTCACGTTATATAATAAATAACCCTAAAACTACATATTTAGTATCAAGGTTTCTCCGTCCAATAGATAAATCTAAGGTTGTATTGAGATCTAAAGTAAGCATAGGGCGAGTTGGTCTTGATTTCTCGAATGATAATGAATATAATGAAACGCTCCCTCTCGGTTTGTCCAATGAAAACCGAAACCTTCTAAAAAATAATCAATCGAACAACACTTAGATGGAACGCATCACCACCAGTGTAAACTTCTTCGGAATTGCTACATATCCAAAGGAATTTGCCTACAAATTAACTGGGTGATTTCCTCCTACCGTTGCGAGGCATGCAATTAAATCTCTAATAGTGATTTTAAAGGTATTTAATAATTATAAAATTCTCTTTATAAGTTTTGTTTATGCAAGTACTGATTTAACTTGGGTTCTTTTATATTTTTGTGTTAATTTGATGACTTTTTAATTTGAATACATGTTTGGTTAACAAACTTTGATACATATAGGGTATTTTCTTTGTAGAACCGATGTTAGTCTCTCATTTTTCCCGTTAGCACATTGTTTCGATCCCGTATTTGTAGACATTATTTGACTAATATTGGGGTATTTGTTTAATCTCAAGCCGATTAAACCCAATGTGTGTTGTATACATTGAAGGCGACAGGTTTGTGTCGGCTCTACCTTGAAACTAATAATTTTTCTTCTAAGGTTAGTTGAATTTATGTAGATACAAATATCAATATGACTATGCTCTTTAAAACTCCAAATTACTTGAGTAACACTAGATGTGAGAACGTCATTCCATGCACTACTTAGCATAGTTGGTGTGAAATCTTTTATCCACGTAATTTCTTCAATATTATGTTATCAATATGATTGAGAAAAATCTTACACATGGTTTGATTTACTATTATAAGTTTATTTTTCAACTCACATGTGTATATCTCACCTTCCAATAGCCAAGGGTTCTTCATTTTTATAACTCTCACATTTGCAAAAATAAATAAATAGTTTTTATCTATAGTAGGGAAAAATATTATGGGTTTTTGCTTCACTCCTTAGAGCCTTAGTTATCAATAATTTGAACAAATGTATTCATAAACATCATGGAGTTGGATTGGCAGTTTAGGTTTATGTCTTGTCGAGATGAAATATTCTTTTTGAAGTTTCAAATTATGGTATGATGGAACAATAAATGGGAAAAAATTTATTTACTGTATTTTTTATTTTATTTTCATGTTGGCATAACATTATTACTCCATTCCGATAATAAATTGGAATAACATGCTTAAGTAAAAAATAAAAAAGATCGTGTAACCCATTTTGTTTCCCAAAACCTATTTGAATATCAAAATAATTACTCACCGAATAAAATGAAGCAAGAGAAATGTGAACAATATCGTATTAGAGACAAAACATCCCTGCAAGCACATTCTAGACGGTTAAGATCTAAGACACCATATAACAAGGCATAATACATCACATTTTTTGTATATTTCACAAAAGAGTCACTATTCTATCTAGTTTTTAATATTTTATGTTGGCTTATTTATAACAACACATATAATACCTTAATATTTGGAAAATATATTTCAATATCGTTGTTATAATGTCGTCACCTATATTTAACTAGAACATTAATTTACATGACAATAATTCAATTTCATATTTGATGTGCTATTTCTTTTTATTGAATAAACTTGTTAATTTTACTTGAAATAATTTCAAATGATATGTTGTCTAATTAAATTCTTGTGATAATGTCTGACTTAATGTATACATTAAGTGATTTCAAATTGTTTATAAAGACGTGTGCCAAGACGGCACAACACTAAGACGCTTATTCGTGATGTGCTCGTGGGCTGTCTTGTGCCTACGGCTTTTTATTTCGTAAAGCACAAGACCAAGACAACACCGTTTAAATCGTTAGCCTGACCTGACAAAGACATGGCACGTGAAGCCACGCGACGACCGTGTCGAACATCTTGAGACCGCACGTTTTACACCTCTAGGTATGTCTATCCAGTGGGATGCTAATTAGCAGCATCTCAATTTATTCTCGACATAATTGTTGTCGTTGCATTTGCTTTGAAGAGTCCTGCAGTGAGGTACCCCTTCCCTAAATACATATCGTACTGATAGATTACAAAGTTGGTTAGCATAAATGCTAACTTGCAATCATTCTTCACTAGAAGAGTACCGGAAATCAAGTTTTCCCTACTGTCTAGTACATATGGCACATTAGTGAGGGTGAGTTTCTTGCTCGAAGTAGATTTTTGAGCTTTTAGTATTGCAGTACCCAACTCTTTAACTTCTGAAGTGCAGCATTTTCTGTGAACAGGGGGTTCTGCGTTCTTAGTCTCCTCATATGGTGCAAACAGACGTCGGTTGGAACAAACATGCTTGGGTTCCCCGGTGTCCACCCACCATTCTTTCTTGATACAATCAAGAATGAATGGTGGGTTGACACCAGGGAACCCAAACGGCTACGGGTGTCTCCATGATACGCGGACACCGCGGTACACATAAATATACCGTAATTCCCAACTGTTGGAACAGGAAAAAAAAAATCCAATTTTCGCTCTCACATGGTTTATCCTTGTTAGTTGTTGCTTAAGCATGTCTATAACATAGTTGCGTAGTCGACGAGAATTTGGACAATGGGAATCTATCTAGTATACCTGAATTTGGATAAAATAATAAATTTTAATAACATAGCTATATGTCCATGGTGTATCAGTGTCAGTATCGATGTCCATACGTACAGACACGCAATACGACTACCCATTAGAAGATTTCGTGCAACTGAGCATAAATGGGGGCAGATTAGAGCATACCTTGAGTTTGGAGATCCATGAGTAAGCATTGTCACCATGTTAACTTCCGCTTCATCTCTTCACTCGTGGACACTTTGTTTTCTTCTCCTTTTTGTTCTTTGATCGACAATCTTTAGCATAGTGGCCTTTTTTTGCCACAAGCTAAACATTCACCATCTCACTTACTCTTCTTCTCTTTGCCTTTAGTCTTTGTTTGCTCCATTTTTTTCCGCTTTGTTTTCTTTCAACTGGTTCCATCTTCCACCATATTGACTTTAACATCGTCAACAATTCTCATTTTTCTTTTCAGCAATACCGTTTATCCTCTAATCTTCTTCTACTTGGAGCCTGAATATCAATCTCTCCAAATTCATATATTTAGTTCTATGTTTGAGATATATAATTCTTAAACTCTTTCCATGAAGAGGGTATTTTCTTAAATAATGCTGCTACTTGAAAAGATTCACTTAGAGTCATCATCTCGGCTTTCAGTTCATAAAGTATATATAACCTGGAATTCTTGAACTTGCGCCATGACAAACTTGCTTTCTGTCATCTTGAAGTCCAAGAATCAAGCAACTATGAATTTCTTCACTCCCCCCGATTTGATCTATATTTCTTGTCTAACGATCCCCATACTTCCTTAGCAGTATTAATAGGATGGTTAAACACAATTATAGGTTGAACCCCGATTTGGCCTATATTTATTTTGTATTCTTTAGTGGATGGGTTTCAATAACTAAGAAAACTCATAATAATGAGAAGCATTATAAAACCATAGCGTCAAACCAAACCATAACAAAAAGATTGAACATAAAAAATCTGAAGATTCAGATGAATAATCGATTTCAAGAGCAGCAACATCAACTTCTATTTTCGTATAGTTTTTTTTTTTTTTTTTGTTTTTTGCTCGATAAATAAAAATATATTAAGAAGGAAGGCAATTTACAAGTCTGCGACGCAGAGAGCCACCAAGCAGGGGGAAAAAAAAACAAGAGAAAGAAAACCCAAAAAAACACAAACCAAGAACTAAGGAGGTTCGAAGAAAAGAGATTTCCAGTTGGTTGTTACATCTATTTTCGTATAGTTCCTATGAAATGCTTTCTTCTCTGCCATATGATATATACTACTAGAAAGTAGAAGCTATTTGAATAATTCAGCGTCTGGATCCGCAATTAAATAACGAAACAAAGCTATAATCAAGGAGCAAAACGAACATTCCTTTGATACTATTCATGCAATGTTCTTGCCTACTAAATATACTTCTATTCGGTTACCTCCATCTTACCAAATTATTAGTATTTTTTTCTTAGACACAATATAAGAATGGAGTTAATCCAGATTTCTGAAAACGACTTGGATTTCGGCGAATTTAATATACACGATGATAAGCCACGTCAAAGCTCGAACGGCAAAAATAATTTGGAGAATAAGAATGCAATAAAAGCATCAACATTAAGCCAATAAACTAAACTAAGGAAAGCAAGATTATGTATAGGCATAAGCCAGAAAATATCCTGCGAACTCAAATTGTCTCGTGCAAATGAGACATAAGAGCAAAATTGTCCAAAAAATGAGGAAAATTCAAACCAAGGTCATAAAATTTGTTCAGTCTACAAGGACCAATGCAATTCTGGTTACATGGAACAAAAAGATACAACCCTCACTATAACTCGACCTCATTGTCGCTACTACCCTTGGTAGAAAATCCGTCAGCTTCACTAGGCTATTTACCTGCAATAGCCTGAGCGACCGAGACAGGAGCTGAGAGAATGCAGCTGTGTATTCAGTTCAGCTTTTTGAGAACGAACTTTAGCTAACTCAACTCTGGCGACACCAAGATCGTGTTCAAGAACCTAATTCTTGTCATTATCTTTAGATAACTCTTCCCTAACAGCATCAAGATTATCCTTAAGTGAACGATTTCGGGTCTCAAGAACCTGAGTCTTATCATGTTTACCTAAAAGATCCTGAGAAAGTGTATAATTTAGGGAAACCAGAATTTGAACCCTCAGTTTAGAACATTCCTCTTGCACGACTCTAAAGTTGGTTAGATGCTCCTCTAAGTTATTTTCTGCCTCAACTCTCTCTGCATCAAACCAACTGAAATGTTCACTAAGCTTATCAAAGTCCATCTTGGCTTGCCCTAGATCCATTCTCATACAAGAACTTTACGACTCCAAACAGGGAACCTCTTTCCCACCACATCTGTCCTGACATCTAAGGAAATAAAAGGCTTTCTTGCTTTTAGCCTCGTTCTCTGAAACAACTCAGACTGGGAGTGCACCAATTGACAACTGACTTTGCGTAAATCATCCACAAACTTATCACCCTCAGTGGATATCTTTGCAACTAAAGCATTTCCTTTAGTCAAATCCACACGTAGAGCATTGTAATCTAACACACGTACAGGGACCTACCATACGCTTCTCTAATGTCGCAATGGCAGCTTTCTGATCAGCAATAATGCCATCTTTCCACTGAAATGCGGTTGAGCTCTTTCGCCATAAATGAATCCACTTATTGCGAAACTCAACCTTTTCTTGTATTAAAAGAGGAGTTGAGAGAAGATAACTGGCTGAGTGAGCAGTGTTACGATTCAGCTTGTAGTTGCATGCAATCCTACAACCACACCCTTAGTAAAATCTAAAGAACAATTTAAGTTAACTTCATGAGAATCACAAGAACACCCTAACTTAGGGAGAAAATAATCTTTCTCTCTCCTAAATATCTTCTCTAGACTCTCCAAAAAAAGCTCTCTCAATACAAGGTCGCTCGAATTCTTATTTAGGAGTTTACATAGTGGAGGACAGCTAATAAAGCCCCTATTTTCGGATCTGGCCTGCGTCATTAACGCACGCTTACATTGACTCTTCTCGCACATACTCTACAACTTCGCATGGCTCTTCACACTTTTCTCGTGATTAAGCTGACGTCATGTGATGCGTCATTCTGGATAAGTTGTGCGCGGTTGTCTTCGCTCAGTATTGATTATCATTTCACATACTTGATTGGTGTGCGGTATTTTGTACCTACATTTTGCCTCTTCTCATGTTGTTTCTTTGGAAAAGAGTGCGATATGAGAAACATCAATCTACTTTGTCGCACCCGTTCACCTTTTCGTATTCTTTTCTGCCGACATATTTCCCTAATTTAGGCATGACAACTTACGTGTGTCCTCTCAACCATTCATTATTTGACACTTCTCTTATAACCGCCTCTTCCTATCCGTTCACTTTCATTCATCGCATTAATGGAGTAAGTATCTTGGGAATCGGGTGTAAATCTTTTATTTACTCTCAAACGTTTCTTCTTTTTTCTGTTTACTCTCTCTCCGTTTTCTCTTCGATTCCCATTTTCTTCTGCTGCTTCTTTTCTAGTTTGATTAAATCTTCAAGTTGATTATCATCTTTTCCTGTTTCATCATTCTCATCACTGTTTTCCCTTTTCTTTCTTCATTTTCGCACTTTATTACTCACTTCTCGTAAGTTGATCGTCCTGATCTTGATCAACTTAATCATCTTTGATTATTTTTCTATCATTCCTCATTCCCATATTAAAATGCCTCAAGCTGGTTGGAAGAACGAAAGAGAATTTAACAGATTGAAAAAAGAATTTGGTGGAAGAGGCTTCTCACTATCCGCCCCTCTTGGATCAAAACCTTCATATAAACTCGGACATGAATGGTTTTCTCTCGAAGAATGGAATGGCAAGAAGATCATCAACTCAGTAGGGAAGCTTCTCGCTGGTCTTCGTATTCCTCTTTATAATCCTCAGATTCCCCTTTTTTATGAAATTCAATCGGATGCGAGATTCTCGCGGGGTATTTACCAACTGAGCGGTGACTGTATCAGAATAACCATGGAATATGCTCGTCGCGCAACAAGGCTAGAATCTTTTTACCCAATAGAAGTATGAAAACCAGAGCATGCCCATAAGGAAATCAATCCTGCAGATTACACCCTTGATAATTTCTTCAAGAACTATGATATTGTTATTATGAGGAATATGTCATCTAAGTGGGTATTCGCTTGTCAAGAAAGGATGGCCTCTCGGAAAATGAAATAATCATGCGATATTTTGACTTACATGACCCTACGAATAACACCGCTCGCTGGTCAAATGATACTCGGTGGTTGGATTATCCCATCGTTTTAGTGGGTCCCTACATAGCTGGCAGAAGCGGAGATGGATCAAATCTTCCTCTTCCTGCGGGATTACATGCTTACAAACCTTGGGTCTTCAGATGGCATGAGGAAGCTAATGTGGTATGTTATCTTCAACTCTCTTCTTTTAATTCTTTTTCCTTTCACTTCTCTTATCACTTCCTTTGGTTCAGATTGCCAAACAGTCAAAGAAGGCTAAAAATTTGCCTCATGCGCCACCTTCGCAGATAATGAAGTAAGAAATACTCTTTATTTAATTTTAACAATATTGTTGCCTCTGTTTATTATCTCTCATTATTCGCGTAGGTGGAAGCTGGGGGCGATGAAAGGAAGGGTAAGAGTAAACTCAGATATAAGAAAACCACTTCTAAATCTTCCTCCAAGAGTTTGTCTAAGAAACAGAAGGAATTTTATCCCTCTTCTTCAAGTTCTCACTCTAGCGATGAGGATATTCTTCTCATTGAAGACCCCTCAATCACATCTTCTATGGAGAAACTATCTAGTATCTTCTCTGACTCCATGTCAGCAGTTGGTAATGATGAGATGACTCGTACTTGTGGAACGGTTTCGAAGATATGTGATGCCGCTTCCCTAGATAATGAATCCCTTCGCGGAGTTGCTTCGGCGCTAAGTCCAAGCTTCCAATTTTCATTTGGCTCTTTGGTAATTTCTATATTTTCGCGCTTTCTCTGATGATGCTTTGATGTTTTTGATGATGTCTAATATTTTCCTTATATATTCGCAGATGGACCGCATGTCTTATGTTGTTTCTTCACACTATCAAAGAAGACTTCGCAAGCTTGAGGCTGAAAATATTAAACTCAAGACCTAAGTTTCCACTTATGAGAATGATGTCTCTAGTCTTCGCAAGAGGAATAATCAGTTAGATGGTGCGTAACTCTTTATCTCTTCTACCTTCTTGTTTGCTCGTTTTTTTTTTTTTTTGTTCTTCGCTCCCTTTTAATTGCCTATTCTTGCAGAAATTTACAATCTATCTGACGAAGCAGCTTCCCTATTTCGCTCCCTTCATCATCCTATTGATAATGATACTCTCCTTGAGCATCTTAATGCTTCCCTAAATAATATTTCTGATGATAAATTAAGAACCTTTTCTTTGGAGGATCTTAGGGCGAAGTATGAAATTCTCAATTGTGATCATATAAGTGCATTATCTACTGTTAGTAGCTTTAGATGACAGTTTTGTGAATCCAAAGAAATGATTAAGGTTTTAGAAGCAAGAATTAATACTCTTATTACTAAGAAGGATGAGGTTTCTCTTAGAGGTGCCAAAGCTTTGAAGGAATTTCAAGAAACTATTCTCCAAGTTCAAGTGGAGTGGGACCTAGCTATAAGCGAAAAAGACACACTTGTTGATCAAGGAAATTTGATCCGTTCCCATCTTCTTATAGAAAGCGATGTTGAATTTGAATGGGCTGCTAGGGTCTTAGATAATGCCAGAAATGATTTAGCTATAAATGTTAGCCTTGAATCTGATCATGCTGCACTAGTTAGGGATATTATTTCCAAAAAAGAAGGTTGTTTATAATTCTTATTCCTTTGTTATCTCCTGATGAGTGTTCTCACGTAACTTTAACCTTCTTGTCCTTTTTTCGCAGATGAGGAAAAGGAATTTCGTGAGAAAATTGAGGGTTTGGAGGCGAACCTTACCGCTCGTGATTCTAAATACCGCAGGCTCAAGAAAAAGCTTACTACCACTGTTTCCAGCTTGAGCAAGGATGTTGTTCGCGTTCGTGATGCAGCTATTAAGAAAGTATGTGCAGATAATAGCATTCCTCTTACAACTTATAAATTCGCTGAAGTTCCTCCTAATGAAGAGGACTCTGACATCTCTGACAGTGAAGGAGAATACGAGTATGAGGAGAATGACGAGGAGGGCAATGATTATGATTCTGGTGAGGCCAATGAAGAAGACATGGGTGGAAAATAGTTGTTCTTTCTGAAGATCCTTTCTCTCTCTTTGCACTTGTAAATCTTTTACCAATTTCTTGTATATTGAACTCCTCCAATGTAAAACTCCTAAGCATTTGAGTCTTTCTTAATGTAATTCTTCTTGTGTTACACCTGTATTTACAAAGTCGAAATGTTGTTCTCTCCAACAGTTTGGGTTAATCTAGTGATAAATATATGTACATATTTATAAAAGTATTGTATTCATTATCATGTGCGTTAGTCTATCATATGGAGGCGAATAACACTCCTCTATATGCTTGCATTCCCATACTTGCCTCTGTTAATCGTCTCAAGATGATTGGGTCTAGCACAAGTACATGTAGGTTCATTTTATCTTTACCTTATTTTGTCTTATGTATGCGTCATTGTCTCCCACCTCAGCTATGCACTGTTTTCTTATTTGTTCGTCTATTGATAGTCTCATCATCCTCATGGAGAGAGCTTTCATTCGTTTTTGTCCCTCATACGTCTTTCTATAATGCCTCAGCCACGTTCTGTCCTATCAGTTTTCCGCGCCCATATAATCTGATTGCAAGAAATTTCCTTCGTCTTTTCCTTATGCTATTGAATCCGCACGTTTAATTTCTCTTACCTGCAAAACAATATAAGCTTATGTTCTACTTTCTCATGAGGTCTTATTTATCCTTCCTAAGTAAAGGTCTTATTTCCCAAAAAATTGATTTCGTTTTTTGTTCGACGAGATCGCATGCGGTTTTTACACTTTCATGTAATAACCCATTGATCTCGCCTTATCGTTTTATAGTATTATTTCCTCTGCAGGTTTTATTATCGCACAAATACGACAAGTCTTGATACTCCCGTGAGTAAAAAGCCTCATGATATTTGCGTATTTTGATAGAATTCATCTCCCTAATGGAGGGTGTCGTCCTTATATTCCCCCTGATTGCCCCTTCAAGGAAGCTTACCTCTACCGGGTTAGGGTGGGCTCCTCCAATCCAGTGATGCAATAATCAGTTGTTTTCGCGGCCTCTTATCCCTCCGCCGATATGGCTTATGGTTACAAGACCGCACCCTAAGTGGGGTTTCTTCGGACCGAGTGCATCATAGTCAAGACTTGTCAAGAGCGTCCAGGTACGCTCCATACGCCCCAGGCACTCTTGACTCAACCGTGTACCTCGGCGCCTTGATCGAGTTTCTGCATTCCTTAGTAGAGAGCTTCTTAGCTTAGTCTTTCAACTAAGGCGCTCTACTAGATGGGATTTTGTTTTACCCAAAATCTCCATGACTTAGGCTCTAGGGTCGGTGTAGCTTTCACCTGAGTCATGATAACTAGATTTTCCTCAATATGACGCGCGTTAGGTCTTATTATTTCTTCTTGCTGTATGCGAACTAGGGTGCACGCCATAATTGGATACCTAGCCTCCCTAATTCGAGTTTTTACTTTTGTTGCCTTCTATTAAGGTATTATTATAAGGTCTTATTTTTGCATTTTTGGTATGACATTATTATAAATAAATAAATAAAATTCATTTGCATTCATACTCTTGATTAATACAATTCTGATATCCACTCTCTTTGCTTATTCGCCCATATGATAACTATTTTATACACGATCTCATATATGAGACAACTTGCTTGTTTCTTTCGCCTTTGTACTTCATTGAGTTCGCATATACTTTCCAACACATTGGTTCGCATACGTTCCACAGCTTGTGATGTGCTATGACTGTCTCACGGACCATATTTCTTCAAATGCACTTGGTTACACAGTTCATATGATGATTCTCCTTCCTTCTCATCTACTAATTCATACACTCCATTTCCACCTATCTTCTTGATTCTATACGGCCCTTCCATATACTCTTTATTTGTCTCTTACTATTTTTCTGATAGGGCGTTATCTGCCTCAGCACCAAATCTCCTTCCTTGAATTCGCTCATACTAACATATTTTTCTCATTTGCTTTCTTGTGCAGTTGTTGTCGCCTTTGTGGAAACCTTTCTTATTTCACTCTCTTTGTTCACAACATCTACCATTAATCGCTCGCTTCTATGGCTATCTTGTATTTGCTTCTTCCAATTTCTCCGCTTGCTTGTATGCTCTCACATTTGTCAATATCGATGTCATGGAAAGTTTTTACTTTATTTGGATCTCCTCTTATTACTCCGACACCTTGAGGAAGAGGGAACTTGATGCACTGGTGGAAAGTTGAAACCACTCCTAGTATACCATGTAACCATGGTCTTCCTATCAGAGCATTATAGGGTGATTCTACGTCAACAATGCATAACACTGCTTCTGTTGATATGCTCTTCAGAGGAATTCACATTGTTATCTCTCCCTTTGGCTTGTTAGTTGTTCCGTCGAAACCATAAATCTTATAAGTTGATGGGATGATTTCCTCATCCCTACAACCCATAGTCTTGTATGTGTGATAAAATAGAATATCAACTGAACTACCTGGATCTATCTATATTCTATTGATAGCCAAAGTGTCTGCATCATCCTCTTCATCTTCATCGGCTTTTGCCTTTGGATTAATTTCCAACTTGACCACTAGTGGGCTCTCGTGCGGTTCCCCACCTCCTGGTACTTCTTCTGCATTAAAGGAAATAGGCTGCCTATGACACTCTTTCAGTGGTCATACCCTTGCAAGGTTGAGTATCTCCCTTCCATCACTATCTCTTGCGTAAACTCGACTTAGGACATTATCATGAAAATATTCTATGCTTTTAAATGAGTGTATTATCGAATTACAAAATAAATTCTTTGCCTTCGCGCCCCTTTCGATCAGATATGTATTATTTTCTGTCTCCCTATCTTGTGCACGCCCTGCAGGTGGTGGTGGTAGATTCTGTGGCTGTTGTACTAGGAAGTGGTCTAGCTTTCCCTGATCAATCATTCTCAATATGATTTTCTTCACATTTCTACAGCTGTCGGTTGTGTGAACGTGAAAACGATGGTAGGCGCAGAATTCTCTACTTCTCCTCCCCGGTGGCGGTTCATCTCCCATATTTGGTGGTGGCGGTATTTCTTCCATCAAAATTATTGCTTCCCAGATTTTCCCTACTGTAGTGTTTAGATGCGACATCTTTATATGCTCCCAGACTACTCTATTGCTTCCTTGGCCTTTGTTATAATATTTCTTTCGCCCTCCATATCCTTCTTGATGGTAATCGAGTCTCTGAATCTTATTGTTTCCTCCACGATTATTGAATTGTCCTTCTCTTTCAAATTCTTCTTGATCCCTACTTCCCATAGCCACCAGTTTTTTTTCCCTCCACTATCTGCTTTCCTTTGTCCCCTGAGATGTACTTGCACTACACCAAATTCAAGGATTAGTAACTAGAAGTCGCACAGCTTATCTCCTGTTGCGAAATTTCAGTTGCGAAAATTTTGCAACAGTTTATTTCAGTTACAAACTCGCAACTGTTTCAACTTGTTACAATTCACAACTGAATTGAGTTGTACGCGTGCGACTCGTGTATGTGGATGCCCATACTTTCAAAGCTGACTTGGTTTCAGCCCATTCAGATACTCGGAGTCAGCTTCAAAACTTACTCAGTCTATATGATTATCGAGAACACCTCGTTCTCTTCTCTACCTCTCATTATCTTATCTCTTTCTCTTTCGTTCTCTGGTCCTCTCTAGTTCTCTTCTCTACCAGAAAAGAAATTTCTCTCATATTCCACTAAATAACCATTAAAATCTAAAATCTATACCTTTGTTTGATTTCTGAGAAAAAAAACTTATTAGGGTTTAGATTATTAGGGCTCAAACACTAAATTCTTCTTTCCATTTCAATTTCAGACTCCAAATCTCATCTAACCAAGGCTTCGGTTAAACTGATTCAGGTAATAAACAATCTATGTTTCTTAAATTTGTTTTTTTTAAACTGCATGTTGATTTAGATAAAGAATGGAGTTAAAATTGAGCTGTAATATCTGTTAATTAGCTTTAATCAGTTGATTCATTGAGCTCTTTGTACAGATCGAGTGTTCATATCATTCTAGTTTACTAGGGGATCCAACGAGTTCAAACTTATGTGTAATGGTGTGAAAAAAAATTGGCTTCATATCGATTTCAAAATCATTCTTTTTTATCATTGTTTAATTGAATGACTGAGCATATGGATTAAACATCTTCATCTCTCTCAGTGAATTGAATGACTTAGCATTATGAATTGAATACCTTTATATGAACTTGTTATAGTGTTAGATTTAATTTTAGAGATCTTTATTTTATTTCTTTTTTAGAGTTGATGTTGTTTCTTAAACCGTGCATCCATCAACCAAAAACTCAGGAAATTAATGGTGGGAATACAAATTATCTGGTCAAAGTAAAAGAAGAGAGTTAGGCCTGATTCAGCGAGAAAAGCTGCAATTCTAGCAGCCTTTTCAGATTGTTAAGAATCCTGGAGCTAGCACCTCGTGGTTCTGTGTGAAAGGTCGCTCCTACTGATGTGTACTGGTTTATAGGAACCATATCAGCTTCCTAAGTTGTTGATACAATGTGCCAAATTTGAAGTGCAAAACACTTGTACATGCTTTCACTCATATCTGTTCTGCATAAGGACCAAAGAATGAGGTCCAAGAACCTTTAATTTGCTTTTTTAATAAGAGATTTTTTTGCATCTCATTGTTCACAGGCATACCGGTGGGAGATGATTATGTTGTGGTCTCAGTTATAGGCGACGACTCATCTTTACGAGAGTTGCTGGTATGATTTAATTTTTGTGTTGATTTTCATTGTTCTGCTCTAATTTCTTATATCTAGATTTGCTTTTTACACTGATTAACATCTTTAAATAATCATGTCTCGTAATTTCATGACTTTTAACTGTGTAAACTAGGTTTGCTTTTCCTGACTTATTGAGAAGTTTAACACCCTTTGGGTAAGTGTTTGCAAGTGATAGTGAAAGATGGCCATCTTGTTTATACCAAAATCATGTGTTGATAAACTACTTTATTGTACCTGCGGCACTAGATGCTTTTCTAATCTTTTCCCCCCTTAATGTATACTTGTTGTCCTAATTCCTGTTTCACATTTTTTTTCCACTTTCCACATGCATACCAAGTGGTATTACATTCTTCCTTGGAGGTGATCCTTGTTGGTAGATCCGCACTCATCCTGCAAATTGCTCATGAGCTGTTAAATCATTGACCTGCACCAACAAATGTCATCAGGGTAAGTAAGTAGGAGCTTGCAATTCTTAAATCCGTTCTTGATGTAGACATAATGCTTTCCCTAGAAGTTTGTGCTTGTTGTTCCGCGGAATTATGTATGATGCAAATGTGCCATAGTTTCTAGGTGGAAAGGGTGCCCGTTATTTTGTGTTAGGCAGGTAGATTTGAGGGAATTGGAAGTGTTAGGCTAATTTTATTCTGGGGAAGTATTTGGGTAAGTGTACTTCGTTTGATACTTTCATGGTATCGATGTTTGATTCACTCCCCTTGTTATTTATGGTTTGTTTGACTAACAAGTACTTCACTAAGCAGGGAGGAATGTGCGATTAATTGAACTCGTTCCTAAATCCTGTTTTTGATGTAGGCATACTGCTTTTCCAAGAGGTTGTGATTAATTGAACTCGTTCCTAACTCCCGATGCTTTACTACTGTGTAGGCATGCCCTAAGTTGATAGAAAGGTTCAAAGAAAGGGAAGAAAATGTCAAGGTAAGATTGTTAATGGGTCACAATGCCTCTATGATGTGTTTCGTGGACTTGTTTTTGACCATCTTCTTATTTTTATATTTTACAGATGGATGTATTTAACACATTCATTGAGCTACTGCGTCAAACTGGAATTGTCACCAAGGGGCAGATTGAAATTAATGAATTGAGGCAAGTGTATATATTTTTCTTGGAAGGATGGTGTCTGTTAAGTTTTATTCTTTTTGTATATCTCTTGGTACTTATATTGGATGTGATGATGGCAGGGGCGGAAGCACAGGTTGACTAAACCTGGCTGTAGCCCCCCCTTTTTCCTGAGAAATCCCACCAAGTTCGTATTTCACCCTTGCAGAAATTGAAAAAAAATATTTAGTCCACCAATCCTTATCGATTTAGTCCAATTCGCAAGAAAATAAATTTAGTCCACCAAGAAGATCATAGAAAAAAAGAGAGGGAGAGTTAGCTACTTAAGTGGAATTGAATGCAATTGTTGTTCACCAGATCAGTTAACTTTAAGTATCAGGTAAGGATTTTCTTCTATGCTTCTTAGTATCATCCATAGGAACAATACCTAAATAGTAATAATTTTTATTCAATTAGCTAGTTAGGTTTTACGGGATAACTTACTTTCTAGGGTTTTGGTTGTTTTTGGGTTGGAATTGGATTTCGATTAATTGTTAATACTTTCTAAACTTGACGCTTGTTGTGTGATGGCGATGTATGGAGGGTTGCTTTGGTGTTTGTTTAATTAGCGAGATCTTATGGAGCTCATGTTCAAGGTGGAATTGTTGGAGATGTGCCCCGAGTTCATGGGATGTAAGTGAGGGTTTTTATCTTTGGCATGCGGTTTAGTGGGTATAAAAGGCTATAACTTAATTTGCACTTTATCTAATGTGGCAGTCCTTCTTGGCTAGTTTATCTTTCTATGGTGTTCTAATTTTCGCCTTTAAGGTTGATAACAAAAGCGACTTTCAAAAAATATAAAGACGGTCTTCGCAAAGAGCTACCGTGTAAACTTCAATCTTTTATCTTAATAATAGTCCTAATACTTATTATGTGCACCTATTTAAACATCTATGACATTCTTGAGCCCTGCTTCCACAGTAAAGAAGCAGAAGAAACTGATCCAAGGATACCATCTAGTTTCAAGAATTTAGGCGAAACCGAAAGACCTCTTCTTTGTGAGGAAAAGGATGTTTGGCCGTGCTTGGCCTTTTAGAGCTCTGTTAGAGAGGACTTGTTCAAACTTGGCCACAAATCCTCCACGGTGGAGGTGTTCCATGAACTGTAAGTTCTTTTATCAGAGCAATGACTTATAACATATTACGAACTGTTGGGAACTGCCTTGGGTTTACATATTACGTGTTCCATGCACGGTAAGTTCTATTATCAGAGCTATGTCAGGCTTTGTTTTTGATATATTTGAAATTTATAGGATGAT
This sequence comes from Papaver armeniacum, assembly GCA_023531295.1. Lineage (NCBI taxonomy): Eukaryota > Viridiplantae > Streptophyta > Magnoliopsida > Ranunculales > Papaveraceae > Papaver > Papaver armeniacum. The sequence goes on from JAJJWW010010322.1 coordinate 38,214, forward strand.
GAAGTCGCAACTTCATGGTTAAACAACAAAGCGAAGAAAGAAAGCAATTCATGCCAAGGTGAGACAGAGAATTCATTTGCAAATATTTACATTTGCAAAAATGCTCTTGCATTTTCGAATAGATTTATATTTGCAAAAATCCGCCAATTAGTTTCTTTCCAGCATAATTTAACTATTTTGGTAAAACATGCCTAAATCATTTTCGCATTCGCTTTTGCTTCCTAATGTAGTTAGTATTGTTTGCCTTTATGCAAGCACATATGCTCAAAATGTCTTCTCGAGGGATGCTCTTGGTTGCGCTAGTGCTGGTTCCTTTAGAATGATGGATCCCATTGCGTTCACCCTTTGTGACTTTTTGTTATGCTGTCTTCTAATTTTAATCCAGATTAAGAATGTTTACCTCATCTTATTGTTGCTTAAATTTTTGTCAAAAAAAATAACGAGTTTAATCGCTTTTATTTTGTTCTATCTTGGAATAGATTATTACAGGTGATCTAGAGAGTGTAACAGAAACATGGATGAGCAATGTATATTGTTTCGGAATGGTAATATGGGAGATAGTTACAGGGGAAGCAAGATATTCCTCTTATTCACCGAGTTCAGTACAAAATGGAATTGCGGCATGTGGTTTAAGACCCAAATCCCAAATGGGTTATTTGAATGATGCATTTTTGATCGAAAGGTTGGAGAATAAAGCGGACGCAAAGTTTTGTAAGTTTCTATGTATTACCTTAGAAATTTAGAACAGCTTAACAAAAAATTGGTACTTAGAAGAATTTGTGTACTTAACAAAAAAAATTGTACTTAAAAGAATTTGTGTTCTTTTTTTTTGACATGAATCGGTTGAATGTGATGTGAATTGATTGTTGAATGTAATATGAATTGATTGTTGAATGTGGATGATGGATGGCATGAAAGGTGATGCGGGGTGATAGAAATTAGGCTTATTTCCTGAGAAAATGAATCTGTTTGGTCGGCCTTGACCGGGTCAAAATTGGTCAATATTGACCAATTTTGACGAGGTCAAGGTTGACTGGCAGTAATTTTTTTGCTGTTACAAAAAAGTTCGTAACGGCTTGAGAACGTTACGACTGCGTTGTTACAAAAAAAATTCGTAACGGCCCGAAGCTGTTACCACGTGGCATATTAGTAACGGCTCACACTGGCATTGCAGAGTTACAAAAAAAAAATTGTAACGGCCACAAAGCCGTTACAAAAAAAATGTAACACCCATTTTTGCAACAGGCAAGAGCCGTTACAACCCCTTTTTGTAACGGTTCAGTTCTGTTTCTAATCCCAAAATTTGGTGTAGTGGCTACAAGGAAAGAAAAAGTGCTATAAAAGGAAAGCATCGCCAAAGAAGGAAAGAAAAGAGGAATCCAAGGCGTGAAGAAGATTTTGTACATATTTATTTTATTTAGACTTTATTTCTTTTTAGAAACTGTAAATAGGGTTGTATTTTTGTAATTTTTCTTTTTATTTTTGGACACTTTTTGGACTTGGACTTTATTATTTTAAACCCTAAGGAAGGGTTAAGATTAAATAAAACTGTTTTGCGAGGGGAAGGACGACGATTCACGATCTGTCTCGGCCCTCGGGTTCGTACAATCGACATCGGAGTCGGTGGCCCGAGTCGACTTCAACGGTTCATCGCCCGTGCAGTACGGGAGGTAAGACTCTATCCACCCACACGAATCCCCCGTCGGTGGGTTTAATTTTGTGTGACAACTCACACCCTGCGAATAGAATGTCGAATCGGTATAATAATAGCCAATACAACGAATATCCGACCGAGTTTCAAATCGGACGTTACTACTTTGACCATAGTGTTAATAGTGGTTGGGAACATCAGCCTTTTCAAGGTTATGGCTCATACCATGATGAGCCCAATTACTATCCATACGCCCACCGGTCATATGAGCAAAATTCCTCTCTACTAGAGTCCGCATGTAAGTTAGCTGAGTCGACACAAAAGTTACTTGAGTCAACACGTAGTTCAGATGAGATGAATAACTTAGTTTTGGACGAAAGCAATGCAACGTGTGAACCTTCTTTCCTAGATCAAATCAGGACGTCATGTGAGTCGACTCGAGAAAATGTTGTTAGAGGCCGGGGAAAGAACGCTCAAGATAGTATTAATTTCCAATATAGTGTTTCCAATAGTACCTTTGAAAATGAGGATAGTTATTTGCATAATCAAGATGACGAGGTTAGAATTGGTAACACTACTTTAGATGAGGTTCGACCATTTTCATGTTATTACAATGATGATTATGATGAGGATAGCGTTGATGAAGAATTTGAAATGAGTAGGCATAGTGATCAGGAATTTGTTACTCCAATTGAGCTTAACAACGATAATATTATTTCTACTTCGAATCCAAATAATTTTAATAATTATTCACCTATTCAAAAGGACGAGGATTTGACTAGAGATACCACCGTTTTAGACGAGGTAGTATTTCCTTATGATTACGAAGCTGATTATGGTTTAGAGGAACGGGTATATTTTGAGTCTAGCGATTTAGAAACAACAGACTTAGAAAAAAGAAAATGAACTCGTAGAGATGAGTGAGGATGAACCCGACTTAGAAGAATCAATTGACCATTTTCAGGAATCAGATGACCTTGAAATTAGGGAAGTTGTGACTAGTCTATCTAGAGACACTGAAAACTCTAAGTTTGGGGGTGATTATCATTCTCCATGTGCCTTAACTCTTAGAAAGGTCCCTCACTTGGGACTTGACATCTCGTGCCTCAACCATTTTAAAAGATTATCTTCATACACGTTTTCCCGAACCTAGTGATGTCCATAGGAAGTTCAGTTGTTAGAAACCCATCCTCCGGTTGATGTGGTTTGCCTGTGCTATGATACCCAGATTGATTTTGTTTTCCCACCAAATATTTTTCAACCAATTGTGGGAATGTATAAGTTTCGAGATGTGTCAATTATTTAGTTTTGAGACTAAACCTAAGTACTTTAGGAAATTAGTATCGACACATTTATTATTATGATTGACCGCCGTTTCATCGTGGTCAATTGTGTGAGTCAAAACTGATTGACTTTAAGGATCCGCAATTATTCAGGTTATTATTATGTGCTTCTAAGCTTTTATTTGAGTTTTTCTAGACTCTAATACCTAAATCGGATCTTAGCTTCGAGGAAATGCAACCCATGAAAATATTTTATTTAGACCCTTTCATAGAGCCCGAACTCCGAACCACGCCTAGATGTAGTTGAATTAAACAGGAAACTAGACAAGGGTGTGCTTTATTTGTTAAATTTCTTGGCATGTTGCAGATTCCTTTTACTTGTGATAGCTCTATTTGGTTTTGATGACCCACAGAAATTCCGGCTATTACTTTATGATTCTATGAGGTGACTAATCCTTTGTTAGTCTGGCTGAAGACGTTAAACTTAGCACTTCTTGGGAGGTAACCCAATATTCATGCGACACGGTAATATCTTTCCTTATCTCTTTGCTTTAAATGGTAACAATTTATCCTTGTTCATGCTTTTAATTTTATCTTTAGAACATTGAGGACAATGTTAGATTTAAGTTTGGGGGTACGGGAGAAACTTTTTAGTTGCATTATTAAACTCCAGAGACTAGAAATTTATGCTTATTAAGGATGGCACTAACCAATCTAAGTGGATGGAAGCATTTTGGTTGTAGGAGTTGAGGAACCAACTCGATTAGATGGCAACATCTAAAGAGTCTATTCATAAAAGCACGAGCTCGGGTGTTAGAAATAACATGATAGTTTCACCAATCTCGTTGAGTCCTTTTCACTTGTTTTTATTTTATTTTGTTTTTAAACTATGTTTCTCTAAGTGATTAGGTGGGTCCCACGATTCAAGTTGTTACCAATGCTAGGGTGAATTAGAGTGATTGAGATACCAAAAAAAAAAAGTGAAAAAGTGAAAAAGAAAAAGTGAAAAAAAAAAAAAAAAAAAAAAGACTAGACCAATTAGACCAAACGGAATAAAATTAACACTTGGGAATAGCAATATGTGTGTGTTTTCCCTGTCTCCGTCGCCTAAACAAGCGTGGAATGCAGGATCCACGGGAACTATCATGTAATCTGGCTTTGACAAGAAGCATGCGCTTGGATCCAAAAGATCTAATCATGCGGTTAAATAAAATAAAAAAAAATTAAATTAATGTTCGGTGAATAAATCGATTGCTTTGGTTCCCTTGTATATGCCGGACGTGTTGATCTAGAATTAGGATTGTCGACCACTGGTTCCCTTGTATATGCTAGTTGTGTTGATATTAGTCGGACCGAGTATCTCGGTCCATTAGGATAGGTTCATTTTGGCGGAGGCCTTGTACAGAGATATGGGAAACATCGATCACTTAGTAAACATCAAAACCATCTATGTTTTTTTCTCTCTATCCATCTTCTTGATCTATCCATGTGATTAGTTTTGACTCGGGTATTGATGTCCATAGTGCGACTATCCGAGTAGAGCTCGTGACTTATATATGAATTTTAGTATGCTTGAGTGCAAACTCGTGTACAACAATTGGAATTTCGCATCGTGGTACTTCCTCCCGTAGTCAATAAGTATGCCAACCAAGGAGATTTTTTTAGTGCCTTCCAAGGTTCGCGTAAATAGCTAGGGTCCTGGAGTAAAGGTTTTGTGGGTACACCTGCAAACCCTCCCGAGACTATAACTCGGCCACTAGGGCCACCTAGGGGTTTAAAGGCTTATTGCATACGCTAAATGCAATCGACGATGCCTGCGACAGTGAGTTAGGATTTTATTTTCTATTTTATTTGCTCGAGGACTAGCAAATAATAAGTTTGGGGGTATTTGATGGACGCATTTATGTGTCTATTTTGATCTCAATAATGTGTATTGTTAGTGCTCGATTTTATACTTATTTGATTATTTTATGTCTTTGTAGGTGTTTTTGGAGAAATAAGCTTTTGCGGGAAAATTGGCTCAAAAAGTGGTATTTGCGCTCGTGGGAGAAAATTACTATTCGGACCCCTCAAATGGATAAGGGGCACCCAGATGATAAGGGGTAACCCCGCAGAGCAACTACTATTGGCACACCGGAAGTTGATAAGGGGAGGTCATCCCTTACCATTTAAATTTGGAAATTGGCGGGAGATTTTTGGCAGCGACTATCAAATTAAGGTTCGACTTTTTGGGATGTCTCGAGAGTGATTCAATCGCTGGAATCTGTTGCAATCACCCTGTTTGGACATAAAAGGGTTGGTATGTCTCTTAAAATCGATTCAATTGGGCTGGATGATCGGTTCCTGCTAAAACAGGGGAGAAGAAGTGTTCGAGTAAAACAGAGATTTCTGGGCAGAGTTTGGTTGAATTTTAACCGGAGTTCTTCTTGGATATGGATTCGTTTGGGCCTAATACACAATAAGGCTGCTAATGTGTTTGGTATCGTAAAAAAGGGTAGATATCTTTACATCCCGCTAAAACAGGAAAGACCGAAAAGAGAGTTTCACGGGAACTAATATTGGCAGTTGCGTGCGGGAAGAATTGGAGAAGATATTTCTGCCGATTTGGTTTCAGTTTTGCGAGAGAAGTTGGAGTAAAAAAAGGGAGACGCGTGAGATTAAAAAGGAAAAATATCCCGTGACTTGCAAAGAAAATAAAGAGAAGTGAAGATTTTCTGGAAGATTCTTGCACCTGTTGGCTATATATATGTTGTTAAGAGTTCCAAAAAGGGTGTCGAGGATTTGGGGGTCTATACGGAGGATCAGAGAAGCTACAGAGCTCGATTTGGCAGCAGCAGGTGAAGAAGAAGAGAAAGGGTTGCAGATTTACGCTACAAAACTGTCGTTCTCAAGAACCCTAATTGAAGAACATTGGACCAACGGAGAGCGATCTTAAATTCAACAATGAGAACCTTAGTATCGTTTAAGTGGCGGACTTATTCTTCAGAATAATGACTGTTTGTAACGCCTTTTCAGCGTTGCAAACCGCCCGAGTTATTATCTTTCTCTTGTTTTTCACACTTTTGAGCTATGAACACCTATTTTGAGCACGTGAATAACATGAGGAGCTAAACCCCAACACTGGGAAGATGGAGGAAGCCATTTTTTCATGCGTGTGGTAATTCTATTAATTCTTTTATGACTTATTGCATTGATTTTTAATCGTATCTTATGATTTTTATTGAATGATTGTGATTTCATTGATGGGTCATGCTTTCTTAAGTGTTTTGATGTCTCATGCTTTAGATATACAATCATTACTTTCAAAATCTACTTTCGGCAATGAATTAGAGTCAATAAAATTGAGCTATAAATGTCTAGAATTATTAGTTGAACCACATGAATGTAAGAATTGGTGGAATCCTGAGTCTCAGTAATCTCTCGATATTGTGACATCTTGTAAATATATTTTCTTTGTTTTTAGAGTTTTCTGAAACTAAATCTTTACAAGTCTGAGAGGAACGACATCTTATTTACCACTTTACTACAACTTTCAAAATCACATCAATTTTTGGCGCCGCCGACGCGGACTTGTATTTAGATTTGTTTTAGGTTTATTTTTATTTTTATTTTTTGTTCTTTTTTACGCCTTTGGTATTCTTTTGATTCTTTTCAGATTTGGAGCGAAGCTACAAGGAAAGAAAAAGTGCTATAAAAGGAAAGCATCGCCAAAGAAGGAAAGAAAAGAGGAATCCAAGGCGTGAAGAAGATTTTGTACATATTTATTTTATTTAGACTTTATTTCTTTTTAGAAACTGTAAATAGGGTTGTATTTTTGTAATTTTTCTTTTTATTTTTGGACACTTTTTGGACTTGGACTTTATTATTTTAAACCCTAAGGAAGGGTTAAGATTAAATAAAACTGTTTGCAGGGAAGGGACGATTCACGATGCACTGTCTCGGCCCCTCGGGTTCAGACACCGACATCGGAGTCGGTGGCCTCGAGTCGACTTCAACGGTTCATCGCCCGTCTGGTACGGGAGGTAAGACTCTATCCACCCACGAATCCCTCGTCGGTGGGTTTAATTTTTGTGTGACAACTCACACCTCGCGAATAGAATGTCGAACTGGTATAATAATAGCCAATACAACGAATATCCGACTGAGTTTCAAACTGGACGTTACTACTTTGACCATAGTGTTAATAGTGGTTGGGAACATCAGCCTTTTCAAGGTTATGGCTCATACCATGATGAGCCCAATTACTATCTATACGCCCACCGGTCATATGAGCAAAATTCCTCTCTACTAGAGTCCGCATGTAAGTTAGCTGAGTCGACACAAAAGTTACTTGAGTCAACACGTAGTTCAGATGAGATGAATAACTTAGTTTTGGACGAAAGCAATGCAACGTGTGAACCTTCTTTCCTAGATCAAATCAGGAAGTCATGTGAGTCGACTCAGAAAATGTTGTTAGAGGCCCAGGAAAGAACTGCTCAAGATAGTATTAATTTCCAATATAGTGTTTCCAATAGTACCTTTGAAAATGAGGATAGTTATTTGCATAATCAAGATGACGAGGTTAGAATTGGTAACACTACTTTAGATGAGGTTCGACCATTTTCATGTTATTACAATGATGATTATGATGAGGATAGCGTTGATGAAGAATTTGAAATGAGTAGGCATAGTGATCAGGAATTTGTTACTCCAATTGAGCTTAACAACGATAATATTATTTCTACTTCGAATCCAAATAATTTTAATAATTATTCACCTATTCAAAAGGACGAGGATTTGACTAGAGATACCACCGTTTTAGACGAGGTAGTATTTCCTTATGATTACGAAGCCGATTATGGTTTAGAGGAACGGGTATATTTTGAGTCTAGCGATTTAGAAACAACAGACTTAGAAAAAGAAAATGAACTCGTAGAGATGAGTGAGGATGAACCCGACTTAGAAGAATCAATTGACCATTTTCGGGAATCGAGATGACCTTGAAATTAGGGAAGTTGTGACTAGTCTATCTAGAGACACTGAAAACTCTAAGTTTGGGGGTGATTATCATTCTCCATGTGCCTTAACTCTTAGAAAGGTCCCTCACTTGGGACTTGACATCTGTGCCTCAACCATTTTAAAAGATTATCTTCATACACGTTTTCCTGAACCTAGTGATGTCCATAGGGAAGTTCAGTTGTTAGAAACCCATCCTCCGGTTGATGTGGTTTGCCCAAAGGCTATGATACCCAGTTGATTTTGTTTTCCCACCAAATATTTTTCAACCAATTGTGGGAATGTATAAGTTTCGAGATGTGTCAATTATTTAGTTTTGAGACTAAACCTAAGTACTTTAGGAAATTAGTATCGACACATTTTATTATGATTGACCGCCAGTTTCATCGTGGTCAATTGTGTGAGTCAAAATTGATTGACTTTAAGGATCCGCAATTATTCAGGTTATTATTATGTGCTTCTAAGTTTTTATTTGAGTTTTTCCAGACTCTAATACCTAAATCGGATCTTAGCTTCGAGGAAATGCAACCCATGAAAATATTTTATTTAGACCCTTTCATAGAGCCTGAACTCCGAACCACAACTAGATGTAGTTGTCTTAAACAGAAACTAGACAAGGGTGTGCTTTATTTGTTAAATTTCTTGGCATGTTGCAGATTCCTTTTACTTGTGATGCTCTATTTGGTTTTGATGACCCACGTAAATTAGGCTATTACTTTATGATTCTATGAGGTGACTAATCCTTTGTTAGTCCTGGTCAAGACGTTAAACTTAGCACTTCTTGGGAGGTAACCCAATATTCATGCGACACGGTAATATCTTTCCTTATCTCTTTGCTTTAAATGGTAATATCTTTCCTTATCTCTTTGCTAACATTGAGGACAATGTTAGATTTAAGTTTGGGGGTACGGGAGAAACTTTTTAGTTGCATTATTAAACTCCAGAGACTAGAAATTTATGCTTATTAAGGATGGCACTAACCAATCTAAGTGGATGGAAGCATTTTGGTTGTAGGAGTTGAGGAACCAATCTGATTAGATGGCAACATCTAAAGAGTCTATTCATAAAAGCACGAGCTCTCGCGTGTTAGAAATAACATGATAGTTTCACCAATCTCGTTGAGTCCTTTTCACTTCTGTTTTTATTTTATTTTGTTTTTAAACTATGTTTCTCTAAGTGATTAGTTGGGTCCCACGATTCAAGTTGTTACCAATGCTAGGGTGAATTAGAGTGATTGAGATACCAAAAAAAAAAAAAAGTGAAAAAGTGAAAAAGAAAAAGTTTAAAAAAAAAAAAAAAAAGACTAGACCAATTAGACCAAACGGAATAAAATTAACACTTGGGAATAGCAATATGTGTGTGTTTTCCCTGTCTCCGTCGCCTAAACAAGCGTGGAATGCAGGATCCACGGGAACTATCATGTAATCTGCGACAAGAAGCATGCGCTTGGATCCAAAAGATCTAATCATGCGTTAAATAAAAAAAAAAATTAAATTAATGTTCGGTGAATAAATCATTCTTTGGTTCCCTTGTATATGCCGGACGTGTTGATCTAGAATTAGGATTGTCGACCACTGGTTCCCTTGTATATGCTAGTGGTGTTGATATTAGTCAGACCAGTATCTCAGTCCATTAGGATAGGTTCCTTTTGGCGGAGGCCTTCAGACAGATATGGGAAACATCGATCACTTAGTAAACATCAAAACCATCTATGTTTTTTTCTCTCTATCCATCTTCTTGATCTATCCATGTGATTAGTTTTGACTCCGGGTATTGATGTCCATAGTGCGACTATCTGAGTAGAGCTCTGTGACTTATATATGAATTTTAGTATGCTTGAGTGCAAACTCGTGTACAACAATTGGAATTTCGCATAAGGGTACTTCCTCCTGTAGTCAATAAGTATGCCAACCAAGGAGATTTTTTTAGTGCCTTCCAAGGTTCTGCGTAAATAGCTAGGGTCTGGAGTAAAGGTTTTGTGGGTACACCTCTGGTAAACCCTCCCGAGACTATAACTCGGCCACTAGGGCCACCTAGGGGTTTAAAGGCTTATTGCATACGCTAAATGCAATCGACGATGCCTGCGACAGTGAGTTAGGATTTTATTTTCTATTTTATTTGCTCGAGGACTAGCAAATAATAAGTTTGGGGGTATTTGATGGACGCATTTATGTGTCTATTTTGATCTCAATAATGTGCATTGTTAGTGCTCGATTTTATACTTATTTGATTATTTTATGTCTTTGTAGGTGTTTTTGGAGAAATAAGCTTTTGCGGGAAAATTGGCTCAAAAAGTGGTATTTGCGCTCGTGGGAGAAAATTACTATTCGGACCCCTCAAATGGATAAGGGGCACCCAGATGATAAGGGGTAACCCCGCAGAGCAACTACTATTGGCACACCGGAAGTTGATAAGGGGAGGTCATCCCTTACCATTTAAATTTGGAAATTGGCGGGAGATTTTTGGCGCGACTATCAAATTAAGGTTCGACTTTTTGGGATGTCTCGAGAGTGATTCAATCGGCTGGAATCATTGCAATCACCCCTGTTTGGACATAAAAGGGTTGGTATGTCTCTTAAAATCGATTCAATTGGGTGGATGATCGGTTCTCGCTAAAACAGGGAGAAGAAGTGTTCGAGTAAAACGAGAGATTTCGGGGCGAGTTTGGTTGAATTTTAACAGGAGTTCTTCTTGGATATGGATTCGTTTGGGCCTAATACACAATACAGGGCTGCTAATGTGTTTGGTATCGTAAAAAAGGGTAGATATCTTTACATCCTGCTAAAACAGGGAAAGACCGAAAAGAGAGTTTCACGGGAACTAATATTGGCAGTTGCGTGCGGGAAGAATTGGAGAAGATATTTCTGCCGATTTGGTTTCAGTTTTGCGAGAGAAGTTGGAGTAAAAAAAAGGGAGACGCGTGAGATTAAAAAGGAAAAATATCCGTGACTTGCAAAGAAAATAAAGAGAAGTGAAGATTTTACGGAAGATTCTTGCACTGTTGGCTATATATATGCTGTTAAGAGTTCCAAAAAAGGTGTCGAGGATTTGGGGGTCTATACGGAGGATCAGAGAAGCTACAGAGCTCGATTTGGCAGCAGCAGGTGAAGAAGAAGAGAAAGGGTTGCAGACGACGCTACAAAACTGTCGTTCTCAAGAACCCTAATTGAAGAACATTGGACCAACGCAGAGCAGTCTTAAATTCAACAGCAGAACCTTAGTATCGTTTAAGTGGCAGACTTATTCTTCAGAATGATCGTTTGTAACGCCTTTTCGGCGTTGCAACCGCCTGAGTTATTATCTTTCTCTTGTTTTTCACACTTTTGAGCTATGAACACCTATTTTGAGCACGTGAATAACATGAGGAGCTAAACCCCAACACTGGGAAGATGGAGGAAGCCATTTTTCATGCGTGTGGTAATTCTATTAATTCTTTTATGACTTATTGCATTGATTTTTAATCGTATCTTATGATTTTTATTGAATGATTGTGATTTCATTGATGGGTCATGCTTTTTTAAGTGTTTTGATGTCTCATGCTTTAGATATACAGTCATTACTTTCAAAATCTACTTTCGGCAATGAATTAGAGTCAATAAAATTGAGCTATAAATGTCTAGAATTATTAGTTGAACCACATGAATGTAAGAATTGGTGGAATCCTGAGTCTCAGTAATCTCTCGATATTGTGACATCTTGTAAATATATTTTCTTTGTTTTTAGAGTTTTCTGAAACTAAATCTTTACAAGTCTGAGAGGAACGACATCTTATTTACCACTTTACTACAACTTTCAAAATCACATCACACTGTTAATAAATTTAGACTCGGAACATTCCAAAATTACTAAAACTAGGAGATAATAGCACATTCATCACTTTTCTCTTCTTTTTTTTCTTTTTTTTTATTTCTAATTTTATCCTTGGTAAGAAAGTCATACATACAAGTTTCTATCGATTATTCCAAAATTAAGCACTCTATTTTAAAATACAGTATTCATTTTAAAATTTATTGGGAACAAAAGATTATATTGTGTTGTGCATCAAGGCTCCTGGATTTTTATGCATGACATTTCAGGCTTAAAATTCTTTTAACTCGTAATTAAATTTCATACATGCTTGTTTGGATTTTCTTTGTAATTTTATTGTCAATTATTCTTGTTTTGTTTTTTTTTTATTGTGTCGTTTTGACTACTGTGTTGAATAAAAGATGGATGAATCTCTGGGTACATGTTCCAACTCTTGATTTATGTCTTTCGAAAGGAGAAGATTCTGATGAAAAGTACTTAAATGAAGAGGAGACCAGTAGGTTAATGGATTCTGTGGCCATAGTATTAATTCTTTGCAACGTTTATGGTGAATTTTCATATATGTTTCTTTATTGATTAAAACAAGTTTTTGATTTACTAGAAGATTACTTGGAAAAACATTCGGAATCATCTGTTTTAAGACCAAGAAGCAATGGATAACTCTGGCCACAATAATGCATTTCTGTACTCCCACAATAATGACAGCCAGGTAGAAATGAATTCATAGGATTGAGAAAAAAGTTTTTACTTATGGCAGTGCAAAAACAGTGAAAGTGTCAATTAGAAAACTAAATTGGGTTAATAACAACGGGTTAAGGTTTATAATAAAGGGGAAGGATCCGTTGATATGGTTATAGTGATATAATCTTGACATTTAGCGTCATTTTTTTTTACCAAACCCAATCGGCAATGAACTTGAAGCAAAGATTTTGGTGGCATGTTCCTTATATAAAACTCTACATTCCCACCAAAAATGAGAGTATTCCGAAATACAAAACTTCACCATCCACAAATTTTAAACCGTTAATCCTTAATGGTTGATATTCAAAATGGTAGATGGTGGTCTTATACATTTCGGAATGCTCTCATTTTTGGTGGGAGTGTCGAGACTTATAAGAAGAACGTGTCATCAGAAAATTAGATTCAAATTCATTGCCGGTTGGATTTGGTAAAAATATGGCGCTAAAATGTTAAGATTATGTCATTAAAACCATGTCAACGGATCCTACCTCTCTAATAAATTGCATCCAGGACAGGCTTTATAGACGAGCTTTGTATCATTTCTAAGCTGCCAATTGCCAACCCATTCGCATCCAATCTGCTCATCAGCCCATCTACAGATGACAAATCCATCGGATGTTGAATTCAATGCCGGTGGCAATCCTATTCCTATGATACGGATTAGATGCCGATGAGACCAGATCCACCGGATTCCATTGGTTTCTCACATTTAATTGGATAAATAAAGAAAATCACCGCAGGTGTGTACCATTTACAAACACACTGGACCACTTTGTAGCATTTAGCCGGATCAAAACCTTACACATTTTAAATAGAACCAGATATAAGATCGTCTAATATTTTCACTTCATGACACTAAAAACTCAGTTTATAAAGTTTCCCGATAAATATGTTCCAGCTTGTGTAAAATACTGAGTGAGATGCAGAGGTTGCTTGCAGGCTATAGCATACTTAATCAGCATTTCTCATGATAAACTACACAGCTAATTAAAAGAAAAAAGAAAACTAGTAACTACATAGAATTTTTCTGTTCATAATAAACTACACAGCTATTAGAAGGCGGCTAACCTTAAAACTATTACCCTTTTTGAAAAACTACTTGGGAAATTGAAACTTCACTTTACAACTTGTTGAAGCCCTAGGATTCATTAGCAGCATCTCCATGATTTGAGTTTTCTTTTCCAACGCTGCAATAGTTTTATGCTTCCACTTAGAATGATCAACACTTGTAGGATTCTAGCATTCTTCCAAATATATTTAACCAATTTCAGCTCCTCTAGCCGCCCTTCAAACTTTCGAACTTCTATTGTCTTCAGATGCAGCGGCAAACAAGGAGGCACTAAATTTGATGTGAAAGCATCCTCATTGACTTTGTCACACCATCCCTTCTGAAACCCCATGAGTTTTGAGTTCAGCCGAAGATGAAAAAAGTTAGCAACGAGGGAAAAAAGTATGCAGTGATACAACTTGAAGAATAGACAGCATTGCAAGTAATGATACTTTAGTAAGTTGTTGTAATCATACCCGAACGATGGCGAGAGATTCCAAATTAGGAGTGAATTGTAAAAATTTGAGTACGGTGTCAGCTTGACTATAATCCGTTTCCAAATGAATCATGTTTTCAAAGGTAGGGAGTCTAGGGACACTTGTGGAGAGGACATTAAAAAGACCGAGAATCTATACATCAAATGTAATAATATATCAAGAATCGGAATGACTATAAAGCTGGTCACCCTTTCAAGTAACAAGGATAGTTTGAAAAAATAAACATTCAAAGTAAAGAACCGTACCTCTATCGAACCAGAGGAGCTCGATAATCGCAGGCGTTGTACATTAGAGAGCTTCATCACAAATTTGGAAACTGAATCAAAATCAGAGCTGCCCTCAAACGTATTTTCAAAGCATAAATCAACATCAACTAGAGATGGAAAATTGTCCACTATCAAATCCAGTGGTAGCCAATCGTAGTATTTGATGGACATTAGGTTTGGTGCATCAATCTTGAGCTTGGCATACTCTATCTTGCTAATCAACTCACGATTATCCAGCGTAAATGACCTCAATGAAGGAGCTGAAATACCTATGAAACACACGTCCTCCCAGATACAATCGATCAAACATAAATCTTCAAGTAGAGGGCAGTTTGAAAAAAGCTGTTCAACCAATATCTCATCCTCAAAAATAACACTCGAAAGCTGTAGGATCTTAAGCCTAGGAAAATAAATTGGTTGCTGAAGATCTAGTGTGCAATATTCTCGGTTATTCCATAGAAAACAGATATGTAACTTTATCAATGATTCAGAAGTAAAGAAGCCAATGGGAAACATGCCATATGGGAATGTCACGGAAAGATACATTTCTTCTACCTTACACTTTAGTGCAGCAGCAATCCATTGCTTCTCTCGGATATCATCGAAGTAGCCATTGTCACATGTGAGACAAAATTTCAGTATAGTTAACATGTTACGATGATTTAATACACTGTCCACAAAATCCATAAACATGTTGGCCTTGGCCTCCCATATAGCCTCTTTTTCCTCGGACTCTTCTTCATCACAATCTTCTCCATTTGAATAATTAAAATCAAGAATAGGTACATGTATCCAGATATTGTTCCATATTTTAGACAACACAGTAGTCGAAACAGCACATTCGGTTGGAAGAAATGACAGTATATGCTGAATTAAGCAATCTGGTAAATCACTAATCCTATCCATGTTCTCGTTTCTAAGAGGTAAACAAGATTAATTTATCGTTAGAATTTAGTAAATCAATCAATTATGTTCAAAGTTATCAGATACTTTTAAATAAATAAATAAAAACCCAGAAAAATTCACAAATTAAGAATATCTAGACAAGTATATGAAGAGCTTGAAAAATAAGCAAGTACCTTAATAATTTCGTCTTACTTCTAGTCATCACCATTCTTTGTTGGTTGACAATAATCTTTTGATTTCAAAAGAAATTTTAAATCACCAGCGTTTCGGCTCAGTAACTAACTCACTGACTCAACTGAGTCACACCCACATTTTTATTGAGTTATTTCGACTCTCTTTAGTCTTTAGAATCAACCACGATCACAAACCCATTTCTCCAAATCGAAAATGAAACAAATCTATACCATGATTTAATTAATCAACCAAGAATCAAAATCACAAACCATTGCTTCAGATCGAAAATCAAACAAACCTGTATCAAGACCTAATCACAAAATGGATTAACAAAATGAGAGAGGGTAAAATCGGAAAAGAAGATGAGATAATTGTGTAGATTTATTTATTTTTTCACTCTTCCAAATTCACTATTTGATATACAGAAGAAGCAGAGATATGAAAAAGAGGGAGACAAAGAAAAATGAGGAGATTGACTGAAGAGAGATTGAGAACCCGTTTCATCTTTTACAGTATTTTTTTTTTCTTTTTTTAATTTTATGGTTTGTTAGACTTGACACGTAGTGGGACTATTGGACTTGGAAAGGGGAAATGCTGCTGTCCAGTATTGCATGGTCTTAGGTTTATCTTGCTTTGTGACATTGTGTCCGTTTTAAATTTTTCTAAATTTTTCTAGTCTCTTAAATTTTCTAATGGTGGGTTTGTTTGCAGAATTCATCGTTTCCAGGAATTTATATTTTCATGGGATTATAATATGGGAATCATGTAAACTCCTTGAGTGTTTGGTAACTCAATATAAATTCCTAGGATTTATAGAGTTTTCTTGTATTAAAGTCTTTGTACCGTTTGGCATTACCCTAAAATCTTAAAATTGCATATATATATGGGATTTAGAGTCTAAAAAAAGTGGGTCAATAAATCCATTGATAAGTTTCCCAGCAAATCTTAGGGGGGAGGGGTCGGACTCCATGTGGAGGATTTGCTGGAAAACTGAATCCCGTAGGAAACGTGATTCCAAGGATTCGGGCAACCAAACATACAGAGGGAAACGTAATTCCACCAAATCCCCTGGACCCATGAATTCCACCTTTAAAATTCTACATCCAAACCCACCACAAAGTTTTCTAGCAGCAGTAATCTAGTCGCTTTGTGATAGAAAAACGTTTTTTTTTTTTTTTTTTTTTTGCCAAGCATTTTTAGGGGCGACCCCAAAAAAATGGGGGCGATTTTTTTATTCCCAACCCATATACACCGTTAAGGGATATCCAAAAACGCGGAGAATACGTTAATGCCCTTACATAATCAGAAGCTATTTTGTGCCCGATCATTATAAAGAAATCGGAAGCTTAGTAACGATATTATACTACCGATTAATATCGATTTTGTGCCAAACGCGTATCTTGCTTCTATAACAATCGAAAGGAACAAGAACCTCACTAGACTACCGATTATAGTAGCTCCTAAATTCCCAAAATTGGTGATTTCGTCAAGGAAGAAATTTGGGGCAACTTTATAATCGGAAGTCATATTAACTACCGATTATTCTAGTTCCCAAATTCGAAAAAAATGACATTTCTGCAAAAACAAAATTTGGGGCAACTATATAATCGGAAATCTTATTAACTACCGATTAATATAGTTCTCAAATTCGAAAAAATTGAGATTTATGCAAAAACAAAATTTGGGGCAACTGTATAATCGGAAGTGAAAATACTTCATTTGACTACCGATTATACAGTTGCCCCAACAAAATATAGCCGTTGGATCGGTAGGTCTATAAGTTGTATACCCTACCGATTATAACAGATTTCAAAATTCACGCTACCTATAATCGGTAGGTTTTGGAACCAATTTGACGTCCGATTATGGCTACATCCAAATCACGAACCACATGGTTATGCCTGGCTCTGTACCCTCTAAACCTATGGATTTTGGCACAGGTTGGATTTGGGGCTTCGTATAATCTGACGGTAAGAAGTAATAAACTCTACCGATTATGGTAGATTTCAAAATTCATCACATGAAGGATTTTAGAAAAAACTCATTTTGGGGCAACCTATAATCGGTAGGTTGTGGAACCTATTTGGCTTACGATTATGGCTATATCCAAATCACGAACCACATGGTTATGCATGGCTCTGTACACTCAAAACCTATGGAATTTGGCAAGGGTTCGATCTGGGGCTCCTTATAATCGGTAGGTTGTTAAGTTGTTAACTCTACCGATTATAGTATATTTCAAATTCCCTTACATGAAGGATTTTAGAAAAAACTCATTTTGGGGAAACCCATAATCGGATGGTTTGGTAATATATTTAACTCTCGATTAACGCTGCATCCAAAACACGAACCAAGTGGTTATGGATGGATGTGTACACTCAAAACCTATTAAATATGGCAAAGGTTGGATCTGGGGCTCGTTATAATCGGTGGGTTATATAATTATATACCCTACCGATTATGGTAGATTTCAAAATTCATTACGTGAAGGATTTTAGAAAAAACACATTTTGGGGCAACTTATAATCGGTAGTGTATCTAACCTATTAGGCTTCCGATTATGGCTACATCCACAGCTAAAGCCAAGTGGTTATGGTTGGCTCTGCACCCCTCAAAACCTATGGAATTTGGCCAAGGTTGAATATGGAGCTCCTTATAATCGGTAGTCTTACAAGTTGGATAAGCTACCGATTATAAAAGGGATTATTAGCCGAAGTATCTACACAATAATCGGTAGGTATAGTTTCAATTTAACCTACCGATTCACCTTTAACGTACCGATTATGGTATAGACTCCCGATTATATAAGGGCATATTGGCCATTTCGAAAAATCGAAGATAAGGGGTAGCTTAGATTTACGTTTGGGTGACTTTTTTTGTCTTTTAGTGTCGCCCCTAATTCTTTTGGGGTCGCCCCTAAAAATGTCAGGTTTTTTTGAAGCAAGAAAAACAGTTGTACAAGTTTGTTAGGGCAATTCCTATACTCCCACTATATATGGGTTCAACAAATATGTAAAATAAGCGAACAAATCAACAAATTTATTGATATGTTTCTCAAAACTCCCACTATATATGGGTAGGCCTGCACAGAAAACCGGCCGAGCCGAGAAATCGGGCCGTAACCGCCTGAACCGAAGCCGAACCGAGCTGTACCGAAGATCCAACGGTCGGCAACGGTATTAGAAATCATAACCGTTAGATCATCGGCTCGGTGTACGGTATTAGCTGAAAAACCGGCCGAGCCAAGCCGAAAAAGCCGAGAATTAATATTAACCGTAAATCTAAATATCTAATCTAATCCTAGCCGTAAGCTGTAGATATATATACCTAAACCTAACATATCTCACCCAGACTCTCATTCTCATTCGACCTCTTATTCTTCTTCCGAATCTTCCCTGTATCAAAACTTGAAACCCTAAAGGTAGCCACCAACGCCACAATCACCATCTTTTTCTTCTTCATTAACTATTCTTTTTCTTTTCCTATTTCTTTGTTATTTCTTCTTCCTCCTCCTTTTGATTCTACACTAACGGTACCTGCAACACCACCATCACCGGCATAGCACCACCACCTTTCAACTGGTTAAAGGTTGAAGATTGATTTAGTTTTGATAGGGTTTGATTCATTTGAAGATTAAATTAGAATTTTAATAGGGTTCTTAAAAAATTTGGTTTCTTAAATTGGGTTATAGAAGTCGTGATCTATTGAAGGAATTAGTTTTACCCCTCTTCTTGTTTATCTCAATTGCAAGCTTGTACACTTAACATCTAAATCGATTTCATGTAATTGCTTAAAAAAAAATCTATTTCCACACAACTGGAATCCTAGATTTATTTTTTGCTTAATTTGTTTATTTTAATAGTAACGGCTGATTAATATTGTTGATGAAGTGTGATTATTGTGAAAATAAATTTTTATATTGTTCCTTTGAAACGATGAATCGATTCTTGACTCTATAAATAGAAGCAGGTGCATTGAAACCGACACCGGCCGATCCGAGTCGGCCCGGTTAAAAACTGAACCGAATGATGGTCGGCTCTGCATCGGTTTTGATTTCAAGACCGACCTATGGTCGACTCGGTGGCCGGTTTTGGTCAAAAACCGGCCGACCGGCCGATGTGCAGAGCCTATATATGGGTTCAACAAATATGAAAAATAAGTGAACAAATCAACAAATTTATTGGTATGTTCATTGAGGACGAAGAAGAGATGCTTATCTCTTTATACACCCTGTGGGCAAAGTTTGATCGTCCGCTCCATTGTCCGCTCAATTATTTTCACAATATATTATGCATATTATTATTTACTTTATTAATAACCTCTTCGGTGGGTCCGACCTTTATTAGTTTAGATTAATAAAATCATCCGTGGGACCTTAGGAAGCCAAATCTGTTCATTTAGATCTAAGTTCTCAAATTGGAAAACCCTGTTTGTTCACCCACGTGGCTCAAAAAAAAATTTAATCATTACCATAGGAGTAACATCGGATTTTACTAAATCCCATAGTCAAGTGGTTTACTTAGAGTGCGTAAATATACGTTATTGGAGCAGGAATTACCATGGTCTGCGGGCACGGATCGTTGGGATTAAGATCTTAGAATTAACCTCTTCACAATACACTAGTTCCTTGGATCACGTAGAACTAAAGAAAACATAATAAGATGCACTAAACGAAACAAGAAAAACACAAGATTTAACGTGGTTCAGCAATGTGCCTACGTCCACAAACGGCTACGATCAACTCTTATTATTAGAACAAATTACAGAGAAGTAAACCCCAATCTATGACCAGCGGATTGTTGTTCACAAACACCAAAATAATTCCCTAGAACAAAGCGCTCTAAACCCTAAAATTCTCTAGTTATGAGAACTCTTCTCTAAATTGTGTTGTGTATTTTTCCTTAAGACTTGTACACCTATTTATATAGGTTAAAAACTTGTCTTCCAAGTATAGAGTTATACTAGGAAACCTAAACATAGGTAAGAAAGGAAACCTTGAGTTTAACTAAAACAGGAAACCTGTAGCTATACCAAAATTAGGAAACACCTAGATGATTCTAGAAAATTCTGGAACCTTCCTAAAACATCGACAACTTCTAACAATTCTCCACCTTGCCGATGTTTCCACAAAACTGAGTTTGATTTTCACAAGTTAACCGTAGCCTTTAATGCCCCTAGGGCCTTAACAACGAGCATCATTGATCAAGCTGAGACACTTCTCAAACTTGGCCTTCAGAACGACTTTCGTCAACATATCTCATTGGATTATCTTGATTATCAACCTTGATAGTTGTACTAATCCGTTATCAATAACTTCTCATACCTTATGATAACGAACATCAATATGCTTGGTGCGTGCATGATAAACTTGGTTCTTAGCTAAATGAATAGCACTTTGAGTATCATAGTTCACAACAACACTCCGTTGTATAATCCCCAAGTCTTTAACTAAACCACGAAGCCATAATGCTTGCTTAACATCCTCCGTCACAGAAATATACTCTGCCTCCGTAGTAGACAAATCTACGATTGATTGTAACATAGACCTCTAAATGATAGGTCCTCCACTCAATGTAAAACAATACCCTGAAGTAGAACGACACCTATCTATATCACCCGCATAATCAGAATCAACAAATCCACAGACCTTCAAATTCTACTCCTTCTCAAACACTAAACCAATATCCAAAGTCCCATTAAGATATCTCAATATTCCCTTCACCGCATACCAATGTGCTCTCCCACGGTTAGTGATGAGTGCCAAATAGTGCATATTTATACACCTTTTTATTGGCATTTTACTCATCTTTTGCGCTTATAAATCAGATATTATCCCATATTCTGTATTTTCCTTGTTTTCAAGAATAAATATTTGTATTAATTAATTTTGTGTTTTTAGGTAATAAATAAAGCTCGGAGAATCGAGGAGCAAAAGAGCAAAGAATTGGAGTCGAGCATCTATGGAGTAGATGGCCAAAGCCCGCGCGCGAATCGGTTGCAACCCAACAAGGAAGACATGGGCTAAAGCTACCCGCGACCCGGATCCGAGCCCGTACACTCCAAGCCGTCGAGATCTCGCTTTGGCTACATCCAACGGTCGCTGCCCTCACTATACATCATTTCTTGATGCTCCGTGCAACACGAGATCACTCCAAAAACCGGCTACCAACCTCGACCGTTCGGATCTCTTCACTCCATCCGACGCTCGCTAGGCCATTCCCATCGACTCTCATTTGCACCGGTGCAACACAAAGCGACCCATACACCTATACCCCTATTCGATCGACCCATTCCTCCTCTCACTTTCTCTTTCTTCTCAAACAACCCTCTCGCAAAACCCCAGAGCAGAGCTCTGCTCCTCCATCCCTTCACCCGACCAAAGACCTTCCCTCTACCATGCTTCCCATCACCACCAACCTTACCTCGTACCAGCCGCTACCCTCTCTAGGTCTAGTTATCTTTATTTTAGTTTCTATTAACCCTAGAGACTAAATTAAAGATAGCTAAAACTAGGGTTTCTCCACAACAACCCCGCATGGAGTTGCAGAGCCGATTAGACAAGAGGAGAGGCAAGTCAGAGGCGTGGGTGAGGTTAATTTTCATTTGATTTCTATTTTTAATTGATTTTAGGGTTTGGGAATTTTGGGTCAGTGCTTGTATAAATAGAGAGTGAAGAATTTGTTTTCAGACACGCCTGGATTAGCCGGAGTGTCAATTAGGGTTAGTTTTAATTTTTGTTATCTTATTTTGATGTTTTAATTAAAGTCATTAGGGTCTCAATGAAACCCTAAATTATCTGTTGTGAACTCACCTTGTTTGAATGTCTTGAGAGCTTAATTTTATTAGACAGACCTCAATGTTAAACACCTCAACTCGGTTCTCTCCAAAGTGCATACCAACGCCATGGATGCACCGTAGTTAGGTTAATAATCTTTGAGTTGAGTGTGTTTCACTCTTGCTTATATTATTTACACCGATTCTCTTGACCGGTTGTTCTTCATTAGACAGCAAGACTCTAGGTCAGTTCCTTAGCTGTTATTTGAAGCTTTATAGGGAGAGATAGGTGGTGGAATTGACTCCCTGCCCTTATCAATCACAGGACAACAAGACCTCAACGTAGTTAAGCACACAATAGGAATTAGAGGTAGAATTGATGACCTTAGCATTCCCCTGTCACTATTTGTTTACCTTAGTTTAGGTTTATATCACATCTCACTACAAAACTGCCGTATCGGCACAAAAATATATGTTACAATCTTTTGTTACTCTGTCACTTAGAATTCAGTTGAAGAAGAAGCCATAGATCACACATAAGGGCACCACAAGTCTCTGTGGTTCGACCCGTACGTGCCCAGTGCTACATCACGACACCGTGCACTTGCGGTTATCACCGTAGGCTTAAATTTATACATCATTACGGGCCTACCAAGTTTTTGGCGCCGTTGCCGGGGACTTGGCGCGTGCCCTGTTGATTTTTGTGCTTGTCTTTACTGATTTTCATCCGCCCCCTGTATATATTCATTTTAAAGTTTCACTTTGTTATCTTCTGTTAATAGTGTAACTTAGCATATCATTAGCCTCTCATTGCATATCTGGTATAACCCTGCATATAGTTTGCTTTCCCTGTAATTTATAACTTGTTTTAACCTTTGCATCATAGCTTCCTGTTGTAGTTTCATAGCTCTCTGCATCATCCTCTGCACACTGTTCCTTTTGTTGCATCTTACTTCTTGACCTGAGCTATAAGCCTCTGTAGCTGTAGCTTAGTGTCACTTGCCATCTTCCCCAGTCAGTCCAAAGCACAGCCATCTTGGCTGCATAGTTGCACAGCACAGCCATCTTGGCTGCATAGTTGAGCATAGTTTTTCATTATAGAGAACTAATCTCTTTGTTGAGCTGCAGGTGCATTCTACCTGTGCCGCTGTGCTGCTAACTTGCTAAGCTGCTGAGCAACCTCAGGGAAAGACAAGGGGCAGCACAATATAGCCGTTGTGCCCTGTGCCGGTGCTGGCTGTGCTTGCTGTGCATGCCAAAAGGGAGAAAGACAAGGAAAGGTGCAGACTTGAAGTGCCACATGTGCTTGCTGAGCTGCTAAAGCAACCCAAGGAAGGCAAGAAAAGCACAGGCCTTAAGGTTAGTAACTATGCCAGGAATAGCTCTCAGATCCTCTGTGCTTTCCTGTGCTGTTTAACCTGCAAACAACAGAGCAGACCCTGAATGCATGCTTGAACCCAGACTAAACTGCATCTGAGCTGAGCTGTACCATTAGAGACCTGTTGAACCTGTTGCATTGTCTGTGCACCCACATGAGCTGTGGTTTTAAAGCTGTTGAACCTGTTGAACTAATTGCATTGTTAAATCTTTGCATCTGTGCTTCTATGAACCATATCTGAGCATACATCTGTGAGCTAGTTGAGCTATCATCTCCCCTGACTCCTTGGTGTTTAACCTGTGCAACCCTCCAGCCCCTGAGCTGTTGAGTTTGTGCTGCCTCTTGGAAAACCAGATTATCTATTAGCCCTTGTTGTATCTGCCCTGTAATCTGTGAACTCCAGTCCCCTGAAGCTGCGAGTTGAGCCATTGTCTATCCTGTGCTGTGAATGTTTTCTTATCTTTGTTGAGAAATTGGGTCATTTCTTTTGTGAATTGTATATCACTTTCGTGAGATACTAAGTCATGTCTTGTGTAGTTTCAAACAATAGAAGCACTTCGGGTGCTTAGTCCCGTGAGAAAATCTATCAATTTGTGCTAGTCTCGTGTTACCCGTGTGTGAATTTGCCTATATGTGGAGAGCTTGAGCTGCTCTCAGCCGTGCCAATCTCTCGCCAATCCTGGGTTGCCAACTCGCGACCAAACTAAACCCCAAATTGATGGGCTTTGCACATAACAATTGAGCCCAATAAACAAAACCGAGCACTAGAGTCGCTGATCGAAACCCGAGTTCACATGGGCTTACACCAGCGAGCCAAACTCAACCCAACCTCGGGCTGCCAAGCCTTCTTCGTGCAGTTGGGCTAATCGAACTGGCTAACATAAGCCACACCTTCTTGGGCTTAAACCAAACCAAGACCCACACCGCTGGGCTTTGCACTTAACCATCAGCCCACATAACTAAACCATAAGCCTCTCTGTTGGGCTCGCTTCACTCGGGCTCGCACAAAGCTCACCCAACTCAATTCATTTCTGGGCTGGACCATCTAGGCTAGAACCTCTATCACTTGGTTTTGCTCACAATCAAATCACTGTTGGGCTGTACATTTTCCCTCTTGAACCATGAG
Source organism: Papaver armeniacum (assembly GCA_023531295.1). Taxonomy (NCBI): domain Eukaryota; kingdom Viridiplantae; phylum Streptophyta; class Magnoliopsida; order Ranunculales; family Papaveraceae; genus Papaver; species Papaver armeniacum. The sequence goes on from JAJJWW010010322.1 coordinate 62,860, forward strand.
CTCACACAACCTAGGCTGTGCACACAACTACTGGGCTTCCCACAAAAACCAAACAACAAGCCCACATAAACCAAACTTTCCCAACAAACCAAATGAAACCCAATAAACCAAACCAATCCCACCAAAACCAAAATTAGATTGTGAGTTCAATTTGAGAGCTAAATCATGTCAGGATATTGGTCTGCATCTGGGGATGGAACAAACAAATCCCTTAGAGAGCTTGCTTACGGGCACCTATCGCAGGATGAACACCCCACATACCATAGTGACTTTAGGGAACTTTATGGGCCTTCTCAGGGCCCTGTTCTCACATACCCTAATCATTATGATCACATACATCATCCACCACAGGTTGAAAATGAACAATTTTCTCATACCCAGATCATCACTTTTAGATCAATTAGAGGCTCGACTATCTCGCTTTAGATAGGCAATCGCTTTAGAAAAGCAAGTCAGTCGAGTCTAGTTTTTCTAGGCAATATGAAATGCATGCTTGCACCTTATGTGGTGGCTTAGACCACCTGCTGATCTTGTTATATTTTGCATGCTTTTAGACAGTCTAGGGAAAACCATGATAATCCAACGTACGAAGTGTCTAGAAGTGACTATTGGGACCATAATCAACCCGCACACATGCATCATTCACCACAGTGGGGAGATGAACAATTTTATACTCCCCAACTCCTAGTTTGCAATCAGCAATGGAAACACTCATGGAGCAAAATGCTAGGCTTGAAATGAAAGCAATGCATGACCATCCATATAACAACATGTCTGAATTTCCCTTCTCTAGTGAACCTCATGCACAACCATACAATAAATATCCATATGAGGAATGCATACCCACTAGTGAAGACTCTCCTTCAATGGAACAACTCAAGATGATTCTTCAAAGGAACCTGATTGAGTTACAAAATGATAGGATTGAAAATAGTGTTTCTAGTCTTACTCATACAACTAACATTGAATATGAACCTAATCTAGAGGTAGATGAGTACACTAAAAATGCTACAATTTTGAATGGAGAGATGGATTTTTGCTATGATGATGATGATGATGATGATGAATATGAAGTGCATGTGTATGCTGAAAATATGATGGAATCTTTTGGTTCAGAGACGTTATGCGCCTCTTCTGTGAACCCTATGAATGATACTTCTTCTGATATTCATGCATGTGATATTGATGTGGAACCTGTGCCATTGTCCTGTGAAAAAGACCATGATTTACCCACTCCTGACCTTAGGAAAGAGTGTGACGGTGCAAATGATTTTATACATGAAAATAACTTAGATGTACCTAACCTCTCTCCCGAGTCACAAATTGAAACTCCTTCACCCAACCTAGGTGTAGTTTGTCACAAAATTGCAAAACCAACTTTTCTGAAAATGCCTAACTTAGGCCTAGAACTTTGTGCTTCCCAAGTCCTCTTGGACTATTTTGCATCAAAGTATAACACTCTTAAGGAGCCACAGTTGGAATATGTATGTCTGCATTGTAATTAGCAAAACTCATTTTGAGTTAGACCTTTTGCATGATGTACCTTTAAAATTGCAAGATTTTGTTCTCACAAACACACCCGTTCACAAGTTTAGGTTTGGGGGAAACTCATTCCCATTTGCAGTCTTACGTGCACTCTCATATTATATTTGTGTAAGGCTGTTAATGTGTGTACATATCGTCTATTGGGTTGATCCTCAACTCTTTAGATTGTTAGTTTATGGTGAATTTTTGTATATAATCCAGTAGGACTTGTTAAATTTTTCTTTTCTTGATTCGGTTGAGTCTTCTTGCACATATATTATGCTAATCCGATATAATCACCACTGAGAATGTTGGATTTTGCCTTGACGAATGAAGCTCAACCTTGCTCTTGCCGACATCCGGTAATCTCTTCCCTTTTTATCTTTTCAGCATTGTTCTCTCGGTATGTGACTGTTTAAATTTTTTCTATATGTAGACACATTGAGGACAATGTTTGATTTAGGTTTGGGGGTGCATTTGCATTTAGAGTTTTTAGTCTTTTTTAATCTTTTATTTTCATTAAAAAAAAAAAAAAAAAAAAAAAAATTCAAAAACTTTTTGCAAATAAAAACCTCCAACTTTTAGAGATTTTAGAGTCACTAGCATGCTTTTAGCTATGTTTACATAGAGAATATGACCGAAATAACAGAACTTGGAAGTACCGGAAAAGCAATCGGGTTTCTTAGTTGATTAGAGCGTTAAAGTTGGATTTAACCATCTGGGAGGGCGAATTAGGTCTTTGTTTAGATATTCGGTAGTAGAATTGTGATCACCCATAGTGGAGACTACCCATTTTACATCAAGCGAGGTACCGACCTTCACTCTTTGTGACTTTCTAGAAAAGCTTTTAGAGTGTGTGTCACCGTACGTCAATTCCGGGTAGGAATGGTGAGCTACCCAACTTCGCACCACTTTCAAGACTACTTTTGATCTCTTGAGTGCTAATTCCGTCAATCATGAGGGTGACGTCTAAAGATGAAAACTCCTTCTAAATACCGATTTGCAGTTAGCATCTCTCTCTCTCAATCAAGCAAGACCCATAGAAACACATCATCGTCAACCAGGAGCGAGAATCGAATATTGAAAGAAAAGTTGAGATAGTCCAAGGTTTATATGCAACAAAACAAGGAAAAGAAAAATGAGAATTAATGAAGTTTATGAAAAATTGAGTTTATCGTTTTATTGTAAAAAAAAAAAAAAAAAAAAAAAAAAATTGTGTTGTATTATTATCTTCAATTTAAAAAAAAAAAAAAAAAAAAAAAAAAAAAAAATTCAAGTTTTTGTAAAGTTCAGAAGTTCGTCATCAACAGTTGAAGAGAAGACCAGAAGAGTGAAGACGTTTCTATGGTTCTTATGAGAGAGTGATATTAATTGCCGATCGGGTGAGAAGTGAGTGAGTACTCCCACCCTTGCTAATGGTTGATTTTCCTTTCTTAGAGATCATCAGAAAAAGATTCTTTTTGTCCACACTTTTGTGGAGTCTCCAGATTTTATTTCGGAAGGTTATCCTTCTTACCTACAACGTGTGCAGGATTTCTCTCTTTATTCCCTTTGCACACATGAGAGACTAAAAAGCGATCTTTTGAGTGCAATTATCATAAAACCCTAATGGTGAGGCGAAGTTGAGACTTATGATCACAATCGAATCCGAATTCTTTCATATGGTATGGTTACTTCTCGCTCAAAGCACTTAAGGATGAGAATGCGTTCTTCGATAGTTCTAACTTCGTTACTAGCATGCAGAAACTCTATGTCCTCATAGCTTCTTGGAGGCTTGAGACTCTTTTACACTCCGAAGTTGGAGAAGGTTTTGTGGGTACACCTCTTGTAAACCCTCACGAGACTACAACTCGTCCACTAGGGACACCTAGGGGTTTAAAGGCTTAGTGCATACGCTAAATGCATTCGAGAGACCTACGACGGTGGTATAGTTAGGATTTCTTATTTTTGTTTCACTTGAGGACAAGTAAAATTCAGGTTTGGGGGTATTTGATGAGTGCCAAATAGTGCATATTTATACACCTTTTTATTGGCATTTTACTCATCTTTTGCGCTTATAAATCGAGATATTATCCCATATTCGTATTTTCCTTGTTTTCAAGAATAAATATTTGTATTAATTAATTTTGTGTTTTTAGGTAATAAATAAAGCTCGGAGAATCGAGGAGCAAAAGAGCAAAGAATTGGAGTCGAGCATCTATGGAGTAGATGGCCAAAGCCGCGCGCGAATCGGTTGCAACCCAACAAGGAAGACATGGGCTAAAGCTACCCGCGACCCGGATCCGAGCCCGTACACTCCAAGCCGTCGAGATCTCGCCCGGCTACATCCAACGGTCGCCGCCATCACTATACATCATTTCTTGATGCTCCGTGCAACACGAGATCACTCCAAAACCGGCTACCAACCTCGACCGTTCGGATCTCTTGCCTCCATCCGACGCTCGCTAGGCCATTCCCATCGACTCTCGCCGCACCCGTGCAACACCGAAGCGACCCATACACCTATACCCCTATTCGATCGACCCATTCCTCCTCTCACTTTCTCTTTCTTCTCAAACAACCCCTCTCGCAAAACCCGGAGCGAGCTCGCTCCTCCATCCCTTCACCCGACCAAAGACCTTCCCTCTACCATGCTTCCCATCACCACCAACCTTACTGTACCAGCCGCTACCCTCTCTAGGTCTAGTTATCTTTATTTTAGTTTCTATTAACCCTAGAGACTAAATTAAAGATAGCTAAAACTAGGTTTCTCCACAACAACCCCGCATGGAGTTGCGAGAGCCGATTAGACAAGAGGAGAGGCAAGTCGAGGCGTGGGTGAGGTTAATTTTCATTTGATTTCTATTTTTAATTGATTTTAGGGTTTGGGAATTTTGGGTCGGTGCTTGTATAAATAGAGAGTGAAGAATTTGTTTTTCGAACACACGCCTGGATTAGCCTGGGAGTGTCAATTAGGGTTAGTTTTAATTTTTGTTATCTTATTTTGATGTTTTAATTAAGTCATTAGGGTCTCAATGAAACCCTAAATTATCATTGTGAACTCACCTTGTTTGAATGTCTTGAGAGCTTAATTTTATTAGACTGACCTCAATGTTAAACACCTCAACTCGGTTCTCTCAAAGTGCATACCAACGCCATGGATGCACCGTAGTTAGGTTAATCTTGAGTTGAGTGTGTTTCAACTCTTGCTTATATTATTTACACCGATTCTCTTGGTGGTTGTTCTTCATTAGACGGCCCGATTACTAGGTCGGTTCCTTAGTTGTTATTTGAAGCTTTATAGGGAGAGATAGGTGGTGGAATTGACTCCTCGCCCTTATCAATCACGGGACAACAAGACCTCAACGTAGTTAAGCACACAATAGGAATTAGAGGTAGAATTGATGACCTTAGCATTCCCCTGTCACTATTTGTTTACCTTAGTTTAGGTTTATATCACATCTCACTACAAAACTGCCGTATCGGCACAAAAATATATGTTACAATCTTTTGTTACTCTGTCACTTAGAATTCAGTTGAAGAAGAAGCCATAGATCACACATAAGGGCACCACAAGTCTCTGTGGTTCGACCCGTACGTGCCCAGTGCTACATCACGACACCGTGCACTTGCGGTTATCACCGTAGGCTTAAATTTATACATCATTACGGGCCTACCAGTTAGCTATATAACAACTAACTAAACCAACTGCCTGTGCAATATCCGGACGAGTACAAACCATAGCATACATCAAAGAACCTACTGCATTAGCATAGGGAACCTTTGACATAAACTCATTCTCCTCAGTTGTAGTAGGACACAACTTTTTTGATAACTTAACTGTAGGCGGTATTGGAACACTAATAGCTTTGGATTTATGCATTCCAAAGCGACGAAGAACCTTCTCAAGATAGGATTTCATAGTAAGACATAACTTCCCCTTATATCTATCTAGAGTAATCTCCATACCCAAAATCTTCTTAGCTGGACCCAAATCCTTCATCACAAACTCTAAACTCAATTGTTTCTTTAAAACATCAATTTCTGACTTGCTCTTTGCAGCTATGAGCATGTCATCCACGTAGAGTAAAAGATAAACAAAACTTCCATTTGGAAACATCTTAAAGTACACACACTGATCGTATTTACTACGAGTATACTTTTGCTGCAACATAAACGTATCAAACCTCTTGTACCATTGTCTTGGCGATTGCTTCAAACCATACAATGATTTCTCAAGTCGACACACATAATCTTCCTTACCAACAACTTCATAACCAATGGGCTGTGACATATAAATGTCTTCCTCCAAATTTCCATGCAAGAAAGCTGTCTTGACATCTAATTTCTCGAGCTCTAAGTCAAACTACGCCACAAATGCTAAAAGGACTCGGATATAAGTGTATTTAACTACTGGAGAGAAAACTTCATTATAATCCACACCTTCCCTTTGTGCATATCCCTTAGCCATTAACCTTGCTTTGTATCGTACACCACTAACGATACCCTTGGAATTTGGAATTTCATCATTTACCGTATAGACCCACTTGCAGCCAATCTTCTTTCGACCCTTACGCAACATAACAAGTTCCCAAGTGCGATTCTTGTGAAGAGACTTCATCTCCTCATCCATGGTTTTTTTCCACTCAATGGCATGAGTATTACTCATTGCCTCCTCAAAGGTAAACGGCTCATCCTAAAAAACAGATATTGCATAAGACGCATACTCATCAAAACCATAACGGGTTGGTGGACGTCTCTCACGTTGAGACGTCAAGGAAGGAATATTCTCAACTTATTGTTGTGTAGATTCCTCATTAGGAACCTCAAACTCAACTTCATCTTCTACAAGAGTTTCTTTTTCTTCTTCTATAGTAGATGAACTAGAAACTCTTTGCCTCACCTGCATCGAATCATCTTCAACACCGCTACTACTCTCACTTTAAATTTTAGAGTCCCAACCTGTGAAATTCTTTGAATCAAGCATCGCTTTCTCATTAAAGGTCACATCACAACTAATTATGAACTTATTCAATTCTAGACACCATAGACGGTATCCTTTCACACCCAATGGATAACCTAATAAAATTGCTTTCTTAGTCCTAACACCCAACTTATCTTCTTTTACATGAAAAATAGGCTGGACAACCAAACACCCTTAAATTTGAATAGTTCACGGAATTACCGGTCCATATCTCCATAGGTGACTTACACTTAATAGCTGTTGATGGGGATCGATTCACTAAATAGCATGTTGTATTCACTGCTTCAACCCACCAAATCTTGTCTAAACTTGCGTTTGACAACATGCACCGTGCTCTCTCAAGTAACGTTCAATTCATTCTCTCCGCTACTCTATTTTGTTGTAGTGTACCCTTGACTGTGAAGTGCCTAACGATACCTTGTTCCTCACAAAACTCCTTCAATGGGTCTTCGATGTATTCAACGCCATTATCGGAACGTATCTTCTTAACCACACGACCAAGTTGTTTCTCTACCATGGTCTTCCACTTCTTAAACACCTCGGTGACTTTATTCTTATGCTTCATGGTGTAAAGCCAAACTCTCCTCGAAAAGTCATCGATAAAGTTCACAAAACACCTTGCACCTCCCTTAGAAACTGTACGATAGGGACCCCAAACATCCGAATGGATGTAATCTAACATACCCTGCGTGTGATGTACAGTGGTACCAAAACTGCTCCTACATTACTTCCCGAAGATACAATGCTCACAGAAATCAAACTTGCAAGTCTTTTCACCTCCAAGCATTTACTACTTAACACAGACATACCTTTCTCACTCATGTGCCCAAGACGCATATGCCATAGACGTGTTGACTCCACCTGTTTCTCATTAATTGATCGAGAAACCATAGCTCCACCACAAACTATATATCCTTGTAGAAAATATAAATTATCGTGTCTTTCACCGGTCATCTTCAAACTACCATTGTAGAATACCTTCAAGAATCCATATTCAGCAACATACTTGTATCCTAGAGATTCGAGTACTCCTAACGAAATAAAACTCTTCCTCAAATCTGGAACATGTCTAACCTCTGAAAGTGTTGTGATAACACCATGTGAACAAACCTGTACCGTACCAACTCCTATTGTTTTGCAGGCATTAGAATTGCCCATCATAATAGTACCATCATTCATCTCTCTGTAAGTAGTGAAACAATCCTTTGAAGGACACATATGATACGAAGCACCGGAATCAAGCATCCAACCATCATTGAGATAACTCTTTGATGTAACGGTTAATACTTCATCATCAAAATCACACATTGGGTCTTCTAAAACTTCACTGCCTTCATCAACTTAAGCAACAATATTCATCGAATCTGATTTCTCACGTTTCTCATATCTTGCCTTAAGCTTGAGACAATCAGCCCTAATATGTCCAGTTTTTCGACAATAATAAGACTTAATATCGCTCTTTTTGGAACGATTCTTTGACTTCTATTTCTTATTACCATTCTTTCCTCTATCAACAAACAAGCCCTCAACTTGTGCTTCATCGCTGAACTCTTGCTTCCTTAACGCCTTAGCTTGTAAAGCAGAGACCACATCATCGAAAACCAACTTATCTTCATCATCGTCTTCATCGGTTTTCCCACTCAGCAAATAATCAATGAAAGCATCATACGACGGAGGCAAAAAACATAATAATATCATGGATTTATCCGTATCAGATATATTGACACTGATATTAGACAAATCAGAACAGATCTTATTAAACACATTAATATGATCAATTATAGACTTACCTGGAGACATCCTAAAGGCATGGAGTCTACGCTTCAAGTAAAGTTCAGAAGTCAAATCCTTTTGTAAGTAGAGATTCTCTAACTTCTCCCACAACACCTTTGCAGAGGTTTCACTCGAAAAATTATGAGTGATCTCCCTTGACAAACATAAACGAATAGTTGAACACGCCTCCAAATCAAGGTCATCCCACTTCTCATCGCTCCAATATTTTGGTAACGGTGCTGGTTTGTCCTTGATAGCTTTGATTTGTTTCATACTAACAAGAATATCTTTAACATCAGTTTGCCATGATGTGAAATTATTCTTCCCATTGAATTTGATAATATCAAATCCTTGCACCTTCGAAAATCCACTTGATGTAAAACTAGACATCTTCACTTCTAACTATGATCCTCTCCACGTTCACCGCACCACTTGTTGGGATTAAGATCTTAGAATTAACCTCTTCAAAAGACACTAGTTCTTTGGATCACGTAGAACTAAAGAAAAAGGAATAAGATGCACCAAACGAAACAAGAAAAACACAAGATTTAACGTGGTTCAGCAATGTGCCTATGTCCACAAACGGCTACGATCAACTCTTATTATTAGAACGAATTACATAGAATTTAACCCCAATCTATGACCAGCAGATTGTTGTTCTCAAACACCAAAATAATTCCCTAGAACAAAACGCTCTAAACCCTGAAATTATCTAGTTATGAGAACTCTTCTCTAAATTGTGATGTGTATTTTTCCTTAAGACTTGTACACCTATTTATATAGGTTACAAACTTGTCTTCCAAGTATATGAGTTATACTAGGAAACCTAAACATAGCTAAGAAAGGAAACCTTGAGTTTAACTAAAATAGGAAACCTCTAGCTATACCAAAATTAGGAAACACCTAGATGATTCTAGAAAATTCTGGAACCTTCCTAAAACATCGACAACTTCTAACACAGATTTTTCCTCCAATAGATCCTCGTTAAGGGAATTAGATTGTACTCATTCCGATTACCAGAATTGAAGAGCCCGGAAATGTTATTTGTTAATACCACTTCCCAAGCCTCAAAATTGTCAGAATTGTTAACAATTCTATCTCTGCTGTTATTTTTGCTTTCAGCTGAAGCAAGGTGACAATCATACAAATGACTTAGTATAGAGCCACGGCGGAAACCCCTACCACCTACACCATCTCGGCAGCCATCAAGGTTCCGAAGGGGGGCAATGGAAAAGCAAGTCATCACAGGGACTAACTGCAACAAAAGAAGATGATTAGGAGTCCTGAGAAGAAGAGGAAGATAGGCGCATTCTTGGCACGGCAACTACTGCAAAAAACCAGACTAGAGTTTTGGGTTTTTTGGATGACAGGATATGAAAAGGTGTTGAAAATTGGGGGTAAAGGGTTAAATATGATGGGAAGGGGTTAACTAGGGTGAAAAGATTATATGAAGGTTGATTTCCCATGGGATTGGGAAGGAGAGAAATTTTGATTCTCACGCTTTCAAATAAAAAAAAGTATAAAAAGGATGACACATGTCACAATCCTAGGGGTTAAGGTAATCTAGGGTTTTGACTAGATTTAGTCACCCCTTATCCACCTCCCATGGGTGGGAACGAGAATCAAGGTTTTTAGGGCCCTAAATTGAACCAGGCAAAATATCCATAATGTCACGAATTAATGGTGTGTACTGTGAACCGGTGAATTTCCAGAATAGTATTCGTTAGACCATACGCCTAGTTTGAATGGTAAAAATAAGTGAATAACTAGAGAACATTTCCATGTTGCCGATAAGAAATCATGTAAGCAGTAAGCACGTAGTGCAACCTTTTAGCAAGGTTATGAAACTGTTAGTCGAAATTCACACGGTAAATATGTACCAACTTAAACAACTGAATCTTAAACAGCCTTCTCATTTACCTTAATTTCGCAACTTTCCGTTTGCGTGTGTTTGCACCATAGTACTCGAATGCATTTTTGAACTAACCAACAAACTACATGCATGCCAATTTTAACTCACTCAGGCTGGATACAACTTCTAGCTAGTATCACTATAGTCAAACTAACAAGGCCACAAGGGGTAAACAACACTGTAAAAAAGAATCATGGCAGAACACCACAAATTTGTAAGTCCCAATTGAGTCACGTTTAGTCGTACTTGAAAATTGGACTTCGAAATTATTTAAGCTAATAAGGACACAGCCTGTAATACATGATCCGAAGCTTAAATTTCGAATTTGACAAAATATGCATCTCTATCGCATTAAACAGTACTGAGATCATGAACTACTAGTCTTAACCAGAGAACAGTACTGAGACTCAATACTTTTGAACTTGAAACTTCACCTTACAATTCGTTGAAGCCCTAGGATACATTAGCAACAGCTCCTTGGCTTGAGTTTCCCTTTCCAACTCTGCTACAGATTTTGAAATAAATCGACGACAACTTTCAATAATCAACACTTCAAGGATTCTGGCATTCTTCAAAAAATATTTAACTAATTGCATCTAGTCTCGTAGCCCTTCAAATGTTCGAACTTCGACTTATAAGTTTTAATTTTTTAGATCGTTAATTAGGATCGTTGAACTTCATGATAATCACACAATCAATATGCAAGAATGGTTTATGAGAAATACCTTATAGCGCTAATCCGTAGTCAGTACTGTAGCCATAATACCTTGTGGAACTTCTTAGTTTCTCCTTCTTAACCTTTTGTGTAATGAATAATAAAATTCTTGAACCAATACTGATGGTTATTGAGTTCCTTTTATAGGTAGAAGGAGGACCAAGATTCATAGAATTTAGAATTAACATTCAATCTCGACCGTCCATCAAGGAAGAGGGAATATGAAAGGATCCCAAAATTGTAACCGACATATTTAGTAATATTCATAATTAACCAAGTTATTACATGACCCAAGAGGATATTTCTATGTGTAGAAATATTCTTACACGACTTTCTTCAGGTGTAGCAGCAAACAACGAGGCACTAAATTTGATGTGAAAGCATCCTCACTCAATGTGCTAGACCAAATCTAGATACGCCGTGAGTGAGTAAAGCAAAAGATGGAAAAAAATTAATATAGCGAGTAGCGATAATCGCAGTCGTTGTACATTAGAGAGCTTCGTTATAAACTTAGATATTAAATCAACATCAAATGTGTCCTTATAAGTATTTAGAAAGCTTAAATCAACATCAACCAGAGATTGAAAGTTGTCCACAACCAAATTCACTGGTAGGTCATCGTTGTATCTGATGGACATTAGGTTTGGTGCATCAATTTTGAGCTCGATATACTCCATGTTGCTGGTCACATGGCTGTCATTATCTAGGGTAAACGACTTCAGTGTAGGAGCTGAAATACGTATTAGGTCCATCTCCTCCCACATACAATCGGTCAAACATAAATCTTCAAGTAGAGGGCAGCTTGAAAAAAGTTGTTGAACCAATATCTCGATCATCCTCAAAAACAACACTCGAAAGATGTAGGATCTTAAGCCTCGGAAAATAAATTGGTTGTTGAAGATTTAGTGTGCAATATTCTTGTTCATTCCATAGAAAATAGATATGTAACTTTATCAATGATTCAGAAGTAAAGAGGCCAATGGGAAACATGGCATATGGCCATGTCACGGAAAGATGCATCTCTTCAACCTTACACTTGAGTGCAGCAGAAATCCATTCCTTCACTCGGATGTTATCGAAGTAGGCATTATCACATGTAAGACAAAATTTCTGTATAGCTAACATGTTACGATGATTCAATACACTGTCCACAAAATCAACCTGTTGGCCTTGGCCTCACAGATAGCCTCTTTTTCGTCGGACTCTTCTTCATCACAATCTTCTTCATTTGAATGATTAAAATCAAGAATAGGTACATGTATCCAGAGATTGTTCCATCTTTTAGACAACACAGTAGTCGAAACAGCACATTCGGTTGGAAGAAAAGACAGTATATGCTGAATTAAGCAATCTGGTAATTCACTAATCCTATCCATGTTCTCGTTTCTAAGAAGTAAACAAGATTAATTTATCGTTAGAATTTAGCAAATCCATCAATCATCTTCAAACTTATTATTTACTTTTAAATAAATAAAATCCCATAAAAATTCAAGAAAACATAAACTAGTATATGATGAGCTTGAAAAAAAAGAAAGTTTTACGTACCTTAATAACTTCGTCCTACTTCTAGTCATCACCATTCGTTCTTGGATCACAATAATCTTTTGATTCCAAAGGATATTTTAAAGACAATACTGTACTACCTACGTCCTCTGATCTTAAAAAGTATCCCTTTGATTAGAAAATATCTCCTCTTTTATCTACTAGCATTTCATTGGCCCCAGACGTTTCAAGTGATACATTTTCTTAAATTTCTTTTTAATTTATTTGACTTAATCTGAATTAACAAAATTTTCTAGAAAATTGGAGTGCTCGAATTACTAGGCAACTCTTCACATACGCTACTAATTGGCAATTTTGGAAAAAAATTAAGCTCAAATTTTCAAAGTTGAAATTATTTTGGAAAACCAGTTGCTGGCTGGGTTCATGCGGGGAACAATACTACATTTGGTACGTTAGAAAAGATGTTGACCTGACAGAATCCAGCCAAATGAGAATAACAATTATCGAAACAGGGCCCGGGAACTAAAGGATTAATCAGAGCTTACGAAACAGAAAATTAATCAGGGTGTGCACTCCTTGTCTCCCAGTGTTAGCATACTGAGGTTATTGAAATGAGTTGAGTAACCATGTATGAACCTAAACCATATGACGTCGGCGTTATCAGATCCACCTACTGCTTGTGATAAGTAACCATATATGACCACAAAGCACGACTTCGGCTTTATTGGATCCACCCATGCATTGCTTCTGCTTCAATCCTTTCCATGTAATCGAGACAGTGCAACACTTCTTTTAGACGATTACGATAAAGAGAAAAAATATCAACAGATCAAATCAAAGCCTTAACTCTATACTCCCTCCGTCCCACATATATAGGCGGAATTTTGGTTTTTGTTTGTCCCACTAAATAGGCGGACTTTGCTTTCCATGATGAATTTTTCCACATATACCCATATTTATTATACATAGGTAATTGTGTTGGAGATAAGACGAAAGGCAAAACAAGAAAAAACATATAAAATTATGAATCCTATGCAATTTTCTTAATCTAAGAGAATTGTCTCTCTCCGCCTATATGGGACGGAGGGAGTACAAGTTTGACACAAAGTTTTACAAAATGAAAAGGTGTGGTCCTTGACCCTCAATCTTTTGCCACTCCAAAGTAATTCTTTTTCTACCAAAGTACTGTAATTTCTTTTTAAAAGAAAAGTCAGGTAAATTTTATGAACTGTCTTTTGATTTCCCAAAATAATTTCGATTTTATGAACGTTCTAAATACTGCACGTTCCAAAACTGTCTTGTAGCGGAGTAATCGAAGAGTTGTCTAGAAAATTGAGCACTCTATTAATATCCTAGACCGTATATTTGATACAAATAAAGGAGTATTAGAATTTCCTGGAAAGAGTATCGGTTGGAAATTTCTTTGTGGATCAGAAGATTATTGGTGATGACTCGAAGAAGAAAGAAGCTGCTCGATACGCAATTGAGGTAATTCTTTAAACAACATTTTACGTACTTGTTTAGATTCTCTTGCAATTTTTTTTAGTTTATTTATTTGTTTCTCTCTGCAATTTTTTCTGGTGGAAGAATCTTTTTAACGTGATAATTGAAAAAAATTAAAAATTTTATTTGTTTACTTTCATTACGTAGATAATTTAAAAGTCCAAATATATTAATTTGCGAAAATCTGTATTTTTATCTTCTATTTTTAAAAATAAGGATACAAATAACAAGAATAGGGTTAGTCCTCTTTACTTTATATTAGTAAGATAAATTTTCCTTAGGAAGAAGAACAAGGAAGGGTTTCAGCAGATTCCTTAATTCACCATACTCTCATTTCTTCCCACCAAATGTGCTGTTTCGACTACTGTGTTATCTAAAAGATGGAACAATCTCTGGATGCATGTACCAACTCTTGATTTAAGTTTTTCAAAAGGAGAAGATTCTGATGAGAAATATTTAAATGAAGAGGAGGCCAATAGGTTTATGGATTTCGTGGACAGAGTATTACTTCTTCGTAACATGTCAAATATACTTAGATTTCGTCTTATGTGTGACAATCACTACTTTGATATTAACCGGGTGAAGGAATGGATTGCTACTGCATTAAAATCTAAGGTTGAAGAGGTCATTCTTTCGATGAGATTCCCAGAGCCAGAAGACATGTTTCCCATTGGTCTCTTCACTTCTGAAACATTGATTAAGTTGGAAATTGATTTTCCACTTGATCATGGTTATTATAGTTGCATACTAAATCTTCCGCAATCAATTTCTTTTCCAAGACTTAAGGTCCTACTGCTTTCCGGTATTATTTTTCAAGATGAGATATTGGTTAAAGAACTTTTTTCAAGCTGCCCTCTACTTGAAGATTTATGTTTGACCGATTGTAGTTGGGACACTGACATGTACGTCATAAGTATTTCAGCTCCTACACTGAAGTCATTTACTCTATTTAATCGTACTTGGACAAGTTAGATACAGTCTATCGAGCTCAAGATTGATGCTCCAAACCTAATGTACTTCAAATATCGCGATTATCTGCCACTGGATTTGGTTGTGAACAACTTTCCATCTCTACTTGAAGCTGATTTATGCTTTGTGAATACTTTTGATTATATCTCTGATTTTGATTTGTTATCTAAGTTTATAATGAAGCTTTCGAATGCACAGCGACTCAAATTTTCGACTCTCTGCATTAACACAGAGGTATGGTTTCTTAGTATGAATGTTTATTTTCTTTAGAGTTACCTGGTTACTCAAAAGGGAGACTAGCTTTGATGTACCTTGGTTATTATATTGCATGTCTTGTTATTAGATTCTCGGTCTCGTAAATGTGGTCTCGGCAAGTGTCCCTACGTTTGAAAATCTTATCCATTTGGAGACGGACTATATTCGAGCTAAAACAGTGCTCAAGTTTTTGCAATTCACTCCAAATTTGGAATCACTCGTCATCGTTCAGGTATCACTGTAACGTCATCCCAAACTCTAATTGTTTCATATTTTGTTCTCTCAATGCTTTTTTTTTTTTTTTAATCTTCGGCTGAACTCACATCACGGGGTTTTAGGCAAAACTCGATGAGGATGCTTTCACATCAAATTTAGTGCCTCGCTGTTTGCTTCGACATCTGCAGACGATCAAAGTTCAAAAGTTTGAAGGGCTACCGGAGGAGCTGCAATTGGTTAAATATTTTTTGAAGAACGCCAGAGTTCTCCAAGTGTTGATTATTGAAAGTGAAATTACTTCAAAATCTGTCGCAGAATTGAAAAAGAGAACTAAAATCATGCAGCGGCTGCTAATGTATCCTAGGGCTTCAAAAAGTTGTAAGGTGAAGTTTCAATTTCCTGAGTAGTTTCTTGGGAGTTTTTAAGGTTAGTCTCAACACTGTTTTGAGGTTAAGACTAGTTCATCGAAGGAAGTAATACTGCTCTTTTAGTTTTTGTTAATTGTGATTTTTAAGGTTTAAATCATGTAATGTAGGCGGTGGGATTAATATTCGTGAAATGCTTTCGAGTAAGTAACTTAAATTGGGATTCTTAAAATTTGTTGTGTTTAACTATAGTAAAATCGACTCATGTTTAGTGTTTATGCCCCTTGATAGTTTGACTATTTACCTGATGTCGTAGAAACAAATGCCGTGTGTTCAATAGGAAATGTATTACTCGGCCCTTCTGCCTACGCTCTTGCCTAAGTTAAAACCGGCATGCATCATGCAGTTCATGTAGTTTACAAATATGCAAACTGAATGTTTTGAAAGAAAAGGAAAGGAAACTGACTTGCTGACAGTGACAGCAGTCTGTATTTCATTCGGTATTCTATAAAAGCTGGTACCCATTAGGCATGGGTGGTCAATCGCCCACCTTTGGACATATGAATTTTGTAATTTCTATCAGATTTACAGTTTGAAAGCCCATTTTCAAATGATGTAGGGTTTTATGCAAAGGCCAAGTCCAAAATTTATTTCTTTAGACCCTTTCTTCTTGAAATCCTGGCTCCCCCTTTGCTATCGAGTGTTTATGTACCTACTAGAAATAACCCGTGCCATAACGGCACGGCATGAAACAATATAATGTTTGGTTATAATGATTTAAATAAATACTATAAACTATGATAAGACTTATTTTGACCCATGAAAACTTGTAGTTATGAAAATCTTAGATATTTGTCATCCAAATAACGGAATTGCCTTGATATGATCTATGATAAATGTATAAGTGTTTGTTACATTACAATTATTGGTGGTGTACTTTCAGGAAAAAACTACCATATGTTTCCACCTCCATTTGAAGATATAAGGACATAATTTGTGGTTTTATTTACTACATAGAATTTAAATAAAATTTGCACTCATCAACTGTGATTTTATAAAACAGGTAAAAATCTGGAACTTGGCAAGGTTTAAAATTATAGTACTACTAACAAAACCCTTTAGGCTTAATATGAACTCATCTACTCTAGGATGCGTGCACGGTAATTATGACACCTAAAAGTTCTTCAAAAGTTTTCACTAAACATTTAAAACATGAGTTTGTCAAATAAAAATCGACACATGAACAGAAAAAGGTACTCAACTGTAATCTTTTTGCACCTTTATTTCAGAAGTACGGTTAGTTTACACACTTGCTTAACATTCGACTCTATTAGAATCAACATGCATACACATTTTTGTTCAAATTTTCTCTTGATGGTACCTTATCATATTTCACCGGTTCCCAAATGAAAAATAATTTATTTTTTGATAAATTTTTTAATGTTGTTCATTCTTTATAGTTTGATGAAGGATGGCTAATTAATTACTAACTATAACATTAACTATACATGTTTTAGCTCCAAGAGATATAAATGATGATCTTTATTTACTTTTTTGTCACATTTAATGTTTCTTTATGATCATAATGATGAGGAAATCTAATCAATCAATAGTATAAAGCATAATTTGGCTAACTTTGTCTATCTGAGTGGTGGTCAGGATTTATCCTTGGCAAAGATAAATCAAAGGCTGTGGTTCTCCGTGCCACACCCTACAAGTCGCACATGTGGTGTTCATTCCAATATTATGAATTAAAAATGAATACTCAAGTCAAGATATGAAATTTCAAAAATTATAACGGGGAGGTTCGAACTCATGACCTATTGTGTCATAAGAGTGGCCTCTAACCATTGTTCCACCTTGGTTGGAATTGATAGAAAAGATAAATCAACAGTGTTTGTTTGTTCAACTTAAATACTAATTAGTATAAGTGTTTTATTAATTAGTATAAGTGATTTGTCTAGAGAGAAGATAAATCTATGGTGATGGTTTGTTCAACTTAAATATTGATTAATATAAGTGTTTTATTAATTGATGTCTCATTAATTTCTCATGATAAATGATTTATTAATTTTACATCATAAATGTCCCTTAATTATATTAATACATATCTCCCTTAATAAATAATAATTTTGACAAAAATTATTTCAATAGATATTAGTGGTGGTGGTGGTGGTGGTAGAGGAAGAAGCAAGTGGTGGAAACGGTGGAAGGTGTTACTAAGTGGTGGAGGCGGTAACATTAGTTTTGGTGGAAGAAATAGTGGCGCTGGATGGTTTTAATGGCGGTGGTATTGGTTTTTTATTTTTGAATAAAAAATAATAATTTTTTTTTTTTTACATGACGGGTAACATTATATTGTGAAAAGTATAGTTTGGTTGTTTTTGACACGATCAATAAAGGCGGATAACAAATACTTTTGGGATGATACCAAATCATATAAGACAAAATGGTTGTTTTTGGTACCACTTTGCTACCTTTGGTAAGTTAAATGCGCATGATTTTCAGTATTAACAAAAAACATATGGTTGAATAAATTAATTGATGACCTAAGTTTGTTAAATCTAAACTTTATAGATGACGTGTGGGATTAAAAGTTATAAGTGTGCCCAATATTCTACGAGGGATGGAAAATGGTGGTGGTGGAGAAAGAAGTGATATTTGGAGGTTTGAAGAACTGGCTGGTATTGATGAGTAGTAATTGACTATGTTAATTATGTGTTGCTACAAAAGGATAACACTATAAATTAGAAATGTGGTTGATCGTCTTAATGCTAATATAAACTCGGTTAAAATACATGAAAATTAAGAAAAAAAAAAACATTTGTATGTCACGTTATATAATAAATAACACTAAAAACTACATATTTAGTATCAAGGTTTCTCCGTCCAATAGATATATCTAAGGTTGTATTGAGATCCCATAAGCGAGAGGGCGAGTTGGTCTTGGATTTTTGAATGATAATGAATATAATGAAACGCTCCCTCTCGGTTTCTCCGATGAAAACCGAAACCTTCTAAATAAAGTAATCAATCGAACAACACTTAGATGGAATGCATCACTACCAGTGTAAACTTCTCTAAATTGCTACATATCCAGTGAATTTTCTACAGATTAATCTGGTGATTTCGTCCTACCGTAGTTTTTAACGAGGCACGCAATTAAATCTCTAATAGTGATTTTAAAGGTATTTAATAATTACAAAATTCTCTTATAAGTTTTGTTTATGCAAGTATTGATTTAACCTGGGTTCTTTTATATTTTTGTGTTAAGTTGATGACTTTTTAATTTGAATACATGTTTGGTTAACAAACTTTGATACATATAGGGTATTTTCTTTGTAGCACTGATGTTAGTCTCTCATTTTTCCCGTTAGCACTTTGTTTCGATCCCGCATTTGTAGACATTATTTGACTAATGTTGGGGTATTTGTTTAATCTCAAGGCCGATTAAACCCAGGTGTGTGTTCTATACATTGAAGGAGACAGAAGTTTGTGTCGGCTCTACCTTGAAACTAATAATTTTTCTTGGAAGGTTAGTTGCATTTATGTAGATACAAATATCAATATGACTATGCTCTTTAAAACTCCAAATTACTTGAGTAACACTAGATGTGAGAGCGTCATTCATGCACTACTTAGCATAGTTGGTGTGAAATCTTTTTATCCACGAATTTCTTCAATTTTATGTTATCAATATGATTGAGAAATAATCTTACACATGTTTTGATTTACTATTATAAGTTCATTTTTTCAACTCACATGTGTATATCTCATCCTTCCAATAGCCAAGGGTTCTTCATTTTTATAACTCTCACATTTGCAAAAAAATAAATAAATAGTGTTTATCTATAGTAGGGAAAATATTATGGGTTTTTGCTTCACTCCTTAGAGCCTTAGTTATCAATAATTTCGGAACAAATGTATTCATAAACATCATGGAGTTGAATTTCCAGTTTAGGTATATGTACTGTTAGATGAAATATTCTTTTTGAAGTTTGAAATTATGGTATGATGGAACAATAAATGGGGAAAATTTTTATTTACTATATTTTTTATTTTTTTTTCATGTTGGCACAACATTATTACTCCGTCCAAATAATAAATTGGAATAACATGCTTAAGTAAAAAATAAAAAGATCATGTAACCCATTTTGTTTCCCAAAACCTGTTTGAATATAAAAATAATTACTTACGATAAAAATGAAGCAAGAGAAATGTGAACAATATCGTATTAGAGACAAAACATCCCGTGCCGTTACGGCACGGGTTAAGATCTAGTATATTATAATTCAAGGAGGTTACAATTCTTACATTCGTCGGATGTCTTTGGATGGGATGAGACTGTGATGGTCGGATGCAACGTTTGTCTCTCAAAATGTTATCCAAACGTCCAAGATCAAAAACCCATTCTGTTTTGTATTATAGACTAATTTCATCTTTTGATTTAAATTTAGTAGATATTAATAAGGAGACAAAATTCTTAGCAAGTGCGAAAATGGGTAATTAGTGTATTATTAAGTATTTGACTAAATAAAATGGTTATGTCGACTTGAAAGTGAACTATAGATACACCGGTAGATTTTTGTATATCCTTTCTTTTGTTTCTCAAAGCGAATACTTTTTTTTTAATAGAACTAAAAAAACTTAATAGTTGAAGTATTCGGTATTTGGTAGCCCAGTGAATTTTTTTTCTATCATAACGACCACCCTTATCATGTGAAAAAAAAATGGTAATTAGTACACCACCAACTTTTTCATTCGGGAACCTATATGGAAAATCCTTGCATATTTTATATGTTCGGTTACGAAATTGTATTTAAGATTGTTTTAACAAGGTTAACATAGTATATACGCGAACTGTTCATGAACCTAATTCCAAAGAAAAGCATGTCTTGTAATCTATATTTCAAGATACGAATTCAACAAGAATGAGTCTTGTAGTTTCTTTACAGTTGAGTTAATACTATTTAGGTTTAGAGACGCACAACTTGCGATAATTCAATTATAAAATTAAAACAATATAATGCAGAAAAGAAATAACACAAACACCATATGTTATTTTTCACGAGGAAACTACAACCTTGTAGAAAAACCCAGGACCTAGTCTAAATTAAACACACACAGATTTAAGATGTTATACCAATTACCTACTGCCAGATTTTGGACTAGATGCAATGCCTGCTTCAGTTGTATTTAGGCACCTGTAATACTCTTATAAGAAGACTGATTTTATTTAGGAATTGCTCTTGTAAATCTTCTAGCAGAATGCCAATTCTCTTTAGAAGATGCTCTTCAAAATCTTCTAGCAGGATGTTAATTCTATTTACAAGATGATCCTCAACAATTAGGGTTTACACGTTCCGTGACCTAATTGATTTCTCCCTCACAAGATGACATAGAAATAATCTAGAGATATATTGATCTACTAAATATTGGGATTATGAAAAGACACCTGGAAACAGGTTCCGTAACTATCAAAAAAGATAGCTTGCATGTGTTTTACGATCCCCGGGTAAAGTCTTTTGAAATCTTACTCTTGTTTGTAAAGAACAAAGATATTGAAAACAACCTTATGCAATACATACACAATTTTCCTAGGGATAGTTTGTGTGGTTACATGAAACCACTATTTATAGTGAATGATCAAGGCAAGGTGGCTTGAAACAAAGCTACCTTGCCTAGGAAAGGAAACACCAAGTATTTGACTAATAAAACCTTTATTCACGCATTTCTCGATTTAGTTCGCGAACTGTTGCTGAAAGTTCGTGTACAATTTTCTATTCATGAACTTCCTTAACAACACATAATAAGTGTTGCTTTAATAAATCACTCATAACTTCTTCGTTATAACTCGGAAATGAGTGATTCTTTGCTCGTTGAATTCGTATTCTCATTCACTACAACATGAGGACCTTTTCAAGAACAAAGTTCATTCTTAAAATCCTTTGGATCAATATCCTCGAGTGTATACATAAGTATATATTTACCGTCATAGGAATCGTTAGTAGAGTGAGCACTTGTTTCGATAAACAGGAGCTAGAGTAAAAAAGAGAATCAAGTGTTTATCACTAACTTTTAATGAAGTTCTACAAGATGTTTTCGTGTAGTTTTAAATATCCATTCTTCAAGGATATCTTTGATTATGTACTCTAATTTTTAAACCTAATCTAGTCTGAGGCGAACTTTAATGGCTAAATTAAGAATGCATTTTCTCAGTTTAATTTGAAAACCGACTTGCCAATGACGGTGGGTTAAACCAAGAAATGCTCTATCATCATATATTTCTGTGTATACAAGTTACATGTTATATGATCGCTGTCGTAAGCGTCGAAAATAAATTACACTTTCTTACTACTCAAAATATAAATATAGCAAGGGCAAGAAAGGATCGATCCTGAGAGAGGTCTAGGTTGTCAAATTGTTTTGGTTTCCTATATAAAACACCGAGGATTTTTTCGATTGTGTAAATAAAAATAAACAAAAAGCAAATCAAGTACGCAAATCAAGGATGTGAAATATTGGATAAAGGTTTCATCTTCAATTGTAAACAAGTTTATGAATATATGAATAAAATTCGTATTTAATCTCGCTATCATCAAAAGCCTAGAGAATCAAGAGAGCAAGATAATCTATTAATTTCCTAATTCATCACACACACATTAGGCTGCGTATGTGAATTCTACCTAAAGAATAACCTAACGCCTTGCGCTAATTAAGTTCAATTCCTAGGAGCATTAAGTTTCAGAAATAGGCTAATCAATGCAATTGAAATACATTGCACAAACAATTCGGACAAAGGTCAATTTCTGCATATGAATACAAGGATGTATCACTACAACCTAGCATCATATCATGCTACTCGTATTCAAGGTTATCGTCGATGAAAACCCTAAAATAGCTATAGGTATGGATGTGAGTTCAATCAATTCTAGACTTAACTAAACAAACATTCAATCATATCGCAATACATCAATCATGCAATTATTATAACCCGTAGAAATCAAACGATAATGTTGAGAGAAAACTAATCCATAAAAATCATAACTTGGTTGCAAAATCCAACTACATCTTCAACCAATAATAAAAACTTAGTTACTTGTGTTTTTGGAAATCATCATAGAAAGCAAAGAAGAAAACTATCATGAAACCCTAGAACAAAAGTAGAAGTCTCCCTAAGAGCAAGCTGCAGTGGGCGACTATACCCATTTTTGGTCTGAGAACTGGAAGGCGTGAGCGGGACGGACCATCGACCAAATACCGAGACTAAATGAACAGTGGGCGATTATATTTGGTCGGCGACCAAGACCAAACCCAAATTTTAGTCGAGCGGGATAAAGTTTACGCCCACACCAAGCGGGGATAAAGTTTACGCCCACACCAAGCTGACGTAAAAGTCTACGCCCACAAGGGCGTAGTTTATACCCCCCGCCCCATATATATATATTTTTTTTTTAATTTATTGTGGGGCGGGGTTTATACCTCCGCCCCACTCAAAAGTTTAAAGTTTTTATATGGGGCGAGGTTTATACCTCCGCCCCATTGTTTTGAATATTTTTTTTTTTTTTTTTTTTTTTTTTATTACGTTTCGTCACCGGCGAACGTATGCCCCGCCCCACATCAAAGTGACGTATACTTCACGCCCCCACACCAGGCGTTGATATAGTTTACGCTCCACCAAAATTTAGTCTTCCTCCCACTGCGTCACTCAATGGACTAAACCCAAATTTAGTCTTTTTTTTCCCTCTTTGGTCTTTGGTTATACTCGCACCACAGCAGCAGTTGCTCTAATGGAGATATTAGGTTTAGAGAAAGAGTTTTCTATATATATGCTTCTCCCATTCCATAAGGATACTCCTTCCAATATTAGGTCTTCTCAAAACCCATCTCCAAGTGGTCCACCAAGCCCATGTGTGAGAAAAACCCATGTAAAATTATGTCCAAATTTCGTCGCCGGAAAACTGGGATTATGGCCGGAAATTGGCCGGAAAGGTCGCCGGAAACTGTCTCAGGTGACCGGCAAAGTCCACCCGGTCACCGGTCAACGGGTCAAATTGGTCGGGTCAAATCGGTCAACTCGGTCCGGATCACCGAGTCAAACCGGTCAAGGCTCACCGAGTCGAGGTAGCCAAGTCGAGTCATAGGCCGAGTGAAAGTCTAACTGGATTAGGCGAGTCTAATTAGCACACGCCTAGGCCATTTTGCAAACTTGCACAGCCATAATCTTCTGACCATCATTGCGCACCATTCATACCCAAGCTGGGCCACATCCATCTCCACGCCACTCCTCCATCTCGCAGGCCGCACTTCAACTCCATCCACAAACACCATCACCCGCAATTTATCACTTCATCCTTCTCTAACTCAATCTAAGCCTTGAACCTCAAGCTCGTAACCAAGCACCCACTTGCATTCCACCATAACCTCAAGCCCTCACCGCACACAACCAGCCTTCACTTGAACCGGTTTCAATCTCGGGCCAACAAAGAATCTCAGTCACATCCACAAGCACCATTCTCATTCTCCTTGATGCAACTCCCTCGTTAACCTACAACTCATATCACCAGCCTTGCATTGCGACTCACCACAAAACTCCATTTGCTCTCCCATAGCTCGCTATTTTAACTCACTCAATGTTTGGCTTGCCGTCTTGTGGAACCGACAAGCTAATCGACACAACCCGTATCGCAATTCCTCCACCGAATATTTCCGCCATACTAAAGATCCGCCAATCAACCTGCAATTGCCTGCAAATCTATAGCCGCACCTGCTCATTCATCATTACAGCTGTAACTGAGGTCATAGTTTCACTGCACATAAGCATTCCTTCATACCCATCTCAGAACTACCCTTCATAATAGCACAACATACTCGAGCCATTCCTGCAATATCATTCATCACCTCTACTTCTGGAACCATGGCAAATAGCAACAGCACCTCCAATTCTTCATTTCAGACAAACCATTAACAACACCTCAGATCAAAACTACAGCTCCAAACTCTTACTTGCAATTGTATCTCAGGCCATCCATGTCTTGCGCCTGCAACCTGAGCTACAACCTCAAGCCGTCATCTCCTTGCATTTCAAACTCAGGTTGCTTCTGCGAATAGCATCAGCACTGTAGCTTCACCAAGCACAACCCTAAAGTCTCAAAGACATTCTTAGCTCCACAACAAGAACACAAACCTTGCCTGCAATTCCCCTGTACTCCAGTGTTGTAGCTTGTAGCTTCAGTTGCACACCCAACACCAGCATAATTTCAGCTTCTCTGGTTCGAACTCTAGCCCATCTGAAATCTCACTCAAACCCATTTTATCTCAATCGAGTTACAGCACCCATCTCTTCTTCAACGGAATCATCAAGAACATCTTCATCTTGTACACAGAGTCATCACCAATTTCTCAACTGAACTCTCAATTGAGACACTGAAAGAAACCCTAGTTTCTCTTAATCGAAATCTCAAATCTATCAAAGCCATTACCGATTCAACCTCATTCTCTCGCTTCATTCTCGATTCAAAGCACAAACCCATCTTTCAAAAAACTATTCAACCACTGTAATCTTCATTATCAATTCCATTTCAAGATACAAACCATAGACTCCCCTCTAACTCAATCCACAATCAATAACCTCTTCGATTCTTCTGGCAACATCAGATAACAACGACCACCAACAGATCAAGCTAATTTCTTCTCAATCTCAGCTCAAATTCATCACTGGAAACATCTTATTCACTCGATTCGACTCTCCAACAATAATTTCCACATGACTCGAGAAGAAATGTTGTCCAAACAATGTAGTTCGACCTAGATAGGTCTAATAGTATGGGACGTCTAGTAACACCCATGGGTGCCGATAGCACTTCCCTTTTAACCAAAATATGGCTACCCCTTAACATGTGGCTGGGCTCCCATTAGTATTAACCGATGAAATGACCGGTCTACCCTTTTCGACTCAATTTGAATGATTTCTGCTTCTTTTCCTCCGTGCGACTCCAGAGCTATGTTGTGTTAGGCGCTAGGCGAGGCGAGGCGCCAGGCCCGTCGCCTAGCGCCTAGCCGCCTAGGCGCGCCTAAGGCGCCCTAGGCGAACATAAACGGTGATTGTAGAACTTCAGATACAAATTCAATATTCTTCAAAATGCTATCTCTATTCAACATTCTTCACCTGTTTCATCACAAATGTTAGATTAAGAGTGCATTTCCATTGATTAAGTTTGCATATTAAGGGGATTGTTTGATAAGTTTAGAAGAAGAAGAATAAAGAAAAATGTAGGCAATGTTTGAGAAACAGTTAGCGCCTGGATCTAAGAAACCAAAGTTCCCTCAAGAAATTCTATCTTTACATGATCCAAATCACAAAGGATTCTGTTAAGTACTCGTAGCTACAAATTTATTTAGCAGAATTTAGCTAACTATGGATTACAAACTAATTGTATCACTGCTGCAGCTTCTTCTTTGGGAGTTCATCGGTTGGACTTCATCCTAAATACATTTCTGCGTAAACAAAGTACTAGGACCGAAACAATGTCTGTGGATCAATGGCCAAATTTAGGAAATAAAAATCAATCACATAAATCACGTTGATATTAATAACTTTTTATGTGCGTCATTCACGTTAATAATTAGATATAAATCTCAAATTTTCTTTTTATAGTTTCGTGACTTTCGTCATTTACAGTTGCATATGGAAATAAAAATCAAGCAGTCTCATATGAATCTTTTCTTACCATCTTCATTTTGACGTTATCATTAAATTAGGAAATAACAACTAATCTTATAAACGTTCCATATATTCTCATCACCTAGTCTGTAATTTTTTTTTTTTTAAGGAAACAGAGGAAAAAAAGGTAACAGAGATATAATGATCATCATGAGAATATAATCTTAAATTACACGCCTTATTGGGCGCCTAAAATTCCGCAAGGCGCCAAAAGCGCTCGCCTAACTCGCCTAAGGCGCCAGCACGGAAAGTAGAGTAAAATTTAGAAAGTCGGGCGCTAGACCTACGCTTAGTGCGCCTTTGGCGCCTAAGCGAGCTAGGCGAGCGCCTTTTACAACATAGCTCAGAGTACCTAATAACTCAAAAACACGCGTAAAATACATAATTCACAAGAAAAATAGCAAAGAAAGCGTAACTACTAGATAGTAAATACGGTGTATTCTACACCTATCATTATAACTGTCAGGTACCACATTTTTTTTTCCCGGCTTTCGTTGCCAATAACATTCGGTTTATCACATCATGTTATTTGTGACAACCTCCTATGCCGATTGCAGATGTGAAATGATATATAATCTTTGCAATCTTCTCTCCTAAATCCTAAGTAAATACTATTTTGTGTTTTCAACCGATCTCACTATGGTATCAGAGCCAGTGATGATTTATTTTCAAGAAATTTATTGAATTTCGTTTTGATTCCTGATAATCAGATCTTGATTTCTTATAGTTCTTAATTTTGCTTGATTTTCATATTTATGATTATGATCCATGAATTATCTTCTGGTTCTACAATGGAAAATCCTACTTCTTTTTATACGTCTAAAGTTTCCTTGAATCAATTGATAAGTATTGTTCATCACAAACTCAAAGATGATAATCTCTTGACATGGAAATATTTGATGCTGCATGTGATTCGCAAATTCAAAGTTATGAAATTTCTTAATGGATCTTATCATTGTACAGGTGAATTCAAAAGTCATAGGAACGAATCCATTTTTTTTGTGGATCAACTCAATTACTTCTGATAATGTGGTTCCTTATTTTACTGGTTCAACTACTCTTTTTTTTTTTAATCTTTGGAAGAGTATTGAAGAAAGATTTGCAAGAGTTTCTTCAACTCACTCGATTCAACTATACAAAAAGTACATATATATATATATCTCAAACAAGGTGATGAGATTGTTTATACTCTTTTGATATAAGATCAAAAATCTCTTAGATTAGCTTGTTGTAGCTGGATCTAAGGTAACTGATGATGAACTTGTTGTTGTCACTTTATCTGCTCTAAATTCTGATAACCGTTTGTTACTTCAATTAGCGTTAGAAATCTCCGTGTTAGTAGTATTGAGTTACATAATATGCTATAAATATTGAAGAAATGTTTATTTCTGAAATAAACAATAATTTGGTTAATAAATCTTGTAATAGATCCTTTGATGCTCATATGCATTATTTTAGACCACCGAGTAGAGGTAGTGGTCGTGTATCCGATGGTTTCACAAGAGGAGGTGGTCGTTTCTTTGGTTGTATCCCTTCAGGAAGAGGTTTTGGTAGTGCTGAAAATTATTCTTCTCAAAGCAGAGACACTGGCGTTCTTTAGACTCCATCTACTTTTACCTTTAGATCTCCTCCTCCAAATATTTTCTCCGATGACAAACCAAATTGTCAGATATGTCAGAAATATGGTCATGATACTAGAGAATATTGGAATTGCATTAAATTTGCATACCAAGGTTGTGAACCTCCAAAATATTTGCATGTTATGCTTTCTTATACAATCATATATATATATAGTGAAAATCCATGGTATATGTTTTCTGGTGCTAATAATCACTTCATTGCTGATGTTAGGAATCTTGACACTACTTATTCTGGAAATGATGTGATCAACATCTAATGGTCATGGTATGCCTATTCATAACTACGGATCTTCAAAAATATGTATGTCCTTAATTACAATTTCTTTCTCAGTGACTGCCAAATTCCTCTATAAACCTTAAATATGTCAACAAATTTGCTAGAGACAATCACTGCTCTCTAACTTTCACTAGTGATGATTTCTGTATCCAGGATCTTCAATCAAGGAGGATTCTTTTTCAGGAGACCAGTAACAGTAGTCTTAATTTATCCATAATGATTCTTTGTCACCGTATCTATTTATCAAATTTTCTCAACTTTTATCAGCTATTATCAACCAAATGGAGCTTGATGGGTTGTATAATAGCTATAAAATTAATAGATGGGCTCCTAGTGTCAGTTACATTTTATTTGCGAATGATGTGATGTCATTTGGTAATAACAACACAACTACCATCAATTCTTGCACAACAATTTTACAACAATACTATATAACTTCAGGTCAATTGGTAAACTACAACAAACCCTCAATTTACTTCAACAAAAATGTACTACCTAATCAAGAAGATGAGATTATTCAAGCTCTTGGAGTCTGCAGAATGTATAAAGACGACAAATATCTTGGTGTCAAAATACTACAACAAGGAAATAAAGTCTCAAATTACAAATTTCTCATAGACAAGTTTGAAGAGAAACTTGCAGGTTGGAAAAGACACTCCTTGACAGATGCTGGAAGGACAATCCTAATTCAATCTGTCCTCACCCTCATTCGGGTTTATTTTATGGCCACATCTCTCATTCCAGATACCATACTAGAGAAACTATCAAAAATTATCAGGGATTTTTGGTGGGGTCATGACAAGGACAAGAAGAAAATGCATTTCTTGAAGTAGGGAATGGTTTAATTTACCCAAAGACAAAGGAGGAATGTGAATTAGATGCTTATATCTCATCTCAATCAAGCGTTGGTGGCTAAGCTTACTTGGAGATTTCTTAATGATCATGATTACACTTTATGGTGGAGAATTTTTAGCGACAAGTATCTGATCAGAGAGGGTACTATTTGGAATGCAAGAAAACCAAGGAAATTCTCCAACACCTGGCTGCCTATCCTGGAAAACATAAACGATCTTAAAAGTGGTTGCATGTGGCTTGTAGGAAATGGTAAAAACATTGATATCCAATCTGATCCTTGGAATCATTCAATTCAGGGTTTCATTCCTACCAGAAATAATCAATAATCGCTTGAAGTTACAAAAGTCTACAACTTATTTATCCTACCACCAACTACTGGAATGTGAATCTGGTACCTCAGTTGTTTGATAACTTCACGACCAATCAGATTCTAAATACAACTATCAATACATAAACTGACGATAAACTCATATGGCGATTGGCACCCCATGGAAAGTTCACTGCTCAATCATTCCAGAAGATCCTAATTGAACAAGCTGGTGAGTCCTTTAATTTAAGGGATACTTCTTTCCCTTGGAAAAAATTCCGGCCCATCAAGAAAGTAACCCCAAAAATCAACTATTTTATGTAGGGAGCTGTCCATAATGGTATTGCAGTGTGTCAAAAGGTTGACAGGATCTATTATAATGCTGAATAAAGTGTGGATCACTTATTTCTCCATTGCAGCTTTGCTTCCTCACTCGGTTTGAGACTTCGAGAACATAGCTAGCTGACACTAAAATCACTAGTTGAGCAACGGTTGGCAATGGCCGATAATGAGTACTCGTTTTCTCTTGGTGCTGCAATTTTCTAGGTCATTTGGAGATCCAGAAACTCCAAAGTCTTCGAAACAAAAAACAAAAATATTCAAGGTACCTTGATTATGTCCCTATATTGGTTTAACATGTATGTCAATTCAACTGAAGAAAGCTAAATTGAAGTGTAAACCCAACCCATCATCAACAACTCAGTTAGACATCTGCAGGCTTGGTCACCTTCCCCTCATTCAATAATTAAAATCAATGTTGATGCTGCGTGGAAGAATGGTCACTTTGCTTGTGTTGTTGTAGCTAGAGACAGTAATGGTAATTATTGTGGCGATGACACCTAACTCGAAACCTCTCACATTCCAGTTTATGCAGAGGCGAATGGATTTCTTCTTGCTGCTGAGATTGCATCCTGGTTGAACTTCAAGAACATCATCATAGCGACCGTCAAGTAGTGGTTAAGATCTTGAGGGGTGAATCTCACTCTTCATCGTGGAGAATATGTAAGACCTTCGACGACATCATCGGGTTGCAACCATGTTTTGATAGCTACCTTCACGTTCAGACCAAAAAGTAGAAATTCAGCTGCGCACCATTTGGAAGCTCGTGCCCTATCAAACAACATTCAAGGTAAATGGACTGCTGATCAGATTCCCTAGTATCGTTACCCTCTGGGATGTAACCACTATCTAATCTTTTTATATTTTCCTTTCTCTGTTGCATACCAAAAAAAAAAAAAAAAAACAAGTTGGTGTGGTAGTGGTAATAGAAATAAGATAAGCAACTCGAACTTGATACTTGGTCGAGAATGAAGATTTTTGTTTGAAATATACCATCAACGGGTTACCTACAAAATGCATCTCTTTTTGAAAGAATCCTCATTTCACAAATCTCTAGATTATTTATTTCTAAAAAGTTTTTGTTGAAACTTGATCCAATATGTGCTTGCTGAATGTATTTCTCTCATAAGTAATGAAAATCTATTTTGTGATATTAATTAATCTCACTACCTAACACTCTTTAAAGATACATCTTTGCACAAAAATGGATTTGATTTTCTCCTTTTATCTTCTACAACACAATTATGAAATTTCATATTTGACTAAAGTATTTTATAATTCATGTGATATTTGACACTTTTTATAACAAAACATAAAAAAAAAAATCCTAAAATTCCAGGCGGCTACGATTTTCGCTCACCTCGGATCCGTTTTTGCTGTCCCTTTAACAAAAATCTTATGTATTTGTCCCCGGTGGAATAATCATGGCTCCTGGTCAGTTAGTCCACCATTGGCAACTCCCAAGTCCCTAGTTAGCAATTCGCCGAATAATTCGCGAATTATTCCGAACTGATACGAGGCGCGAATATATATGAGATCTGTCTATAAAAACTAGAAATATACAATAGTTTATAGTATATGTGGTCCGAATTTTCCAGGCGAACTAGTATATGTAAAACGAATTATACACGTACGTATGCCGTTCCGAATTATCCCTGAACCACGAACCGTTGACCGGATTTTTGACCGAATTTAAATTTTATAAATCCGAATAATACCCGTACGTAAGCCGTTCGCCGAATACCGAATTGCTAACTAGGCTCCCAACTCGCCCCTCCGCTGCCTCTGGGACTCATACTGTGTCATACGTGTAAGTAATATGTGCACCCCATCCCACCCGACTCGCAAGATAAAACTAGTGAAGTCAATAGAAATTGTTCTTTCTTTCACCAATCTGTGAGTGACGAGAGTTGTTTTCCCCTCTCTCTCACCATTTTTTTCTGCCTCTCTACGATTATCTTCAGGAAGGTGAAATTTCTCTCCCAAATCTTCGTTTCTCATTTATCACTGTAAAGGGATTTTCGATTTGCTATCTGATTTGATTATTGTCTATGATTCCTTTGTCGTTTTGATTTGTTTCTGAATCTGGGTTTTCTTAGTTAGTTTTTTTTAGGGTTTTGTTTTTGATGAATTTTGGGTGTGGGGTTTATGTAAATTGTGGTTTTGAGCTAGATTTGTTTGGTATAGTAGATCTAAAAAGTGATCTGTGAAAGGGGGTACCTGAAAATTTAATCATTTTCCTAGGGTTTTGAGAGGACATTTTGAGTGTAATCATAACAAGGTACTGACTGTGATTTTTTACATTCTTTTAATCTTTACTAGTGGGTTTGTACACAACTTTCACATCTATGGGTTTTTTGTGTGGATACTTTTAGTTGAGTTGGTTTTGGTAATGCAAAATTATGAACATTTCTAGTGGATTGTTTGAATTTAGCACAATGTAGTATAATTGTAGGTGTTACTTGTTAGGATGTACAGGTGATGCTTGTTTATGTATGATTTGCTTTGTAAAGGTGGTAGTGGTATTGAGATTTAGGACTGAGACGTGCGTGAGTGATTTTTAAATGAATCGATGTTGTTTTTTGCTATCAGTGTTAATTTGTCGAATCCATGGCGTCAAAGTTGGTTCAGTTGCAAGCGAAAGCATGTCAAGCTACATCGTTCGTTGCCAAGCATGGGGGTACGTACTACAAGCAGATGATTGAGAAGAACAAGCAATTCATTCAGGAACCTGCTACTATTGAGAAATGCAATGAATTGTCGAAGCAATTGTTTTACACTCGTCTTGCGAGGTAATATTTCTCTCTTACAGAATGTTATGTCTTTTGCTTATCTATGGGTTATCAGTTGGCTTGTAGATTTTGGTATGCCTTTTGGTTAGGGTCTGCCATGCCTGTTGTTTTAGGGTTGCTGTTTTATGTTGCGGGACCAGTAAAGTTAACTTGTTAAGAAGTAAGAACTGCATCACCCAAATTATTGTGGGACCAGTAAAGTTAACTTGTTAACTTGTTGCGGGACCAGTAAAGTTATCTTCCTTATATAAACTAGAGTTTCTTGTGCCCCAAATTATTTGATTTGGCCTTTTGTTACCTGAAGATAGTTGAGCTTAGCATGTGTCTTAGACTCCTAGGCTTGTTGCTCACTTGCTGTTGAGGATCTCACAGTTAAGCCCCTCCGAGGTAGTACAATCTCAACAGGAATGCATTTTGTAGATTAGTTTGTAACATAACTTTGTCACGACTTGGAGATCCTCATACTATTCATCTCATAGTTTGGTTCTCGTGGAAATTTCTAGGTTTGAAAGTTTTTCAGTTTACTTCACTTCTTGTAATCATTGAAAGGAATCCATCTTGCCAACTTTAGTTCCTTAGGTCAATTGGAAATTTCCGAATAGACGCAGTCCATAGCTATATTTTCATGGTATGCTTTGGTTAAAACCAACAAAAAGTGGTGTACTTTGTAGTGTAGAGATTCTTTTTCTGTGGCCAGTATAGAAAAGCTTTATTTGTCTCTCAAAAGCTTATTCAAATAAGGTGGTCTGGTGAAGTTAGTATTGTTAACCAACCAATGATGTATCTACTTTGCTTCTAATGTTCAGGGTATTGGGGGAAAAGTTAATAAGTTTTTCTATCTCATGTGTGTTATTAGTTTGCAGTTTCTTTTTTTACTTTTGGAAATTGACAACTCATCATTAAATTTCTGTCCAACCACTGAATTGATAATTGTTTGAAGTGTTTGTTTATTGGGTCGATGATGAAGAATTATATTCTTAGTAAACAACAAAACAAACAAGATTCTGTCCTCATTGTTGAACAACCCTATATGAACTACAGAATTTCGTGCTTAGCATACAATCTTGATAATTCTTCCAGAAGTGTTTTCCGCAGTCATCTTTTAATTTTCTCGTCAAATGAATGAGTTTTTGTTTTGTTACAGCATTCCTGGACGTACCGAAACTTTCTGGAAGGAGGTAAATCACGTGAAGGGACTTTGGAAGAACAGGCAAGACCTGAAGGTTGAGGATGCAGGGATTGCAGCTCTTTTTGGACTGGAGGTCTTCTGCTGGTTTTGTGCTGGTGAGATTGTGGGAAGAGGATTCACGTTCACTGGTTACAATGTTTGAAGATGAATCAATTGCGTGGAGTAAAAAAGAGATCGCATTGGATTTGCATTTTGTGAAATTTGAAGAATGTTGTGATTCTTAGTGACTGACATACCTTAAATTCAAAATTTTGATTTTCCTGCAAAGCTTTTGGCACTGAGAACTGCTCAGTGAGACAATAGTGATAGGCTGATAGCATTAATAATTCTCGAATTCGACAGATTTCTTCTTCTTCTTTTTTTCAATGCAAGAGGTTCCATATTTTCGGATGAAATTAGTCTCTGGTTTGTTGCTCATATATTACTCTGATGTGATTTTACTCTTGCTTGTTTTCTCTGCAACCTAAATGCTCAAATAACAAAACCTCACAAATTTGCATTTAAAATCGACTGTTTACAGCCGAATGCGCTGTAAAAGCAGATACTTAGTGTTGGCTTCTGCTGGAAAAAGCCAAGCAGTTGATTATCAAGTGAATTACACATTAAGCATCAATTACATTTGAGTCTTCACTGGAAGTATCCAGAGTCATGTCAGGTTGCACATTGCTTCAGAGTTCAGTCTCAAACTGCACCACAAGCCCCCAAATACAAATCCTCTCAACAACTGCAACAAGATGGATTTGATGCAAATTTGGCGGTCTCATGGATTAGTAAGCCTAACTGTGCAATGTTGCAACACCAAAAACAAGCAATCAACTACATTGAGTTCATCAACTATCTACTGTGAACGAAATACAGAGGAACCTTGAAATTACACGGAAAACACGAAAAACGAGATTACTAACCGGGCGAAAGCTCTGAAATTTTATACACCCATTGTCACCTCCTCATTCATTGGAACTTCTGCTAGAGTTCTCAGGCCCTGATTCCTGCTCTATGGACACAGGACTTTCTACATGTTCTTCTTCTTCTTGAACAATTTGGTTGATTACCATGTACAGGTTCCCATTCTCATCTTCTTGCACCTCTGCTGCACCACCAAATTGATCATCAAGGATCGGATTTCCATTCTCTCCTTCTTCTGGAAGCTGTACTATTGCATCACCAACACCAACTAATGCTGCTGCTTCTTCATCAACAACTTCTTCTTCCTCACTAACAACTTCTTCAGCATTTAAATTCTGTACATTATCATGTTCTTGAACTTCTTCAGCATCTAAATTCTGTATTATTGGATCATCAACACCAACTAATGCTGCTGCTTCAGCAACAACTTCTTCTTCCTCGTTGACAACTTCTTCTTCCTCGTTGACAACTTCTTCTTCCTCATTAACAACTTCTTCTTCCTCGTTGGAAACTTCTTCTTCTTCATCAACAACTTCTTCTTCCTCATTAACAACTTCTTCAGCATTTAAATTCTGTACATTAACATGTTCTTGAACTTCTTCATTACCAACATTCAGATTTCCCTGGTTAACGACATTCAAAGGTTGTATCTCCTGTTCATGATTAACAGCTCCTCCTCCTTGTTGTTTCAAACAAAACCAAACCAATATACAACCAAGAACCAGAAGAAAACAGCAAAAAACAACTATGAATGCTATAACCCATTGCATAGAACTTATACTCGATGAAGATACAGAAACAGTAACCCCTTGTGTTTCATTACCATCATCATCCCTGATAATCGAAAACAACGGGTTGTCGTCAAGAAGACTCCTCCTCCTCCCACTATCTTTACAACCATAAACAGTGTAGTTTAAGGTAGAGTTAATTCCATGCACAACAACAGCTCCGTTCACATACAAATCAGGATATGTGATTTGAATTTCATCAATTGTGTAATTTGATTTAGAATTATTGGTTACAATAATTGATTTTTCAGGTAATAGAGTAGGGATTCTTGAACCTATAGGAAAAGTTCGAAGAACAGAGAAAGAGAGTTGTTGTGGGACTATGTGATAACCGATAGTTGATGATAAAGATTGACAAGAAGAAGAAAAGGGATTATCATCAGTTGGGATTAAGAAGGTTGCAGTATGTACCTCAGCCCAGTTACTGTAATCTTGAGTAGCCATTAAAGCTTCAATTATCTTCTCAAATTGTTGTTCTGAATCTGATGATGCTTCTTTCTTGAATATGTTGAATGTAGAAGAAGAAGAAGAACCAGGAACAACAATGGTGCGGGTTTCTTGCTGTTGTTGTTGTTGTTGATCAGAAACTGTAATGGCGATAATGAAAGCAGAAATGAGGAGGATTAATGAGATCATGAAGTAAGTAGCCATTGATGATCCAGACATCACCATTCTTGATTGAAGAAGAATCTTGGGGTTTCTTGATGTATGTGTTTTCTAAAGGAGATGAAATCTGTAGAGAGAAAGAGAGATTTGTGTATGATATGAGATTATGAGAATACGTTGTGTTTATATAGCTAGACTTGGGGGGGGGATATTCAAGGACTACCAAACGGACAGATTACAATAGTCCTAGTAGTATTTAGAACGGTTATGAACCCTGAATGAATGATGCCTTAAATTTACATGCCCAATCCTATTGTGCTGCGTTTTAGGGAACCTATAACAGCTCGCAAATCACCCAAGTTTATACTAATAAATAAGCTCCTTTTACCAGATGATAACCGCGCAAACTGACGTACCGAAATGACAAAAATACATAATTCCATTCACTGACAACTGTGATGGAAATTTAGGAAATGGGAATTTCATATATTCTCCTACAAACACATTTCTTCATTGATAAATATTACAAAACAAGATTGAGCATGCACAGCATGATGCAATCCAGGTTCATTATTGACGTACTTGCAAAACTTACATAACAGTGAGAAGAAATGAGACCTCTAAAGTTTGATATATATGCAGATTTGTATCAATATATAATTTCAAGCTAACCTGGTAAGCAAGAATGTGCTAATTTAAGGTTCCTCTAGCTTTCAGCTCTTGCATGATCAATCTGACGCAATCTTCCATCTGACACAGATAACCAGTACCCCCATGTGCGCTGAAGATGAATGCAACAAATAATGGAAGCCCCCAAAATAAACGATCAACATCGATTGCGAAAATGTAGAAATGTCCTCGTTTATGAATAGAAAACTGAAAAGCAAATTATACCTCCTCAGGATAAGAGAATTTTTGTAGCTCTTGCTTTATCAAGTTAGCCGTGGATTCTGTATATAACCTCTAGGTTGATACCACGACTTTATTAATGCTTTTTAATTAATTGTAATGTAGCTCAGCTGCAACTCGGCAAGGCTGACGGCCATCATTTCATTCCATTTTCACTTGCATCTCATATATATAGGCAAGCGGAATTTGGGTGCCCGGTTTTGTGCACACTCTCAAACGAGTGCTTACTTGACATCTCAATTTTATCATTTTGATAAATGAAAATGTCCAATAAAAACTTAGTCGGCACAAGATTGGAGTCTTGTATACGACCTACTTAGTACATACATGTGTACTTCATCAAATTAAAAGCATGGACTTGTGGAGAGTTTAAGGAACTGTACATCCCACCAGTTACGTCAATAAAGATGTTGTTCATGCGATTATTGGCAGACTCAGATGCCTAAAAGGCCTTTGGAATGAACGCAGTGCAAGATTGTTTTTAGAGATTTCATTGATGTATCATGGTGAACTGGAGAATGTTGTATCTCAACCAACTTTGAGTTGTTGTTTTACTTCTCACTAGCTTGTTATTGGGTTTTCTCCGTAATCTTCCGTGCCCCTTTTTCTGATCAATATTTTCTTCGTTTTCTTAATTGAATTTTCTTTTTAAAGATATGGTCCAATGCTTCAAATCATTTGATCTTACACTTCCCGACTCAGTCACACACAGAGTGCACATTTTGAACTGATTAGAACCTAAAAACACCATTTTCCTCCAAATACATACGCCCTCTTAGAGCTAGCACTATGGTGCCCTCCATCCCCTCCATCCCCTCCCTATCCCTCAATATCCCTCAAAAACCCCAAAAACCAAGTGCTATGGTCTCACATATCCTTACTCATGTAGGGATATCCCTCACTTTCCCTATATGGAGGATCACATTTGATCCACCTCGTAGGGAAGGGAAATCATACGGCTACTGAGTAGCCGTATTTTTTTTTACACTTTACGGATACTGAGTTGTCGTATTACCGTTGATACGGCTACTTAGTAGCCGTAGCTTTTTACACGGCTACTGAGCAGCCGTATCAGTAAAAACATTTGTTTGACCTTTTTTTGGTTTACACCTCTCTCACACCCGATCCTAACCATCCATCGTTAATAACGGCTCTATCTTCTCCACCGTCGGATCCCAACGGTTATTTTTTCAAAATCCTCTATAAATACCACTCTAATTATCTACTCAAATCACACCAAATCCTCTCTTCTTGCAATTAGTTTTTCCTGTCTTCTTTACAATTAGTTTTCTTCACTAAAATTTGTTTATCAAGTTTTTT
This sequence comes from Papaver armeniacum, assembly GCA_023531295.1. Classification (NCBI taxonomy): domain Eukaryota; kingdom Viridiplantae; phylum Streptophyta; class Magnoliopsida; order Ranunculales; family Papaveraceae; genus Papaver; species Papaver armeniacum. Next base: position 101,209 of record JAJJWW010010322.1, read on the forward strand.
TCTTTGAGCAAGAGTTTTAAAATTTGTTTTGCTCATCAATGTCGGAGACTCAAAAGCCAAAAAGGAAACATAGAACGAGATTTACTACTTTGGAAGATTATCACATTGTTACTAATTACTGTGTTCTTGGTTATAACAGTTATGCAGATAAAAATCTATTCTGGGAAATCCTTTTTAAAAAGTTTGTGGAAGGTTGTGGTGGTAATCTACACGACCGTACTTTAAAAAGCGTTCGTAATCGGTTTAGCATAATCAAGACTGAAGTGGATAACTTTTCCGATTTTGTTGCAAGAGCCGCTGTAAGTAATCTGGGCTTGGACTCTATTAACGGGGTATGTTATCTAAATATGTTCATTATAGTTGTTGTACATGTTGTTTGTAAATAGTTTAATTTATGCATATCTTATTTATGGTTTGTTTACATTGATGTAGGTGTTAATTGGGAGAAGTTTGCATGTTGAAATACACCAAAAATACTTTACTCGAGATATTGAGTATGAACTGCTTAAAGATGTTCCAAATGAACCAAATGTACCAGTAGGTGTATCTGAAGATATGGACCAAGATTCTAATCCGTCATCTCAAATTCATGGAAATTTCTCTAATATGTTTAGTACTCCAACCCCATCTTCTCAAAATCCACCTACAAGCTCATTCGTCGAGACTCCATTTGCAAATCAATTTCCAAATGCTTATAATGTCCCTAGCGGTATCCCTATTCCATTAGGATATACCCCTAGTACGAACCCAAGTACAATACCTGGAACGTCGTCAGGTGGATTTATAGAAGGCAAACGCAAGTCGAGAGCAGCGAAAAAATCTCAAACTAATAAAAAGGTCGCTGGGACAAGCAAACCCGCCACACCATCCTCGCAAGACTCCCAGATGAGCGACGCAGGAAGTAAACTTGTTGATTTTCTAAAAGAATCCCGAATGACAGTCGCACCTCGTCATGAACAACAAAACCAAATTATGGAAAAGTTGCTAGAGATAATAACACAACAACAAATTGAAGATGCTCGGGAGAAAGAAGAAAGGAATGCAAATGGATCTCGAAAAGCTGGCTCCAAATGCAAAAAAGTACTTTGAATTAAAACAGAATGCCATATTGGCCAGGCAGTTGGAGAGGCAAGGGAATAATCATTTCTATTTTTAATAGCTTAGTTTAAATGTTTTTTTTTTTTTTTAAGTAAAGCCGTTTTTCAGTTCCGGTAATGTACTTTCCTTTTCAATAACTTTAACTAATATATTTCTACTTACAATAATTTGAATTATATTTTGTTATACCAACGGATCTTTAGTAACGGCTAGTTTCCAACGGCTAGTTTCCAACGGCTAATTTCCACGGATCTTTAGTAACGGCTAATTTCCACACCAAAGCAGGTACCTGCAAAGTCTCTTAAAATCATAACTATACCACCCTGAGAATTTTGTTTAATGAAAGATGCATCTAGATTAATTTTCAGATATCAAATATACGGAGGTTTTCATATCATAACCTGTAATGAAACAGTATTGTTAATAGTATGATTAGAAACAAAATAGACAATTCTATTGATATTATCCAGAGTCATTAATCTGTTAGGATTATGATTCTGAAAAATCTTTGAACACCTATATTTCCAGATAGCCCAAGCAGATACCATTAGAAGTTTGTTTATATCTTCTCTTGGCAGCCCTGTACCAAATCAAGTTAATACCTGTAGTGAACCAAGAAATTACCCAATTCTTGAAAGAACCATGCTGTGACAAGATGTTTCCCACATTAATATTTAGAGCAAGCCATATAGATCTAGCATAAGGACAAGTCAAGAAAAGATGATCACTTGACTCTTTTAGAAGACCAAAATCGTATTGATGATTGTGTTATTAAGTTTCCTCCAACATCTTAAATTTCCGGTCTGCATTGAGGAGTCATGATGTTCAATTACCACATCGGAAAGTGGTGATCAAGTCAAAGTATGGTAACAAATAAATTGATCCCATCCTATTTATACAACTATTCAAGGGGATGAATGCAACAAATGTTGATTTTATTTACATGAACAAACAGTGCTAGCTAGTGGGTTTGGGCTCCAAATATGCATGACTAAACATTAATCTTTTGCGTGACTGACACTTTATGCATGTGTCTCTCAAAGAAACTAAGCATTAGTTCAACAATATTACTAGTCAAAGGCTACACCTATACTTGATTTTTGTTATTATTATTATTTTGAGAATGAGAATGAGCATAATAGCCGCTGCTTATTTGTAAAAATTTTGCTGCGAGTACGAGTATTGGTTTCTTATGGAGATTGATTTTTTGAGCTAAAACCCATTGTGCAGCATGCTTTTCTTTTAGGACCAAAAAATCATGAGCCTAACAGTCGTTGCAAAGTAACCGTTGAAGTTAGTCCTCTTTGAGATAATTTTGAATTCTTGTTGTCTACTTAAAGATTCAGAGATGGAGATGGATTGTCAACATCAAAATTTATAGATGCTTCAAAAGAAAAATAAAAAATCAAAATTTATACTTGTCTGGGTTTTTTAGTATGGAGGAATAGGTTTTATCCGAAGATTAAAAAGAACACGTAATTAGGGGATATACATATTGATTGGGGAATATGAAATGCTATTCCCAACCTTAATTTTCTGCTAAAGCGTTTTTTTTTCCTATGTGAAGTTACTGTGTTAACCTTATGCAAAAATAAAAACCTAAGTCTAAAACCTAAAATCATTCTTCCCCGTATCCCCCTTTCCTTCTTTCTACCGGGAGCTTTTATTAACCGGAAAAAATAATTCTTCGAAATTCTTAACCTCGATCGATTCTATAAATATGTTTCCACGCAAATAAACTGAACCTAATTCGAAAGCAGCTAAATCAAAATTAAAAGCGGAACAAGTACTTGATTTAAAGTAGTGGATTTCACAAACCCTAACTGAAAAGTTTCAGCTGCAATCGTTGCCGGCACTGAATTTGAACTTATGTTGAAGACCCTGTCGGCAATAATAAACGACATTGATTTAATGTTGAAGACCCTGCCGGCAATAAGAACTGGCATTAAATTTCTTATGAATGCTATGCCGGAAAACTGTTTCGATATGTCGGTGTTGTTTTGCAATCTCATATCTATGCAGGCAGTGAGTTAGTAATAAAATCAAATTATCTAAATCGAATTTCATAACAGTCGGCATTGTTTATTATGAAATATCAGTTTTCGTTTTGGAATGTCCGATGAAAACTGATTTACGGAAATATGGATAATGCACTATGAATTGATTAACAATCTAATCTATTAACTAATTAATAACTAATAAATTATGATCAGTGAACGGTAAATTAGACATTACATAAATTATAAGGATAAGGGGTGCTAAGAATTACTTCTTAATATCCTGGTTTTTGTCTTATTTACTATCCCCAATTACTTTTAATATCCCCAATTGTGCATTCATCAAAAACATAATTAATATAAACAAATCAAATCAAGTAGCTATATTTTTCCTCCTATTAACAGTGCTCCAAATATTGTGTAACAACATAATTTTTTCTAATCACCTCAACTATTTGCCTACTCTCACCCACTAAATCAAAGGGCTCAAAGCCTCAAACACTCTCCAATCTCCATCCTTATTTTTTTAAATCACTAATGCTTGGATGGCCAGGGATTATTCGGAAGATAATCCCATGTGAGAAAAAGGGTGAGCACCACTTTGAATTAAAGTTTCCTATATTGCCGGCAGACATCAAAAAAATTGACGGGCAACTAGTGACCTGTAGATACCTGGAAAATGTTAAAGTAGAATATCAGCCTCCCCATATCCAAGAAGAGATGCTAGAGAGTATTACATCCAAAAAAACTGGGAAAGCCTCCCCATATCCTAGAGAAAACGCTACATAGCGTCCCTTCCCTGTTGACAAGCACGTGCGTAGTCCAAGTCACGTGGGTTCATAAAGAAGAATCTAAGGTACACTTGTACTGCTATAGGGACATATGTAAGATAAGAAAAGATAGGAAAGGATACATGCCCATAAATAGGGATCCTCTCTCAACTGAGAGACTCAGAGCTAACTTCTTGTGGTTAACCATGTATTACTTCCTAGAGTAGGCTTCCGATTCTACTATGATATTTGTACCTATTAAATTTTGGCGACCACAGTGGGAGCCTATCTCATAGGATTAGGAAAGCGGTTCAACCACTGAAAGCTCACAACTCAACAATACAAAGCGTCATTGTTGAACCTTTAGTGTCATTTTTAACGCTCAAGCATCTTTAATCCATACAAGCGCCTCCATCCCTCCCGAGAGACTGTCTAAGCGCCTCCATCTCTCTCCCAAATTTTGTCTAAGACACATCCACCCATGCGCCTCCATCCGAGCGCCCCTATCCAAGCGCCTTCACCCCTCTCCAAATTCTGTCTAAGCGCCTCCATCTCTCTCCCAAATTCTATATGAAGCGCCTTCACCCAAGCGGAACCATCCAAACGCCTCCATCTCTCTTAATATTTATTTAACTTCTTAAAAGACAAAACCAACTTAAATAGTTCAAGCTTATAACCACCAGCAACGCCAACATCACTCACCTCCAATCAGCGCTTATATCCGTCACTAGCCTTTAATAAAGCGCCAACATCACCACTAAGACTCTAATAAGCGCCTACATAACCTCTAATAAACGCCTCCACTCTTTCTCTCTTTCTCCAATTTCCCTAACAGTTAAAAACTACGTCACCTCCTGCCAACGCCCAACTCAACATGGTGGCATCCCTATTGTAATTTCATTTTTTTCTTCTTCTTTGGTCGTCAGCGCCTACATCCCTCTAGACAAATAAAAATAGCTCAGTGGCAGACGAGTACCAATATAATCCCACTACCTACATCCTCTTCTTTAAAGAAAAGTAGAAATCTTTTAGACTATCTAGGCGTCACCTTTTATTTACCAGTACCTGCGGCGCTACAAGACGTGCTCCATTATAATATTATGCAAACCCCAGCCATTAAACCATCACCAGCTCATCCAAGCGTCTCTTCTATCAAGCATCTAAGCGCCTCACTTCTCCACAGCGCCTCCTCGTGACACCAGCGCTTCCATCAAGAGCAAACAACGGCTCTCTCTTCGACTTCTGATCGTAATATTTAATGAATCGACTTTGGTCGTTCAATATCAGCGTTCCCGTATCATCTGATATTACCTCAATCCATGCTTACCAATTGCAGTGGCGTTCCCATATCAGCGTTCCCGTATCAGCGGCTTCCAATTCGAGCTTTCATTGTCGCTTGTATGAAAAATTGAAGTAGTAAGCAAGAGATAAGCCTGTAGTCGTAGGGGGGGGGTCGAATGCACATCAACTGTTTATACAAACTCCACAAAGAGAAGCTCGTAGGTGGAATTCACCTTCTCATGGAGAAAGCTAAGTATTCGATGCCAAATCTCGACATATTACAACATGTTTTGTTACTAAAATAAATATATAAATACATCATATGCTTTAATAATGTGTTTGCTCCATGATGTTATCACCTTGGAGTCCTAACATGCATCAAGGATGGAAGAACAATTGAAAGAAAGATGGGGAAAAGACCATCGGTTCCAGCTGCTACCAGTTCAGATCTTGGCGATGCCCCTACTGCTCCTCATGCCAAGGATGAGACCAACAACTCACTGTCGGAAGACACCCAACATCCATCAGCATCATCCCATCCCAAAGCCACGCCAGAGTGTACTAAGATGTTTTAAAAAAAAAAATGGTAAACGAAACTCCCCCTCTATACTGCCCAAATAAGTATAAACTTACTCTTCAATGTGAATGTCATGCTTAGAAATGTAACACGCCTATCTAGTTGTCACCTCACTTAGTAAATACCATGCCATGACATAACTTTTGAATATCCTACAGAATTAAGATTAGAATAGCAAAGTAAGTGACATAGCATGTTTGCATGCGACTTTAATAATGAATATTTATGTTCATGGTCAATCATGTCTCTAAGTAAGATTACAGTCACCAACTAGATGTATAATATATGAAATACTAAGTACTTTAATTTGGCACGTCATTTTGTCACAACGCTTATACGTGTTTTAATATTTTACCAAAATATCATTTTCATGAATGCATTATCACATTAATAAGAACGTTGGCATGCTCCGCCAGGAGTTTAGAAATATCATTGTTGTCAATATTGTATGTTTCCCTGTATGAAGCTAAGGATAAAAAAGAAACCCAAACGGGTCTGGAAAAATAATATGTGAAAAGATAACAAATAAATAAATGAGAGTCTCCCTCGACAAGAGGTGCGAGCAATTTAAGAATAAATCTTCTTGTCCTCGAAAACCAAGAGACTCGAGTGTCTAAATCCTATTGCTCTCACTCTTTGAGACTCGAGCGCCTAAATCATCTTGCTCAAGCACCTAAAATACGCTTGCTCACACTCTTTGAGACTCGAGCTCCAAAATCCTCCTGCTCTCACTCTCTGAGACTCGAGCGCCAAAATCCTCTTGTTCTCACTGTTTGAGACTTGAGTGTCTAAATCCTCTCGCTCTCACTCTTTGAGACTCAAGTGCCTGAATCATCTTGCTCTCATTCTTTGAGATTTGAGCACCCAAATCCTCATGCTCTCACTCTTTGAGACTCGAGCGCCTAAATTCTCCTGCTCTCTCTCTTTGAGACTCGAGCGCCTAAATCCTCTTGTGCTCACTCTTTGAGACTTGAGTGTCTAAATCCTATTGCTCTCACTCTTTGAGACTCGAGCGCCTAAATCATCTTGCTCAAGCACCTAAAATACGCTTGCTTTCACTCTTTGAGACTCGAGCTCCCAAATCCTCCTGCTCTCACTCTCTGAGACTCGAGCGCCAAAATCCTCTTGTTCTCACTGTTTGAGACTTGAGTGTCTAAATCCTCTCGCTCTCACTCTTTGAGACTCAAGTGCTGAATCATCTTGCTCTCATTCTTTGAGATTTGAGCACCCAAATCCTCATGCTCTCACTCTTTTGAGACTCAAGCGCCCTAAATTCTCCCCGCTCTCACTCTTTGAGACTCGAGCGCCTAAATCCTCTTGTGCTCACTCTTTGAGACTTGAGTGTCTAAATACGCTTTCTCTCACTCTTTGAGACTCGAGCGCCTAAATCCTCCTGCTCCCACTCTTTGAGACTCGAGCGCCTAAATCCTCTTGTGTTCACTCTTTGAGACTTGAGTGTCTAAATACGCTTGCTCTCACTCTTTGATACTCGAGCGCCTAAATCCTCCTGCTCTCACTCTTTGAGACTCGAAGCGCCTAAATCCTCTTGTTCTCATTCTTTGAGACTTGAGTGCCTAAATACTCTCGCTCTCACTCTTTGAGACTCGAACGTCTAAATCATCTTGCTCGAGCGCCCAAATCCGCTTGCTCTCACTCTTTGAGACTTGAGCGTCTACATCATATTGCTCTCACTCTTTGAAGCTCGAGCGCCTAAATCCTCTTGCTCTCACTCTTTGAGACTTGAGTGTCTAAATCCTCTCGCTCTCACTCTTTGAGACTCAAGCGCCTGAATCATATTGCTCTCATTCTTTGAGATTGGAGCACCCAAATCCTCCTGCTCTCACTCTTTGAGACTCGAGCACCTAAATCCTCCTGCCCTCACTCTTTGAGACTCGGGCGCCTAAATTCTTTTATGCTCACTCTTTGAGACTTGAGTGTCTAAATGCGCTTGCTCTCACTCTTTGAGACTCGAGCGCATAAATCCTTTTGCTCTCACTTTTGAGACTCGAAGCGCCTAAATCCTCTTGTTCTTACTCTTTGAGACTTGAGTTCCTAAATACTCTCGCTCTCACTCTTTGAGACTCGAACGTCTAATCATTTTGCTCGATCACCCAAATCCTCTTGCTCTCACTATTTAAGACTCAAGCGCCCAAATCCTCCTGCTCTCACTCTCTGAGACTCGAGCTCATAAATCCTCTTGTTCTCACTCTTTGAGACTTGAGTGTCTAAATCCTCTCGCTCTCACTCTTTGAGACTTAAGTGCCTGAATCATCTTGCTCTCATTCTTTGAGATTGGAGCGTCTAAATCCTCCTGCTCTCACTCTTTAAGACTCGAGCGCCTAAATCCTCCGGCTCTCACTCTTTGAGACTCGAGTGCCTAAATCCTCTTGTGCTCACTCTTTGAGACTTGAGTGTCAAAATACGCTTGCTCTAACTCTTTGAGACTGGAGCTCCCAAATCCTCCTTCTCTCACTCTTTGAGACTCGAGCGCCTAAATCCTCTTGTGCTCACTCTTTGAGACTTGAGTGTCTGAATACGCTTGCTCTCACTCTTTGAGACTCGAGCGCCTAAATCCTCATGCTCTTACTCTTTGAGACTCGAAGCGCCTAAATCCTCTTGTTCTCATTCTTTGAGACTTGAGTGCCTAAATACTCTCGCTCTCACTCTTTGAGACTCGAACGTCTAAATCATCTTGCTCGAGCGCCCAAATTCGCTTGCTCTCACTCTTTGAGACTTGAGCGCCCAAATCCTCCTGCTCTCACTCTCTGAGACTCGAGCGCCCAAATTCTTTTATTCTCACTCTTTAACACTTGAGTGTCTAAATCCTCTCGCTCTCACTCTTTGAGACTCAAGCGCCTGAATCATCTTGCTCTCATTCTTTGAGATTGGAGCGCCCAAATTCTCCTGCTCTCACTCTTTGAGACTCGAGCGCCTAAATCCTCCTTCTCTCACTCTTTGAGACTCGAGCGCCTAAATTCTCTTGTGCTCACTCTTTGAGACTTGAGTTTTTATATCCTCTCGCTCTCACTCTTTGAGACTCAAGAGCCTAAATCCTTTCGCTCTCAATCTTTGAGACTCGGGCGCATAAATCATCTTGCTCTCACTCTTTGAGACTGGAGCGCCCAAATCCTCTTGCTCTCAATCTTTGAGATTCGAGCGCCTAAGATTAAAGAAAGCGGCTCCCAAGCCTTTGATAAAAATAAAAAGGGGGTAGAAACCCCCCAACTCCAAAAAGCATCTCTTACGCCAAGAGAAGAAGCGGCTCTTGTGCCCTCAAAAGCGGCTCTCAAGCCTTTGATAAAAATAAAAAAGAGGGTAGCGGCTCTTATGCCAAGAGAAGAAGCGGCTCTTATGCCCTCAAAAGCGGCTCTCAAGCCTTTATAAAAAAAAAAAAAAAAATGAAAGCGGCTCTTAAGCCCTTGACAAGAAAAGGAAAAAAAGAGAAAGCGGGTAGAAACCCTTCATCTTATAAGGATTAAAAGCGGCTCTTACGCCCATGATAAAATAAATAAATAAATAATAATAATAAAGAAGAAGTGTCTCTTAAATCCCTTAAAAGCGGCTCTTAAGCCTTTGATAAAAAGAAGTAAAAAAAGAGAGAAAGGGTAGAAACCATTCGTCCTCAAAGCGTCTCTCAAGCCTTTGACGGAAAAGAAGAGAGGGTAGAAACCCTCCAACTACAAAAGGCATCTCTTGCGCCTTTGAAAAGAAGAATGAAAGAAGAAATGGCTCTTAAAGCTCTCGAAAGCGGCTCTTAAGCCGAGAGAAGAAGCGGCTCTTACGCCTTCAATAAAAAAATAAAAAAATACGAAGCGTCTCTTAAAGCTCTCGAAAGCGGCTCTTAAGCCCCAAAATCGACTCTTATACCAGGATAAGAAGCGGCTCTTAAGCCCTCCAAAGCGGCTCTTAAGCCTTTAATAAAAAGAAGGAGAAATAAAGAAATAACAGCTTTTAATCCCTTGATAAGAAACCCTTCGTCTCTAAAGTGGCTCTCGAGCCTTTGATAAAAATAAAGATAGGGTAGAAACCTTCGTCCTCAAGGAGGCTCTCAAGCCTTTGATAAAAATAAAGAAGAGGGTAGCGGCTCTTATGCCAAGAGAAGAAGCGTCTCTTAAGCCCTCAAAAGCGGCTCTCAAGCCTTTGACGAAAAAGAAGAGAGGGTAGAAACCCTCCAACTCTAAATGGTGTCTCTTGCGCCTTTGAAAAGAAGAATGAAAGAAGAAATGTCTCTTAAAATCCCTTGATAAGAATGAAGAGAGGGTATAAACTCTCCAACTCCAAAAGGCGTCTCTTGCGCCTTATAAAGAAAGAAGAAATGGCTTTTAAAAGCCCTTAAAAGCGGCTCTCGAACCTTTGATAAAAAATAAAGAAAGACGAGGAAAGTGGCTCCCAAGCCTCCGACAAAAGACAGGTAGAAACCCTCCTTCATCAACAAAAGGCGGCTAGCCTTTGACAAAAAGAAGAGAAAGGGTAGAAACCCTTCACCAGGGAGAAACTTGCGCCTTTGACAAAATAAAGAAAAAAAGAAGAAAGAAGTGCTTCTCGAGCCTTTAACAAAAAAGAAAGGAAAGAGAGAAAGGATAGAAACCCTTCGTCTCCAAAAGGCGCCCTCAAGCCTTTAACAACGTAAAAGACGCCGAGAAGAAATCAAACCCGAGAGACGCCGAGAAGATAGCGAGTCGAAGATACACCACACAAGGGGACTTGCAAGAAGTGAGCAAGCCCAAGAGACACCAAGAAGAGAGCAATTCTAAGAGACATCGCACTAGGGGACTTGCGGGAAGAGAGCAAGTCCCAAGAGACGCCGAGAAGAGGGCGAGTTGAAGATACATCACACAAGGGGACTTGCAGGAAGAGTGCAAGCCCAAGAGACACTGAGGAGAAGGCGAGTTGAAGAGATACCACTAGGGGACTTGCAGGAAGAGTGCAAGTCCAAGAGACGTAGAGAATAGAGCGAGTCGAAGAAACGCCGCACTAGGGGACTTGCAAGAATTGAGAAAGTCCAAGCGGTTCTGAATCAGAACTACGGGACTTGTAGCGAGCGCACAAGTCAGAAATCATCAATAGACAAGGGGACTTGCGAGAAAATACGCAAGGCCCTGGCAAGAGGCGCATACGACTGACTAGGGACTTGCATCAAGCGTGCAAGTCGAAACCATCCGATCTTGATAACAAGAGGACTTGCGGGAATATGCAAATCTTAAGGTAAAGGCGCCAGAAGAACCGCGCAACGACAGAAGAGCTGAGGAGGCAGATGATAGACTATTGAGAAGACTAACGCCTTACCCAAACAGCCAGGGGACTTAATGTAGATACCTGGAAAATGTCAAAGTAGAATGTCAGCCTCCCCATATCCAAGAAGAGATGCTAGAGAGTATTACATCCAAAAAAAATTGGGGAAGCCTCCCCATATCCTAGAGAAAACGCTACATAGCACCCCTTCCCTGTTGACAAGCACGTGCGCAGTCCAAGTCACGTGGGTTCATAAAGAAGAATCTAAGGTACACTTGTACTGCTATAGGGACAGATGTAAGATAAGAAAAGATAGGAAAGGATACATGCTTGACATTCTCATTTCAAGAAATGTCTATAAATAGGGATCCTCTCTCAACTGAGAGACTCAGAGTTAACTTCTTGTGGTTAACCATGTACTACTTCCTAGAGTAGGCTTCCGATTATACTATGATATTTGTACCTATTACATGACCCAATTGAATATAGTTCACGGGAGTCTACTTGAGATAATATTTAATTCATCGTGTGTGACTATAAACATTATAGAATTAAGTCAAGAAATAACTTTTTAGTTTTTAAATGCCGTATCTACCAGCCAGCACGATGAAAAGAAGTGCATCTCTAGTTCTACATTGAGATTGCGACAATGTAAGTGCAAAGAACAAGGGCCACCTGAAAGCAGTTAATATATATATCTCAATCATTCATACTCATTGAAGTTTAGGAGCTGATTATAATGGATGTATCCAAATATATAGGAGTAGTATTAATAGTGGTTTGATTATCGGAATATTTACATTTTTTTTTTTTTTTTTTTGTGATCGGTCAAAGAGAAAATTCATTAAGAAGAGAGGTACTTAAGCGGGGTACCTCAACCCAATGAATACAAACGCAAACAAAAAGAGAAGGGCATTTCTAAAAACCCAAAACAACGAAAAAACAAACTTACATAGGCCGGAACAAAGAGTCCCATAATGCAATCACCATATTCGTTGTTAGACCTAACATCCTTATGTTCGATTCGTCCCAAAAGAATGCTTGTAGTTTAACATTTCTAATGAGGCTTACCAAATTTTTCTTTTTGTTTTCAAAGATTCTTGATTTCGTTCTCTCCATATGCACCACCATATTGCAACCGGAATGTTATTCCAAATTTGACTAAGCCTTTCGTCACCCCAATTAAACTTCCATGACTTCACATTTGTGGTGATTTGAATTGTAAGTCCAATCAAAACGACATCCTTCAACAAAGTAATCCCAAATTCTCCGGGTTCTCCAACATTCATAGAACAAATGCGAACTGGTTTCATCATCTTCATCACAAAAACAACATAAGCTAGAGACTTCCATACCCCTTCTTAATAGCTTATCCGCCGTCATTATCCTATCATGAGAAAGAATCCAAAGAAAAAAGTTGATTTTGCAAGGATACTCCCGGCTCCATACAACATCGATTGGAAAATTTGACTCACCTTGATCTTCAACGCTCTTAATACCATCCTTAACCGTATAGATACCATGATTATTTCCAACCCAAACTCGGCTATCCAAAACACCTTATTGAATTGAAATAGAAGAAATAAGATTTGATATAGTTGTTACCTCACGTGAAATGGATTCAGGGTATCTTTGCCTAGACATAAACCCCCACCTTAAAGAACTTTCCCCAACTTCATACATACTAGCTACCAAAAACTCCTTGGTCCTTAGAAGCTTCATATGCCAATGGAAACATATCACATAGTCTTCCTTCACCTAGCCAAGAATCTTCCCAAAATCTAGTTTCCTTTCCCGCTCCAATCTTGAATCTAATACCTTTGTTTAAACCACAAGCTACCACCTTTTGGTCCTTTGGGTTGGAGAGTTTCCCAACCAGTAAAAGTTTCGCCAAATTTTTCAACTATCATCTTCCTCCACAATGCATCTTTCTCTAAGCCAAATCGCCACCACCATTTTTTTAGCAAAGGCAAGTTCACTTGTTTAGTTCTTCTAATACCAAGACTACCTTTTTCTTTTGGTTTTCAAGCCAATTTCCAACCAACATTGTGAAATATTTTCCTATTTTCATCATCCCATAAGAAATTTCTCATAACTTTATCAATTTTCTTAGTTATGGATCAAGGAGCAAGAAAGATAGAGAGATAATAAATGTGAAGACTAGCTAAAACGCTTTTGATAAGAGTCAACTTACCTCCTCTTGCTATTGTTTTTCCGTTCCAAGAAGTAACTCTCTTCCCACAAATTTCAAGCGTTTTTTCCCATTTTTGAGTGCCTCCCACCTTATCCCCCAAAGGGAGGCCAAGATATATACTAGGGAAACTCGCAAACTTACACCCTAACATGTTAGCATAATTTTCGACTTCCTATTCAACCGTGACCCCAAATAGGCTACTTTTAGAGAAATTTATATTTAGACCCGATGTTAGTTCGAAACAAAGAAGTAGGTAACGAAGGGCATCAACTTTTTCACTCTTAGCATCAAGAAATATGATAGTATCATCGGAAAATTGCAAGTGATTAATTTTTGTTCCCCCCTCCTTTACCGAAAAACCCGAGATTTGATCAAGTTCTTGTGCTTTACTCAACATACAACTTAATACTTCACCAACAATAGTAAAAAGAAATGGAGAAAGTGGGTCTCCTTGACGAAGTCCCTTTTAACTACCAAAGTAACCGAAAGACGATCCATTAACAAGAACCGAGAACTTAGAGAATGTTAAAAATTTCTGATCCAAGCCCTCCAAACACACCAAACCCCATTTTGAATAAGACTTCATTTAAAAAATTCCAATTCACATTATCAAACGCCTTTTCAAAATCAAGTTTGCAAACCAACCCCGGTAATTTTTGACGAAGCCTAGAGTACACACACTCGTTTGCTATCAATACTCCATCAAGAATTTGCCTTCCTTTAATAAAACTAGATTGAGATGTTGAGATTAGAGTAGGAAGGTATACCTTTAAACGCTCCGCCAAAACCTTTGAGATGATTTTGTACACACTACCAATGAGGCTAATTGGCCGAACATCTTTTACTTCCTCAACACCCACCTTCTTAGGAATAAGCGCAATGAAATTGTTTTTCAAAGACGAGTGAAGATCATTGTGGTCATGAAATTCTTCAAAAACCTTCATCAAATCTTCTTTTAAGAAGCCCCAACAAACAATAAAGAATTTCATAGGATATCCATCTGGGCCCGGAGCACGATCAATTCCCAAATCTTTAATTGCATTCATAACTTCCTCTTCACTAAAAGGTCTATCCAACCAAATACTTGCATTCTCATCAATACGCTTTAGACACATATTTTTGATTCTTGGACGGTTGTTTGAAATTTCTTTAAACGCTAACTCAAAATGATTTGCAATACCCATCTTTATTTCATCCTTGTTTCCGGCCCAACGACCATTTATACGAAGGTTGTTGATGTTGTTAAAAGCTCTATGACCTTTCACCACTCGATGAAAATATTTACATTTGTTTTATTTGGGTTTTTCTTATTGGTTTCAGCAAACCCGATAAATCATAATAAGATTAAACTCATCAAAAACTTATCATCAAGTACTAATGGACATGATCATGAACTGTTGGTCGATCAATCTGATTATTACTTTTTACTTAGAAGAAGTTTATCTGGTAGTTCCTTGAAACAAGCCCGTTATCAACATCACTGGCCGGTAAGTATATATGTACATATATCGAATGAATTTTGTTTTCTTAAACATTAATTTGAATTGACATGGATGATTTTTGTAACAGGAGATGAAACTCGGTTGGAAAATCATAATCGGATCCGTTGTTGGGTTCATCGGAGCAGCATGTGGGATCATTGGAGGAGTCGTAGGTGGTGCAATATTCGTTCCAATGCTCACACTAATCATCGGATTTGATGCAAAATCCTCCGTTCCGATATCTAAATGTAAGTAATTATATATGATGATGATTGACGACAATTCCTAGCTTATTCATTTAACAACTTAGCTTGTGACCAAAATGTTTACAAATTACAATATCATCCATTGGTATCCAAAATCTTAAGCACATGTGATAATTGAACTTTTAACCATTAAATCAAACAAAAATGTCCCAACATACGCCATTTGATCGGCTCTTCCACGCTTACAGAGATGCGGATTTTTTCACACCCTCTTTATTCTTAGCAATTCGCGTTCTTTCAAAATATTTTTCGTTCAATACAAGTAAATGCGTGAAGCAAATTGCATGTGCACCCTATCACATCTCAAAATGCAACTTACGAAAGGAAAAAAATCAGTCACATATGGTGAATTTTGTCTCGGGAACTTTTTAAATTTTTCCAATACTAATTTACGACACTCTTGTGTTATTAGGTATGATAACTGGGGCTGCGGTGTCAACAGTATATTGCAACTTGAAGAGAAGACATCCGACACTCGATATGCCGGTCATTTATTATAATTTGACACTTCTTATGCAACCTATGCTCTTGCTTGGTGTGAGTTTTGGTGTTGTTCTTAGTGAAGTCTTTGCTGATTGGATGGTCACCGTTTTCCTTATCATTCTTTTCCTTGGTAATTAAAGAATTACATTGTTCCGGTTTCAGTAATCTAGTCTTTCACTGCTCTGACTAAAACCCTAATTGAACATTTTATGTGTATGCAGCCATGTAAACTATGTCTTTCTTCAAAGGTGTCCAACTGTGGAAAAAGGAAACCAAGATGAAGAAGGTAACTAACTACACATGTTAGAAAGTGTAGGATCGAGCAAGAGAGAGGAGAGCACAACGCGGAAGCATAAAACGACTACATTGATAATCAAATTTGGTGTATAATTCTTATGGCTCAATTGCCTACTTATAGTCTCACAAACTTGACAATCACTCAAATTACTTTCCTAATAAAATCAAACTCTAAACAAAGACACTTTCCTAACATAAAAAAAACTCTAAATAGAACTCTCTAGAACCAAAACACCTTGCTTCACAAGTTTTAACATATCTTGGTTTAACTTCCAACATCCTCCCTTAAACCCAGATATCATTTAACGAGAATTCCGTAACCCTCTTCTACTCCCCAGCTTCTTCCATTGATCGACGTCAGCACGTCCTTGTCTTTTCTCATTTTTTATTCCTCTTCTTCCATTGATAAACGTTAACACGTTCTTGTCTTTTCTCATCCTTCAAATATACCACCAACAAACCCTTACTCCTTGATACTCGATCCCAACTTCATGATTCTACCGGAATTTCGTCAATCAACAAACTCAATTCACAAACACAAAACAAACTTCTTCTTTTGCTTAACAACAATCATCAAACTTCTCTTCACATTCTTCTTCATCGCAACGGAACACTTTAACAAGCTAGAAACACCTTCTTGTGCTCTATTCAACTTGCTAACCAAACACGAAACCAAACTCTTTAAGTCATCACCGAGCATTGTAGCTCATCTTCTACTTTCTTCATTGAGCATTGTAGCTCTCTTTAACTCATCAACGAGCATTGTAGCTCACCTCACTTCTCAAATTCCACACTTGAATTAATTCACTTCTCTTATCAAATCCCCACACTGGGATTGCTTCACTTCTCACGATCACACCCTTGTGACGTCTCTTCTTTTCACTCTCTCATCACCTCCTGGTGATTACTTCTTCTTCACAACCTTATTGTTGTTTCTTCTTCTCTTTTCTTCTTTGTTCAAGTCACGCTTGTTAGAGTCGAAAACTTTGACACTTCTTTGTTTCACAATCTTGTCACGCTTCTGCCACACTTTGTAGGTACTCCAAGTTTCTCTCACAAACTCTTCTACCACACCTTTGTTTCAACATGTTTGAGCTTAAACTCCAACATGTCATCTTCCTCCCTTAAGCTCAAACATAACTTCCCAACATTCCTTGTCATTTTAAGTTTCTCAATTCGATCACCTTAATCAAACTGTACCAATCCTTCTTGACTGCAATACCAACTTTGATCTTCTGTTGCGTTTATTTCGAATTCATAACTTAACTCTTTTGAAACAACCACTCATCCTAAGCTTCTTTACCTTCTAAAATCAACCAATGCTCTGCCACATCAACCCCATGTTTACAACCACATTATCGATCACAACCATCGTCAAAACTCGTAACTTCGAACCCTTCTCTAACTCAACCACCATACTTTTTTATTGTCATTCAGGCATTTAAACAAACACCATGTCTTCTTATTTTCTTAGCTTTATAGCCGTGCACACATATTATACCAAACATCCCTTTCCTGGCTACAAGCACCACCAGAAATCTTCGCAAGATTCTCCATGTTTTTCCACTTCGACGAAACGACAGCAACACAAACTCCATTAGTCACCAACTGTTATCATCACTGATAACAACCAATGCTTTCCATCTGTTCGTCACTCAACTTTGACGCAATCACCACCACTACGAGCATCCATGCATCGTTGTTTTCTTTCAACCTGCAACTTTTTTTTTTTTTTTTTTTTAACGATTCATCCTTGACTTCTAGAAATCACTGGTAATGGTATCACATCTCTATTACCGACGTCCATCAACATCAACTACTCGCAACAAACTTGATCATCAGACTTTCGAAATTTTCTGCTCAACTGGCAGCAACCATTCCTTTCTGAACCCATCGGTTTCATCTTCTATCACTTCTCTGATCCCAGCAATAGCAGCATTATCACGAACTCAGCATCAACAGCTTTTGCTCTATCTCTTCCAACCTCGGAAGTCTTACCACCATCACTGTTTTTCAACAGTAACTTCTCCATCAATCAACGTTGACACACAGCACCATGAATCAAGGGCAACAGTACCACCTTATCATCACTGCCAACATCTCCACAGCGTCACCAGCACGACTTGTATCATCTCTATTTTTTTAAAACCCCTTTTTTTAAAACTGCATCAATGTCACAGCTAAAACTCGCAACAAACTTATCTGAGCTTTACACTGCAATCTCGAGTCCAACTCCTTCTTCATCTCTCGTTCTCATGTCCGCAGCCACCAGTTCATCTCTGGCTCCTTCTTTCTTACCTTTTTTTTAAACGAACCCAAACAACCCTAGGTTTATCCGGCAGTGGAAAAACAATTTCAAACCATTTGTATCTTCTCGGCTTTAGAACTCATCAAAAAACATATTCTTCTCCCAGATTTAACAGTAGCAGACGCTGCTCTTTTTCCTTCTTAATTTCTCGGACACGGGGAGAGAAAACCACCAACACCTTAAACCATATAGCAGCAGCAACACTCCAACATATTTTAACAGCACACGAACAAACCCATACAAACAGATTTTTGTAAGCAACACGTCACGAAAACAATAACCTGATCTCACGCCTTCTTCCCAGCAAAAACCAAACGCAGCTTCAAGACTAACTCTTTCTCTCCTTCTCCTCTCCCTTCCTCTCACCTTGCTCTGATACCAAATGTAGGATCGAGCAAGAGAGATGAGAGCACAACGCGGAAGCATAAAACGACTACATTGATAATCAAATTCGGTGTACAATTCTTATGGCTCAATAGCCTACTTATAGTGTCACAAACTTTACAATCACTCAAATTACTTTCCTAATAAAATCAAACTCTAAACAAAGACACTTTCCTAACATAAAACAAACTCTAAATAGAACTTTTCTAGAACTCTCTAGAATAAAAACACCTTGCTTCACAAGTTTTACCATATCTTGGTATAACTTCCAAAGAAAGTAGTTTTCTAAAATAGATGCGCGGTAAAGTTTATCATTTCATCTGGAATTACATCTCATACTTATTCGCGAGTCCTTCGAATGAAAGATTTTCACTAACATCGAGTTGGTGCTCTAGATCCCTCTACAATAATTTGAATTTTCTCATCTTTTTATTTCTCAATTTGTGTTCGTGTAAACCTATTAATTGTTCTATATTTTCATCTCTAATTAAAATCATTTCCTTGAGCTCTTTCTGATGTACTTGTAGGCTAACAACAGTTGCTTTGAGTCAAATGGTGATTTGGGCAACGAAAAAAAACAGGTACCATGTGAAGCAAGTGATAGCATTCAGAAGAAGATGCGAACTAAGGTCCCAATACTTGAGAATGTCTACTGGAAGGAACTAGGACTTCTTGTTTTTGTGTGGGTTGCATTTTTATACTGCAGATTCTTAAGGTTAATTTACATTGTCAATTGATACCTATAATTTATGGTTGCCTCACATATCTAGTTCTGTTCAAAGTACTACTTAATAATTACCTACGGCCTTTCTTGAATGTTTTCGATATAGAATAATAGGACTACGTGTTCGACAACATATTGGCTTGTGTCTGCAATGCAGGTAAGCATTGGAAAACTAGTTATTGCAGCTACTTAAACGTTGAAAATTAGTTTCAAATAAACTGATAATTTCAAATGCCTTGTTTATATAGATTCTTGTTTCAGTAGGAGTGACACTCTTTGAGGCAGTTGGATTGTACAATGGAAAGAAAGTGATTGCATCTTTAGGAGAAAAGGGTGCAAAATGGAAGGTCCGTGAGCTAATTTTCTTTGCTTTTGTTGGCGTAAGTGTCGGTTTGGTCGGTGGATTATTAGGTATTGATGGTGGATCCATCATGGGTCCTCTCTTCTTGCATCTTGGAATTCCTCTACAGGTAAAGCTCATCACTAACCCGACTATGCATTTGCAATTTATGTATGCATGTTGCTGCATGAATCCGAAATATTACATTGTCTTTCGAGTTTTCTTCAAAGTAGTACTACACTCAGCTACTAGCCTAATGCATGTTGATATCTAACATATGAAATGAAAACAGGTTGCACTGCAACAACTACTTTTGCCATGACTTTTTCTTCTTCTATGTCCGTTGTTCAGTAGTATCTTCTCAAGCGTTTTCCAGTTCCTTACGGTGAGACGTCTTTCTCTAAGCGTTGTTTTTTCTTTCTTTCTTCTTAAAAGCACCCAGATATATGTTGGGTTAGTAACAACAATATTGAAAATAAATTGAATAATCACAAGTGATACTTAGCTTGATTTGCAAAGCAACTTGGTGGATGAATCATGTCGAGTAGCATGCGAAACAAAACTGATAGAGACACGTATTAGATACGTTGTCCTAAAGACAATATCGCATGCTACTCCTCTAAACAGAGAGATGTTATAGCTTCATTGGAGAGCTTCCTCCAGGATACAACTATCGTTAGCATTCCTTCTTGCAGCGTACAAGAGAACGCCCTAAAAACTTGGCAGTGAAAGACGACTAAGTGAAACCACCATGTTTCATTCAAATGAAAACTCATAGAGAAAGACTGAAGAATAAAACTTGTTATTTCATTTTTCTCTCCTACTCTTTTTCCACTAAAAACAGAGGAGTTAATGTTGAGTTGTTTTTCTTAAAACATGAAAACCAAAACGTGAAGGAATTCTTTTGGTTTTTCACTTTCTCTACTGAAAACATGGGAGGAATTAAGTTCTTTTTCTCCTCTACTCTTGCAAAATGAACTCAACACTGTTTTTCTTATAGTGTTTCAAAAGTTAAAAACAATGAAGAGAATCTCAACGTTAAAAACAATAAGGAGAAAAGAAATGTCAGGCATGCATTAAACAATGTCAAGGAAAAATGTGAAAGCGGGTTTTGAAACAAAAGACATTGTTTTACGCGTATTGAAAAAAGAGAAAAGTAAGTATAAAGGCGTGAAGTATTGGAAACAGAAAGCATATGTGAAGATTCCTTATATTACACATGAATACAAGAGGCAAAAGAACCTTATGTTTCTTACAAACGTGTGAGTAATGTTTTATCTATTCACATGGAAAAAATCATCAAGTGAGTGATGGGTGTAGGGATCAAAACATGGTCTATGTATTTTAGTTTAAAACAAAACTATTTTTTCCCAACAATGCCCCACATGAATGATAAAACAGATCGATAAAACACGAGAAAACAAAAGATATATCAAAATTAGGCTAAGGTGTCCCAAAGATTGAACCTTAACTTTGTGAGAAGTTACCGGAATCGCTTGTTGTAACGGTGAACACGATGTCTTGAACCACCAACAGTGAATGCAGTTCAGAAATAACAATCACTCTTGATATCTCCACCGAAAGCTGCCAAGCTCTAGCGGTTGTGCCCGTTTTGGCCGTGGGCTAAATCCCGGTTTTAATGAATGTCTCTAGAGAATCAGCTCAAATTCTCATAGGAAGCGGCCGCACTTCCAACATTTACATAGGTGAGTCCATCAAGAGTGTCCTGCCACACCCCGCTTTAAACAAAGCCATGGAACCCATTAAAATCTCAACAGATCATCCTATCTCGTGCAGGTAACACTATCACACAGTTACACCATAGGGAGGGACACAGATAGTGTTGTCTCGATACCACCATAAATTAGTTGTCTCATTGAACCTTGATATTGGATCTCCATTCACAAGGTTGAGTATCCTTCATGGTGATTTATTTTAAGAGCTTAAGTCCCATCCCCCTCAATGTGGATCTAACTACCTCTCTAGATAAACCTTTCGTCAAAGGATCTGTAATATTATCTTTAGACCTTAAAAAGTCAAGATAATACCAGGTGGAGAGTAGTTGTTTCACTTTCTCGTGCCTTCTTCGTATATGTGTAGACTTTTAGTCGTATACACTGTTCTCTTTACACCAATAGCGACTTTTGATCACTACAATGGATCGCGATCAGTGGCACGGGCTTGGGCCAGAGAGGAATCCCTTACAAAGAAGCTCTTAGCCATTCAACTTCATTTTCTCTAGATTTTTCCAAGGCTATATATAAACTCTGACTCCATAGTAGATCGAGTTATACTTGTCTGTTTGGAAAAATTCCATGACACAGACGCATCTTCAGGAATGAAGATGTACCCGTACCCACTTGTGGATTTTTTTTACTCCTCTGAGTCCTGTATCCAGTTGGCATCACATCACCCTTCCATCAAAACATGAATCTTCTATAACTTAAGCAAAAGTTTGAAGTGCCTCTCAAGTAGCGCAAAACTCTGTTGAGAGAATTCCAGTGATCCTGCCCAGGGTTGCAAGTTTACCTGCTCAAACTACTCACAACGTAAGCAATACCAAGTCTTATACAATTAATCAATTACATAAGACTGCTAATTACGCAAGAATACTCAATAGTTTGGAAACACTGTCACCCTTGTTTTTTATCAAGTTACAAGTGGGTTCACAAGGAGTAGAATCAGGTTTAGCCTCATCGTGATTAAATTTTTTTAGTATTGTTTCAACAAAATGAGATTAACTAAGACTATATTCATCAGACGTGTCTCTGAGTTTTATCCCTAAGATTATATCAATAGGGTCTAACTCTGTTATGTCAAAATTCTCATTCAGCATGCTTTTAGTGGTATTAATAAAGACAGTGTTACTGTCTAATATGAGCATATCATCAACATGCAGGAATACAGTAACATAAGCATCATCCTCAGATTTAATGTAAACACATTTATCTGATTTATTAATCTTAAACCACTAGATATCATATTACATGATCAAATTTTCATGCCTCTGTTCAGGTGTTTGTTTCAAACCATACAGTAATTTAATCAATTTGAACACTTTGTTCTCACGACAAAAACCTTTAGGTTGGTACATATAAATTTCTACATTGAATTCACTATTTAAAATTGCAGTCTTAACATCCATCTGATGTATATATTCAAATCATGAATAAAAGCAATAATAATCATCATCCTAACAGAAATGATTCTAGTGACAGGTGAATAAGTGTCAAAGAAATTTATTCCTTACTTTTTGGTTATAACCTTTATCCATAACCATACTAGGTATCTCTCTACAGTCCCATCTACCAATGTCTCCTTTTGAAGACTATTCGGAAGAACATATAACTTCCTTGTGGGTTCAGTGTCCAGACTCTACCATAAATGTCACTTAGACGAGGATAAAACTTGTCTAAGTTCTAAATATCTTACTTCTACTAGGTTCAGTCTCAACATCTAGAGACGGGGTTGACTAGTCGAAGGAGGTATAATCCTCAAAGGAATTATATGTTCAAAAAACTAAGCATCTCTAGATTGCACTATAGTGTTCATACCAATTTTATTAATGTCAAATATTATGACCATTAACCTATATGCACTAGCATGCTTAATTAGGATATGTTAGGAATACATAATTTATAATCTTAGATCAAATTTTTTATTTGCTTGGGAGGCGAAATAGCCAATACACCCCCCACATTTTAGGTATACATGTAAAGAACACAAAGATAGGTTATGCACGTTGCACAATCTTCTTGGAAGATTAAAATAAATATTTTTTATTTTACACCCCCACAGTTATCCAGATTTGTCAACATGTTGTTATATTATGTCATTTAACACACGCTGCATTCTACCAACATTATGACTTAACATGTTCATGTATTCATTATCAATTAATAGTATACAAGTTTCACGTTATCTATCAATTCCTCGTGTTCTATTATGCTAACAGTTTAAAGCATTACATGAACTTATTTCCAAATGGCATATCTCATAGTAAGGTAGATAACCATTGGAAATTATATTTAAAGCATAATGCACATGTGGAGAATGATGATGTCCATACCTGAAATCTTTCACCTATTTTTTCTTTCAACTGTTTTTGATAGTTGAGTTTCTCAAAGAATTGCTTTCATACCTTAGTACTTTTGTTAGAAGACTCACACTTTTCTTCTGGAGCACGCATTCTAGCACTCCCAACATTAACCAACCTTCTTGTTAGATCAAGTTATTGTACCTCAACATTAAATTCAAGCAATCATTAGTAGGTCATAAAATATTGGTAATTAAAACCAAATGTTTTGTGTATTCGCAAATCAATTTAAACACACAATTTTCTTGTTGCATCACAATTATTAACCAAACATGTGATTTATGCAAATTGATGTTACACAAAACATATATGATCCAAGTGATTTTGAACATAAACAAAGTTGATATACAACTTATCAAAATCATATTATTCCTTGACAAAGTAATACAAATTTACCTCTACAAAAGATTATTGCTCATGTCGTAGGAATAGATTGCTAGCTACGTGCTTAAGTTATCATGAGAATTAAAATTCAACTAATATCCTATAAGTAATCACTACTACAGGTTACCATGATATCCTCAAAGTGATAGCACATCACTAATCAAATGTTGCTAGACATAATCAAGAGATTACACACATTTCACATTTTCTGGACAGAAATGCACAACAATTTTCCAAATACCTTATCTCTTAAACCACATATCCAAATTAGATAAATCAAAAAGGAGTTTAAAGATAAGATCAAGAACTAAATATCTTATTCAAATCAACATTTCCAAAAACTCATAGTTATGCCAGAAAAAATTAATTTTCCAGAAGAGTTGTTTCTGCCCATCAGAAATTTCAGAAACATTTTACAGTTTTGTAAAATATGTAAAAAATACTTTTACAACTCCAAAAATCATAAAACTTGGAGGGGTAAACAATAAATATGTCTATTAGTTCTTATAAAAATCATTCAACAAAACTCTTCTTGAGTTAAGAGATAAACCCGAAACTCTACAACTCAATAAAACTTTAACTTTTGTTCTTTCACAGTTTTTTGTAAAATATTAAAAAATACTTTTACAATTCCAAAAATTATGAAATTTTGTGAGGGTATCAATAAATATGTCTACTACAACGTGTTAAAAGTGTTTAACAAAAAAAATTATGAGTTGAGAGATAAACCCAAAACTCTACAGCTGAACAAAGTTTTAATTTTGCTTTTTTCACTAAAAGAGGAACATCTTTAGTTTTCCAAAGTTGGTCAACACCAACCATAAACAAACCAATCAATCATTCAATTTTGATTGTTGAATACAAATGATTTATGACTCTTTCCACTAAACTTAGTACTCCCTCTGAACCTATTATATAGGCGGAATATGACATTTTCTTTGTACCGTTAGATAGGCGGAGTGACAATTTCAAGATGGTTTTTATCCATTTTACCCCTATTTATGTTGCTTGGTTATCCTCACATTTAAGTTTATGTTTCTAACATAGGGAATATAATAAGGGGTAAAATAGGAAAAGCCATGGATATTTATGAAATCAAAAAAGAATTCTTAATCTAAGAGATTTGGTCCCACCGCCTATATATGTGGTACGGAGGAAGTAGTTTGATTAGTCAACAATATTTTTCTTTATTATTGTTATACAAAAGTTAAACTAGGATATTGTCTTTAGATTGTTGGGTTAGTAACAACAATATTGAAAATAAACTGAATAATCACAAGTGATACTTAGCTTGATTTGCAGCAACTTGGTGGATGAATCACGTCGAGTAGCATGCGGAACAAAACTGATAGAGGCACGTATTAGATACGGTGTCCTAAAGACAATATCGCATGCTACTCCTCTAAACAGAAAGATGCTATAGCTTCATTGGCGAGCTTCCTCCAGGATACAACTATCGTTAGCATTCCTTCTTGTAGCATACAAGAGAACGCCCTAAGAACTTGGTAGTGAAAGACGACTAAGTGAAACCACCTTGTTTCATTCAAAAGAAAACTCATAGAGAAAGACTGAAGAATAAAACTTGTTCTTTCATTTTTCTCTCCTACTCTTTTTTCCACTAAAAACAGAGGAGTTAATGTTGAGTTGTTTTTCTCTTAAAACATGAAAACCAAAACGTGAAGGAATTCTTTTTGTTTTTCACTATCTCTACTGAAAACATGGGAGGAATTAAGTTCTTTTTCTCCTCTACTCTTTCAAAATGAACTCAACACTGTTTTTCTTATAGTGTTTGAAAAGTTAAAAACAATGAAGAGAATCTCAACGTTAAAAACAATAAGGAGAAAAGAAATGTCAGGCATGCATTAAACAATGTCAAGGAAAAATGTGAAAGCGGGTTTTGAAACAAAAGACATTGTTTTACACGTATTGAAAAGAGAGAAAAGTAAGTAGAAAGGCGTGAAGTATTGGAAACAGAAAGCATACGTGAAGATTCCTTATATTACACATGAAGACAAGAGGCAAAAGAACCTTATGTTTCTTACAAACGTGTGAGTAATTTTTTATCTATTCACATGGAAAAAATCATCAAGTGAGTGATGGGTGTAGGGATCAAAACATGGTCCATGTATTTTAGTTTAAAACAAAACTATTTTTTTCCAACAATATATTTATTTTTTCGAACGTTTTTCCTTCATAGACGTTAATTTTTGTTTTCCTCTTACAACTCTCTCTACTTCCTAGGAGTGGCATTTCTATCTGCATTAGTGGGAAAACATTTAGTAAGGAAGGCTATATCCGTTTTAGGAAGAGCCTCTATCATTATCTTTGTTCTTGTCTTCACGATCTTTGTTAGTGCAATCTTACTAGGTGAGAAATCAATACAGTATATTTTAAGCGCTCTATGAACATTTTGGCAGCTTTGGTTCTTAATGCCAAATACGTCATTGAGAACTCGTGTTTGCAAGGGTTCTAATAATGGTTTTTATCTTGTCTATATATAACAGGTGGGATTGGCATAGCAAACATGATCAATAAAATTGAGCACAATGCGTACTTGGGTTTCGAGAAATTATGTGCATGATGTATAATAATGAATTTATATATATATATATATATATTGGCGTACTTCCCATAAGAAAAAAAAAATATCTGAGTAAATTTCTTTAACGTTCTCTTCGGTTCCGGTGAGCATCTCGTACTTATCTTTCCTAGTCAAGTTGGTGCATTAATTTTAACGCGAGTGTTCCAGATAAAACCCTTTGAATGTCATTTCCAACGGGAGATTTCACACATTTGCAACACTAGTGGAAAATGGGATTTTAAAGTCTGCTTGGGCTTTATAATTAAGACTACCCTTGGCTCTCTTTATAAATTGGGCTTCCGAAGGTAGTCTTTTTGCACGGAAAAGCAAATCAAGCTTCCGTGGTAGTCGTAATATAGGTGAGTAGTTCAGTAAATAAAGGCGCAAATAAATAGAGTTTTAGGAGTATAGTTAAGTCTGCGGGTGGAAATAGTTTATCTGGTCCCAACTCCCGAGGTTTCCTTATCTTTTCCTGCCCCTATTATCACTTCTCTCCCAGATCTCTGTCTGCATCTCAGTTCTTATTCCTAAACGAATGAAAACCCAAATCAAAATATCAATTTCGGTCTCTCACGTCTTCTCTTGTCTTTCTTATACTCAGATTCATCATTAAAACCCTCCATGAAAACTCTGCACTTGTTTACATCGATTAAGATTTGAATCACCAGTTGCAATCTGAAAATACCGTTGATAATGAAAGAGCAGGATCAAATAATTTTGAATCAGATGTTTTATGACCTTTTAGATTCAACTCAAGACTTTTAATACGAGTTGTTGAATCTTTTGAATCTAACAATTAAGCTACTGAACAAGATGTTGAAGGAGGAGAAATTAGTATTATTACAGATCAAAATCTAAGAAGTGGGTTTTTTTCCTATTTAATTTTGTTATGCAAATCCTAATTCTTCCATTTAGATTTTGTGTAGATTGTAATCGAAGTAATTTTTTGTGTTTTTCATTCGTAGGTTAAGATATCTATCTGTAAATACAATCCTAAAAAAGTCCAGTTTGGATGGTGGTGAAACGATTAACAACTCCAACAACTTCTAAGGTATTCAAGCACTATTACTTCATATGATTTCAATTTCTTAAATTCGGGTTTATTTATCTTAAGGGGCTTTTTTGCTTATCCGAGTTGAAATACATGGATTTGGATATTTTTATTAATTTTAATTGTTTATATTGTCACTAGTAATTCAATTTTGGTATCGGTTATTTTCTGTTTTTCTCATCTTTTCAGTTATGTAATTTCTTGAATGGATGAAAGTTGCTTGTAAGGGGTTCTCCTTTCATTTTTGTGTACTTTATTTTGTTGTTGTTGTTGATGTGTGGTTATGCTCCAATAATGGTATATATTCTGACTTTTGTGGTTTGTTTGATGGTTGCTCTCATTTTTCAAAAGTTAATCTTTCATATCTGACTGCATCAATTTGTGTTGCAGGACTTTGGTCAGCCTTCGAACTGGACATGTTATTGGAGTCTGTGAATGCTACAACAATGTGTATCGAGGAATTGCTAGCTTCAGTGATGATGCTAGTGAACTGGATAGTCTATTATGTAGGTTTGCATATGAATTGTGCTTTCATGTATTGTTTAATAGTTTAAATCGATGTTCTTTTTGTTAGTTTGTTTCCAATGGCATGTCTTTTTTTAGTAGTTTGTTCTGTCACAACCCTAAACCGTGGTGCATCGAACATTTATGTGGCGACCATGCCATGGATGTGATGGATGTATTTCGCGAAAATACTTTTCTTGCACTTCCTGTCATACTTCTTATTATTTCAGTTTCCACTCGTCGTTACATATATCCATTTATTTTCTTACAATTAATCTAGTCAATTATCTACAACATTTTATAGGTTGAAAACATGAACTAATGGTTTGTCATGTTGTTGATGTGTGAGAGAGAGGTACATTGTTTCTTGAGTGTGCTATCTTGAACGTGTGCATGCTTTTGGTGGTAACCAATTCAGAGCCAGGTAACTAATATTTCCTTGCCGGGTTAAAAAATGCTTCCGACTTTTTCTTTGATGTGTTTCATCTTTAATAGTGGTTGGAGTCAATAGCACATGGATCACCTATTTATATTATCCTGTATAAGAGTTACTCAAGGTGAATTACCTCGCGCCGAATTTCTTATGGATGGATCCTAATGGCATGTTACTAATTTGATGCAACTTGTTGAAAGTTTATTCAATTGAATACAACAAGTCAATTTGGATTAGTGGAACACCTTAGTCTTGGAGTTCTTTCATGCAAATAATGTTTGTTTGAAGTATCTGTGTCAACTTGTGTTCGTCATCATAACTGAATCAGGAGTTATAACTATGTTTTACTTCTTGTCTATATTATTTTTGAATGCTCTAGATCCAAAAAATAACTTCATTGTATATTTGCAGGAAGTTATAAGGAAAGATGAATCTACTGCTAATGATGATTGTCCAGTGCAAATCAAATTGGTTGTATTCATCTCAGCTTAAGTGTGTTAAAGTTCAATGTCTGAAGCTATGTGTAGATTGTTGGTAAGGTCTGCAATCTTGTCCGTTTATTTCTAATTAAAAACTTAGTTATCTCTACTACATACGCCATCTCTCTGGATTGTGGGTACTGTTAGTGACAGTGATGGTGACTTTACTTTGGAATAACTCTCACACTACACCAAATTCCCGAATTCGTAACAGCAATTCGTAACGACTTATGGGACGTTACAAATTTCCCGTTACAAAAAATTTGTAACAGGCTGAAGCTGTTACTAATTTTTTAAAAATTAAAACAGGCTAAGCTGTTACAATTTTTTTAAGCATGCCAGTCACACGCTTGGTCACACTTGGGTCGTAACACCTTTAGAATGTGCGTGTTCCATTCACATGCGTGGCATTATGTTTCCACCCACGATGAGTTATACCAAAAGATATTTCCTCCCATGCATGTGCCATTCACATGCGTGCTTTTGAGGATATCTCAGCAGTTCGATAGATTGGGATTCATTTTCAGTTTTTTCTTTTCTCTCTTTTGCTCCTGCTCTTTTATTTCTTCTCCTCTCAGGCGATGAAACCCTAGTTTCATCACATAAATCGTTGATTGTTGATTGTTGATTGTTGATGAATGAATCTGTATAGATGATGAGGGTGATTGTGTAATTGTTGATGTATGAAGGAGAACCAGTAGGAGTTGTAGTTTCTCTGTGTGAGGTGATGAATCAGGGAGAGAGTTAGGGTTAGGGTTTGTTCTTGAGGTGAAGAAATCATTGAAAGGATGATGGATCTATTGAGAACCCCGATGATTCATGGTGGTGTTTGTTAAATCAAGTGTTGATTCAACTCAAGAAAAATGGTAAGTTGATTTAGGGTTTCTCAAATTAACTCTGAGTTGTGTGTAAATGATGTATAAATTGAATAATCTGTGAGGGGTTTGTTCTTGATTGAAGTATGGATGGATGTTTAGGGTTCATTTTTGGATTTCACGGGGAATTAGGGTTTACTCTTAGTTGAGTAATCAGATTCTTTTATGTAAGAAATTAGTATTTTGTTTATTGATATGACTGTGTGTGTTTTCATTAGATATTTATCAACTGTTGTTCTTGTTGTTGTTGCAGATGAAGAGGGAAGATAATAAGAAACTAATGTTTTCTGCCAAGGGTATGATGGTGTCGAGGAGGAGGAACAGGAGAATGAGAATTTCAACAGTGTAATTAAGGAGAATTTATGAGATTAAGGGTTTAGGATAAAAAACAGAAGGTGGAATCATTGGGTGGAGGGAGGAGAGAAAAAAGAAGAATTGTGCTAGTGGAAGTACAATTAGAAGCAGAAGCAAAAGTTTAAGAAGACCACCTCCACATTCTTCTTCTTGTTCTGCAGAATGGGTTTCTAAGGATGAGCGAAGAAAGATTTTTGTGGAGATATCAAAGAAGAACAAAGTGAGGACTTTTTCCTTTTATATTTTGATTTACAATTTACTGCCTTGTTTTGCTGTGATTTTCTTTTTTTGAGATTAATTATTTATTGTCAATAAACAGAGGAAAGAAGAGGACTTCTTAAGTGATTTTTTCTATCATCTTCACTGATTTCCATTTGATGCTTCGGTCTTACTCAATTTCTCATTTGAAGTACAATTTAATGTGTTTGTAGCGATTGATGGTTGATCTTGGTTGTAGTTTGCAAAACATGGAGATGAATTCAACCCAAATAAGGTACCAATAACGATTTTTTACTTCTGGTATGATCTATTTTTTTCATGTTGTTTCAGGCATCCCGTGATCATTTACATGATTCAACTGTGAACTTAAGGTACAAGTTTACACTTTCAGATTGTTGTTGAATGATTTTTTTTGTTGATTATAAGACCTCTCAGGGGCTTGCTAAAGAATAAGAAAGATGAATCTCATGATTTAGGTGTTTGTTAATTGAAATTGCATAATTATTGCACACCAACTGTTTGAAAGCATATCCCAGCGACCAATGTTTTAACTCTCGATTGGTATGAGCTTGCGATGAATTTGGCCCTTTACCTAACTGATTCCAAAAGGATCTTTATATCCAAACAGATGAGCACTGAGCCAAACCAAACGATTTTAAGAAATGAATAATAATCCTACCTCCTATTTTTGAATTTGTGTTTTTAAATGTTTAAATCGATTCCCAATAATGGATTTTGGTTTCCTGAACAAATTGCAGAATCTCATTTTGTTTCTAAATCAGCTGGGATTATAGGGTTCAATTGTGATGGTGGACATACACATGATTATAAGATTGAAGGGATGAGGTTACATAATCCCTAATGTAACTGTTTTACTTCATTTAGCTCTTAACCTCGCCATAACAGAAGAACCCAGATGAAGGTATCCAAGCCCACTCTATCTATTACAAGATCTTTTTCATTTTTGAGTTCAGGTTGAATCTTATCTTTCCAGTAAAACTTCACTACATGAATAAGCGGATACCACTGCTCTTCGATATGAAAATTGTAGTTGCAGGATTTCCCACACTACATCCCTTACTCAATTTTGCTTAATTAATCCCTTGAAAGGTATAAGATCGAGAATATTTATTGATTGAGTTCATGAAGTGTTTACACAGGAAAATAGAATTACACTTAGAAATTAAAACACTTTTAAACTTTCTCTCTCCTATTGACTTGCCTAACAATTCCCAAAAGATCTCTCCCTTCAATGTACTCATTTAGCCCTTTTATATAGGGTAATACATAGTGGATGACAGCTAAGTTATCCTTTATTTTCTGGAATATCTCGCGAAGTGTCGCAAATGCACAAATACTCATTCTCGCGACACTTCTTACCCCTCGCTGTGTTTCATGTCTTCCAATTGTTTTGTTTACCATTAATCATTGCGTCATTTATTTTAGCTATCTCATGATCGCCTCGACACCGTCATTTATTAATCCCGCGAGCCTTGTACGTTGCGATATTATGATCCTACATCTTGCCTCTTTTTCCTTAAATATTGCTTGAAGAGCGATCTTTAAGGAAAACTCGTTGTTGTAGTAATCTTTGATCTTTGTTGATAAAGGAACGAGCGGAAGAATACTTGGACTTGAAAAGCACTACTTGCCTCTATTCTTTTGTGAAGTTCCGAAGCTTCTTTGTAATATATATACGAAGTGTCGTTTCTTGCCTCATGAATTACAGAAAATAATCAATTTCGCAAGCTATTCTCGCCTATTAGGAAATATGTTGTATATTTGGATTCTACTAAAGTTCTTTTCGTCTGGCTTCCTTGGATTTAGTAGTGACCATTTACACGTGTCTATATTTACCTCTTTTACCAAGTGCATTTAATGTTAACCTAGGCCATAATATTTTTTCTCATCTATTTATAGGAGCACCCTCGTGAAGAATTTTCCTTTTCTTTTTCATCTTCTTCATCGTCGCAAGTGTTCTTCTTCTTCATCGTTCCGCAAGTGTTTACCTATTATTGTCTCTACTGATCTTCTTCACCACTTTTGCTATTCCCTATCAGTTGTTACTCTCATGGCGTCCGGGTTTGTTAATTTTGCTATATCTCGCTGATTTTGTGGTTGATCAAATTTGAGATTAGCTTTTCTTGTTGAGATCACTGGGTATGATTAACTTTGTAGTTATCTTTCTGCCATTGTTGTTTAGCAAGAACCAACCCGAACTAAATTTACCGTGAAGGACCCTCTTCTTTCTTTGGGCTCGCCACCGAAACCTACTTCGCAACAAGAATCCCTTACGCAACCAAAGCCCTTTTCGCGAGCAAAATCTATGGCTACAAAAGACAAATATGAGTGACAAGGTATTTAAGAAACATTTGTTTTTATTAACAATATATTGTTGCCTCTGTTTCTTTATTTAATTTGTCATTCGCAGGATGATAAAACTCTTGTAATACTCCCAAAAGGCTTCGCTACTCTAAGCTGTTACCCCCAACGCCCGTTTTCCTTCATTCACACCTTTCCCCTCTTTGCGAAATCTTCGCAAGATAATTTTGTGCCTCTTTCTTCCGGTAACATTACCAATGACAATATTTCGTACCTCAACTCCTCATAGACCAAGTTCCTTACAACCGTCCTCCTACAAACGATATTATACCTCCTCCCGCTATCAATATCCCTCGCTATTTCTCCAATCACTTCTCTCCCCGAAACCTCCTCTTCTCATGAGGTTCCTTTGACAAAAGACTCCACTGCCTTCTTTGTTTGAACAAATTCCTCTAATCAAGGAAAATTTGGAGGGGATAGATGTGGCCTTTAAGGTCCTTTCCGATCTAAGTGAATGATGCTAAAAAGACTTCTTGGCAGATCCTGTCAAATCCAATGTATAGCGAGATTTTAAGTAAGCATCTTGGTCCCGATAGGATCTCGCAAGCATCTTTGGTTCAAGAGATTAATAAGTCAAGGATGATCTCCAAGTTATGGTCATGAAATGCAATAATCTCCACCTTGAAAATCAAAAATTTCTCAGTATCTCACTAGATCGTGATAATCTTCGCAAGAAGAATGAAGAATTAAAAGGTATGCTCTCGCCACCCCCCTTCTTTTTTTTTTTTTTTTTTTTTTTACAACTCAAACCCTTGCTCGTCCTCCAAGAATTAAACCGTAAACGAATAATGGAGATATATCGATTTTAGTCTATCGTTGAAGAAGTTCGAGTTGAAAGAGATGCTTGGATGGAGCAAGATAATCTCTTAGATAATCTTCATACCTATGCATTTGATCAAATAAATAACTTGTCTAAAGAGAATTTTGATTTATCGCAAAAGCAAGACTCATTAAGTAATGACTTATCTCGCCTCTCTTATTCTCTCGACTAAAACTAATTTGGAGTTGGAAACTTTATCGATGAGAATCGAACTCTTTCACAAGAGAAACGTTCTCTGTTGAATAAGGTGGCGATCTACTCTTAGCAAGTATGATGCTTGTCAAAAACTATGCAAAGAACAAGAACAAAGCCATTCATACTTTGAAAATCAACTTGAAGAAAGTTCTACCGAGAGAGATAAACTTATTCAAGGTAGAATAACTTTGAGTGTAAAAGCGAAGCAATTCCAGTGAACAATGCACCAAATTAGAAAAATCCAACTCTACTCTCGCCACCGAAAATTCCATACTTGTTTCTAATGACAAGAAATTGCGATCTCGAATGAAAGGTTTAGTTGGAGACTCATTTGATGATGCCATGGACTGTCTGGGGAATAACTTCGCGGCTTT
Organism: Papaver armeniacum; assembly: GCA_023531295.1. Classification (NCBI taxonomy): domain Eukaryota; kingdom Viridiplantae; phylum Streptophyta; class Magnoliopsida; order Ranunculales; family Papaveraceae; genus Papaver; species Papaver armeniacum. The sequence goes on from JAJJWW010010322.1 coordinate 135,388, forward strand.
AATTCAACAACTTACTCTTCAAAAGGAAGGTAGTCAAATTATTTGACTACCTTAATTCATTTATTTCACAAATTTTTAATTATTCTGAAAATTCCAAAGATCCGTTGTAAGGATCTCTTTTAACCTTTTCTTGTGTGTTTATTATGCAGATTCTGAGAAGAAGCTTCGCGCCGTCATTTCCACTTTAAAATCAGATTATTCCAAAATTCGCAAAGAAAATGGATTACTCGCTTCCTCCCTTGCTCGTTCTCGCGATCGTGTAACGTAGATTTGATTACATGTTCCGATCTGTGAAAAGACATAGATAGTAAAAACCGTCAAAAAGCGCTCGCTCGTCAATTCCCCTCAAAGTTTGAAATCCTCGTGAATGAGATTTACTGTCTAAGTCTCTTGATCCTATACATGTTGATCCTCCGGAAGTAAGTGACGATGAAGTCCCTAATCCTCCGGATAGTGATTATGACTATGAAAGCTGCCAAGATCTCCTAATAAGGAAGTCGTCGATGAAGATCCGAATAGAAAAATTTCGATGAAAGTCCAAAGAATCGGCGAGAACAAAGGTGATGAAAACATTTCTCAAGAAAATCCATCAATCGGCGGATGTGGAGTCGATAAAGACGCTTAGAAAGTCTCAACCACCCTCTCGTATTTGATAATGCAGATGAGAGAGAGTTAAATTCTCTTTGTAATTTGTTAGAATTCCTTTTTGTTTGAATGACTTAACTCTTTTGATTGAGTAATTTCCATATTTCTTTCTTCCTTTCTTAGTTAAGACCACCTTGCGAGCATGTTCGCTCATTGAATCTTTTATTAAGTAAATCCCTCCCAATCAGGGATTTGATTTTAATTCTTCTCATTGCGACAAAGTCGCAGGCCGCCTTTACATTTTCATGCAGAGGCCCATTGACCTTGCCTTATCATTTTTGTGTGGTCTTCCAAGTTAGACCTCCCTAGTTAGAGGTCTTCCCCTGCCACCTTTCATCGCGACAAGATCGCAGGACGTCTTTACACTTGGATGTAAAGACCCATTGATCTTGCCTTATCATTTTCCAAGTATTTTTGCCTCTGCAGGATGTTTTAGTTGCGACAATATGACAGGTCTAAATATCCTTGCGAACATAAAGCCCTCATGACATTGCTGCCTTGCGACGAAATCGCAGACGTCCGTACACTTTCGTGTAAAGACCCATTGATCTCGCCTTACCCTCGCATTAGTATTATTGCCTCTGCAGATCATTGCACAAATATGACAAGCCTAAATTCTCTTGCGAAAACATAGCCTTATGACATTTGCGTCTGCTTTGACACTCCCCCTAATGGAAAGCGTCGCCTTTATCATCTCCCCTGGTTTCCCCTTCAAGGAGGCGAAACATCGGCCATACAAGACTAGCTCCTCCCATCCGGTCCTTAACAACAACCAGTTGTTTTTGCAGCCTCTTGTCCCTTATACCTATATGGTTTATGGTTACAAGACCGCACCCTAAGTGGAGTTTTCTTCGGGCGAGTGCAACATATGCCAAGACTTGCCAAGAATGGCCGTGGTAGGTTCATCCATCCCGGCACTCGGGCTCAACCGTGTACCCTCGGCGCCTTGAGCATACACTCGACTCCTTGGAAGAGACCCTCGGTCGCCCAACCAGGGTATAACCTTATATATATAGTTGGGAATCCAAGGTACCTCTCCCAGATAGGCTTTCATGGGCCCCAAATTTTCATGACTCAGCTTCAGGGAGCGGTGTAACCTTCCCCGAGCCATGTCGAGAGAGATACCCTTATATGACGCACTTTAGGTCTTACATTTGCCTCTTACGAAATGTTATTCGCGAACTAGGGTGTACGCCATAAAGGTTCGTCCCATTCATTCATTCTTTTATTCAATCATTCTTCATCATTTGCTATTTTGTTTATGAGATATTAGCCGAGTCATTCATTTAATCATTCATTATCTCTTGTTGTTTTGTTAAGCCATTCATGGCTTCTTGTTATTCTTGTCGCGAGATCTTCGCGGTATTTCTCTCGCATTTTATTGAATGTCGCAAATATTTTGCGAAGAAGTACTTCATCTTGATTCATTTTTCTTTTCCCATTTTTACGGGTAATACTTCTTTAGATATAATCTATTCCATGGTCTATCCAATTTTTGTCCCACATCTTTTCCTTCGGGATCCATCAATCTATATGCCCCCGTACCAACTACCTCTTTGATGATATAAGGTCCATCCCATTTCTCGCCAACTTGCCTCCACTTTCACGTTGGTATATTGGGGTTTCTCGCAACACCAAGTCTCCCGGGTTGGAACTCACGTATTTTTACACGCTTGTTATATTCTAGCCTTTCACCGATAATTCTCCATGTGTCGCAATGCTTTTTCTCGCTTTTTCTTCCAATTCATCCAACTTGATTAGAATGTTGCCTCGCGCTAAGATTTTTATCCTGCACCTCTTTTTGGTTGTCGAATCACGACTCTCGTTGGGAGTACCGCTTCAACTCCGTAAGTTAAGCAAAAAGGGGACATTCCCGTGGCTTCTCTTCTAGTTGTATTATAAGACCATACCGCATTGGGTACTTGTTCGCACCATCCCCTATTGTGTCCTTCCAACTTTTTCTTCAATATATCGGCAATTGTTTTGTTTGTTGCCTCCGCTTGGCCATTAGCTTGTGGATATAATGGAGTTGATTTTCCACATCTTATCCGAAATGCATTAGCAAGAACTCTATATTTTGCCCTTCAAACCGCTTCCCATTATCGGATACCAATTGTGGGGGATCCCAAATCTGCATATAATATTTTCAAATATGAAAGTAAAAACATCCTTATCGCGAATGTGTTGGACCGCTTTCACCTCCGCCCATTTTGTGAAATAGTCCGTTGCGACAATTAAGTACCTTCTTTGTCCCTTCTCCTAAAAATGGTCCCACAATATCTAAACCCCATTTTCCAAAAGGACACACACTTCTCGAAGAATTTAACGGTGCCTGTGCATGTATCTTCTTCCCGTGTCTTTGACAATCTTCGCATTGCGTCTGGATATTGCTCGCGTCCTCATGCATATATGGCCAATAATATCCTTGCGTCTTTGCCTTATATGCCAAAGATCTCCCGCCGGTATGATTTCGGCATCCCCACTATGCAAAGCATCTTCAATATGGTTTCTCTTTCTTTCCTTGTTAGACATCGAAGTCAAGGTCCATCAAAAGAACGCCGATAAAGCACGCCATCTCGTAATTCATAATTTGTTGCCCGCTCTTTAACTTGTGTGCTTCCAATCTATTTCTTGGTACCTCGCCTTTCATTAAGTACGCGTGAAGTTCTACTCTCCAGTCTTCCTCGCGACATTGCATTTCATCTACCACCATCATTATATCTCTGCTTCTTGTCCCCCTCTTTATTAATTGATGGCGCCTTTAGGTTCGTATTTTGATATTCCTCATAGCTTGGTCCTGTCATCATACTTGATATAAAGGCAAAAGCGTCTGCGAGTCTATTATCTCTCCTTGATATGTGCCTCCATTTTATTTTTGGTATCAAATGACAACACTTCTACAAGCTTCCCGTATTTTGTAGGGATGGATCATTTGTAGCATACTTCTCGTTATCCGACAAATTGCCAATTGCGAGTCCTTTGGTAATCCTCACATTCTCCGTTTCATTTCTATTGCAAATCGTAGAGCATGTATTATAGCTTCGACTCAGACTTCATTATTGGTAGACTCGAATTCCAATCTAAAAGCAAAAGCTAACTTATTGCCTTCTCGGCGAAATCACAACAATTCCCACTCCTTTACCTTCTCCATTTGATGATCCATCCACTAATATTTCCCACCGATCCGGCTCGCTTAACAAGTCTTTTGGATCTCCATGCTCTTCTTCTACATCCATCATTTCATCCACCGCTTCATCTTCCTCCAAAGGAAATTCTCGAAAAAGTCCGACAACCCGTGACTTGGTTGAAGATAATATTTCATATTTGGAGTTTGTAATGGCTTATTTGAGCATTCCATCTTTCGACTCTTCCCGATCTTTTGAATTTTTCATTACCGACTCAATTGGTACCTTTGTTACCACTCTAACAAAGATGTGCTGAAAATATATGCGAAGTTTAAACAACGCATGACTAACGCCAGTGATTAGTTTTTCAATCTTCGAATAATTTCTTTCTATGAAGATTAAAAGTTTTGCTGATATAATAGATTGGTTTTTCTACTCCTCAAGGGCCCGTCGCAGAAACCGCACTTAAGGCATGCGATGTTGTCGCGAGGTATATTAATAATTCCTCTCCGGTTCTCGTCGCATAATGGATATATCCATTAAATGCTCTTTGATCCCTTGTAAAGCCTTTTCACATTCGTCCGTCCACTTAAATTTCGATCCTTTTTCGTAACATGAAAAGTGTTTACACTTAGATGATGACCGCGAGATGAACCTTCCTAGTGATGCTAGTAACCCATTCAGCTTTTGAACATCCTTTACTGTCGCAAAGGCATATCGCGAATCGTTTTTACTTTCTCCCGGTCAACATGTATTCCTTCCTTTGATATAATGTAACCCAAGAACTTCCCCGACGCTACCCGAAGGTACATTTTTTCTCGATTGACTTTGATGTTGAAACGCCTCATTTGTTCAAAAATTTCTTTCAAGTCTCGCACATGATCTTCTCGCTTTTTACTTTTTACTAGCATGTCATCTACGTATACCTCTAGTGTTTTATGTATCCATTCTGCGAATACTTTTTCTACCATCCTTTGATACGTCGCTTTCCAGATTTCGCAAACCAAAAGGCATTTTAGTATAGCAAAGATAATCCTCTTGGAGCGAAGAAAGAAGCAGTGCTCTGGTCTTCTGCGAGAGGAATTTGATTGTAACCTTTGTATCCGTCCAACGATGATACTCTTTCATTCTTACCGATTCAACCAGTCAGTGGAATGTCCGTAATGGAAAACTGTCTTTTAGGGCAAGCTTTATTTAGATCAAGAAAATCAATGCAAATCCTTATTCCTTGTTCTTCTTTGGAACTATAACCATATTCGCTATCCATTCAGATATTTTGCTTGTCTAATAATTCCCGCATCCAAGATCTTTCGCAGCTTCTTCTTCTATCCGAGGGTGATATGTCTGTTGCTATCTTTCTAATTCTTTGTTTGAATGGCTTCACATTTTTATCAATTTCAACTTGTGACAAAGCTACCGATGGATCTATACTGTGCACTTCATCCATATCCCACGCGAAGATATCTTTTTTATAATCCCGCAATAGATCGACGCCCTTCTTTTCTTCATCCGCTCCCATGTTAGTTCCAATCTTTAGCATCTCGGGGTTTTTCCTTAGTTCCAATATTCACTTCTTTGGTTTGCTCGCTCGCCGCGACGTAATCGGCCTTCTGCTCTCCCATAGGAGCTCTGTCCTTTTGGTTCTTTCGCAAGATCATTTTCTTCTCCCGAGATCTCGCTAGGTATGCCTTTTCCTTCCTTCGCTCTTATCATGTAAACTCCGAATTCTTCTTCTTTCTTAGCCGCCCTTTGCCATCTTTTTGCGATACTTTGATATACTCTTTCGCTTGTTTACTTGTTCTTCGCAACACTTTACTTCATTTTGATAATATATTCTTCCTTTGGCAAAGATCCCTTTGATCTCACCGATTCCGGCTGGTGTAGGAAATTTGATACATTGATGAAGCGTCGACGCCACAAATTTTTATTGCATGTACCCATGGTCTTCCTAGTAATATGTTATACGGTGATTCCATATCCACTACACTCAACGTCACCGAGTTTCATTCCTCCTAACGAATACGTATTTCTATCTCCCCTTTAACTTTTGTTATAGATTTACCAAAACCTTGAATATTGTATGCCGCGAAAATCATATCTTCGTCTTTATATCCCAGCCTTTTGTAAGCATGATAAAACATGATGTTCACCACTTCGTATCAATTAAAACTCCATTCACTACCCATGTTTTCACCGTGTTCTCTAATTCCTCTCCTTCCTTATACGCGTTTATTGCGATCACAAGTGAGATGCGTGATCCAAATTTTCTTTGGATATTTCCCCGCCGTGAATGTTATCTCTTGCTTTTCCCAATCCTTCAAAGGTGATGTTATTTCTCTATCCGTAATCTTCTTTCCTTCAAAATCTCGTTTGTGTATTCTTCCTCCGATATTTTCATGAAATTCGCTAATCATTACTCTTGTATCTTGTGCCGCATGCCATATCTTTTTCATCCGATTTAAGATTTTCCTTTCTCATTTTCCCGATTCAAACAACTTTAATTACAATCCTCTCTCTTTTACAAATGATCTTCCCTGCTTTAGCGCATATGTAGTGCAGATTTCCCACACTACATCCCTTACTCAATTTTGCTTAATTAATCCCTTGAAAGGTATAAGATCGAGAATATTTATTGATTGAGTTCATGAAGTGTTTACACAGGAAAATAGAATTACACTTAGAAATTAAAACACTTTTAAACTTTCTCTCTCCTATTGACTTGCCTAACAATTCCCAAAAGATCTCTCCCCTTCAATGCACTCATTTAGCCCTTTATATAGGGTAATACATAGTGGATGACGCCTAAGTTATCCTTTATTTTCTTGGAATATCTCTAAGTGTCGTAAAATGCACAAATACTCATTCTCGCGACACTTCTTACCCCTCGCCAGGTTTCATGTCTTCCAATTGTTTTGTTTACCATTAATCATTGCGTCATTTATTTTAGCTATCTGCGACTGCCTCGCGACACCGTCGTTTATTAATCCCGCGAGCCTTGTACGTTGCGATATTATGATCCTACAAAAATGGTAAGGTTGAATATGAAATTATAGCAATTAGAGAGGAATTCATAAAAATTCGTATTTTGATTATCAAGACCTGAGATTGAGAATGCCCATTTATAAAGAAGATGTTTGTTTTTTATATTAAGTTTATAATGTGTTTAATGAGTTTACATGGTGTTGAATTAAGAAAGCGACTCTTTTTTCTTATAGTATATATTCATTCTGATGTAATCTTAGGTTAGCTAAATATGCGTTATGGAATATCTTTTACAGCTTCAGTTCAGCGTATGTTCTAAGTACATTGGAAGACTCATTTCTCGGCTTCCTTTGACCCAAACTGTAGCTCTTTATCTTTGGATCTTTTTGTTGGGAATTATGGTCATGGAGTGCATGGTGCCTCAACACTTTATGATAAAATTATAGTTCATGTTTCTCTTTTGTTTTAATATTGAAGATGTATGCATAATTTTTTGCTTGATGTAATGAAGTAAAAGCATATCTATGTCAGATCCGCAGTGACATAGTTGTCTTATTTGTGTTAGCTTAGGTTCTGAAGAGAGTTGAATTTTTTGTCGGTATCCAGAGGATTTTGGATTTGCTGGAAAGGGCTAGGGTGTGATTACATATTATCAGGTGGCCGTAGAGGAGGCTGACAAGATGTTAGATATGGATTTCTAGCCACAAATAAGACATATCCCCACGAGGTGCTAGCCAGACCATGCGATTTCATGTCACCTTTCCAATAGAGATACATGTCAGTCTATGTGTTTATTAAGTTCCCTTATTTGGCGTAACTTTTAATTTAATCTGTGCGTAGAAACATTTTAGATATTGAGGTACTTCACCTATCCGATTATATAAATGCTTCTAACAAAAATATATTTGTATGTATCTGCATATATAGCAACTTTAGTAGATCTACTTCTATTCTATACCTAGAATTCTAAGACTACAGAATATATATCAACCATGACAGGACCTTCTCCGCGCCTAGCATAAAAATTTGATGTGATATTCTTAACTACATGTGAAAAACGCAGACGACCTTGGCAATTTAGTTCGCAGTCAATATATTGATTATTAATGCTATAGCAGAACTTCCTCCATTATGCACTTCATTTCTTATTTCAAATACATCTGATCGTAATTTACTAATTAGTAATTTGATATAGATAATGACTCAACTTCAATTTATGTTATATTGTAAATTTTGGCATTGTGAAGCATAGGAGGTTTGTTATCTGCTACCAGCTTTTATTTGATTTTATAACTAAGTTGTGCTGGTTAACAAAGTTTTTTCTTTTATGCAGGCATCCACGACGTTTTTTCTTTTATGCAGGCATCCCCGACATTTTGTTCATATTCTTATCTCATCCATTCCAACAAAATTTGTTCTGTCATGATGCTGTGAACAACCAGCTTGTACAAGTGAGTGTGTTTGAACTTTGTTGTTGTTGATGCTGTTAAGATAGTGTTTGTAGACGGTTTTTCATTGAGATTTTCAAACTGATACAATTTTCAATCCTTGGCACCAGTTGGACGTAACTTTGTTTCCTCAAAACTTAGGAATTCTGTTAAGTAGTTGTTGAAAGAATACAACAAGTGACTGTTGACACCATGTATTCCCTTAGAATTTGATACTTAGACAAAAAAAAAGTTTGGTACTTGGATAAATTTCAGTTCTTTTGTTATATGAATCTGCTATGAATTGAATGAATGTGATACGAATAGATTGAAGAAATTATTATTGAGTGTGGATGATGAATGTATTGAAAGGTGTATGCAGGGTATTGAATTTAGAATTCCGGCTTATTTTCGGCAGAAAATGAACTTCCAGTCAGCCTTGACCTAGTCAAGGTTGACTGGCAGTAATTTTTTTGTTGTTACAAAAAAACTCGTAACGGTTGTAAACTGTTTCAACTTGCCACGTAGTAACGGCTCCTGCATGTTACTAATTTGCCACGTACTAACGGCTCGAAGATGTTACGACCACGTTGTTACAAAAAAAATCGTAACGGCCCTGAGCTGTTACTATGTGTCAATTCGTAGCGGCTCTCAGTTGTTACTAAGGCCGTTACAACCAAAATTCGTAACAACCCCATTGCCGTTACAAAAAAAATATAACACCCCTTTTTGTAACAGGCAAGAGCCGTTACAACTCGTTTTAGTAACGGCTCAGTTCTGTTTCTAATCTCATAATTTGGTGTAGTGTCATACGCATTTTTGTTAGAGTCATGTAGATAATCTTGCAGGATTATGTAACCTTGATTTGCATTGATGCATATAGATATATCGGCTAACTTGGTCTAGTTCCTGTGGATGAAAATCAAAGAGAGTGGACATTGATAATTTTGTATTGAATTTGTTTATTGTGGGTTTTTTGACTCAAGTCGGAAATTTATTCTGACATTTATATCTAATATTATAGGATTGATATTGGAGTTCATGTTTAGAGGAAAGGATTTAACCTTTGAGATTCATCTAGGAAGATTTCCATATGTATCTTGACATGCCTGTATATACATCAGCATTTATGTTGGCTTAAACTCTGGTTGAGTGTTAATATGATTGTTCATTCATTTTTGTTATCTCGATCTTGGCATATGATAGAAATTTTGGGTAAACTCATGACATATGATAGCATTAGAAGCTAGAATTCAGATGTCTTAAATCACTGATTCACAGAATCTATAGACGATGCCGTTCTTTGTCTCAATAGATTCATAAGTGACAAACTAAATTGTGTTGCTATGCTTATAGTATTAGAACTTTGCTTGTTTTTGTAGTCCATTTCTTGTCCCCGTCTGATAAATTTAAATTCTTATTTTCGTGGGTAGTGCTCTTTCTTTTCTCTTTATTTCATTACGGTGTTTTGCTCAATCTAATGTCGACAACCAACTGAAAGATGATTGCTTGTCTACTGCCACAACTGCTGCATGCCCTTTTATCCAGACAATGATTTTGATGTCCTGCCGAATTATTGGTCATGATTGCCTCTCCTCCGTGTTAGCTATCACGTTTGGCATTTTGTGATTTATCCTATACTTTTTCGTTGAACTTGCAACCTGTTCTCTGTTCCTGCTTGCGATTGATGGTAGCTTTCAACGTTGATCCCTTCTCTTGTGTCTTTAGTAAACGAAGGAATAGATGGTGAAGTCTTGCCTTCAACTTCGTGTTGAAGTTTTCTGGTATTTAAGCTTGAAATTGAAATATAATTTTAGCTTTTGAAGTTGTCGATTGGAACTAGGTGATTTTCGATAGTTTAAGTTGTAAACTGTTAGGCAGTTTTTAGTACAAATTCAGTTATAAAGTTATTATCAATTTAATTTTTTATCAATGATTATGATTCAGCTTTTATTTTTAATTTCAGCTGAATCAGCTTTTGATTCAACTTTTATTTTTAAATTCAGCTGAATCAGCTTTTGATTCAGCTAATCAATTTCATTTTTTTAATAAAATATGTTCAATATAAACGGCTGGTTTTATCAGTAATATTGAAAGGCTTTTCATCTGAAAGGATTTATGGGCTCTCAGAAACAGTCATTTTGAGAAATAAGACTACAAATTTAGGGCCTCAAATTACCACGATTTTTTGTGTTTGTAAGGCTTTTTCTGGTAGACTTTTTATTTTGATTTTCCACTAGTGGTCATCTCAGTAGGCAATTTTATGTTGGCATTGGGTTCATGAATACACTTTGCTTCCTGTTAATTGCAACCCCAACAATCCTACCTGTGATCTTAGCAAATAATGCACTAAATCTAAGAAGGAATTGTTAGAGAAAATAAGTTTTAACATGTTTTTATGGTCTTGGTTTGGATTTGATTTTGTGACCAATGGGTCGCCAAGGATGTTTACTCATTTCCCTTATGAAATGGAACCTTTAGTCCCACATTGGATTTACCAAAGGTGGATGTCCTCTAGTTGTCAATACGGGTGGGCGGTAAACAATACATGTTACTGCTAAGGCTTAGGCTTAGGGCCCGGGCTCGTGCCTGCGCCGTGAAAATACGACAACCAAGGACTATTCCTTTGGTTAAAATTGTTTTGAATTATTCTTAAGGAAAAATTAAAACGAACCTTGTAGTTTTCACAAAAAAGAATACTATCTTGAAGGCAAAAAGTTATGGGCTAATATTAAACAACATCAGTAAGCCCATGATAAGGAGTAAATGTAGTGTACGTCTTACATAGTGTTTTTTTGTGTCTTCTCAATTCAATTAATTCACGTTCTAAAGTTAACTGGTAAGTATTATTCACTTTTTATGAAATAAAGAAGATTCAAAAGTGTGGAGAAAGAAAAGAAGAGAGAACTTTATTTATGTGTGTGTAGTTACATAGTTTTAACTCCTATTTATATGGATATAAGACTTAGTACCCAAGTATATGGACACCCTAATCTTAGGCACAAGGACATCTTAGTTAATAAATTTATGTTTATAACACTCCCCCTAATGACCACTGTGTCTAAACCATCATGATATAAAGGAAAATTCAAAAGAGAAAACTTGGCATGTAAAGACTTAAAATAGTGTTGATAAATATGTTGCCTTGTTAAAATGAAGGAAAACACATTGGGGAAAACCTTGACGAAAAAAAAAGAGAGTATAACACGGTAAGTCTAGTAAATGCACCTTTGATGATGGCACTTCCCTTGATGAGTACTTCAATCAAATCTTGTCTTGCAAATCTTTGAGTTGAGACTTTCCAATTTTGATGAACAAATTTCTTGACTGCTGGAGATACCAATGCTTTGGTGAAAAGGTATGCTAGTTGATGTAGTCTTCTTTAATGTTTCACAAGAGGTATTTTCCTAGAATAATAATGTTCTCGAGTCTTTGTGCTTCTTTAAACACATTGAGAAACTATGTCATGAATCCTAATTTCTCAGAGATGATCTGCAGAAGTAGTTGATGAGGTTTCTTCAACAAAGTGCCAAATACGAGAACATTACTATATGTGAATAAAAACCATATTCTTAACAAAATCTTGTGTGTTGTTGAATTAGTTTACTTCCGCATTATATTATTTATCTTTAATGAAAGTAAATATACTTGTATGTTAATCCACTTGGTAATATTCCATAGTTAATTCGGTCAAGCACGTAGACTACATATACCAAGTTACATCTCATTGAAGTAATTCTTTGGCCATTATTTTTTTGGTAGAATTACACAAGGTGTGTCTATATAGGTTGATACGAAAGATCGTAGTGTACTTGGCACCCTCGTCATTTTAGTATATTTTGCTCGTTAGGTCCTGTATAACATCAAGCAAAAAGTTAAATTAAACTAGCATATATAAATAAAATAATAGATAATCCTTGACGTATTCAACAAAAACTTCTAACGCTTTAGCTGATTTTCAGACGAGCTACTATTCACCTCTTATTATTAACCAATAAGATATAATTTTGCAAACGTGACAAGTCTTGTTACAACATGAACAAAACCCTTCTTTAGTTAATAAGGATGATGATATAATATCAATATGATAAATGTGGTAAAAAAAATGTTTTTGTTTTGTTATGAACTATATGCATAATTTATGTAAAGGTGTAGATGTAGATGTGATTAGATTAACAAATAAGAAAAGGATATAGCCTGATTATAATGAATCAAGATACGATAAAAAAAATCACAAGTATTATTTTCATATACATCAATACGTTCACCTATTATTCTGGTAGCATCTTCGAATGCAACTGCAAATTCTGTTTTTTCCGGTGATGGTGAAAGGTAGCTTGGATCATGCCCAAACGAAAGTTTGCAAATAGTATTTAAACTAAACCTTTGGAAAATATATTGAAGATCAAGATCAAAATTATTTTCAGTTGTCATTGGGAAAACGTGAATCAATTGATGGAATATATCGATCTTAACAACTTCTTCGACGAACTTACGAAATGATGTGGAGTTGAATTCATGACTTCGCATTTGTCTCTAGAACTTCAAGGTATCATCTATATTGATTATTCATTTCCAAAGAAATCATTGAAGATGTCTTTGAGCACTCTACCTTTTGGGTAGTTGGAGAAGTGAGAGTTGACAATGTATTTAATGTTTGGAGGATAAGCAGTGAAAACCGTACAAGTATTGGGGTATCGGATCACGTATGTGTTTGTTGGGCATACAACAATAAGCTCTGTCGCCCACTGATTATGTCGGTCTCTATTAGCAACAAGGGCGAAAGATGAACCAATTAACGAGTATGATTTTGGAAATATATAAGTTAAAGATGATGAAGACTTTGTGTTATAGAAGAAGCATAGGAAGATGGAGAAAATGAGGAAGATATACATAAACCATGAGACTAAAATCCCGAGGTCTACCATGCTACACAAATGAACTGAAAAATTAGCTTTAAATTTAGATGTAAAGAAGAAAAAAACCTTAATTAAAATAAAAGGATTTAGTTTTTATAAAAACAAAGAAAAAGATCAATTATATTCTTTAAAAAAAAAAGAAGAAGAAGATAAGTCGATCGTAAGCTTAGTTAATAGAACTACATGTTGATCATGTGCTATGAAATAAAGAAGAGATAAAAGTAAAGAAATATAAGAAGAGAGAATTATATTCATGCGCGTATAATAATTACATAGTCTTAAGCCTCCATTTATATGGGCAGAAGACTTAATACGTATATGAAAACCTTAATCTTAGACACAAGGGATCTTAGTCATTAAAATTAGATTTATAACAAATTTTTTTATTTTATTTTATAATTTTTGTATTTTGTATTTTCTTTTGATTGCTTTTTGTCAATATTAGAAAATTTAGACATAAATGATTTTCAAAAATTGATTGATGAGTTTGCTAACAATCACTTTTGAAAGTTCTTTTTAATTATTAGAAATCGAATCTTCGAAAGTTGATAACTTCAATTTTTACGCGGGGATACAAGTAGCATTATAATTTCTAAAGGAAAAACAATATAATTGATATAAACTCTTTTATTTTAGTATTATAAGTAAAATTTATCATGAAACCATATAGTTTATCTTTATAGGAAAAAAAGTCTGTCAATAAGGCGTTCTAGACGTTCTCCGCCGACGGCCCTGCGGTATGCCATGTTCGCTTTCTACAATCATCTTAGGATCATTGCAGAATCATATTCTACTTTTTTTATCAAAAAAAAAATCATATTCTCCTTTTGTCGTCTCTACTAGAATGAGTTATGTTGCTCCAATCTCTCCTCACTTGGAGTTTCCGACTTTCTTGAGTAGTTTGGTTTCTTCAATTGGAGTCATTCGAATGAGTTATAGTACACCAAGGTATGTCCTTGTTGTTTATGCTCCCTCTGTTAATAATAATCTTCTTGAATGGTTAACAAACGGGTATACGTGAAGGATGTTATAACCGATAGATCAATAATCTTCGACTATGTGGTGTTCAGATCTCTTCTCTCGATTACAACTACTTAAAATGTGCATTCTAGACTACATATATACTTCATCAAATTAAAAGCACAAACTTATGGAGAGTTTCCGGAACATTACATCCATATCAATAAAAATGTTGTTCGGTCGGTAGCCTTGTTAGGTTCCAAATGTAATCCTCCTGAGGGCATCATAGGATTGGCTATCGGGTATACAAATAATGTCGTTGTTGCAGCAGATGTACTACCGAACACCTCTGAAGGAATCACTAACGGGATACCATGCCCATGCCCAGTTACAGGGATACATGGAGTTACAAAGTTAGTAGATTTGGAATTCAACCTGCATCTCTTGATAGTCCCCCAGGTGCATACATTTTTGGCAAAGGATATAACACTATATACACTAGTACCCTCGCAGAGTGCATATCCCAAAGTAAAATTAACTCTGTTTTTTGCTATAGTCTCATGCCTCCCCCCGGAATTAACAAAGCGAAACCTCTGTTTTGGCCAAAAGAAGTTGCCCGGATTTTTTCACACAAGTTAAACCTTAAGTTGCCTGAAGATCTGGAAACAATACCTTTTTGTTCGATAATATCTTTCTTCTTGAAGTGCTTTGAGATATTATTTCTTTACCCAAAGTTTGATATAGCCTGCTATTACTAGGGATATGGCAAGGATAGAAAAAAACCATTTGGGAAATGACATGGTCTGATCCGACAAAAAAAAAAAGGTCACCAATGTATGAATTGGCCTGGAATAATTGGGGTATATTGATGTTCGTAGGTAATCAAATTAATTAATGTTTCCACCAAATTAAAAATAATATAATGGAAGTCAAGTTCGCTCCTACGAGGAGCAAGAGATTCTAGTTGTAAAAATTGTCACGTAAAGGGGGGTGTAAAAAGCAAAAGAAAATAAGCAAAGCAATTAAAAAGATAAAGTTGAAAGCAATAAGAGAGACAAGATCAAGGAATCATTCTTCGTTTAAAACAATGATTAAAGTTATGTTCTTTTCTACTTGTTATTAGTCACATTATCACCAACCGTAGGATAGCAGTCCGCTTAGCTAGCCCCAAAACTCCTAATTTCACTCGAGTAACAGTCCGCTTTAGTTATGATTCTATTCAAAAGAACCACCCCGAGGTTCGCTTTACAAGATGTAATTCCCTAATGCATTAAGATCTATGAATTTAGGTTTAGTACTAGTAGTTAAACACCTGTTCGCTTGGTCCACTTTCTAGTTGTTTTTACACACAATCGCTCCACGGAATCCCTCCGCAAGGTCTCGTGTTTTCTACTTGTGTAAAGTGTCGAGAACGATTACGTATTCCCTAACTTATACTAGATATAGATCAATTAAAAATCAATTTAGCGTGCACTCCAAACAATCTATCAATCAATCATGAATGAATAAACATTCCTATTAGTAAAAACAATCGATAATCATGTGAAAAATCTCAAGATAGAATTGAAAACAAAAACTCAAATCATGTTAAGAACTAGAATTCATCCTCAATCAATAATAAAATTAGCTACTCATGTTTTTGAAATTCACACAAATAATAATTAAAAGGAGAATTTTCAAGAGTTCACACAAATAATTAAAAAGAAGAATTTTCAAAAAGCTATCAAACACACAAGTGTTGTGTGTAGAGAGGTGTGTAAAAGATGTAGAAAACTTCTATTTATAGGCTTCAATATTCTCCAAATCTTCCAAGGAATAGAATCCTTTTCCTTTATCAATTCAATTTCCAAATCCAAGCTTTCTCAACTCTTTCCACCTTCTCTTTCCAAATTTGAGCCCAATTCTCCATCCAATTCCTAGTCCAAGTCTTCACACCCATGAGAGAAGTCCATAGAAAATTCTGGAATTTTTGGTCGCCGGAAATCTGGTATTATGGCCGGAATCCGGCCGGAATTGTCCCCGGAAAACGGCTCCGGTGACCGGCAAAGTCCGCCCGGTCACCGGTCAACGGGCCTGGACGGTTTCGGGTCAACGGTCAACTCGTTGGGCCGAGTCAAACCGATTCGGGTTCATGAGTCGTAACCGTCAGTCCGAGTTAGACCCAAGTCGACTCGCCTGAGCCGATGAACTTGGCCTTGGGCAATTGCACTTGGACAGACTTGAAGCACAATCATTGTGCTTCAGCCATCATGTTCGCCCAAGATGGCTAAACACCCAACAAAACACAACCCCTGAATTCCTTCCCTCAGAACCATTCAATTCTGCCAACACCCGCCTCGATTCATGCCTTGTTCTTCAATTCCTAATTCCACCAACAGGTTCCTCTCTGCCGCAACAACAGCCCAACCACTCAACCTTCTCAAGCCAGCCAACCAAGACCTCTAGACCGCCCATTCAACTCCATTCCCATTAACATCTCACCACAATCCAAGCACTACAACTCTAGCTTGGTTTCACCCGCAAAACTTGTTTCCGCGTCCGCCAACTCTATCTCAGCTCCATAGCTCAGTTCACGCTCCAAAGAATCACCGAGAAGCACAACAACAAAGATGCACGCTTCATCTCACCGCAATATCTCAAATCCCAGCCAACACATCACACCATTCTCGCACACCTCAATCACCACAAACCAACATCGTCACCTTTAACATCCATCTACTTGAGCCGCTACTACACGTAGCCTAACCTCCATTCTAACTCTAGCCATTGCCCCACCAGAGGCAAATCACCATCAGTATTCAAACAAAGCCATTTCACCGCAAATATCAATCCATTGTTCCCGTGAACCAAAAGACTTATAAAACCCCCATTCAGCAACAACCACCTGCTATCTCCACCTCGAGTATCAACATCAACACTTCCCTCAGCTTTAATACTCGCACAAAACCAGTTTTTTAGTTCAAGGCTATCGTATGACTTCGGACCATTGCATCAACTCTGCCACCTCCACAGCCTCATACCCATTTGTAACTCCACCAAACTCCGATCCAAGCCAAATAATCCAGGCTCACTTGCACACCGGCAGCCTTCGCCCAAAGCCTCAACATTGTGGCCTCTCCACCGCTTCAATCATTTGCCATTACCAAAGCAACACAACCCAATCTCAAACTGCCCCGCATAATATTCCTACACATGCATCTATGAGCCGCAATGCAACCCGCAAGTCCATTAACTTAATTTCGCCTCAATCATTTGCCATTGCCTTGAGCTCACAAACATCCATGGAAACAACATCTTTGAGTTGCGCACTGCCCTGTTCTGCAACACAGCCAATCCGCAGCTTCAACTAATGCCACTTCTTCACCGCCAGCCTTTTAAACAACTTCACTCCATACTACACAAATCTGGTCGAGCACCATCGAACCATTCATTGAAAGCCAACTACAGCCTGCATATCCGCAATGCCCTTCAACAACTAATTCGACCGCAATCGCGACATCTCGCTCAGCCTTCCCTTCGCTTCTCGCCATTACCGGCCCAGCTTCCATCCCGGCTCGCAACACAATCCACAAACCCCATAAAACAAGTCGAGCCCTTAACAATTCAAGCTCAACCCATCTTTGTTCTTCATCGCTTCACGCTAACAACACCCCACTCTAGCAATTCGAATCAAACCCACTTTCAATCTCTATCAATTCCTTCAATCCACCATCAGCAGATACTCCATCTCCTTGTCTCGACTTCATATGTTCACGCATTCATCCCATTTCCAACAAACCCATTTCACCGAGCTTCAAAATGCATAGAACCCATTTTCTTCCTCCAAACAACGAACCACCTTCATCTCCAACACCCTCACTTCTTCTCACCGAGTTGATCTCTGTCAATAGCAATCAATCCCATCTCCATCTTCATTCGGTTTTCGTGAGATAGTAAACCCTAACTTCTCCATCGATCAAAGATCGTGTCTTGTCGATTTCCTTGATTTGATATCATTCCGCACCAAACCCTAACTGATCTCTCCTTAATCTTCATCTCCTCAACCTTTTTCAATTTCAGAGAATGATATGAATGAGATAAGAAAAATCCTCTCTCTCGATTTAGTTTTAGATAAGGCCGGATATTGACACGGTCACCCCCGATAAGGGTCCGCTCAACCGGTTACCCAACCTCTGATGGACTGTATTTAGTATTTCTCCAAGAAGAGTTGCCCCTTAATCATTACTGAGCTCCGGATAGTGTTCGCCCATAAATGACTATTTTGCCCTTGTGGCTCAAATAGAGTAATTTCTTCTTCTTTTCCCGTGCGACTCCAAAGTAGCTATAAAACTCAAAACAAGCGTAAAATACATAATTTACAAGAAAAATAGCAAAGAAAGCATAAACAATAGATAGTAAATTAGGATGTATTCTACACCCTATCAGTTATCTATTTTCTTTTTATCATATTATTGTAGCAGTACCTACTTTCAGTCTTTATCTGTTGGGTTTTTGATTGGATAAAAATGTGTTCCCTATTCATAGTAGATAATGGTTTATGTGAGTCTAAAGTTGCTTCTAGAGTGCTGATATTAAGTGTTCGTGTTTTTTGGCTAGTGTGAATGTGTGAGTCATGCGAATCTTGTAGTCGTGCTCATATATAAGACACGTCTATTATCCTGTGTAAAGACTAAGTAGAGTCTTACTTATTCACTATTTCAAGTTTGTTTCGGTGATTGATTGAATGAGATTCACTTTCAGTTGTCATGTAATAAGTATAATCAGTCTTTACAGCCTAGTTAGTAATCCATCGTATAATTCACGAATGATTCGCGTTATTCTTTACTTCAAGTTTGTTTCAGTAATTGATTGAATGAGATTCACTTTCAGTTGTCATGTAATAAGGCTAGTTGGTTGTTTCATATTAATTTGTGGAGCATATGTCATGTAGCTTCTTTTAGAGGTTGTTACTTTTATAAAAATTGTAGTGGATATTCAAAATGTTTTTAGATTTTTTCCACGGTACATAATAAGTCTGATTTCAAGTCTTTTTATTATTATTTTTTTCCCTATGGTATCCATTTGGAAATTGCATGAGTGTCACGGTCTATAAGGTTACCTAGATTGGGATTAAAACCATCTATTATAGCATAGCTCGGTTGAACTCACCAAGCGTTGATATGTCAAGTTTGGTTGTCATATTTTAGTATCAAAACACATCTAGAGTCAACTTCGTTTAGGTTAGACTAGAAATTTGGTAGGCCTTAAGATGGGTAAATAAATTGGCCTACGGTGATACCGTAAGAGTGCACGGCGTCTATTGGAGACGCTAGTACGGGTCGATCCACGTGAGACGAGGGGTGCTTTCAATGATCTATGGCTATGCTAAACTGACTTCAAGTGGTAACAAGTGACAACAGATGTTTGTTTTGCCGATATGGCTGAATTGAAATGTATTGAACCTAAGCTAAGGCAGAAAAGGTTGTAAACAAGTTATTGAGGACTAGGGTGTCGAATCCACCTTCTAATCCCAGCTAAGTCAGCTCAATGTTTGATAAAGTTCTTGTACCTTGTCATGGCAATTCTGCCATTCATCCAGGGTCATCAATGGGTGGTTTACTATCAACTAAAGCGATTACTAATTCCTAGTATTAGCTGTCTTATCATAGTACAACTAATCACAAATCAGTTTTACTCCTTAGATGATCAAACTTACCCTAAGATGGATATCTAATCGCAATTAGAGTATCTCTCCCAAGCACTAGCTGTCTTCTCAGGGCACAACTAGTCTGAGGATCAATCACAGGCAATGAAGTATGAATTGCAACACACATAACATGGAAATAATCTGACTACAGTGGATGCATGACATACACTGTGAAAGTAACATGCTGAGGTGTTAAGATTAAATGTATCCTAAGCATTAATGCACAATCAAGAACGATTCCAAATTATGTGAACAACTCTTGGCAATGATTTTGGGTTTCATCTCAACCCTAGCCAAATGTAATTAAAACATTAAGAACATAATTAAACTACAAGTTAACCCTAATTGACCGCACTGGCTAATCCAGGCGTGGTTCTAACATCCACCAACACTACCTATTTATACATGCAAATAAAAGTTCTCAAATCCTAATTCTCAAAATCGAGATAAATCAAACATACTCTCTCACCCACGTCGCTCCCTCACTTGTTTGCTCCCTCTGATTAATCGGCTCTGATTGATGTTGCTCCCTCTGCTCGAGAAACCCTAACCCTAACTTTCTCTATCTCGATCTTAGCTCCTAGGGAAGAAGATATGAACTAGGTAGAGAGACGTTAGGGGATGGTGGAGATGGTAGTACTGGTGGTTGTGGCAGGAGATGGTGGAGATGGCGTTGCAGAGTTTGGTCGGGGAAGAGGAGGTGGAGCTCTGCAAGCTCTGTCGGGAGAGAAGAAGAAAGGAAAGGGAAAGAGAAGAAAGAGATTAGGGTTTTTGGTCGATAGGTGTGTATATAGGGGGATGCGGTGTTGAGCGGATGTATCGATATTTGATGAGCAAGACGAAGCGAGCGTTGGATCTTGCGGGGAGATCCTGGAACGGTCGAGGGAGAACTGAGGCGATTTGCCGTTGGGCGAGTGCATCAAAGAACGATGTGTGGGAGGAGCGACCGTTGGATGTGGCGAGTGAAGATCTTAACGGCTCGGGATGAGCGGGTTCGGATCCGGTCGTGGGTAGCTCTAGCCCATGTCTTGTAGATGAGTTGCTACTTGTTGGGTTGCAACTGTTTTCGCGCGCGGCTTTGGCTTTCTGCTCCATAGATGCTCGACTCAATTCTTCGCTCTTTGGCTCCTCAATTCCTCCGAACTTTATTTACTACCTAAAAACACAAAATTAATTAATACAAATATTTATTCTTAAAAACAAGAAAAAACGTTGAATATGGGATAATATCTAATTTATAAGCACAAAAGATGAGTAAAATGCCAATAAAAAGGTGTATAAATATGCACTATTTGGCACTCATCAAATACCCCCAAACTCGAATTTTACTTGTCCTCAAGTGAAACGTAAATTAAGAAATCCTAACTATACCCCCCGTCAGCAGTCTCTCGAATGCATATAGCGTATGCACTAAGCCTTTTAAACCCCTAGGTGTCCCTAGTGGACGAGTTGTAGTCTCGTGAGTGTTTACAAGAGGTGTACCCACAAACCTTCTCCAACTTCAGAGTGTAAAAGAGTCTCAAGCCTCCAAGAAGCTATGAGGACATAGAGTTTCGCATGCTAGTAAGTTAGAACTATCGAAGAACGCATTCTCATCCTTAAGTGCCGAGCGAGAAGTAACCATACCATATGAAAGAATTCGGATTCGATTGTGATCATAAGTCTCAACTTCGCCTCACCATTAGGTTTTTATGATAATTGCACTCAAAAAAGATCGCTTTTTAGTCTCTCATGTGCAGGAAGGAATAAAGAGAGAAAATCGCACACGTTGTAGGTAAGAAGGATAACCTTCCGAAATAAAAATCTGGAGACTCCACAAAAGTGTGGACAAAAAGAATCTTTTTCTAATGATCTCTAAGAAAGGAAAATCAACCATTAGTAAGGGGTGGGAGTACTCACTCACTTCTCACCCGATCGGCAATTAATATCACTCTCTCATAAGAACCATGAAACGTCTTTCAATCTTCGGTCTTCTGCCTTCAATTGTTGATGATTTTAACTTCTAAACTTCACAAAACTTGACAATTTTTAACTTTTCTACTCAAATTCTTGTTGTTTGGATTTTTCTTTTGAACTCTTCTTTACCATGGTGGTAGCAAAAATAAGAAAATAAACTACAATATATTTTTTTGATTTTTTGATTTTTTTTTTGATTTTTTTTTTTTTTTTTTTACATTACAATAAGTGAAAATAAAAATACAAATAATGAAACAACTAACTCCATGGACAAAGGACTTTATAACTCAATTTTTCCACAACTTGTATTGTCTTGATTTTATAAATTTTATTAATTCTCATCCTATTTTCTTTTTTTTGTTGCACATAAACCTTGGACTATATCAATTTTTCTTTCAATATTCCCGATGTCGCTCCGTTTGGTCGACGATGATGTGTTTCTATGGGTCTTGTCGATTGAGAGAGAGAATGATGCTAACTACAAATCGGTATTTAGAAGGAGTTTTCATCTTTAGACGTCACCCTCATGATTGACAAAAACTAGCACTCAAGAGATCAAAAGTAGTGCTGAAAATGGTGCGAAGTTGGGTAGCTCACCATTCCTACCCGGAATTTACGTAAGGTGACACACACTCTAACAGCTTTTCTAGAAAGTTGTAAAAATTTGAAGGTTGGTGCCTCACTTGATGTAAAATTGGGTAGTCTCCACTATGGGTGATCACAATTCTACTACCGAATATCTAAACAGCACCTAATTCGCCCTCCGGTATGGTTAAATCCAACTTTAACGCTCTAATCAACTAAGGAACCCGATTGTGTTCTCCCAAGACTTCTAACTTTTGTTATTTCGGTCGATTGTCTATGTAAACATAGCTAGAAGCATGCTAGTGACTCTAAAATCTCTAAAAGTTGGAGGTTTTTATTTGCAAAAAGTTTTTTTTTTTTTTTTTTTTTTTCTCAAGATAAAAGGTAAAATAAAAGACTAAAACTCTAAATGCAAATTCAAATGCACCCCCAAACCTAAATCGAACATTGTCCTCAATGTGTCTTCATATAGAAAAATTTAAACAAGTCACATACCGAGAGAACTATGCTGATAAGAGAAAAGGGAAGAGATTACCTGGATGTCAGGCGGGAGCAAGGTTGAGCTTCATTCGTCAAGGCAAACTCCAACATTCTCGTGGGGAGATCATATCGGATTAGCATAATATATGTGCAAGAAGACTCAACCGAATCAAGAAAAGAAAAATTTAACAAGTCCTACGAAAATTTATATACAAAAAATTACTAACAATCTAAAAGTTGAGGGTCAACCCAAAAGATAATGTACGTAAACATAGAACATGAAAATGGGATTTGGTTTATGTGGGAATTTGGTTTATTGGGATTTGGTTTATTTGGGTTTTTGGTTTGTTTGGGTTTTGGTTTGTTGGGAAAATACAGCCCAGTGGAACTGTGGGCTCTGTTTGGTTTATGTGGGCTTGTTGTTTGGTTTTGTAGGAAGCCCAGGTTGTGTGCAAAGCCTAGGTTTTGTGGGCTCAATTGGTTGCACAGCCCAGCTAATAGGTTTAGCCTAAGCAGCCCAGTGAGAAAGCTCAGCTAATGGTGCTTGTGTTCTTGTGGGCTCAGTTTGGTGTAAGCCCAGCTCCAGCCCAGCAGTGTAAATGTTCAACCCAGGTTATGGGCAGTGGGCTTAAAGCTTTGTGCTCAGCCCAGAAGATGGGGCTTAGTCTATCAGTTGGCAACTCAGCCGTAGGTGTATGCCACTCACACAATTTCACAATTTTAAGCACAGAGAAGTGCTTGCCGAGTTCACCCTTGGCTTGGCAAGCCTGTGCACACATTGTATGCAGGTCACAAGGCAGACAGCTTGTACAGGGCAAGCTTAGAGGCTTACACAGTTATGCGGGGAGCGATGGCTCACGGGGCCGTGGCATCAACAAGATTGCCCGAGTTGATGTCAACCGTCTCGCTTGACTTCAACCGGGATTTCTCACAAGCTAAGCTCGGGGTTTGTCAACCGAGCCCGTAACAAACTTGAAGCCTCAAGTGGAGCTCAACTCACTGACTTCGGGGGCTGGGAGATTGGCTCGGATGGTCTATGTACCTCAAGTTTTCGAGGCTCAAGCACAAGTATGCGAGGTCAACAAGTTATACCCTTCACAAGATCATCATCCATTCATCACGATTAGCACAACAATTCAAAGCATCATGGATTTAACATTTCAGATGATAAAGATAGGACACTTCACAGATGTAGCACATGTGCTCAATGAGAAAGACAATGCCGGTACTCTATAGCATGCTCGTGGAGAGTCTCACAGATGTGATTAACAAAGAAAAACATGCATAAGCTCAGGCTATGTTGTGTCAACTCATTCAGTTGACTCACTTGATTTTCACAGGCTAAACTCAAAATAGCAGCTACAGGGCACTGCAGCTAAGGACAGATTGGCAGCACAGGTTTCCACAGAGTAGTGCAGGGCTTGGCTTACAATTTTAGTTGACTCAGGTGTGTCAACAACCTTGATTGACTGAGTAGATTATACAAAGTACAGGGCAGCTAGCCTAGCATGCAAAACATGGTTCACAGGTCATGCTCATACAACTCAAGTATCGATGGTTCATGGCACATGGCACATGACACATAATCAATTACTAACCTCAGATTCTGTGCCTTTTGGTTTCCCTGGGATGGTTCAGCTGCTCCATGCAGACACTTCAAGTCCGCAAAGACGGTTGTCCGCCTTGGGTTGCTTTCAGCCTTGGTTGCACTGCAGCCAAGATGGCTGTGCTGCTGCAACTACGCTCAGCTGCTGTTCTTCCTTGGGCTTGCTCAACAGCTCACAGGTACCTGCTAGCTCAAATTGAGAGTTTAGTTCTCAAGATTGCACTACAAGTTACTGAAGAAACTACAAGTCACACTATAGTTACACTAAGTTAAACAAAAAAGGAAAATTACAATGTATGATAAAACAGATGGAAAGAAAGTTTAAGTTATACTACTATAGGATTAGTTTGCTCACTAAAAGTTATACTAACAAATGCAAAAATGCAGAAACAGTATGGAAATTGAAACCTACATGTTAACAGAAGCAATGAACAGATGCAGAAATGCAGATGATAAAAGTTATACTAACAGTTGAGGATGCAAAGCAATGAAGAATCGTTAAGTTACACTAACCAAGAGCTAAAAGTAACAATGCAGTGTGAGTATTTACAGGGAGAATTGGAAATTCAGTAAAGATAAGCCAAAAATCGACAGGGCACACGCCAAGTCCCCGGCAGCGGCGCCAAAAACTTGGTAGGCCTCGAAAGTGTATGAATTATATGGCCTACGGTAATACCGCAAGTGCACGGCGTCTATCGGAGACGCGGCAAGTGCACGGGGTCGATCCCACAAGGACTTGTGGTGCTCGATATTGATCTAAGGTTGCTCTACCGAGTTTCTAAGAAGTGTGTAACATAAATGAGGGTTGTGTCGAAGCGACCGAGTTGTAAAGGTGATACTAAACTAAGGAATGATAAACAAAGGACACTAGGGTCTTCAACTCAACCTTTAACCTACACTATGTCTTCAACTAAAGATGTTGTTCTTGCCTTCATGACAGATAGGGTAGGAGTGTCAATTCTGCCCTGTCTCTAAGGTGTTTCTCCATTTGACAGATTAATCACAACTAAGTTTATTTCCCAAGTATTACCTGTCTGATTAAAGTACAAATAATCTGAGGATCATAATAATTTTATTAAGCTTGGGTTGCAATGTAAACAACACAGAGGGAATCAAACTACAGTGCATCCATGGCGTTGGTATGCACTGTGAGAGCAAAGTGTTATCACACTGAAATTAATTCTATCTAGAAAATATTCAAGCAATCAAGAACAATACAAGAGCATGAAGAACACAGTTGTAAGTTAGGGTTTCATCTCAAACCCTAGCGACTAAATTAAAACATGAAAAACAGAAATTAAACCTAAATGACTGCACTGGCTAATCCAGGCGTGGTTTCTACACAAACCCCTCACTGCTATTTATACATGCCAATGAAAACTACCAAACCCTAATTCTCAAAAATCGAGATAAATCAAACATACTCTCTCACCCACGTCGCTCCCTCACTTGTTTGCTCCCTCTGATTAATCGGCTCTGATTGATGTTGCTCCCTCTGCTCGAGAAACCCTAACCCTAACTTTCTCTATCTCGATCTTAGCTCCTAGGGAAGAAGCTATGAACTAGGTAGAGAGACGTTAGGGGATGGTGGAGATGGTAGTACTGGTGGTTGTGGCAGGAGATGGTGGAGATGGCGTTGCAGAGTTTGGTCGGGGAAGAGGAGGTGGAGCTCTGCAAGCTCTGTCGGGAGAGAAGAAGAAAGGAAAGGGAAAGAGAAGAAAGAGATTAGGGTTTTTGGTCGATAGGTGTGTATATAGGGGGATGCGGTTTTGAGCGGATGTATCGATGTTTGATGAGCAAGACGAAGCGAGCGTTGGATCTTGCGGGGGAGATCTGAACGGTCGAGGAAGAACTGAGGCGATTTGCCGTTGGGCGAGTGCATCAAAGAACGATGTGTAGGGAGGAGCGACCGTTGGATGTGGCGAGTGAAGATCTTAACGGCTGGGGTGAGCGGGTTCGGATCCAGGTCGTGGGTAGCTCTAGCCCATGTCTTGTAGATGAGTTGCTACTTGTTGGGTTGCAACTGTTTCGCGCGCGGGCTTTGGCTTTCTGCTCCATAGATGCTCGACTCCAATTCTTCGCTCTTTGGCTCCTCAATTCCTCCGAACTTTATTTACTACCTAAAAACACAAAATTAATTAATACAAATATTTATTCTTAAAAACAAGGAAAATACAGAATATGGGATAATATCTAATTTATAAGCACAAAAGATGAGTAAAATGCCAATAAAAGGTGTATAAATATGCACTATTTGGCACTCATCAAAATTCTAGGAATGTTGGGACATACAAGTATTACTATGAAGACCTGAAGAATGTGAAGAAGTAGCGAACTACAACGACGACATCATCCTTCCACTTGAGGTTAGTAATATTGACTTGAACTGTTTCATTCCTAACATATACTTCAAGTCGTGATATATTGAAAACATAATCGCTGAAGCCGTATATACTGTACATATTGTATAATACTCTAGTGACATGATCATAATAGTATGATCATAGTATTAGGGAAGTAGACTACGAAGTATAACGCTTATCTTTTGAACTTCGTAGATATGACATCGACATAATCTTGTATATATTTTTATGATTATGTGAATGGGTTATGGTGAAGATTTCATCCTAGGAAACAGTGTTTTACATTTGTTTAAAGGAAGTACATTCATGAAATTGTTTCGTGAATCGAAATGGAAATCATTAGGCTTATTGGTCCGGCTATTCATTGCAAATCTTTGGATGACAAATATGTGTGAGATGGTAGAACCGATCTTAACTTAGGTTATGTATCTTGGTATAACTAATCACAATGCCTGACTTATGATTTGGTATGACATGTTTTCATTAATTGGTGTAACCGATCCTAAGTAATCACCATGTGATGGTATGATCGATCCTTGTAATTGGTGTGACTGATCCTAAGTAATCACCATGTGATGGTATGATCGATCCTTGTAATTGGTGTGACTGATCCTAGTAATTGGTGTGACCGATCATGAGTGTGTGTGACTGATCCTTGTAATTGTGTTACCGGTCCTGGTAACTGGTGTGACCGATCACAAGTAATACCATGTGTAGATGGAACTGATTTTTGTAACTGGTGTAACCGATGCTAGTGACTGGTGTGACCGATCACAAGTGTTTCCATATTCAAGTATAACCGATCCTAGTGATTGGTAGAACCGATTGAACCCATGTATGTGATTTGGTATTTGATCAATCACATAGTAGTCTTGGAAAACAGGTGAACCAATTCTAAACTTGTTTGGAAGTGTGGTATAACCGATTCCAAGAATGCAAATCCATGTAAATATGAAATAAGGATTTGCAGTGAAAATATGCCAACATACTTTGAATGAGCAGTATATCTTATCATCTATTGTTCAAATATATTCCTTAGTACTCAAGGTGATCCTGTGCGGAAATAAATTAAGAATCTTTTAATTAAAGTTTTTGGTTTTATATGCTTTAATTACCATCAATTAATGCATATCTCTAGACAAATAAAAATTAGTAATGTGCATTTACTAATTGAAGATTTTCTATTGAGAGACTTCGGAAATATTGGACAAGCATTTATTGGAATTATGAAAACCGAATTTTGCTATTCATTGCATATCTTGAGAATATCTTCGGTTTTGGAAATTCCTTGGTGTCCAAAAATCCTTGGTCTATAAATACCTAAGTTTGTGTTTCTAGCAAACTATCGTAAGAGCCATGCAAACTTCATTTCTTGTAGTTTCTGGTGGAGCCGTCTATTAGGAGAGGAAAGTATCCTAATTAGGTGAAATCTCTTACGACCGCTCGTTTAAAGACTTTTGTGGGATCAAGAAGCTCTACGAGTATCATTGGTGGGAAATTAGATAATTACAGTGTTATTAGTTTTCGATTGATTTCATTGATTAACGGTTGTTGAAACTTTGATTTCACCTAGTTTGTTTATTCTTGAGAATCTTCTATTCTGATATAAGATTTACTCAAACTAGATCGAAGTATCGACTAGATATTTAGAACTGTTGTTAGATCTAAAGACATCTTGTGATAATACATTGTTAATAGACTCTGTTCTGTGCGTGATTGATCACAAGATATTCAAGTGGTGTTGTGCAGGTTATTGAAGATTAAAGAAGATTTGAAGACGAAGAAGATTTCTTATTGGTTTTCATATCTTGTTAATTGTGTGCACAAACCTTGATCAGCTGGGATCCAACTAGAATCAGATTTATTCGATTGATTAGTTACGTGAGATCGACATTCTCAATATATCTCTTTGAGATTTATTTAATTGAGTGTGAATCTATACTTGACTATTTCGGTAGTTAAAGTTATATTGATCTAACCAGACAAAGGAGTTTATTAGATTAAACGGAAGAGCCTTTGTCAACGACTCATCTATATCTTGTAGAAAAGATTGATTAGAGTGGTTACCAAACATATTCTTTCTTTGTTGTTTGGAATACGATCCAAAGGACTTGCTATTCACGTGCGTGAATCTAGAAGTCGAAGGTGAAGGGATACTGAGTGAACTAAGTAGCTAGGGGTAGTCTTCTTGGTCTCAACTGTACGAAGTTGGTAATAGATTTTTTATAGCGGCTTAATTCAGAGAGTATTCAAAACTGGACTAGGTCCTAGGGTTTTTCTGCATTTGCGGTTTCCTTGTTAAAAAAATCTTGATGTGTATTTTACTTTGATTTTCGCATTATAATTGTTTATTATAATAAAGTAAAATACGCATATACTTTAACTCCGTATTACTTGATAGTGATCCTATAGAGTTTGATTATTACTGAACCTATTATCAAGTAACATACTTCATTGTTGTATTGTCTCGATCTTGTATCCATAGTAAATCACACAAGTTATCTTGTTGTCGTATTGTATCGATCTCATACGATCACACGAAGTGTGAACCGAATTGTCGTATTGTCTCGACTCTATCCATAGACGATCACATTCGGTAGAGGACTTATAAGTTGAAACAAAAAGATTGTGGCATACTTGGGTACCCTCGTCTTTTCACCATCAAGATACATGCACCATCTGAGATAATAGTTAATTTTACAGGCAGGTGAAAATTCCTTGAGAGTACTTCCTTGAAAGATATATTTGCACCTGTCTTTCTAAATAGTCCAAATGTCAATCGTCAAAGAGTTAACCCATGAGATTTATCGTCTTGAATACTAGTATTTGAAAACAAAGATATGATCCATTCAACCATAAAACTATAACTATTCATTATTGCAGCAATGACAATAATACTTCCTATAGAATGTCTATATTCTCATGAAAAATATTACATAATTTCATCATGGTATCCATAAATGCCACAAACCTTTTCAATTGACCTATTATATCATAGATAATTTGCATCTTGTTGAGGCTATATATTCCTTTGAGGCATGTGAGTAATGTTGCTTTTCTAGACATCCTTAAACACTTTTGAAGGAATATGAGTAGTGATATTTTTTAGAGCAGCTTCATTTCTGATAATTTTATTACATGTACTTTTTAACAGTGAATTTCCCATCTCAAGCTTTCGTTCATATTATCACATTTTTTATGGTAATATCTAAGAATATACAATATAACCCCCATAAAATAATAACATTGGGACCGGCAAAATTTATCAATTTATTGCCATATTAAATTATCGATAGAGTAATAATTATTAATTTATCAAAATACTGTGTAATTCTTGCCACCAAACAGTACTATATCAAAGATTCAAACTTTGTAACGCAGGGATTATAAGAGCTCTCAAGATGCTTTATTTTCGTCAATTCTCTCGTAGTCTTTTGGAGGGTTAATGTTAGAGCATTACTCGGTTGAACTCACCAAACGTTGTTTTGTCAAGTTTTGTCAAATTTTAGTTTCAAAACTTGAAGTTTCTTGATTTGATTAATAGAGTCAACTTCGTTAGGTTAGACTAGGAACAATAGAAATGTTGAGACTTACTCATGTTACTCTGAAGACGTATCGGCATCAAAGAACACATCATCCTTCCGTTCAAGGTTAATAACGAAGACTTGACTTGTTTCATTTCTATCTACATTTTTTTCAAGACATTTAGATTGAAAACATAATATACAAAGTTTATTTGTATATCTATATTATTGGTGACTTTCTCATTTCGTTATGATCAAAGTGTCAAGGAAGTATATCCTAGTTGTTTTACACAACTTTGGTATATTAGATTACGAAGTATAATTTAGCTATTTGGACTTCATAGATTCGACATAACACTAATTGATAACTTATTGTTAGTTAGTGTTTTGAACTTCCAGGTTAACTCCATACCTCGAAGACTATGTGTAACTACATGAGTTTAAGTAAGTAGACATACAAAACTTGTTTCGTAATTGAAAGGAATCAAAGTATTAATTCTAGGACCGATCTATTAAACAATAATATTTACTAGGAACGATACTAAGGATCTCTAGTAGGACCGATCCCTTACCAAATTACATATCTTAGTTGTTATCTAAGAGAGATTTCAGTACATGAGTTGTATTACAGTAGGAATATTAATAAAATCGAAAATAAACATTTATTAAATATCTTTATAGTTTTCGGATTTGGTAATTCCTTGTTGTGTCCAAACTACCTTGGACATTATAAATAGTGAAGTTTGTAATTCTTACAAACTTATCCCTTGGACACATTGAACTAACCATTTATGTGGGAAGCCCACCTGGTGTATTCCTATAATACTTGTTCGAGAGGAGAGTATCCTAACTAGGTGAAATCTCTTATGTGCGCCTCGTTTAAAGACTTCTGTGGGATCAAAGAAGCTCTAATAGTACCGTTGGTGAGAAACTAAGAATCGTATTATTATTTTAGTTTTCGATTATTGATTTGATTGTCAGACCTTAAAGTTGAACCTTGATAGATATAGTTTGTTTTCTTCCGTGATCCTTCTCCTCTGATATAAGGTCACTTGAACTATTCAATCCGTGATTTTTCTCTTATGATATAAGGTCATTTGAACTATTCAAAGATCAACAATTTCATATTTGCTTAATTGCATATAGATCTGAAGATATAACTTTTGATCATCAATTGATAACATACTTAGTTATGTGTGATCGAACATTAGTGGAATGAAGTTGTTTGTGCAGGTACTTTGAAGAATGAAATTTAAAGACTATAAGATTTATTTTTGGTATTCTGATATTTGTGATAACTTCGTGCACACTTGATTGACTGGGATCCGACAAGCTGTTTATCTTTGAGATTTACTTTGATAGTTTTTGAGCTTGATTATTTTGGTAATCGTATCTTGGTTGATCTGACCGAACAAAAGAGTCTATATTGAATAATCAGAAGAACCTTTGTACTTAACTATATCTCTAATTAACTTGTTGATCTAGGAGATTAATAGAGAGGTTACTGAAACAGTTTAGTCAGTCCTTGATAATTTTCTGAAATCTTACAACAGGTGAAGCGACTTAAGATAATGGACACTATCTTAGGATCCATGTGCATAAACCAGATTGGCTTTATGCGCAGGGATATTGAAGGAACTGAGTATCTTGGAGTTGGTTTACTTTGTCTCAACTATACGAAGTTATAGTAGTCTTTTCTAGCGGCTTAATTTTGAGAGCATTCAAAATTGGACTAGGTCCTAGAGTTTTCTGCCTTGTAGTTTTCCTCATTAACAAAACCTTGTGTGTTGTGTGATTTACTTATACTTCCGCATTATATTTCTCTCTCTATAATTAAAGTAAATACACTATACATTAATCAAAACTTGGTTTGTTCAATATAAATTGGTTCAGATTCGAACTTAAACTATATATCAAATATACATCTTGTTTAAGTAATCTCCTTGACAGTCTGTATTATATTACATAAGGTGTGTTTTGCATAGGTTAATATCGAAAATATTGTGGTATACTTGGCACCCTCGTCATTTCAATTATGAAACATGAGAACCAAATCATGATAATTTTATACGCGATGAACCTTGCTCGTTTCAGCTTAAGAAATAGATGCCAGTTCAATGGATGACGCCGCGTCAGAGTATTTAAGTGAATGCTAGATAATGAAGGCATTAGAGAACTGCAAAATTTAATCAAATGATTGAATTATCGCAACAGAATGGACGTTGAATACCTCTTGAACTTCCCTCAAGAAAACACTAAATTCAGAGTTTCGATTGATGAGGAAACAATTGAGAATATAATGGGAAACGAGGAAAGTAATGATGTGGATCCGAAGATGAAATTGTAGTTATAGAGCCACCTTTACGTAAATAACTACTGAAGCTGTGAAGACAATGAATAATATTTTATTGTATCACCAAACGACAACACCAAAAACTCTCTTGTTGTTGAGAAAAATCCAAGATGATATTCAATGTAACATCACTTTCAAGAAAAACCAGGTTGCAATTGAATCGTTCTTTACCAAATTAACATACTGTAAATGTAAAATTAACTTTATGTAAATTATAAAGTTATTAATTTATTATGGGGCTGTTTGGTAACCATTATTTTAATTGATTATCAGCCCATAATTCATTATACAGATTATAATGGATTCTATATGCGTTTGGTAACCATTATAATAATTGCTTATTTTAATCATAATTGAAAAAATCTATTATTTCCATAAACAGGAAAAAGTTGTTTTGAAAATTTATTATAATCAATTATTTTTTCTAAGAAACTCAAATTGAATTTTTTTTTCTTATTTTCTCTAAATTATCAAGAGAGATACAAAAAAACAACATATGACTAAAAAAATATCGTAAATCATTGTTCTTTCTTCTCCTTTTCGAGATCATCATTATAAGATAATCAATTATTTGAAAAAAATGTTTGGAAAAATTTCTTTTGAAAATGATTATATAAAAATCATTTATCAATTTATGATTATCTATAATCATAAATAGATAATCATAAATTTTACCAAACAAGGCCTATATATCGGAAGGGATCTATAGAACTTTGAATTTTTTTTCTTAATTTATGGATTTTGCGAATTATTAATTTAACACGTTGTACTGGACTAGGGACCGGTAAATTTTATCAGTTTATCGCGCATTAGGGGGTTCTACTGTAGATTAAATCTTAAAAACAGTGAAACAATCAAATAACCGAGTCAAGGGTGATTACGATAGATTTTTTATTCAAAGATGATTACAAAATCCACATAAATGGGGTGTAAACAATTATATGTTGTGGTTTTCAATCTAATGATCATTTGGGCAACGGTTTCAGCAATAGGATAGGAAAAACCAAAAATGCTAAACTTATCGAGATATTATCCGAGGATAGTCTCGAGTGAGAAAAGCAATTGATCCCACTTTACTCAGCACATATCCCATTAATAGAGGAAATGACCACCTACCATTAAATCTCAAGAATTTGGCAAGTCTAGTGTAGTTGCAGGTAATCCTACACTACACCCCTCACTAGAATACACACAATTAAGTCATTTTAAGATGAATGATTATGATTTCTATTGATTGAATACTTGAATCTTTACAATATGAAATAGAAATGAATAATAGAATTACAATCACTCTAAAATTTTCTCTCTCCTAAAGACTTGCTTAACAATTCAAAAAGAACTCTCCCACAACAGATTTACTCAACCCTTTATATAGGGTAGTACACGGTGGATGACTAAAGTGTCCTTTATTTTCGGGAATGTCTTGAAATATCGCAAGTGTACATGTATCAATTCAATTCTTTGACACTCCTAAATTTGTTTGAATCTTCATATCTTTCTCATGTTTTAATACCGTCATTCATTGCGTCATTTATTTTACTTCCCTGCGACTCCCTCGCAATGTCGTCATTTATTAATCTCGCGAAACATTGATGTCGCGATATTCTGATCCTACATCTAGTTAGCAACTCCTTAAAAATGGATCACCATCTCTCCAAAAAAATTCGCATTGTTAGAATACGGGCATCCAACTCAAAACTAATTAGCAATAAATGGAGTGGCCCTAAGAGCATCCACAACGGGAGACTAAAACTAAAATTTTGGTCCGATAAACCGGATGTTGGAAAGCGGAGTAAAGATCAAATAGAGAATAAAACCAAAAACCAAACCATATTTGGTCTTTAGTTTGGTTTTAGTCGGGCGTAATTTAAAAGTACGCCTCCCAATAAATTAGTAGGTATTATTTACGTTTGAGGTGGGGCGTAAGTATAAAGTGAAAGCCCTGATGGTGAAATTGTACTTTTAAATTACCAATCGATGATGGGGCGTAATTCAAAGTTACGTTTGAATTAAAAAAAATAAAATGAAATGGGGCGTAGTTTTAAAGTGAGCCTGATGGGGCGAACTTTAAAGTTGCGCCTGACCAAATTTTGCTCGTGCACCATAGTCGCAGCACGGAGTAAACCAAAATTTTTTAATTTTTTTTGGTTTTTGCTCTTTGGTTTTACTCGCCTCACTGCAGTTGCTCTAAAGATTATAAACCACAGTCTCAACAAGTATAATCTAACATTTCCATTTGCATTTGCGGATATCACTATAGGACATGGTAAAAACACCAAGACCTCAGTTTGAAAATTGCTACCACCAAAATTTTACCAATCAAAAAAATAAATATATCGAGCATTTGCATTTTGGAAAATAAATGTGACACTGTCCAACTCTAACCCCGGTCTAACCGAAAGTTAGTTCCAGAAATTTTCTGGTCCATGTCATCACTTCAGGTGAGTTTCTGAAATTTTAAGAAAACTGGGACTTGAACCCTATTTGAAAACTGAAACTACTACATCTGCAGCTCCAGTTGTAGGAGTCATGGCGAAACAAAGTAAAGAAGCCATAAACATGGTTTCTTCTTCCTCTTCATCATCTTCTTTGCATCCTCCTCCTCCAGTTCCAAAGGAACTTCATGCCCTAAATCGATCAAAATTAATTGGATCTCTTCGCCAACATCTATCTTCCTCTAATCGACCTCTCGAAGGATTCGTATTGCTACAGGTATTTTGATTAATCCCATTTTTCATTCGATTTTATGCATAAATTCATTGATTTGTGTTTCTGTAATTGTTTATTAGGGAGGTGAAGAACAAAATCGTTACTGTACTGATCACACCGAGCTCTTCAGGTCTGTAATTTCCCTAATTTTTATAAATTATGATTTCTCTTGAGTTTAACTGAAACTTATATATGTTTGTTTTTTGTCTGGTTGATGTATAGACAAGAGAGTTACTTCGCCTACTTGTTTGGGGTCAAGGAGCCTGGATTTTATGGAGCTATTGTAAGTTTGCTATTTCACCACTCTTACAGTGCAATTTTCGGTATTTGCTTGAGTTATGGATCGCATTTTCTGTTAAGCATGTTTGATTAATGAAATCTTATGTTAAATTATTGCATTTTTGCTCCTAAGGATGTCTCGACTGGAAAGTCGATCCTGTTTGCTCCAAGATTACCTGCCGAATATGCTGTTTGGTTGGGGGAAATAAAATCACTATCCCACTTCAAGGTGACATTATTTTTACCGATTGTTGTTGGTTAAGAAGTATCATGTTCAATATGTTCTGGTGTTGAAGTCCTGTCTTGTCTTTGCAGGAAATGTATATGGTTAACACGGTGTGCTACACCGATGAGATTGTAGAAGTTTTACACTCTCATCACGGAGGACCTGGAAAGCCTGTATTATTTCTCTTGCATGGGCAGAACACTGATAGTAATAACTTCTCTAAGCCTGCGAAGTTTAAGGTTTCTAAACCATGCTCTATTCATCACCTCAATAAATTGAAAAGGTTGACATATCATTTCTTGAAACTTAACAATTTATATATGCATATGACAGGAAATGGAAAAGTTTGAGACTGATTTAAGTGTGCTACATCCAATTTTAACTGAATGCCGCACAATTAAATCGGATGCGGAGCTTTCTCTTATTCAGTATGCCAATGATATAAGCTCAGAAGCTCACGTGGAGGTAATGTCTTGTAAAAGTGTTTTGTAAATGAATCTCCTAATTTGTTAACTGTCGTCATCTTTGGGTTGTCTTATTATAAAGTAGCCCTTGTTATCCTTTGTGTTGGGTTTAATCCTTTATGAATGTAAATTTCTTACCAAACTGATCCACTTGGAGCAGGTAATGAGAAGGACGAAATCCGGCATGAAAGAGTACCAATTAGAGAGCATGTTTCTTCATCACACCTACATGTACGGGGGTTGTAGACATTGCTCGTATACATGCATATGTGCTACTGGTGGTAATAGGTAAGCTTTTCAATGGTTGTTCATTTACTTATTTTGTATACAAATTCTTATGACTTTTTGCGCATGGAAGAAGCAGAGTTCCATTCCAGTGTACAGTGCGAATATATTATTGTGGGTTTTTTTGTAATTAGTATATGATGGACAGATTACCTCTCTGGTCGGTTTTATAATTGATATTAAATGAATTTTTTTATTCATCTGCAGTTCTGTTCTCCATTATGGGCATGCAGCTGCTCCAAATGACCGGGTATGTTCAAACACATGCTTTTAAATTCTTTAGTAGCACTGATGCTTTTTGTTGGAACGAGTGTTGTATTGACATGTTGTTGTCACGTAGATCATGGGAAATAGAGTATATTGAGAAGTGGAGAAACCATATTTGCATATACAATCGTTTGGACTGTCTACTACTTGTTTGTTTTCTTAAAGTGAAACACTTGAGTTTATATTTAAAATTAATGGAGATAGTATGTCAAATTCAATATCTGCAGACTTTCGAAGACGGAGATATGGCACTGCTAGATATGGGAGCTGAATACAATTTTTATGGTTCTGACATCACATGTTCTTTCCCTGTAAGTATACATAAGTTCAATCTGATATCCATTTGTTCACATTACCATTCCAATTATTCTGTATATTTTGTTGAATAGTGAGATTCTTCTTCCCAATGTCTCATTACACCATATTGTTATACAAATAATAGTTCCATGTTTCATATCCAATTTATTAACCCTGTCTTAATACTGCTTCCACCTTTCATATCCAATTTATTAATCCTGTCTGGAAGTTGATACTGAGTAGAAAGCTTGCATGCTTTATACTAACATGTATATGCTTTTCATCACTTTCTCGTCTTTCCCCATTACCGCGTTGTGCTTGAAATTTTAATTTTCTAATGCAGAAAATCTACTTGTCTGTAATTGTAGGTCAATGGAAAATTTACCAGCGATCAAAAGCTGATTTACAATGTAAGCGCTTCTCTTCTAGAGTAGTTTAAATGGATCTCTTTGAAATTTTAAATTTCTGTATAGAAAAACCAATAAAGTCTCCTTTTATTCTCATGTCTTGTTATATTTTCTTGGGGTTGCTCTTTCTTTCTTTCTTTCTTTCCTATATCGTAAATATGAAAAATAAAACTATTATGTCTTGCAGGCTGTTCTCAAGGCTCATGATGATGTCATATCCGCAATGAAACCTGGAGTAAACTGGGTGGACATGCACAAGTAAGCACCTGACTTGATCGTTCTTGGCTGCAATTATGAAGTTTCTGGACACAGATCCAAATATATATCCACCAGGTTTAGAAAAACAGTTGTTATAAGAATGAAAATCAACGTCAAAAGCATTTATTTTGCCTCATTACAGCTTGCTATTGAAAATTGATATTTATTTTCTGATCAATATTCAGAAAGTCATAACTCCAAAATTATGCAAACATTTTTGAAGTATGACTGTATGAGAGACCCATCTTGTAGTATAGGCAATAATGAGCTTTATAACGCTTTCTTGGCCATATATTGTGCATCTCTGAGCTCATTTAATCTCTTACTTGCAGATTAGCAGAGAAAACTATCCTCGAGTCACTAAAGGATGGTGGCATCCTTATTGGGTACTTTTTCTACTCCTATTCATACTATTTTAATGCCAATATGCCAAAAGTGAATGCTAATTGCAAATTTGTTGTGGGTTTGTGTTGTAGTGACGTTCATGAAATGATGACTGAAAGAATAGGTGCTGTTTTTATGCCTCATGGTCTTGGGCATTTGTTAGGCATCGACACACACGATCCTGGTGGTTACCCTAAGGTGATTTTATTGTTTTTTAATGAAGTCATTGTTTCATTGTTGCTCGCTTTTTTGGTACAATCTTAGATTTTATGTAATTAACAGGAAATAGAGAGGCCAAAGGAACCAGGATTGAAATCTTTGCGTACAGCTAGAGATCTCCGAGAGGGAATGGTTAGTAATGGTTCTACATCTAAAATTTGTTGCTCATCTTTATTAACCATCTTGGTTATATATACTACCTCCGTGGCTATTTTATGTGTGTGTCGTATGATGTTGCAACCAGTTTTGAGTTGGGTTACTTTTTTCTTGTACAGGTGATAACAGTAGAACCAGGATGCTATTTCATTGATGCGCTACTGGCTCCTGCCATGGAAAATTCAAGCACATCGAAGTTCTTCAACCACAAAGAGATTGCAAGATTTAAAAGCTTCGGTGGAGTCCGAATCGAAAGTGACTTGGTATTGCTTTTTCCTGATCCTTTCTCAATAACTTCATATGTTTTGTTAAATTTGAGTAGGTTACTATTTGTATTTTTTTCACACTTCCACTATCAGCGTCTCCATCTGCTGTTTTTGTTAAACTTGAGTTATTATGTGATCCATGAATTAGTCAGCCAACCTTAACGTATGCGTCTGTAGAGATAATCTTTCATTTTACTTTTTATTTTGATGCTATCAATCATTTCTCTAATATTTTTCTTTTTCTTTTTGTCAAGTATGTTACATCAAATGGTGCGGACAATCTCACCAATTGTCCACGGCAGACATGGGAAATTGAAGCTGTTATGGCAGGTGCACCTTGGCCACTAGAAAAGAATGCCGCCGATTCCAAATAATCCAGAGAAAGCCTCGTCATAAATTATCGTTGGAATTGCTAGGAGTAAGCATGTCCATTACAGCATGACTTGTAGTGGTTCCTCTACGACAAAATAGGATGTTTTACCGTCATCGTCAGATTTTGTGTTGAAATCCTGCTTTTGTTGTTTTTATTTGGAACTGTATTAGCTTAATTTACCTATTCAAATTAGGGACTCATAATATGATAATTTCTGAAACTAGGAGTTGCACCCATAATCTTGAATTTGTTTCTTATATGATTGGTAGATTAGAAAGAAAAATTTAATCGACATAAATGTTGTCATCTATCAGAACTGAGAAGTTCTTTTGTAGACTTGCCACCACAGTGGTCTACAAAAGAAAATTCTATTGACAGCTCAAATGAAACTCTTGTGTATTGCACAGAGTTGGAAGCTGGCTTAGTCATTTATCTTGAACCATTTTTTGGGGACCATAATTTTTTTTGAGGGGACCATGGTTTCAATTTTAGGAAGACATTTAGAAGTAAAGGGAAGCCACCCCTTATCCACATATTTTAGTTAATGACCAAAATGTCCTTATATTATTTTAATTTTTTTTTTTTTGTTAAAAATGAATTTTTTTGATTTTTTTTTTTTTTTAAAAAATTTATATTTTAAAAAAAAATATTTTTTTTCAAATTTTTTTTCTTTCTTTTAAGTTAGCATTTTTCTCGCAAACCCTTTAGCGATATGCAAATTTGTAGGTATTTTTCCGCAAACCTATTGCTTTTAATTGTTTTTGATTGAAAAAATCGATTAGAAATTGTCAAATTAGGTTTGAAATATTAGTTACAGAGTATTGTTCGGTTATGAGTAGTTTAAAAAAACTCTAGTTTTCTAACCGAACTTCCTGAAACATAGAACACCAAGAACACGTCGGTTAGAACGAAAAATTTCCTTGCAAACCGAACTCATAGTTCGGTGCGTTCGCAAAAGTTTTAGAAATTTTGTACCTAACCGAAATTTGAGTTCGGTCCGTTCGCAATTATTTACTTAATCGAACTCTTATCTGAAAATGCACTGAACAAGGTTCGGTTATATTCAAAAAAATCTTTGCAAACCGAACTGAAAATTCGGTGCGTTCGCAAAAGTTTTAGAAATTTTTTACTTAACCGAACTCCTATTCTCTTAGCCGAACTTTAAGTTCGACTAGATTCATTATTTTCCCCATAACCGAACCACATACAAAAAAAAAAAAAAAAAAAAAAAAAAAAATTGAAAAAAAATTAAATTGAAAAAATTTAAAAACTTAATTAATTAAATATATTTATTTAATTAATAAAAGGTAGCTTAGTCATCTCCACCTTTTAGGTCACCCCTTATAATCATAGAAAAGGTGGCCTAATCAGATCATGGTCCCCTCAAAAAAGTCATGGTCCCTAAAAAATGGTTTTTTGGCGTCGATGATTATAGACTATCTTGATCCCAGGAGGTGATGCTGGGTATCGCTTAAATTTAGAACCGGCAGGAGCCCATTAAGCTTTTGAGATCATCATGTTGATTGT
Organism: Papaver armeniacum; assembly: GCA_023531295.1. Lineage (NCBI taxonomy): Eukaryota > Viridiplantae > Streptophyta > Magnoliopsida > Ranunculales > Papaveraceae > Papaver > Papaver armeniacum. The sequence continues at coordinate 176,116 of JAJJWW010010322.1, forward strand.
GTCAGGATCTTCCTCCGCGTTCTTGTTAGGCTAAGTCCTATGGGCTAGATTGGAGTGCTAGATTGGCCAAAAAGTGTTGCAAATCATGGAAAAAGTGTGGGAAAAAAGTTAACACTCAATCTGGCTACTTCTCTCTCCTAGCATTTGCTCGCAGTCGCACTATCGGCGAGATTGAAATGCTGAATAGTGCGGCGCTCAAAAAGTAGTCCAAACACTGAACCATTCGGCGCTATTTAAATGTTTTTGGTTAAAAGAGAAAGTGAGTGAGAGAGAGAGGGAGAAAGAGGGACGTGTGAGAGAGAGGGGGGGAGAGAGAGAGGGAGAAAGAGAGAGAAAGTGACGTGTGAGAGAGAGAGGGGGAGAGACAGAGAGAGAGGGACGTGTGAAAGAAGGAGAGAGAAGAAAAAGAGGGAGGAAAAGAAGGAGAGGGAGGAAAAGAAGGAGAGAGAAGGAAAAAAAGAGAGAGAAACGCCGAATGGTTAGGCGTTTAACGACGAATGGTTAAGCGTTTCGCTGCTAGATTCACTTTCTCATAAGGGTTAGGAGGTTGCCCTATCCAGAGCCGGGCTTGAGGCCGTGCAGGCCGTGCGACCGCACAGGGCCCAGCTCTGACGAGGGCCTTTTTTTCCCAGCCCAATAGTCAGTATGTTTGCTGCAGCCATTCGAGTAATGAGAAGATGAAGACGAAAACTACAAAGATGGAGTTATGGGAGCTATGCCTCATTTGGATTTGGTTGTTAGTGGCCGTGGGTCTTCTTGAATCATGATTATTCTCTAATCAAGAGTAAATTTGAAGTATTCTTGTCGAGTGCGTAAGTATTTTCCTCATATTCACAAGGAAGCCATGTTTGCAACATGCAAATTCTTTTTTCAAATCTTTCAAACTAACTCTTCCAAACATTTATTAGTACATTTAAAAATTGATTAGCCATCATTATCATGGGCAATTGATGTATCAGTTGTGTTATTAGTTTCCAAAACATGGAAGCAAGATCCATAATCTCGGTAATTTTCAGATGATAGTAGAGGAGAAACTGAACCAACCATTGCCGCATTCATATAAGTTGTAGGCTTTGAGTGAGAGTAGTCAGATCCCATATCAGGTCCTCCAACAAGCTATCATTGGTTATTATTCAAAAGAAGAAAAAAAAGCTCCCAATGAGACTTGAACAGTCATGACACACATGACATAGGTTGCTTAAAAGATTCATCCACCAAGCTTTCATTTTCTCGATGATTTGTATCAGACACATAATTAGTTAGACCTTAGTATAACCCATGGCTATATTGCCCGGGAGTATTCATATTCTGATCGGTGGACATCAACAGAAAAAAAGGTTCTTATTTAACAATCTCCACATTCTTAAAATAGAGATGATATCATTTTTTTCATTTTAGCCTTAAAATATGTGTTACCGCCCCTGTTTATAAGTTATCCTTTGATATTTTTTATTTACTATCTTTACAAAATTTCAACATTATAAAAGGCCCCACGAATTTTTTTCGCACAGGGTCCTTCTAGACACGGGATCGGCTCTGGCTCTATCTGACGTGGATGGCCAATCTAGCAGCTAGATATCTAGCCCATAGGACTAAGCCTTACTGTTAGTCTCAAACCTCTCTTTCATCTTGATAAAAGACATGATGACTGACGGCCTCTATTTAAACAATGTTTGAGGGCCTTCTGTTACGAGTCCTCTGGCTCCTTCTGAGCTGTTGCTGCTCTTCTTTGTGTATCTCAAAATCAAACAATGAGGAAAAAAGAAGAATTTTTATAGTGCGGTTGAATATAGGAGTAGAAGTGTTCCTATTTCTCCGGAAGTTAAAAACAAAGAAATGTTACAAACGATTATTATTAACTAGTAAGGCCACATGTGCGATGCACATGCTTGAATTGGATTCTTTTAACAATACCAAATTTGATAATAATGGGAAAAAAAATCTTAAAATAAAAATTTAATATCCTTGTTTGTACTCATTACGTAGATAATTTAAAGAGCTTTCCAAATATATTAATTTTGCAAAAATCCGATGTGTATTTTTAAAGATATCTAAGTTTTAAATTTTTTGATCTATTTTTAAAACAATGGCATTACTGTAAATATACAAATATTAACTAAAAGCTTAGTTAATGAGGGTATTAGTGTCGAAAATGAAAGACTTCACCAAAATACCTCTTTTCTTTATATTAGTAAGATAAATATATTTTTTTTGGCTTCTGTAAGTCAATCTAGATGTATATCCAAACGCACTATTACTTACATTCTGCTATAGGGCCGTGGTGCATTTTGACTGTTCATTTTTCCATTGGGTGTTTATAATACAAAACACACAATTTAGTCAACACTATCCAGTACCAGTACCAGTACCAGTAGCAGTAGTAGTAATAGGAATTAGCCATGGCGAAACAAAGAGAAGATACTTGGATCGTCAAAAGAAAACAAAGAGAAGATACTTGGATCGTCAAAAGAAAACAAAGAGAAGAAGCGATAAAGAAAAATTATACCCAAAATCGATCAAAATTAATTGGATCTCTTCACCAACACTTGTCTTACACTAATCGACCCCTCGAAGGATTTATCTTGTTACAGGTATTATTATCTCCGTCTCATGTATTTTGTGCGGAATTGAATGATCATTAGTTTGTAATTTTGTAAATTGTTTATTAGGGAAGTCAAGAACCAAATCCTTGGCAGAACAACGACTTTAGGTCTGTAATTTTTCCCAAATTTTATAAATTAGGGTTTGTTTCAAATTTAATTGCACCGTATTAAACTTATACTGTATATGTTTTTTCTGATTGATGGATAGACAAGAGAGTTATTTTGCCTACTTGTTTGGGGTCAAGGAGACTGGTTTATATGGAGCCATTGTGAGTTTGCTAATTTATAACCTTACAGTGTAATTTCGATACTTGTTGAGTTGCCACATTTTCTTTGTGTAGTTAAACAAATCTTATGTTGAATTGTTGGTTTTTTGCTTCTAAGGATATCGCGACTGGAGAGTCGATTCTGTTTGTTACAAGATCACTTGCCGGATATATACTTTATTTGGGGGAAGCAAAATTACTGGAATACTTCAATTATCTCAAGGTGACATTGTTTTTACCAGTTATTATTGTCGAAGTATCATGTTGAATGAGTTCTGGTGTTGAAGTCTTGTCTTGTGTTTGCAGGAAGCGTTTATGGTTAACATGGTATGCTACACAGATGAGATTGCTGAAGTTTTGCACGCTCATCATGGGGGGTCTGAAAAGCCTGTGTTATTTCTCTTGCATGAGCAGAACACTGATAGTAATAACTTCTTTAAGCCTGCGAAGTTTAAGGTTTCTAATCCATGTTCTGTTTCATTACGGTACTAGATTGAAAAGGTTGATGTATCATTATTAAAACATAAAGATTTGTATATGTATTTGACAGGGAATGGAAGAGTTTGAGACTGATTTAAGTGTGCTACATCCAATTCTAACTGAATGCGGTGCAATTAAATCAGATGCGGAGCTTTTTCTTATTCGGTATGCCAACAATGTAACCTCAGAAGCTCATGTAGAGGTAATGTCCTGGTAAAATGAATCTCCTAATTTGTTAACTGTCGTTGTCTTTGGTTTGTTAAATATTGATTCGAATTTTAACAAAAATGGTACACTAAAATAACAGGAATATTTTTAACAAGTATTGGCACAAATTCAATCAGAGCAGAAATGACAGATGTTATAGGGTCAAGACTCGAATGACAGTACTTTCACTGTTTTTTTTTTTTAGACCTTTATTCAACCCTTAACTTATCTAATACTGTTATTGAGCAGTTTCTTTCTTTCCTTCATTCTTCTTTTTGCATCTTAGATTTTCTCGAGTGTCCGAGTTTGCTTCCAGTATGCATAAATTTATACTGCTTAGTAATGTGTGTTGAAAATTTCAGATTCTTAAAATCATGTAAACTTAAATGCTTGAATTTTTTTGATAAACTGATCCACTTGGCAGGCAATGAGAAATATGAGAGCCGGCATATTCGACATTGTACTAAGAAACATATTTCTTCATCACGCCTTCACAAATGGGGATGGCTGCTCGATCACATGCATATGTGCTACTGGTGGTAATAGGTGGGATTTTCATTGGTTTGCTTACATGTATTGTGTACAAACACTCATGAACTTCTGCTTATGGAATTGTGGTTGTACATCTTGTAATTAGTTGAGCTATGATGAGCAGATTATCTCTCTGGTCTGTTGATATATAACTGATATTCACCCAAAATTATCTATTCATGTGCAGTTCTGTTCTCAATTATGAGCATGAAGCTGCTCTAAATATCTGGGTACATTCACACTCATGCTTTTAGATTCTTAAGTAGCACTGGGTGTTGTGTTAAAATGAGTGTTCTATTGTCTCATGACTTTTATATTACTTGTATAGCTGTTGACATGTTGGCACACAGACTGTAGGGATAAGAGTATATTGAGAAGCCATGCATATCATTTCGACTGTACACTACTTGTCTGTTTTCTTAAATTTGGAATAAATGAGTTTATATGTGGTGTGAATGGTGATAGTTTATCAAATTCAATTTCTGCAGACCTTTGAAGATGGAGATATGGCATTGTTAGATACGGGAGCTGAATACAATTTTTATGTTTCTGACATTACATGTTCTTTCCCTGTAAGATCCATGAGCTCAGTTCACACTCCAGTTATTTTGTAATTTATTAAATAGTGAGTTCTTCTTCCCAATGTCCCGTTACACTCATTGTTATTCAAATACAAGTTGAAATTAAGTAGAAAGGTTCCCAATGTCCTGTTTTAAATCCAATTTGTTGATCCCGTCTTGGAGTTGAAATTAGGTAGAAAGGTTCCTTACTCGGTACTAACATGTATTTGCTTTCCACCACCTTCATATTTTTTTTCCCCATTACGTTGTTGTGCTTGACTTTTTAAATTTCTACTCAAAAAATCTACTTGTTTGTAATTGTAGGTCAATGGAAAATTTACCAGTGATCAAAAGCTGATTTACAATGTAAGTGCTTCTTTTGATGAGTAGTTTGAATGGATCTCTTCAACATATTAAATTTTTGTGTAGGAAAGCCAATGAAGTCTCGTTTTATTTTCTTGGGGTTGCTTTTTTTTTTTCTTTTCTTTTCTCGTTCTTTCTTTCCTATTTGGTAAATATGAAAATAAAACTATTATGTCTTGCAGGCTATTCTTAAGGCTCATAATGATGTCATATCCACAATGAAACCTGGAGTGAACTTGGTAGACATGCAAAAGTAAGCACCTGATTTGATCATTCTTGGCTCCATTCTGAATTTTTCTTTGATCAATCCATTTATGAAGTTTCCAGATACAGATCTTAAGTTTGTCCATTAGGTTTAAAATACATCTGTTATGAGAATGACAATCAACGTCAAAATCTTCATCCTGCATCATTGTTGCTAGATGTTGACAAATGATGCTTTTTAAATGATCAATATTCAAAAATTCATAAAAATTTGAGAGTATGCGATTTTTTTTGAAGTATGGCTGTATAAGAGACCCATTATGTAGTTTAAGCAGTAATAAACTATATCATGCTTTGTTAGCCATATTATTTTGCGTCTCTGAGTTCACTTATGTTTCATACTTGCAGATCAGCAGAGAAGTCTATTCTCGAGTCACTGAAGGATGGTGGCATCCTTGTTGGGTACTGTTTGTACTGTAAATCATATTATTTTAATGCCAGTATGCACCAATTGCTAATTGTAATTTTGTTTGTTGATTTTGACTGTAGTGATGTTGGTGAAATGATGATTGAAAGAGTAGGTGCTGCTTTTATGCCGCATGGTCTTGGGCATTTATTAGGCATCAATAGTACACATGATCGTGGTGGCTACCCTAAGGTCCTTTTACTGCTTTCTAATGAAGTTATTATTTCTTTACATCTAACTTTTGTAGGTAGAATCTTAGATTTCCGTGACTAACAGGCAACACTAAGGCCAAAAAGACCAGCATTGAAGTCTTCTCATACAACTAGAGAACTCAAAGAGGGCATGGTTAGCAACGGTTCTACATCTAAAGTTTATTGGTTATCTTTATTAATCATCTTAGTTTTATAGTATGCATTGCCTGGCTTTTTTATTTGTGTCGCTTATGATCCTTCCAAGGGCATATTAATATGAACGCCCAAATGTGATACTGCGGCAACCATTTTTTGAGTTGGATTACTTTTTTCTGGTGTAGGTGATAACAGTAGAACCGGGATGCTATTTCAGTGATGCGCTACTGGCTCCTTTAATGGAGAGTTCAAGCACATCGAAGTTCTTTAATCACAAAGAGATTGAAAGATTTAAAACCTTTGGTGGAGTCCGAATCAAAAGTGATGTGGTACTGTTTATTTCCTAATCCTTTGTTTTTAATATCTTGACATGTTTTTTCTTTTCTTTTCACGCATTTGTTATATTCAAGTTAGTCACTAGTCGTTTTTTTCACGCTCTTTATCTGCTGTTTTTATTTTAATTGATAGTTGTAATTTTTACCATGTGATCCATGGATTAGTCAGCCGACCTAATGTGAGCGTCCGTGAGAGTAAGGAGGCTAAGGTTTAGCACTTTGAAATCAATTATGGTCACAATAATACAACCACCATCTGTAGAAAAAATCAGTCACCTTTTGTTTTATTTTGTTGCTCTGGAACATTTTTTCTAAGTTTGTGTTATCTCTTTTGTGAAGTATGTTACATCCAATGGTGCGGATAATCTCACTAAATGTCCACGAGAAACATGGGAGATTGAAGCTGTGATGGCAGGCGCGCCTTGGCCACTGGAAAAGAATGTTGGATATTGGCTCCATTTTAGAAAACAACAAACTGATTTCCTAAATCAGTTCTCGCCACCAAATCAAATATGTTTAGGAATCTTATTTCTGGTTACAATATTGGGAATTTGTTCTCTAGCAAGAGTTTTAAGACTTCTTTTTTAGGAAGATTCTTGTAAATATCTAAACCTGTAAATAGGAGTGTCATATAATCCTTCGGTTTTAAGATTGTGTGAATTCTGAGACGTTTAAGAGAATCTCTTAAGATGTATATTGTGTAATGAACCGTAAATTACAATATGCTAGTAGACTGACTCTTGTTCAAGGAAGCAATTTATTGAATTTTAATTGAACATTACAAATTCTAATCCAGTTTATGCAATATGATTTGAAGTCCATGTTGTGGCCGCATAGCCATGCGTTCAACTGGTGAGTGAGCATAAGCAGGCGACAGAGTAAAGTAGTAGCTGCGTAAAATCATCGCCAGAGCAATCTTGCTTTCGATCATTGCGAAGTTGGAGCCTACACAAGTTCTTGGTCCATAACCAAAAGGACCAAGAACGCCATGGGATTGTTATTTGTGGCTTTGACTATTCCTTCCCAAAACCTGTCAGGCTTAAATTTATGAACATCTTCTCCCCAGATTTTGGGATCATGGTGTACGGCTATAATAGAAAACCCAACATTCATATCACTTGGGAGAGTAAATTTTCCAAGTCTTACTTGGCTCGCAGTTGTTCTTGGAGATCCCAGAACTGGCGGATAAAGCCGCAGAGATTCATTTATGATCATATTCACCTGCTTATACTTATTACTTATATGTATCTACCGAGAACTCAAAAATGGTGCATACTTACGATTTTCAGTTTTGCGATGCATTTCTCATCGAATTTTTTATTCTTCTTTCCCATTAACTCGATCACTTCTTTTCTTGCTTCGTCTTGCCAGTCTGTGTGAATGGCTAGAAGTAAACAAGTCCATGTTAGCAAACTTGCAGTGGTTTCATGTCCTGCAAAATACATTGTCTTGCACTCATCAATCATATCCTGTACTGAAATCCTCTTAAGCTCATCTGGATCCTTATTAGCATTTAGAAGTAAACCTAAATAATCTCTACCATAGCCATCAGATAATTCTCCATTCTTCATCATCTCTTCTCTTTTCTTTATTATCTCCAAAACCGAATTCCGAATCCCGTTGTCAATCTTCTCCATTTCAATTTCATCTTTACTTTGCCAAAATTTCCTGCCAAAGACATAAATAAATACTCCCTCCGTCCCAAATTAGTTGAGCCATTTGTAGTTTGCACAATTATTAAGGCAAGGAGAAAATGAGAGTATGTTTAAGTATTTTTTACAAGTACGCCTTTATGGATAATAACTTGTAAAACTTAGAAATGATTTATCTCTTAAACTATACCATGGGTTTTCGTAAACTTTATACCGTTGAAAAACATTTCAAAACACCTACGTAACGAATATAAACATGACTATCAAATTATACATATTTCTTATATTAACAATAATCAATTAAAATGGTAGTTTTAGAAATATCTTCTTGATTAGTGAAATAACTCGTCTATATGTGGGACAAAATTTAAAACCAATTGGTTCCAGTATTAATTTGCACCAGATTATCAGATAGTAAAAATTTTCTGTACCCATTCTTTCCTCTGCAACTAGATGGATATGCAGTTGGTTGCTGCTGGATCCGGTAAAAAATTTGCACTGATAGAGGAGAGGAGAGAATTATATATTGAGTTGTGTGACAAAGAAAAAGAAAATCCATTTTAAATAACAACAATAATACTTGTTCAAGCAAGATCATGCTGTTGTTGTGATATTGTTCAAAGTGTTGGTACTGGTAGGGTCTTTGATGTGTTGAGATTGACATCATCTTGATATGCTTAGATTTACACTATCTTGGCATTTTCGTTGACCCGAAATGAAAAAATAAAAAAATTATGGTTCGTTGACCCGAAATGAAAAAAATTTATGGAGGTGCGGGGAATCGAACCCCGTGCCTCTCGCATGCGAAGCGAGCGCTCTACCATATGAGCTACACCCCCAAGTTGGGTTACTACTCAAATTCAAAATAAATATTGTCTTTATCAAATTGGGAGCATCTGCTTTGGGTGCCCTAAAAACTTAAAATCTCTTCCAACATTCTCTCTCATCAACTCTCAGCCATCACATAAAATCAAAATCTCGCTATTTCAAATCCAACAAAATCGCAAACCAAAAACCCTCAAGAGCAAGCTCAAAAAAGCACACCCAAAACCCTAATTTTTTCTAAAACCCTAAAATATGGGCCGTAGAAGAAGTAACAACGGGGGTTCTTCATCATCATCTATTGAAAACAATAATCATCCGCAAGTAACTAAGTTATGTATTGATGATGATGATAATGAACTACCAGAAGAGATGATTACTCCTACTACTGATCAATCTATGTCTGAAGCTGATAATAGTACGGCGGTTATTGGTGGTGGTGATGATGATAAAACTAGTGCTGATTATTACTTCGATTCCTATTCTCACTTTGGTAACTTTTTCTTTAAAACCCCCCTCTGTGTTTTTCAGCCTTTTATTGCGTTTTTTGGTGTTGTAAGTGTTAATTGATGGGTTTTTGTGATGTATTCTTGTCTGGGTTTTTGTTATTTTCTTGTATTAAGTGATTTTTATGACAAAGTTTGGATTTTTATTGTGTTGTCAAGTTAATTTGTGGTTTTTGGTGTGGTTTTAGGTGTTGGGTTGTTTTAAGTTTTGTTAATGAGTGCTTTCCTGAGATTAATTTGAGTCTGTATGTGTAAGTTAGGGTTTAGGGGTTTCAGGGTTTAATGGATTTGGGTATAAAGGTGACTGGTTGCTTGGACTAATTTGTTGTTTCTTATTGTTGTGTGCAGGTATTCATGAAGTAAGTGTTTTGCCGACATGGATATAACAGCTTCGTTCATTTGTTTCATATCAATTTGTATTAGTATTTGTCTATTCAATCAATATTCTTTTAATTACATTTTTGCTCAGTTAGAATTTTTGATTTACACGAACGTTAATCTAATAGTAGAATGTAGGACTCGTGGGTAACTAATTTTTCCAACTTTTCGTTCACTCATGAATATATTTTGGGCCTGTTATTGAATTTAAGCTATGATCTCTTGTTAGTATTAGAGGTGCACTGGTTGTAATCTTGGTGTTTCCAAGACAATTGCTATCCCCTGCCTTTCTTTTTGCTAAAAGTTTGAACGTTGCAGGAAATGTTGAAGGACACAGTGAGAACTAAGACATATCAAAATGTTATTTACAAGAACACGTTCCTCTTCAAGGATAAAATTGTTCTTGATGTTGGGGCCGGTACTGGAATTTTGTCCCTCTTTTGTGCAAAAGCAGGAGCAAAGCATGTTTATGCGGTATGTGATTCTGTCGCTGCATCTGGTTACTACTTTGCGATTTCTAAATTTATGTTCACGTGTGCTTTATAAGTGTTGCCTTTTTTTTTTCCCCGCGAAAGCCCCCCTTATAAGTAAATCACTTTATTTGCCAAATTTCTTTTAAACCGTCACTGCAATTTCTAAGGTAACTACATTTTGTTCATGAGTAGAGTATAATGGGAAGAATGATTTGATCATTGCAGATCGAGTGTTCCCAAATGGCTGACATGGCGAAACAGATTGTTGAAACAAATGGCTTTTCTAATGGTAATTATCATATCTGTAGTTCTTTCTTCATCTCTATAGATCTCCTGGTACTTCTTCTCATATACTTCTTCGGTAATCTATTTATACGATTTTCTTCTTTTCTCTCAGTTATTACAGTATTGAAGGGAAAGGTGGAAGAGATTGAGCTTCCAGTCCCCAAAGTTGATATCATCATATCCGAGTGGATGGGTTATTTCCTGCTGTTTGAGAATATGTTAGACACTGTTCTATATGCACGTAACAAGTGGCTAGTAAGTCATCCTTTTCCTTGCAATAACTTCCTGTATTACGCTTATTACACGTTGTTCTGTATGCTGATTAAAATGTTCACAGTGAGGAAACTAGGAAAGACTATACTTGGAACCCTTGTATGTGTATAGAGTGAAAAAGTAGAGATAAACCCCTCATAAATAGTAACCAAAAGAAAAATCCGTTCGACAAGTACTTATTGTTGGATAACCAAACTATTTGGGATGGTAGTGCTTTCACTTCTGATTGGAAATTTTTATGGAACTTGATGATTGCTTTCTCTGATACTGTGTGCAGGTAAATGATGGGATTGTGTTGCCCGACAAGGCAACACTCTACGTGACAGCCATTGAGGATCATGAGTATAAGGAAGACAAAATTGAATGTATAGTACCCCCTCATATCATCATCATATGATATTTCATACATACATTATTTGAGGTGCACTATGTTGTTTATTAACGTATTACCTCCTGTTTGTTGTTATTATTATGCTTTGCAGTCTGGAATGATGTTTACGGCTTCGACATGAAATGTATCAAAAAACAATCCATAATGGAACCCCTTGTAGACACGGTTGATCAGAATCAAATCGTCACAAACTGTCAGCTGCTTAAGGTAGTAAAATAAACTTTATGTTTTAATTATTTTTTTCGTTTCCAGCATGTGAATATCTTTGATAAGTTGGTATGTAAATGGCAACACAACTGATGTGCATTATTGATTCTTCTTTCCAGACAATGGATATCTTGAAGATGGCTTCTGGAGATGTCTCATTTACAGCTCCCTTTAAGCTCAGGGCTGAACGTAGTGATTATATTCATGCCCTAGTTGCATACTTTGATGTCTCGTTTACGCAGTGTCATAAGTTGATGGGCTTCTCTACAGGTTATTTTCGTTCATTATTTCTATTATGCACAGTAACTTCACTTCATAGACAACTTCCGTTAAGATGACCTAATGTGTCGAAATTTGAATTATCCAGGACCTAGATCCCGCACCACGCATTGGAAGCAAACGGTATTGTACCTTGAAGATGTGCTAACCATTTGCGAAGGTGAAGTACTGTCTGGGAGCATGACAGTTTCACAAAACAAGAAGAACCCTCGTGATGTTGATATTACTCTTAAATATGAATTGAATGGTCAGCGTAGCAAGATATCAGGAACTCAACATTACAAGATGCGTTGAGAAAAAGATCTGGAGTGATCTTTCCTCGTCTCCTTCGCAAGAACCTGGAGACATTTTTTCATTAGAACTGTTTTCAACCACAATCTTTAGAAGTAATTGCTTTTCTTTATCCGTTCTAGCAGGTGAGATTGATTGAGCAGAGTGATGCTGAGTGTACCATGCTTGTAATTTTAGCAAGTTTAAGTAATTTCCTTGCACTTATAATTTTAAAATCAATATTGTATTCGGCTTCAGTAATGATCATTGATTCAAAGTGCAATATCTGAACCTGATTAAGTGAACTACAAGAAGTCTCAGGAGAAGCGCATTGCTCATACATCATATTGCTCGAAACTGAGAACACCCTTGTCTAGAGCTTGAACCAACAGGCTACTGTCATCCAATTTAAAGGATGCCAATATACTAATCTGATTCTATTTTCTTCTCAATCTGGGAAATGTTTGTGTAAACTATCAAGAGAGAGAATTAAGGCTATGTTCTTCAGTCTTCAGAAATGAACAGCTTGTGTCTTGAAGTTCCGTCTGAGTTCCTTTTTCTTCACCATAGTTGAATTCTGCGTGTTGCCTTGTCGATGAGAACCAGAAACAACTTGCTCGAAAAATGATTCGGTAATTTGGTGACTATTGGGTACCCACCTAATTTAAGAAGCAGAACCCTTTTTCTAGGCCCACTTATCGTGTTGGCATCTCTACTCTTCTATCTTTTCACTTTTCAATCAACTTTACTTTTGTTTGCCATCAAACAAATTATAATTACTAAATTGTATTTTGTGTGTACATATCTCGTTGTTGTGGTCTCGGTTATTGAAAACCATTCTGTCTTTTATAAGGATTATTAGGAGCTGCAACCTGCTTGTTTACATAATTTGAGTGATCTTTCCAACCTGGAATATAAGTAGCAGAGAAATGATCATATGCTGGCTTCCGAAGCGTTCACATCGCTTACTTCATCCTCTTACCAAAGCTATTTGTTGCATCATCTTGTCCGTACTACCTTACTAACCCTTCGAGCCACGGATCCTCCTCTTATAATGAATGTTGCATGTTAACCCTTCGAGCCACGGATCCTCCTCTTATAATGAATGTTGCATGTTTCTGTCAATCAATTGTGTAGCTTCATCAATAGTTTTGTTAGTTAATGCACTACCAATAGCTGCATATATAAAATTTCTCTCCGACTATAGCAGGCCATCATCGAAACACGACACTATCAGTTGCTTGTTGAATTCATGATGAGGGAAGCTTGTTAACAACTTCTTGTGCCGTTCCTAGTATCGTAAAAAGTCTCACCAACAATTTGTTCAATCCCACTAATTGTTTTATGAATAGTTGTTGTTGCTTTAGGTCGGGAAAACACTTTTCAAGAAATACTCTTTGCATAATACTTTGAAGTGGAAGATAATAAAATCGTTCTTCTTCGGAATCATAAGTCAAAAAGAATGAAAAAGCACTCAGTAAAGGTTTTACTTGATTAGTTCCAGTAGGCTTCAAATTTGCCAACCTATGTTGAACTTGAAACAGTTGCAAGCGACAATTTAAGATAACTTTCTGCAAGCTCTTTAAGCTTCAGTAACCAATGTATCAACTAAAATTGGAATTCAACTGAATCGTCTAAGTTGATGCAAAGTTGTTGCTGATCAAATAAGGGAGATGTCAGATCCTTGAGAGTGTATTATTCCTTTCAGGAGGTGGAGGAGGTACTAGTTGAGGACCACCGTTTTGTTTATCTGTACCATCCATTTATTTACTGGATGGTTCTTGAAGAATTATCCCGCTTCGAGTTCTAACTCCACATCTTGGGTAATCTCAAGATTAATCCTCTGAAATTAAAATCTAGAAACTAAAGCTAAAAACCAAAAATATAACCTAAATCAAAATAAAACTGTTAGAGCATTGCTCGGTCGAACTCACAAGTGTTGCTATCTCAAGCTTGTTGTCAAATTTAGTTGATCAAAAATATATCTTGATTTCTAGTCTACATTTAGTCAAATATCGGATTAGTCTAGTCTACATTCCTCTAATACCCCCGATATTCGGCAGTGGTTGGCCGAATGAAATATAAGTAATGGTTTGTCCTTTCATAACATTGAGTCCTTTTCAGCATAGTTGGCTCCAGAGTTGGCAGAAAACTCTACAGTTAAGCGTGCTCGGGCGGGAATAATCCAGGGATGGGTGACCTTCCGGTGAGTTTCTGCTGGATTATAAGAGCGATGCCTGTTGAAAACCCCACACTGCCAGATAACCGCAGTGTCTAAGTGGGGAAAATATCGGTGGAAGGAAGGGTCATTAAAATGGTATCAGAGCCGACGACGGGTAACTTGTAGAGTGTGAGAGAGTACGTTGGACATGATATGTCAGGTACTGGTCTCATGAGAGGTAGGGAACATGGAGATCTGGGCTAGGATATATTCTGGAGTCGAGGATGACTCCAATTTAAGGTGGTGGTACTATAATACCCCGATATTCGGCAGTGGTTGTCTGAATGAAATATAAGTAATGATTTGTCCTTTCATAACACCGAAGCCTTTTCAGCACAGTTGGCTCCGGAGTTAGCAGAAAACTCTGCAGTTAAGCGTGCTTGGGAGGGAGTAATCCAAGGATGGATGACCTTTCAGGAAGTTTCTATTGGATTACCGCAGCGATGCCCGTTGAAAACCCCACACTGTCTGATAACCGCAGTAGTGGCTAAGTGCGGAAAGTATCTGTGGCAGGGCGGGTCATTACAATTCCAGTCCGAATTTTTGATAATAGGCTAGAGTCTGTGACGTTTGGTGTCTGTGTTATTTCTTTTTCCCCATTATATTGTTTATCTTTATAATTGAAACATCACAGGTTGTACGTAAATCAATCAGAGTAGATACGTCCATTGTAATTATTGGATACGACTTGATTGATCTTTGGAATCGTCCAAGTACTCTCAGTTATCTCTTGTCTCCGTTTGCATATTGATTGTGAGATAAAGAGATATAAACTCTTAATATAATTCCTGATTGAGATTCATTAAGTTGTAATTCTCGGAATTGTATTTGAGTTTAATCCATACAGGTTTCCTAAGAAAAAGTTGTTGGTATATTTTGGTACCCCCGCATTTCAAAAATAACATGAAATACGAACTAAAAGCTATCGACCGCTCCTGGGCAGCGACTGCAAAATTTGATGCGAGTCGCAGGTGCAACAAATCAATAATCTTATTTCTACTAAATTAATAGGTAATATAATGGAATTCAAGTTCATTCCCACAAAGAGCAAGGAGTTTTAGTTATCTAAAAGGTCACAAAGGGGTTTTTGTAGTAGACTTTAAAGTAAAACTATAAAAATAAAGAAAAGCAATTAAAATTAGAGTAGTAAGAAACAAAGAGAGATGGTCGATAATTCCTTCTTCGTTACTAATTATTCATCCATTCGTCACTAATCATAGATTATCACCAACTGTATAATTGCAGGTACTTATATTCCTTATATCAATGTATACGAAAGCTCTCAAATACCAGATTTTATTCGTATAGACCACTTACTATTTTGTCACTCTAGATGTAATTTGGTCGAACGATTTATATTATATGAGTTTATAAATTGATCCTAGCAGTTAAACTCTTAGCTTATAAACATAGTTTCTTCACAGTCCTTCTGCAAGGTCTCATGTTCTCTACTTGTGTAGAAGTAATTAGACTAGTATCTATCTCATAACTCTTTATTAGCATTGTGTCAATCAATAAATCAATTTAGTTGACCACCTAAACAATATGTCAATCAAGCATGAACATTCATTAAACAAGTGGTAATCATGTGAAAAATTCAAAATAGATTTATATAATTACTCAAATTATTTTTAAACCTTGAATAATCAGGTATAAGTTTAGCTACTGATGGATGTAGAAAACCTAGATTATGAATTCTAATTTTCTAGCTCACGAGTGTGAGCAAGAAATCTTACTTTTCTCGGTCATGCACTCTATTGGGAAAATTACGAATTTCTGAATTTAGTTTTTTCTCCTTCATTAACTTGGCCGAAAAATGATTTCTCGACCCATTGAGAATTCCTGAACTTGTTCTTTTCTCGTTTTTGTCGCGCTTCTTCACACGACTTCATATTGGGTACTGATAACAACTCAACCCCTTGATAATAAAATGTCTTTCTATTGATTCTTGAGTATTCTCCTTAAAATGAAAACAAACTAAAAACAAGGGTAATACAAGGTAATTTATACAAAATCTAGTGAATAAATGGTCTAGCTGTATAAAATAACAACACCTTTGAGGTCGTCTTGATCAACATATTATGACCATGAGGACTTTATTGATTTTTCAGGTAAAAACATTTTTGTCCAAACATTGTTAATGTCTAGCTTTAATACGATAACGACACCTCTACATTCGTCATGGTCCAGATATTAGAACCATGACAACATTATTTATTTTCCAGGCATAATGTGATCATATTTTTGCGCAAACTTTCTTCATGGTCTAGCTTTAATACGATGACGACATCCTTACATTTATCATGTCAATCCATTAGAACCATAACGACTTTATCGATTTTTCAGGCAGAATGTGGTCATATTGTTACCGAAATTTTCATCATGGTCGATATATTAGAGCCATCAGGACTGCAACAACTATAAGGAGTAGTCATAGTTATAGGCTTAGGTCACGACGATTATATTAATTATTCTTTTGATTGTAATAAGCATCATAAAAAAATCATCATTTTTTCATTCAACGACCATGATGACTACTAATAAACATATAAAGTAGTCATGGTTATAGAAAATAAACCATGACAACTAAAATACTGAAAATCACCACAATTTTGATTAATTTCATATTTAGTTGGTCATCTTAGATTAGATTATGACTGTTGATCTTGATCATTAAGAATTTTGGTCTTAATGTTATTTTGTTCTCTTGAATATGATATTAGCTATAGTTGAATGGTGTATTTTATTCAATTGGTTGTACCAACTCGATTCGAATGTATTTATTTGAATGTTCCGTGGGAAGTATTCCAAAGATACGTTGCAAATAAAATCACATGTATTCCATTTTTTGTGGAAGAACTCACAAAAGGTGATATGAGTCCGAAAATTTGCATTTTTGTACTTCATACTCCTGTTGGCATAGTGAAACATGTGCAAGAACATGTATCATGAGACAAAGATGTACTTTTGTCTCTGATAATGATAACACTAAGTATGAACCGGGCATGGGATTAGATTCCATCGGAAATGAAGGAGTTGGAATTGCACCTAGTTATTGATGTTGGTACAAGCAATGTAATACAGGTATCATAGTAGCAACCAATTTTCACATCAACTTTAATGGCAACAAGAACTTTTCCTGGCCAATTGAATATCTTATTCAGTTGAACTAGATCCTCTGTCTGCATTTATGGAATGCAAACACGATAAATAAATTCTCTAAAGCACTTGAGATATATTGGTTGACACGTATATCATTCCCCTGAAACGTAATATATATATTTACTCTAAAGTACTTGAGTTGAATCCCACTTTTATTACGTAACAAGGCCACACCACTTATTAAAATTCTCAAGACCCAAATGTCTAACTGATAGTAGTTTTTCTTCCACTAATTTAAGGAATATACACTAGTTGTTCAACTAATTCCTTATAATGTGACTACTATGATTGGATCATTGAGCGAAGCACTGCTCAAAATTTTGTTGCCAAGATGGAACAAAGACTAAAAGTCGCATAAGCTCTGTATGTAAAAAGGGATAGTCACACCTTGTTAAGTGCAAAGGGTGTTCATGCATGAACTATTACCTATCTTTTTGGAAACTTACAGTGAGAATGGAGTTGATTGCATCTATAAATTATTTCTAATGAAGGTGGAAGGAAGCATATTCTTAGAAAATTAATGTGTCAATCTAGTAAATTGTAAATCACTGGAACTTGAATTACTGAATCCATATATTAACCCCAACAATGAACTGATTGAGATTGATTCATAAAGACTTTGACATAACCATAAGGCACATCGGTTGTGACACGATGTTCCGTTTTAAAAGTACTAACACGGGCATCACTTCATTTGAGTGTACAAGACAATGAACTAATAGAATGCAAAGTTACGGCATCTATCACAATCAATGATTTCTAAAGTTACTAGATTTGCACTGTCTCTCCACATTATGCTTTGGAGTACGAATGCACGTCACTCATCTTACAAAGTCTTTCTTTAGTAAAACATGATTGAGACCATCCTGTTTTACTTAGATACAAATGGTAAATAACTGATTCTCCAAAGAAATATACCATTGTTAGTGAACATATATACATGCATAATGCGGACCATTCAAGTGATTTATGGCTCTGATGGATGATTCGGCGCATTGAATCAGTTATTGCTCACAACAAACAATGCGTTTAATATTTGTAAAACTCCTAGAACATATTACATAATGAAAAGTGCAAAGGATCACCACCCTTCTTAATGCTAGATAATTCACATCAAAAGGACTATGGGAGGTATAAGTGAGGATATAATTAAACAAAATACTGGTAAGAGTATTATAACTACAAGAAGGCAAGCTGCCAGTTTGAATATTGTTAGTAGTAACAATGAGAATAAAAGAAGAAATAATTCTTCTCATTCTCAATCTTATAAATGAAAGTATAGTCTTTTGGAATGTCATAGGCCTGAGAAGAGTAAAGGCCAAAGACAAACTAAAAAGTTTAGTGAATTCTTTTAGTCCGATTGGGGGATACTTATATTAATTGGGGGATATGAATTACTAACCCCATACAATAGTGTCCGCTAAGGGGTGTTTTTTGGGGGCGGAAATACTAAAATACCCTTCTATTTAAATTAAAACCTAACAACCGAAATCAAAGTCAAAATCAAAATCAAATCCTAACAAGTTCTTAAAGATAAGTTAAATTGAATTGTTGTTGAGCAAGAAGAAGAAGAAGAAATGGCGTCATTGAGAAGGTACATGATACCCAATCATATTTAAATTGTTGTTGTTGTTTTAAAACTTCGTTTTGGTTAGAATCATAAACTGAAACTTTTCAGTTTCAGTTTCAATCCACTCCTGGCTTGTGTTCATGATGCACACCCTACTATTTTTTATGCCGGCATAGTTTTTAGGATGAATACTATGCCGTTACTGAGTGCCGACATGGTTTTTAGGATGAATACCATGCCGGTACTGAGTGCCGTCATGGTTTTTAAGATGAATACCATGCCGAAACTTGCTATTTCCGACAGATTTCTTCTGTATGTTTTTGTCCTCAAACCGGCATGGTTCACTTGGGAATCGACCATGACGGAACAACTACCGGCATGCTTGATAATGAACTTTTTGTGCCGGTAGTGTACTTACAATTTCAAAATTGGGGGATATTGTGTATCGGCATGGTGAAAGTATGAATACCATGCCGATTTGGTCCCTGCCGGCATGGTATTCATACTTTTACCATGCCGGCACTAAGATTTTCATGCGTAACAATGGCGGATCCAATGAAAAAAAAAATCAAATTTCAATACATTAATACCTATATATGACTAATTGGAGCACTTGTATATTCAGCTTGTTTACTTTCCTGGGTTGGTTCTTCACCTAAACCTTCATGATCATAAATATCTTGATTTAATGTTGTTGCATCAACAAATTCAATGATAATGATTTATTCTAATGATTATCAAACTAATCTATTAGATTGCCTAATTATATTTAACCACTAAATATGATTACTGAGGGGTAGATTAGGAATTAGTTAAAATACATGGATAAGGGGTGACTTTGATTTACTATTTATATCTCGTTTTTGTCTTTTTCCTCTATCCCCCATTTAATATAATTATCCCCCAATCACGCGTTCTTCTTTAATAATTCTTGCTGAACCAAAAGTTAGATATTCAAAGGATTTTTGTAAAAAAACTGAAGTTAATTAGATGGAATGCATTATGAAGCTATACATAATTCTGGCGAAGAGAATAAATGTAATATCTGGGTATTGTGGAATTCTTCAATAAAGCCTCCAATAATTGTCTCAAATACAAGACAAGCAATAACAGTAGAGGTTGGTGGTACATTAATAACTGGAGTGCATGTTGCTTCATTGACAGTAAATATAAGAGATTGTGGCAGCATATGTTAGAATTGAGCAGTGCAAATAAGCCATGGTTGGTGATTGGTGATTTTAATATAGTAACAAGTCTGGATGAAAAAGTAGGAGGTTTACACCTTTGAAGATTTCAATGATAGAATTTACAGATTATTTTAATGGATGTGGTTTTCTTCATGCTCCAAAACCAGGGTTAGAATTCTCATAGTGCAATAATAGAGCTGGAAAAAAAAGAATTGTTTATAATCTTGATAAAGCATTGTTAATGATAAATGGCTAGAATTGTACCCTAATTATTGGGGATAAAAGGTAAGAGTAAGAGGAGTATCTGATAATGGGGTGTTGTATAGAGAAAGTGCAGATCTTCTCAAGCCTAATAATGTTACCTTTAGAGCTTTGAAGGTGTGGAAAAGCCATCCAAATTTTGTACAAATTATCAAAGACTCTTGGAATCCTGAGTTAGTTAGTAATCCTGGTTTTATCAATATGAGTAAATTAAAAAGACTCAAAAAGGATATTCAAAAGTGGAATTGGGAAGTTTTTGGTGATGTTGGAAAAAAACTAAAGAAAGCAGAAGAAGATATCATGAATGCTGCTCTCCTATCTGATAGAAACCCAGATGACATTAATCTTCTGAATAATTTGGTCACAGCTAGATGAGTCCATGAAGTTTTAGTGGAACAACAAAAAGAGATTCTTCAGCAATAATCAAGATTCAAATGGATGAATGAAGGTGCATCAAATTCTAGATTTTTTCATGTTAATATGAAAATCAGACAAACAAAACATCCCATAGTGGAGTTGGAAAAAACTGAAGGAGGTACAGTGTTTGATCAAGTAGAGATTGCAGATTTACTAGTTACTCATTTTGAAGAAAAATTTAAATATCAGGAAGTAAATTTTTCTCCTAATATCTTTATGGATATTCCAAAGTTAGTGACAGAAGAGGAAAACAAGATGATAGATGCTATTCCAACTAAAGAGGAAGTGAGAAATGCAGTGTTTGATCTTGATCCTGATAATGCTCCTGGCCCAGATGGCTTTGCTGGATGGGTTTATAGAGTGGCACATGAAATCATTGGAGTGGATTTTACTAAAGCTATACAGTTTTGTTGGAGTATATGTTTTATACCAAATGGGATAAACTCAAATTTTTTGTTAGTACTGCCAAAGGTGAGAATGCAAAAAAGGAAAATCAATTCAGACCAATTGTTTGATGAAATTTAGCATTAAGGTATTTACAAAATTTTAGACTATAAGACTGGGTAGTATAATACAGAAACTAGTATCTCCACAACAGAGTGCATTCATAAAAGGAAGAAATATTCAAGAAAGTATAGTACTGGCTTCTGAATTGGTGAATGAATTACAGGTTCCAAGAAGAGGAGGTAATATGGGTTTAAAAATAGACAATACTTATGACTCTCTAAGTTGAGATTTCTTATTTCAAGTCATGAGAAGTTTTGGTTTTTCTGAAAAAGGAATTAAATGGTTACAAGTGCTTATAAAATCTGCTAAAATTTCAGTACTTCTAAATGGTGGTAACGTCGGATATTTTCAAGTAGGGAGAGGATTAAGATAAGGTGATCCTCTGTCTCCATTTCTCTTTGTGATTGCAGAAGACGTCTTGAGTAGAATGCTAACAAACATAGTGAAAGAAAACAAGATAATTCCAATGATTTCAAGAAATGGAGTTCATCCTTTTCATATATGGTTTGTAGATGACATTTTTTTTTTGTTTTGTAAGGCCTATTCCTATGCACATGCCAAAAAAATGGTGTTTGGCATGCCAGGTGGCATGCCAAACCATTTGTGCCACTATGGGAAAACCGCTGAGCGGTCGATATTCTATCGAGCGATATTCACAATATCGACAACGATAAAGACTTTATCGCTGTCGATATTCATAATATCGACAGCGGTATTCACTCTAGCGCCAACGGCTATTTCTTCATCGCTATAAATAGGTAACTTTCAAACTCAACACTTACCCCAAATTTTTTACACAAAAAATTTCTCTTCTTCTCAATCTATTATTATCTTTTCTCAATCTAATTTATTTCTTCTATTTTCTCCAAATGGCACAATTAAGCCAACTTGATTCGGCAACACTACTTGATTTTTCTGGAGTAGTACTTGAAGGTGCCGTTGAGAAGATATGTGATAGATTTAAAGAAATAAGTAAGAAGCAAAGAAGTCTCCAAGTTTTGGATATCAACCAAGTCAAAACCGCAACTAAGAGAAGGCCAAGAAAGGTTAAAGGCAAGGAAAATCAAGGCAAAACAAATTTGAAGCCAAAGAAGAAGATAAACAAAGGGGCCTCCGTTTATGAGCGCATTGATTGGAAATTTGGTGAAATGAAGAAGATTAACAAGATGAAGAACATTGTCCCAAATTTTTATTTTTAAAGTCTAGTTTTTTTGTCTTATATTGTCTAGTTTTTTTGTCTTGTAAAAATGACTATTAAGAAATTTGAATTTGAAGTTTGAATTTTATTCGTAATCCAATCTTAAATTTTAATTAGAGTGAAAATAACTTGACAAATAAGTGGACAACTAAGAAATTTTAGGACTTGACAAATAACTTTTACCACTTATAAATTGGACAATATCTGGACAAGCAACTTAAAATCTCGAAACAATGTCCATATTCGAAGTCTTGTTCATAAGTGCGACGATATAACACACGACACCTTTGTTTAGATTCTTCTGCGAATGACGTCTCCATACAATGATGGAGAAATTCTAGAGAGATTTAGAAATTCTAGTTTGAGTTAAAAAATACGGCCTTACTAAGAAGTTATACCACAACTATCAGTGGGTCATCCACTTTTCTCTGAGTGGGTATGTGGAAATACGCTATCATGATCCATGTTGTTTCCTCGTAGTCAAATCCACTTGATTTATGCACTATGCATGGTGAAATGAATTTGAAGTTGGGTTGGAATTGGTTGAAATCAGGTAGGGGGAAATTGTAGCCGTTAGATGAAGATATGATAAGCGATTATCAAACAAGCGAGCGATAGCTTGACTATCGCTGGCGATTTGAAGACTAACGAGCGATTGTTTGACCATCGAGCGATAAAGACTCCATCGCTCGATGGAAACTCTGTCGTGTATGCCTATATGCCAGAAATAACATATTGGCATATGAGTTTGCCAGTTTGGCATACCCATAGTGGGTGCATACATGCCAAATATCATGTTTTGACATGTGCATAGGAAGAGGCCTAATGGTGATAAGAGGAATGTTAGAAATCTATTGAAAATTCTTAAGGATTATCAAGATTCTTCTGGTCAAAGTATCAGTCTTGAGAAAAGTAAATGCTTGGAGGCACAAGTGATTTAAGGAAAAATAAGTTGGCGGAAAAATGCAACATGCCCTTGTCCTCTTTTCTAGATAAATATTTGGGGGAAGTTTTGAATCAGAGATATATTAAGACATATCATGTATGGACTTTTGTGGAGATGATGCAGGAAAATCTAGTTGGATGGATCGCCAAGCTATTATCTTTTCAAGAAAGACTAATTTTGGTGAAGTTTGTTTTATGTAGCATTCCCATATATAATATGTTGGTGTACAAATGACCTAAAAAAGTTCTAAAAGAACGTGAAAGAATTATTAGGAACTTTTTATTATATGGTGATCATTCTACAAGAAAACTGATAACTTTGAAATGGGATAAGGTTTGTTCACCATTAAAAGAATGTGGCTTAGAATTGAGAAGACTGGAAGTTATTAACAAAGCATTACTCATGAAATTACTCTGGAGAATTCAGAATGGTACAAATAAAATGGCAAGAATTTTTCAAGCAAAATTTCAGAACAAGAAAGGAGAGTGGATTGATTATTACAAGAAATCCTCTGTATGGCCAGATTAAAAATGGATAGCATAAGACATAAATGAGCAGATGGTTGGTAAGGGATGGATCAAACATTTCAGTTTGGAGAGATAAATGGGTAAAAAATGATGCATTTATGAATTTGTGTCCTGAAAACGAGTTATTTCTGAACCAATTCCAAGATATGAAAGTTGATGATTTGCTCCTTGATGGAGAGTGGGTGATTTCAAATGATTTACTTGATATGATTGAAATAAATAAATTACCAATTCTTGCTGATAAATGGAGATAAAAGAATTTGGACTGGAACAACAACTGGTGTTTTCACTGTTGCATCTGCTGTGGAATATCCAAAGCTAAAATGGACAAAAAAAGTATGGGATCCTTCAGTACATCCTAATATATTTAGTAATGATTGGAAACTGGTAAGGGGTATATGTCCTACTGATTAAATATATGAAAAAGAGAAAATTTCTAATGGATCTAGATGTCCTTTCTGTAAAATGGATAAATAAAATATAGAACACATTCTCTGGAATGGTAATTACAGTGAAATGATATGGAAATGGTTGGGTGACATGTTTTGTTTCATTAATCCAAGCTCCTATGAGGATGTTTTTAATGCTGCAAAAATAAGAGTTCAATAGTAAAAGAGTTATATATGGAGAAATGCAGCTTTTGTAACAATTAAAGAATTATTGTTTGCTAGAAACAAATGTGTGTATGATAATGCATATTTTAAAAAAAGCACTGTCAAGACAAGAGTTATAAAATTCACAGTCGAATGTGATGTAAGGATGAGGGCAAATATGTGGAATTTAGCTCATGACTTACAAGTGCTTAAAGCTTTTGGGTTGATCTGTAGGAAGATAAAAACTACAAAGGGTTTAAGATTTTTTTTTTCTCACTACCTAATGAAAATCAGCTTTTACTATGATGTGATGGAGCTTCAAGTGGAAATCCAGGGGATGCAGGATATGGTTTCATAGGTAGGGACGATAATGGAGAATGTGTTATAACTGTTGCAGGGGTAGCAACTAATTACTATGCAGAGATAATGGCGATTATGTGTGCTGGAGAATGGGCTATCAAGCATAACTTTGTGAATATTCTTTTCAGATCGGATTTAAAACTGTGATATAAGCTTTTAAATCCATGCAAGTTCCTTGTTTGCTTTGATAATATGGAGAAAAATATGTGTGAGATCACGGTGACACTTTAGCAAAAAAAGGTGTCATACTAGCAAAGGGTGAAATCTTTATATTTGAGCAGAGACCTTGTTTTTTACGATGTATGGAAATGGAGAATCAACCTTACTTTAGGTTCAGTTAGATGGCTTGGAATCTCTTGTTATGTAAAAGTTGTCTAAACTGACAACTTGTTTTTGTTTTTAGTCTTTTTTTGTTTTTCTTTGGAGCTCCATATGGAGCTGAGTTTTATATAATCTTTAGCTTCCTTTGGTTTTAAAAAAATTATTATTGTCGAGTGTTAGAATACGGGCATCCAACTCAAAACCAATTGGCAATGAGTGGAGAGGACCTAAGGATTATAAACCACAGGATCTTAGGTTTCCCAGACAATGTGGGACTAATAAAATGAACACGCCCCCTCACGTGTAGCCTCGTTGGGTCTAACACGTGGACAATAGATCGGGTGACACGGTATAATGGTGCGGTCAAATGACTCGACACAAATAGCCTTCTCTGATACCATGTTAGAATACAGATACCATGAAGAAACTGAGACGAAGAAAAACAAGGAAGAAGAGATAATTGTATTGCAGTTAAAACACCATGAGACCAATATTTTTTAGGAACATTCATTTGAAGCATTATAGAACGAGTTGTTTCTAAGATATGCCGATTTTTCCTTTCGGCAACACCGTTTTTTTTTGCGGTGTTCCTACACAACTTGTTTGATGTATCCCATGGTCACTAAGATATTTCGGCAAAAGACCCTTGCAATATTCAGTTCCATTATCAGTTCTAAAAGTTTTAACCTCTGCACCAAACTGATTAGTTAACATGTTATGAAAAACTTGGAAAGTAGAAAAAATATCAGCTTTAGATTTTAACAGATATATCCAAGTACTACGAGAAAAATCATCAATAAATATAACAAAATACTTATAACCATCATATGATTCAATTGGTGAAGACCATAAATCAGAATGAATAAGTTCAAACAACTTAGCCGATACAGATAAAGAATTATTAAATGGCAATCAGTTTTGTTTAGAAAATTGACAAACATCACATAAACCGGTCTTAATAGAACTAGAAGGAAAAAGATGTGTTAAAACACGATCTGATGGATGCCCAAGACGTTTATGCATAATATGATTTTGAATCAAATTTGCAATATGACATGCTTTACTAGTAGGATGGAATAAGTAAAGCCCATTAGAATATATTCCCTCACCAATCGTCTTCTTGGGTTTTCGATCCTGGAATACAACAGAAGTAGGTGAGAAAATAACAATACAATTTAAAGATCTTGTAATTTTTTCGACCGATAACAATTGAACCGGAAAGGACGGGACAACTAGAACATCAGAAGTGGAACGCTCGGGAAAGAAATTAATTTTTCCACTCCCTAACACATGCATAGTTAAACCGTTAGCTATGGAAACATCATGTTTCCCAATTTTTGGAACAAAATCATATACACCAGTCGAGTTATTAGCCATGTGATCAGTGGCTCCCGAATGAATTATCCATGAATTAATTTTAGAAAACAAGGAAGCAAGGTAAGCATGCAAGTTACCTGAAGTGAAGTGCGAATGGGCAACCTAAGTTAATGAGTTTCGGAACGCGCAATCGAATCCCACTTCATGTGTATTTTTTCGTGTTGAGTTTATTAGTCCCACATTGTCGGGGCAACCTAAGATCCTGCGGTTTATAATCCTTAGGTCCTCTCCACTCATTGCCAATTGGTTTTGAGTTGGATGCCCGTATTCTAACATGGTATCAGAGCAAACTATTTACGTTGAGTCATTGACCGCGCCTTTACTCAACGTCACCCGATTTAATTGTCTACGTGTTAGACCCAACGAGGCTACACGTGAGGGAGCGTGTTGAGACTATTAGTCCCACATTATTTGGGCAATCTAAGATCCTGCGGTTTATAATCTCTTAGGGCCTCTCCACTCATTGCCAATTGGTTTTGAGTTGGATGACCGAATTCTAACATCTGGCAAAAAAAAAAAAAAAAAAAAAAAGGGATATTAAGGAATCGTTCTACAGCAGAAAATGATTTATTTTCCTCATTAAAATATGTCGGTAGTGAAAATACAATTCTTTATATAAAAACAGAGTTTTTTCGAGCGACGTGGTTAATCGGAGCTTCTGGTTGATTCTGGCCCCACCATTCTAAATTTCAGCCAATAGAATTTTAATAGAATCTTTTGGCCCCACGAAATATTATTTAACCAATCACATTTTTTAAGACGTGGTTAATCGGAGCTTCTGGTTGATTCTGGCCCCACCATTCTAAATTTCAGCCAATAGAATTTTAATAGAATCTTTTGGCCCCACGAAATATTATTTAACCAATCACATTTTTTAAAAATAATTACCTCAAATTACTAAATCTTATTAATTTAGGAAACATAACAAAACAAATATAAACAATTACAAAAAAAAAAAAAAAAACGATTTGATAAAATTAAATAAAACGTGCATCATGATATCGTCATAAAATTGGATCAATCATATGAATTAAAAAAGAAAAAAAAACCAATGTCCATTTACAGTTTTTGTAGTAAAATTTGCCTAATTACAACTCCAAACTACGGGTAAAAAAAAATACTTGCAATTACACTTTTGTTGGTATTAAAAGAAAATACAGAAAATACCTGATTTGCAATTACACTTTCAATTAGTATTAAGAGAAATTACAAAATTTATATTGACGATTAAAAAAGAATACCTGATTTGTGGATGTCACACATGAATCGAGAAATCTTCCTTCGAAGATTTACAGAAGGGTTTGTTAATCCTGTACAAATAAAAATAATACAACGCCATTAGGAGTAATCTGGAGTACCCATATACAAAATCGTTGGTAGAAAGTAATGATGAACAATTGAAATTAACCAAAATGAGTTTCGATAAAAAAATATCTTAATTGTAAATATTCATTCCAAAAAATAAACAAAACAAAAATAACTATTGCTCCTAGACATGCTCGATCTGCTTAGTATTTTTTTATTTATTTTTGGCAATAATATATGAAAAAATAAATGGGCTAACCTGAAAAAATAAATGGGCTAACCAAAAATGGAAAGTCATTCATATACAAAATACCGCGTTCATTATTATGTTCTGTGTGAATATCGTAACAGTAATTCAATTAAATATGGATCAATATTATTTCCAAAATAAAATCTTAGTTTTATGGAAATTGTGGATATGGTGTCACTCCGTATCAACATTTTCCATAAAAATAATTAAAACATAAAGAGCAAGAGCATTTCTATTCTCGGACGTCTAAAAGATATCGACATTTATTTCAAAAAAAAAAAAAAATTATGGAATTTGTGGGTTGATTAACTCACTATATAAAGCATTCGAGAACATGTCAAATCCTAATTTTCACGTTGCTTTTCTCTCTTTTTAGATTTTTTTGCGATTTAGGTTTCTGCGATCTATTTTCATTATTCCCGCGCAGTACCCCGATTCCCTCTATCGTGCACGTGTTATCGTTGCGATTGCCGAGGTCAAGCAATATCAAGGTATATATACACACTCATATTCTCGCAAATATGGATATGATCAAATCGTGAATAGTTTACCGGTTAATCATGGTAATAACACGATTTTGATTGTCAGTGATTTTTCTATTTGTTTTTCTTATTAACGCAGACGATTATTATCAATAATATTGCACGCGATTTTTGCGTTTGCGGACCGGTAAGAGAATAATATCAACACCTTTTTAATATTTATTTCCTCTGTTTAGTTTCAGTTGTGTGACAATATATACTTAATACCAAATTTTTGGTTAGTTAATATAAAGGAGGATTTGGAGTTGCATACAAGTTCTGAAGATTTACAAGAAATTCCATCTCCCAAACAGCTGTTTAAGTCCGTAGTAATCCCTTCTTTTTGTCCCCTAACTAAAGCTTGGAATCAATTTTTCAGGAGATTTTTTATTATAATGGTTTGTTATCTTAACTTGGTGTGTTTAGGCTTTTGGATGAAAATCCTGTTGATGACAGTGATGTAAAGTTGTGATCTTAATTCTTAAAGATGATAAGTACTTCCTGGGTGAAGGGGAAATCATTTCCGTGTAAAGAATATGAACAAGAGGACTGCTACCCATGGTCATGAATACATGGAGACACCAAGGTATCACCTACATTTTGGTGCAAGAGATTCGCCCACAACAACATTAAGTCATCACATAGAGTCATGGATTTTTGAGCGTTTGAGGCTCGGTTCCATGGAAAAGTACCGATGAGGTGATTGTTTTAGCTACATGTTTATGTTTAATGATCCTGTTTTTGCCAGTACCATGTGAACTAATTATAGTTGGAAGTGTATCAGCCGTTTTTGCAAATCTGAGGTATTTTATCTTTCTCTTTGTTAGGAGGCTCTTCTTACGTTTGTATATCATAAAATTTTGGGAATAAGCATTTGAGTTTATCCACTAATTACAATTTGTCTCTCTTTTTTTCTTTTTCTTTTTTACTTCAGTTTTATTATTTTGCAAAGTGAGGTCAAGAGTAGAGATAAGTAAGAATCTGCTCCTTAATGCTGGATTTAATGACAAATGAAGCAAGTGTTATTCAAATCAGTGTTGCTTTATAAAAATTTGTAAACTGAGGCAAGGGTTCAAGGGCATATATAGATAGCCTTACCCGAACTAGCGAAAAACCAAATTCCGCTACCGAAAGGTTCAAGCTTTTGAGATCCGCATTTTGACATTCGTATTTGTACTTCTACCAAAGATGGATCCTTTGGTCATCCATCTTTGGATGAGACATTAATGCCTTTAGGCCAAGGATCTTCTATATTTGAACTTCTTTAGCAGTTCCCTTGGCTGTTTCATCCGATAGTACCCATATAATGACACTTTCACTAGCATGGGCAACCGGGAAGTAAAACGGATTGTAGTATTCATCGATTGTGTAGCCTAACTTATGTGCATGGTGTATTTTTTTTGTATTTATAACTTTCTTTATTTGTGCTTACTTGGTGTATTCTTTTGTTTCAGATCCGGGATCACCGAATTGTTGATGGCTATAGTTGCTTTTGATATCCCAATATTGTAACATGGAGCTTCACTGACAATACGAGGTGTTGTTTATTTATCTTTTTGTGTTGTTGTTTTAGCAGCTTGGTTTGCTTCTTTGTTTTTTTTTTGTTTCGGATTCAAAACCGCTTACTGTTGATGGCTATTGCTTATTATCTCCCATTGTAACATGGAGCTTCAGGATAACCATTACCAAGTGGTGATTTTTTTTTATATATATAGGATGGTAGATTCCATTGTCGTGACATGAAATTACGACGTAACATGGCTTATGATAGATCCACCATGTAAATGTAAATATTACACTATAACCAGTTATATATTTATGGTTGGGCTAATTTAGCCAGTAGTGATGTAAAATAAGTACATAAAATCTCATGGTTGGGCTATTTTCATGTTCATTAGTATGCGAGTAGGTGCAAATTAGTAATTAACTGGTGATGGTTTCCTGTCTCTGCGGCTATTTTCATGATTAACGTCGGTTTACTTGGTACATATAGTATAATGGAGTTGGCCGATGCCTTTCTCTTGATTTCTTTTCCTTCCTTTATTATCTGTGCATTCTATGTATGTACAGTAAATAGATATAAGTAATGGCGTGGATATGAGAAACTTTGTAAACTAGAGCAATAATTATTGTAAAATGAAAAATCCTGTATGATAGACAGTTTGTTGATCAGTGATTCATCGAATCATCGATATCCTTTTGGAAACGGAGAAAGTTTATAAATTTATTAACAAATCCACACTGGCCAGAAAAAAAATCTTAAGAGGGGAAATACATTTTTAAAGATTTACTTGGTATATAGATAGTTAATAGATTTATTAACAGCATCGAGTGTGTGACGGGATACTGTTTGGAGGAGTGGAGGAGAAAAATTGAGGGTGGAGTTCTTCTTCCCAGAAATGCAGTATATAAGTGTGCACTTTATATTATTTCATGCGCATCAATTGAATTTTATGTAATATATGCCTTGGTATGAAAATGACATGGAAAATCTAAGGAGTAAAGTATACTATATCATGACAAACGACGATGCTTTGCATCCTTACTGATTATAAACACATGACTGTGGTTGTCAAATGCGATGAAGATATTCTTAAGGGGCTACGACTGCTGTTGACGATGATAGCCATGGCTTCATTTTTTCTTTTCCTCCTTTTTGATTTTCCAAACTCATTAGTTTATGAGGTGCGATAACAACAGTTCCCCTAGAAATCTTTCATTGTTGGATTTATTCTTAAGGGGTTTCTTCTGTTATGCTTGGATTTGGATTTTTAGTGGATCTACCGAGGAGAAAAAAATTAGGCATTCTTCGACGTACCCTGGATCCTCTCCTCAAATGTCTGGTTTAGTTCAAGTTAGTTTGTTGAGAAGCTATTTCATTGGGATTGTTCCAATTTTATTTTATTGTATCAACTTAATTTTAACGAACTAGAAAATATTATTTTTCTTTATATTTTTATTATTATTATATTGAAAAAAAATTACACACCAAGGTTTTTGGTTGGCAGCCGAGCAACAAACTGGGCACCAACACCCTTAATTAGTCACCAATTTCCGATTTACGTAATTTTCACGAGCTCTTGCTAGATTTTTATTTGTATTCGGGAACATTCGGTTTTGAAACATGAAGAACCAACCTTATCGACAATCTTAACATTTGAACCCGTTTGTGTAGTTGCATGGAAGAAAAACTACGTGATGATAATTTTTTATAATTATCTGTGTACGCTCTGTATTTCTTTTCTTTTTTTGTGTTGTTTAAATTATCCAATATATGTTTGAAGATTCCATGGAAAAAAAAATTAGGTCCGTGCAAAATGAATATAAAAAAAAAACAATTAAGCTATCGAAGAAACTCACTTATACATCCATTTTACCTTCATAAAATACCAACCTAATCGAGTTGGGGAGTTTTTAGAGATCATATAGTTAAACTTTTTCTTTTCTTTTCTTTAAATTACGATGTATCACGGTTTTGGTGATATAACTGCTACGAAGTGAAGGCTCCTGCTTCAGGAAAAAAAAGAAAAAAAAACAAAAGAAGTGAAGGCTCCTAATAATTTGGTGGATCAAAAGAGATATAAGAAAATGAAGCATAAGCTTCAGAATTTTAAAAGGATGTCAAAATTTGGAGAGCAAAAAAGCAACATAACTTCTAACCAATTATGGAGTTGGAAGTAGCAGAATCCTTAAAGAAATTGCACCGCAAGCGCATGCTATTTTAAGTTATTGTTTTTCTTATTACATTGGTTTTTTACTAAATGCAACCTCCGTTTTAAGAAAAATATATATACTTTCACTTCTTCCAATTTGGCTTATTTTTAGGCTAAAATGAAAAAGTGAAAGTATTTCTTTTTAAGAAATGGATGGAATACTTAATAATTTTTTGATAAGCTAATTAACATTTTATCATTTTTTAATTAAAACAATTTTTTTTTCATATGCAATTAATTATAAAACATGGCTACAATAGTTCGTAGACCTTTTTTTTTTTTTTTTAAGAAAACTACCCATGGCAAAGGCACATTGGGTAGTGAAATTTATTAAAAATCAGAAAGAAAGAAGGAGGGGGACTAGGCCTTACCTCACTACAAGAAAGGAAGAGAAAAAAAAAAGAACTAAAATAAAACAAAATTACATATTTCGAAACGTAAAATGGAGAATAGAATTATCAATGTGAAGATTCCGCCTTATGAAGTTTGGAGGATCAATCCACCAGCAAGAAGCAATCGTCGTACCATGCTTGGCTAAGAGGTCTGCCATCGAGTTGCCTTCACGGTAAATATGAGTGCACACAAACCGAATAGAAGAAACAAAGTTTAAGCAATTGTTCCAGTGAGTATAAAGATGCCGGGGAACCAATCACGGGTTTTTGATGGCACATGTACGAAAGTAGAATCGCACTCAAGCCAGAGACGCCGAATTATTTTGGAGCTGGCTATTCGACAATAGTTCGTAGACAAAAAACATACCCGAGTGTAGAATGGATGCAAAATTAGTGCGCTTAAATACATAATATCCTAACACAATTAGATATACCAATTCAGCGTGGTGTGGGCATCAGCGAAAATAGGAGTTTTAATAACTTCCCATTAATGGGCTAATTACAAAAAAAAAAAAAAAAATCCTGGTCAAAATAGTGAGGTAAATTTGTATTTTTTAAAGTAAGTTTATATTTTTTATGCTGGTTTTGTAAAGAATGAAATGACCATGTATCAAATACCAGGATAAGTACTCTACGTAATACATACATGGGTATAAATAACCAAATATGTCGAATGTTTGTGTTTTGGTTTCTCCACTCACAGTTGCCTAATTCCAGTTCTGCATGAAGTCTTTATTAAAAATTGGTTAACCTTTAATAAAAAAAGATTGAATTCTGGCTTTGGCGACGTATCCTTTTCCACCATATATATTCTTCCCTCAATCTCAATCTAATATTCTATTGCAAAAGTATCTCTGTTCTTTCGTGTGATTAGTTTGAATTGTGAGCCGCAATACTTGATACCCTTGGAGAAAGATCTAAAAGAAGAAATCTTATTTTATAAGTGAGAAACAGACCCGTGCATGTACGGGTGAAAAACTAGTTAATAATAATAATAAGATTTGAAATTTCCATAACTCTCCAATTATTACAGGCTCTCATAATTTCACTGAATAAGAGATTTATGTTCTCCTATTTTCAATCTTAACAGGGAAGCCACCTTTCATTTTCGCAGTCACATACGAAACAAACACAGGTGCAATATCATTCCCATTTGCAGCTGGAACCACATGAAATCGGCGTAAAAATTCAACGATAATCACCTTCATTTGCAAGAAGGCCATCTCCTTACCCAAGCAAACCCTTGGACCTACGTTAAATACCGGATACGTATAAGAATCCTTGCCCACGAAGCTTACTTTTCCTGTAACATTTTCTCTCTGTAACCATCTGTCTGGCTTAAATTCATTCCAATCCGAACCCCACAAATTTTCCATCCTACCCATCGCATAAGAAGAATATAGGACTATCATCCCCTTCTTTATAATCGTTCCGTCTGGTAAAATGTCGTCATTTTCTGCTTCTTTACTTTCGACCGGGACTGGTGGGTACAACCTCATACTTTCACAAAGTGCTGCATGAATATAAACCATGTCCTTGACATCGTCATAACTTGGTTCGTCACCTATTTGGTTTATCTCCTTCGGTATTTCTTTCTCTACTTCGGGATTGGAAGAAACCAACCAGAAAAACCATGTCAAGGCCGCTGAAGTGGTATCTTGACCTGCTAAGATGAAAGCTATGGCAACATCAATCATGAAATCTTCATCTAAATTTTCGTCTTTAACCATCCTTGATAGGAGATCATCAGTAGACGTCTCTGGAGAAAAGTTCTCATTCAGTTTGTAGGTGTAAATAATCCACAGGGACAGGTGGAATGATCCTAAGCCATGGCGTACCGAAGAAAGTATGCATCTAGAGTACCGGATCACCTCTCGGGCGCAAGAAAAGAGGAGCGAGACAAGCTCGAGAAGTCGACGAAAAGGGGAAAAAGTTGTGATGCGATGGGCATCGGGTCCGGAGCAATAAATGCGCCGACGTGAGTTGGTAAGAAGATAAGAAGAGCTCGGTCAAGGAAGACTCGGCCAAGGATCCAAAGGGCGACATCGATCATCCCCACCAAGTGGGCGACATCGGGTGACGAGATAGCAGAAGAGGACATCACTCGGCTTGACGTCCCGACCCGAACAAATAAGAACATCGGGCTGAGACATCGACCGATCACCCGAGAGGAACATCGAGGAAGCTACGCCGGAGCCTAACATCATAGTACCGATGTATCATCACTTGTAACTATAAATAGAGACCATGTAGAGAGGAAGAACTTAAGTGAGAAGTGAGGAAAGAGAGCATACTCATAGCATTGAGAGAAACACCCGTCTTGTAACCTTGAATCGAGTAATAAGATCATCCTTTAACCCTGTGGACGTAGGTAATCATGCTTAGAACCACGTATATCTCGTGTTCTACTACTTCCTTTGTTTGTTTTGCTTCCTTGCGTATGTGTTTAATTACCTTTGGATGTAGAGGTAGGATTTTCTACATCTACATTCTGGCGCCGACTAAGGGGACCGTATAACATCTCCGGATACCTTGAAATCGGACACCAAAAGGGGAAAATCCGAGCTCCTAAGACACCTTGTGTCTTTGGTTGATGCTAAGGAGAAACCCTTTCGGGCCGCTATCTTTGTTTTCTTAGTAGCGTCTTGTTGAGTTGATAAAAGTTAGCTTTGCGTTCTTGCTTGTTATCTTCGTTTTCTTAGCAACATCTTGTCGAGATTGATAAAAGTTAGCTTTGCGTTCTTGCTCGTTATCTTCGTTTTTCTTAGCAACACCTTGTCGAGTTGATATAAGTTCGTTTTGTGTTTTAACTGGTAGTCTCCATTTCCCAAGCAAAACAAGTTTTTCGCTTAAGCAAAGTCGTCGAGACCGCTCCGTCACGATAGGCTGTTTGCTTAAGACGCCTCGAGAGTTATCGGATAACCCATGAGCTCCTAAATAGCATCTTTCGATGTTGGTAGAAGGCTGGAAGGGGACCCCATCTCGCCGACCGTGATCCGTGGCTTCAAACCCCGTTGAAAGAGATTCAATGACTCCTATCGACATCTAGTGAGGATAGTTGATGCTAAACGAAAGACTCTAACCAGCGCAACGCGTAGGTTACTAGGACTATCTTCTAGGGAAAGATATTGTCGCATTTATCTCCATTTTACACCTGCCTTCATTTTAGCAAGGTAAACGAAGCACGATAATGGTGGAAACGGGGCTAGCTCAGAATCGTTGAGTCTAGTTCTTGGAAACCATGGCCGGCGGGATTATAGTGAACGGTCCGAGTCTCACCGTAATCCTACGCTAAGAGCCTCACAACATCAATAAAAAACTGTAGGAATCTTGCGGCCATCAGCACGATTTGTTATTAGGGGCGTCAATCTGCCGCCTATCACCGCCATGAAAGAAATCTTCCGATTCAACGCACGAATGATTAATGATTTCTGGCGCTAGGAATGTTAGGACAAATAATGATTAATGCATAGGAAAAGTACCGAAAGCGATGTGTCAAGACTGACTTTTCAAAATTTGTCCTTTGCGCAAAAACGACTTGATCTTTGAGACCGACACGCTAGCGTAAAGGGAAGCGTACTATAAAAAAATCTTTTTCATCTTCGCCTTAAGGCTCATTGTACTCCATCCTTAACCTTTTCGAAAGCAGTTCGAAGTAAGTGTCTGTCTACTTTTTGTTGACGTAGAACGGATAGGCGAGCCGAGGAACGAGGACGATAGCAAAGGCAATGGCAAGTACCTCCGGGACGAGCGGGATCCGAGGAACCGAGTCACGGCGGGATCTAGCGGGCAAGAGGGACTCACGGATTCCCAAAGACGGGAGATCGTCGACCTAACGACCGGGGCGAGACTCAGGCGTTGATCAAAGGCATGACTACGGTCGACGAGGAAGTCGATCTGGGCCGAGATGACGACTTCCCACCCGGGAGGTTGAGGATTAACCCGAGCCAGATGGGGCCTAGAACGAGGGCAAAGCATGGAAGAGGGAGAACTGCATCGGATACTGAGGAGGAGGAGGAAGTTCAAACGATACACGAGGAACGAAGGAGAGAAAGACAACCTACAGAGCACCAAGGAGATTTAGAACGAGAAGCCGAGAGGCTTAGGCAAGTACACTTGGCTGGGAACCCTAATCGAGACGTCCCCGTAGCGGTTAACCATCCCCACTCGGTTGTTCCCGGTAGTGATCGACCACCCAATCTGGCACCGATCGTCCCCCCGTCGTTCTCACTACGAGACCCCCAACCGCACCCCCTAACACAACCGGACACCAAGTGAATGGTCACTCTAGTCACGAGAGCACCGATCAGATGTTACTTCGCCATCTTGGCGAGCCAAAGAAGACAGGAGGACCTAATGAGAGGTGGGAGAGGAGAAACTTGGCGCTAGAATACGAGAATTACCAGCTCCGCAATAGGAGAGCGGGTCGAGAGGATCATCAAGCCGAGGCGCCTCTAGCAACCACACTCCACCAAGGGACGCCCACCCCCTTCACCGAGCCGAGGATGAGCACCCGACCCTAATCGTCCAAGAGAAGGGTATGTGCCATCCGAGGATTCTTCGGCCCCGATGAGGAAGCAACCAACGAGAGTACGGACGCGTCCACCAAACAAAAGATCGAACGGCTCGAGCGGATGGTTAAGAAACGGCCCAGGAGACGACGAGGATGATAAGTTAGCGTAAGTAATCAATGAAGCCCGAAGACGCCGTTTACCGGGGAGTTGAACCGAACACCATTTCCACCAAAGTGCCTGTGCCAATCTTCCCATCTAGGTTCGATGGCACGGGCGACGCAGGAGAACACATCAAGATGTACGGCATGTCCTTACTACAGTGGAAGAATCACGATGTGGTCATGTGCAAATTCTTCCCCGCTAGTCTAGAGGGAGAAGCGAAGAGTTGGTTCTACACCCTGCCCGATAAATCCGTTGGGAGCTATGCGGTTTTGGTGGAAACCTTTCTCGAGACGTACATGCATAACAAAAGATAGCTCGGCCCGAGTCGACAAGTTATTTACCTTGGCACGAAGACTCGTGGAGGCGTGCGTTCCTTAACGGACAGATGGAGGAATTTATGCACGGATATAGGGAAAGCACAGGTCGACCAACGAGATATTCGGCTTCGAGAACTCGCTAAGAAAGACGGATCCCATCCGGGGTGGCAATGTACACGAGAGAAGCCTAAGACACTAAGGGAGATCCAGGAAGATGCGGGAGCACTATATCGCCTTGGAGGAGATTCGGGAAGGAGCGCAAGATAGGGGAATACAAGAGGCAAGCACCGAGACGAGGCTACCCCGCGAGAAGCCACGAAACGATCCGAGAAAGGCCCGGTGCCCAGCCCTGTGGTGAAAACAAGAAAGTTTGGGTCGAGAGGAAAGAAGCCTCGCCACGAGCCAAGATCATATACTCCGCTCAATGCGCCCTTGGAAGAGGTGTTCAAGGAGGTTGAAAAGAGGAATGACATCCGTTATCCCAAGACTCGGGAATCCAATTCGACGGACAAGGAACCACCCGAGTTCCGCCATTATCATCGGTTCATGCCATTCAACCAATGATGTAGAGAAGTGAAAGACATCGTCCGGCCTCCCGATCCGCGATGGGTACCTACGGCATTTTGTCAAAACATCGTCGACACCGGCCCACCCGAGGTCCCAAAGACACCAAATAAGAATCAATCGCGGCGCTCGGTTCACTTGTAATACCATATCACACTCGGCAACACAAGGATACGATTTAGGGACCGGTATCACCTCGAGGATACACAAGAGGGACAGATCGGCGAGAGAAATCTTTAGTGTGGCCAAGACCCTCCCTATGGAGCCATGGATGATGCAGCCGATTACTTTTTCGGCGAAAGATGTTCCATTAAACGGCAAGCACATGGGGATCCCTTAGTAATAACCCCGCGATCGAGGAATGGGGCGTTCGCAGGATATTAATGGACGGTGGTAGTTCGGTGGAAGTTCTGTTCTATGACACTTTCAAGAGGATGGAATTGTCGATGACATCCCGATCCCGTCGACTTATCGAATTTACGGCTTCAACGGTGCGGTGACAAGTGCCAAAGGGAGAAGTTACTCTCGAGTCTCGGACGGGAAGGGTTCCTTGACACATTGACCACCTTTGCGTAGTCGATATCGCATCACCGTATGAAGCGATCTGGGACGACC
The DNA here is from genome assembly GCA_023531295.1 of Papaver armeniacum. Classification (NCBI taxonomy): domain Eukaryota; kingdom Viridiplantae; phylum Streptophyta; class Magnoliopsida; order Ranunculales; family Papaveraceae; genus Papaver; species Papaver armeniacum. The sequence goes on from JAJJWW010010322.1 coordinate 215,014, forward strand.
TTGGATCGCAGGATCAAGGGAGTCGCCTCGGCCTACCATCAAAGATTACGCTTCCCTTCCTATCGCGGAGTAGTAGAGGTGCCAAGCGACCCCCAAGCGGCAAGACAAAGGTGTGTGCAGATAGACATCCAACGAACGAGGAAAGACGGTCGAGGAAACGCCAAGAAAAGAAGAAGTCTAAGGAAATGGAGGCGGAGAGGAATTAGAAAAGGTAATGTCGCAAGCCATCGCCACCTACGAAGCGGGCGAGACAAATCTTATAGCAATCACGAGAGTAAGCAACCGTCGGCGAGCCGAAGCAAAACTTTTCGGCCTAGAACCAACCCCAAGTCAACGGGCACCGAGGAGGAGCCGAGGTTAGTGAGAATAGGGTCACGCTTAACGAACGAACAGTCCCAAAGAGGGCCGATAACCCTCCCGAAGGAGCACATGGATGTATTCGCTTGGCAAATGCACGACATGGAAGGAATCGACCCGAAGTTTGCTCACACCATCTCATGATAGACCCCAAGTTCAAACCGATCGGCAAAAGATGAGAAGAATCGCACCCGAGCTACAACCGCAGCGGTGGAGGCCGAGCTGAAAAACTGTGACGCTGGCAGAATCATCCGAAAGGCCCAATATCCGCAATGGATATCTAATATGGTAATAGTCCCCAAAAAGGAATGGGGGCGTCCGAGTTTGCGTCGACTATAGCGATTTGAACAAGGCATGCCCAAAGGATGACTTCCCTCTCCCAAAGATCGACCGTTAGTGGAATCCATTGTCGGGTATAAGGCGATAACACTCATGGACTCGGTACTGGGATATAACCAAATCCCCCCCCCGAAGATCAGAACATACATCTTTTTCACGCCAAGAGGACCGTGTTGCTACACCAAAATGCCATTCGGGCTGAGAAATGCGGGCGCCACATATCGAGGTCAAAGTGGAGGACATGTTTGAAGATAAAATACACGACACCATCGAAGTATACGTGTACGACATCTTTGGTCAAGAGTAAAGTGGCCGATACTCACATCGACGACCTTAGAGACATCTTCCAGACCATAAGTACAAGATGAGGGCGAATCCGTCCAAGTGCACCTTCTGGGTCACCTCGAGCAAGTTTCTAGGATACATAATCACCGATAAAGGGATCGAGGCAGATCCAGATAAAATCAAAGCCGTAAATGTAAAATGCCATCACTCGTCGTGATTAAGGACGTGCGGTGGCTGAACGGGAACTTGGCGGCTTTAGGACGATTCATCTCTCGATCGTCTGACAAGTGCAAGGATTTCTTCGGGACGTTAAGGAAGGGAGAGAAGTTTAAATGGACCGAAGAGTGTGAGGAAGCATTCCAGAAAATCAAGCAACACATGGCGAGCCTACCGGTGCTGCAAAGACCTGAGCCCGAAGACATACTAACACTGTATCTCGGGGCAACCAAATCATGCTATCGCCGTATTGGTCAAGAACGAGGAGCAGAGGAAAAGCCGGGTATATTTCATAAGCAAGACCATGAACCCGGCGGAAAAGAACTACACCGAGAATCGAGCAACTCATACTAGCGCTAGTGTTTGCAACACGAAGCTCGGACGTATTTCCAAACTCACAAGATTCGAGTGCTTACCAAGTCCTCCATAGAGTCGTACTTGACAATGCGGCTAGGTCGGGCGGATCTCCAAATGGAGCGCACAAATAAAGCGATTCGATATCTTTTATGAAATGAGGACGGCGGTGAAAGCGCGACAGTGACGATGGCCGATTTTTTGCGTACTTCCCTCTCGGTGACGAGGACGAAGTAGAAGACATCCGGAATGGAGGAAGATCGAGAAGACCCACCCGATTTACTCGAGACCCGCAGCCCGACACGATGGGAGGTCTGCCGTCGGGTCATCTAATAAAGACGGATCGGGTTTAGGCCCGGGTCTTCACGACACCAAAGGGCAAGAAAATGGTCCACTCCTTTAGGCTTGAGTTTAAAGCAACCAACAATGTCACTGAGTACGAAGCGTAATACATGCCCTACGCTTGATTGTGGAGATGGGCATCCAGGGAGGTACGACCGACAAGCGACTCCCGGCCTAGTTGTGCGGAAAATCATCGGGCAATATGCCATACATGACCCTTTGTTGCAAAATACTTTGGGAGCTCGCCCAATTCTACATCGGGCAAATACCAAGCATCAAATTCGACACATCTGCGAAAAGACAATCGGCATTCGGATGCCCCGGCATATATCGCTTCCATGTTGACAGACTCAAGCATTGAGGGTATTAGAATCATGAGGATCCTAATGCCTTGATGCAGAGAACGTGGATATCGGCGTACAAGTCGCGGCAACCACTACCGATCAATACCGGCCGATGATTGGAGGAAGCCGATCCATGAATACCTCGAAACGGGAAGGTTGCCCAAGGGGAGGCCCGAGATCAACAAGATCAAGAGCAAAGCCGCCGCGTCACGAACTTCGGGATGGCACCCTATACCGAAAATCATACCTAGGACCATTGCTAAAGTGCCTAAGTAAGGAGGAGGGCAGATGATCCTTAACGAATTACACTATGGGGTCATGGGAAACCACGGCTCGGGCCGCGACCTCAGCGGCACGAGCTAAAACCATGGGATACTTCTGGCCATACATGAATGAGGACGCGAGGCATATGGCCACCGTTTGCGACGAGTGCCAGAAATTTGGGAAGAAGATACATGCGCCGGCCGTAACATTAAACTCCGTCATCAGTCCCTGGCCCTTCGCTAAATGGGGAATCGACATCGTAGGACCACTACACGTCGGATCAGGACAAAGGAAGTATTTAATTGTAGCCACCGACTATTTCACCAAGTGGGTTGAGGTCGCTCCGCTAAGGCACATACGGGATAAGGATGTCTTTCGGTTCATCCGGGAACACATCATATGCCGCTTTGGGATTCCAAGCAAAAGAATCGTCTCGACAACGGGAAACAATTGCAAGGCAAAAACATCGACACCGCTATTCAACACTTACAACATCCGAAAGAGCAAGTCCACGCCCTATACCCCCAAAGCAATGGGACAGGCCGAGATCACAAACAAGACCATCGCCGATAACATGAAGAAGAAACTTGACGGGGAATATGGGGAATGGTGCGAAGAGCTCTACAACGTCTTGTGGGCATATAGGACAACTCGCAGGAGGAGGCAACGGACTGTCACCCTTCATGTTGACATACGGGACCGAAGCCATCCTGCCTACGGAGGCGATGATACCTACCACGAGGACCGAAGCATGGAGGCGAAACATCTCGGCGGACCTTATCTTGGCTAAACTCGACGATTTAGAAGAAACGAGAGAGATGGCCCTGCAAAAAATGGAAAATTACCAACGAAGGATCCAACGAGAATACAACAAACGGGTCCGTCTAAGAGAATTCCAACCGGGGCAGCTGGTACTAAAACATCTACCTAGCTATGAGTGTGACAAGAAGGGCAGTAAACTTGCACCACGATGGGGAGGACCCTACACAATAGTCGAGAAGGTCGGAGAAGGGGCATACAAGATACTGAAGCCGGACGGAACACCCGAGCCACGACCATGGAACGCGACACGACTAAAGCTCTACCATCCATGAAATCAGGTAAGATATCTTGTCATCCATTTCCGTGAAAGGCCGCGTGGGGTTGGAAATACGACAAGTGCGTCTGAATGGTCGTTTCGAACCCGGGCGATGGCATTGTGCAAGTGCGGGGCGACTTACACTAACAAGGACTATTCGAACTCTGGGGCGATGGCATTGTGCAAGTGCCGAGGTAGTCCAGGGGCCCCGGCGGTTGGAAACCAAAGTGGCCGATTGTCGGGGCATGAGTACTCGACAGTCGAGCGATCCAACATTGCTCTCCTCGCAAGTGGCGAAATCACTTGCCCAAGAATATTAATCGATAACTTCTTGGGGTGTCGATCCCATAGAAACTAGGCAAGACCCACTTCCCTTCCACTAGATCTCGAAAGACGGTGATGAGATGCCTCAAACAGGACATGGCATCGGACCCGATGACCCTCCTTGTTGAGTGTGTTCGACAGAAACGACATTTATGACTAACCTATCTATTCGTACATGCATACATAACAAGGCTACGACAGCAAACCACACACGGGCAACTCAGCATAAATAAGGATAATAACATCAGCAGTATAATAGTGTCAGTAGCAAGAAGAGCGAACAAACTGGCGACGCAGCACCCCAATTAAAGTTTACGAGAAAATAAAGGTGTTCAAACGAATTACAACCCGGAGAAGAAGGGCAAGATAGCGACGCAGCGCTACAAAAAACATGATCACTCTTTGGAGGGAGTGGAACCCGTAGTGTCTTCTTGGCGGCAGATCGGCGTCGCTTCTTATCCAAGACCGCCTTCACACCGGCCTTGACCTTCGAGACAAGCTCATCACCGAACTTCGCCTTCTCGACAAAGAAGATCCCGCGCTAGTCGCTCCGATGCCGCTTCACGATGGCCGCTCGATCGAGCAAATGAGCCTCCCTCCCCTTTAAACGGACGATCTCTTCTTCCAACGAGGCTGCCTTCTTCGCTTCTACCGCCAAGACAACAAGAACGGTCGGTCACACAACAACAAGCGGTGAAACAACAACACGGAAAGCACTACACAAGGCACACCACCTTCCAGCAAAGGGCAATTACTCTAATGGACTCCTCGGACTCAGATAGGCTACACTCGAGAGAAGATATCTTCGAAGACAGTTCTAGATATCGCTGTTCATTAAACTCATTAGTGGGGCAATACTTCTTGTGATCACTCCATTCCTCTCTCTGCCGAGAGTGGGCAGCCTGCAAACCTGACAATTGAGCACGAACCCAATCTAACTCCTCAGAAGCCTTTACGGACTCCTTAAGCCTCTCGAGGGACTCTCGGCTACACTTATCGGCCGCGTCCCTCTCCCCCAAGATCCGGAGGCGATCTGCATGCAAATCTCGAACCTGGAGTCTTAGCCGACCGCATTGTTCCTCTAAGTTGTCGGCCGATAATGTTTTCTCGGCCGCTATACCTTGGAAATGAGCTAGGTCCGCCTCGGATTATCAATTTCCTCGGGAACATACTCAAACGTCTCATACCGATAAAGTTTGGATTGAAGATCTTCAATATCGGTTTCTAGACGATCAATCTTAGCGTCCTTATTAACTATTTCTCGTTGTAAGTTCGAAACGTGATCCCGTTCTATGTTCGCTTCCCTCTTCAAAGACGATACCTTGTGGCAGCGGCGTCGGCCTCCGCAATAGAGGATTCGGCTAAGTAGGGAGTACTAAACTTAGGATATTGGCACTACAAGATCAATCATAACTAGTCGCGAGTAAAACGAATACCTTGGGTTTTGGCCAACTCCTTCTCCAACCCTCAAGACCGTTCGCGCTCCTGCTGCAATAAGAGACGAAGATCCTCCCTCTCGATGGCCTCCCGACGTTGGATGGCAGCATTCAACAGCGAGCGGTTGACATCCTAAGAACAACACCAACATAGTCAGCCCTAAACGAAAACAAGAACGCAACACCCGAACGGTTTAACTCACCAGGAGATCAAAGGTACTCTTCGAGACCAGCTTCATACAAAGAGACGGCATTGACCTTCTCTTCATCTGACGTAGAGGCAAAATCGGGGAGATGAGTGCCCCAAGCGAGTTGCACATAGGGCCCGAGATGGTGAAGGAAGTACTGCTACTGGAGTTAGGGACCACGGTAGGGAAAGTCTTCAGCGGTTGACCCCCGACAGCAACATTCTCCACGTCACAGTCGATCAAACTGTTCCCACCACCACCCGACTTCTCCGTCTGACCCGACTCCCCCTCATTACCAAGGACATCATCCTCATCATCAAAAAGACCTTCTTCATCATCACCTTGGACACAACATACACAAGTGCTATCGGCGAGAACAATCCCTTCACACCACCCACTTCGGGGCACATTCTTCTCGGGAGTGCAGACACATCCTCCTTAGGTTCTTTACCCATTCCCTTGGGCTTCCCACCTACAAAGGCGCACGAATCGTGGGACGACTTCGAGGCGACCTCCCCAGGAAATGTGACAAAGGTAGTCGATCCTCGGGATCCTCACCGTCCTTCGCCGAAGCACCAACAGCCTTGTCAACCCTCAACTTCTGTCCATGAGCCGACGTCAGATCCATGCAAGGCAACAAATAGGGGCACGTACATGTACGTTAAATAAAAAAAAATAATAAGTATATTTGTTACCTTCCCTGTATCCTCCTCGGCTCCGGCAATCCTATCCCTCTTCCGATGAACGAAAGCCTCAGAAGGAATACCCAGGGACTTAGTCTGAAAAACACCAAAACAAAACATCACCCCGCAAGTCGCCCGAGCCGATCAATCAAACCAGAGAGACAAAGAAATGCACTGACCCGATCAACATTGACTACCCAGAAAGGATAAAATTCGGCCGGAGGAGGGAGTTTGCCGCTCAAAAGAGGACCGGGAAATAGCCAAGGGAACCCGGTCCCAAGCCGTGTCATTAATATGACGGGCGTGCTTGTTGGAACTCTTTCCTCGGGGTCTTCATCCAAAAGAAGTCTCCTAACTCCTTCGGGAAGAGTTTTATGACGATGAGGGCTGGCAGCAAACCCGCCGAGATCGCCATTAGTAGTGGTCCCGCTCCGATAATTATCGCGAAGCCGCGGGAGTATAGTCACTCGCACGGGAAGAATTATAGGTAGACCAAGTAGTAGGAGCGCACTCGCCTCGACTACGCCTCTCCCACTCGGACAGGATACGGAAAGTATTACCATTCCATTGAGCCAAGGCACGGCACAGACGGATCTTAGAAAGGGCCTCGTACAGGAACGGGAGACTAGGATCATATAGAGGGAAACGCAGCCCGAGCTCTAGCTGGCCCCTGGTGACAATGGTCGCCTCGGCTCGAATGAGGAAACCTCAAAACATCCTCCTTCTTCGAACACCCTCCGGCACGACAAGAGCGACATCATACCCGTGAAGACCGAATTCATCTTTCATTTGGTGAACATATTGCTCGTCCGTTAAGTCCTTAGCGGTCTCTTGTCGCCCTACAAGAAAACGAAGACGGGTTATCGGGAAAGATAGAATCTAGAGCGCGATAATCATACTTGGAAGGACTCTACGACGAACGGGGAATCAAGCGGTGCGCCGTCTTCATCGGAAAACACATAACTCACACACCTTCTTTGTCATTTGAGGAGTTGAAGATGCCATACAAACTAATGAGAAAAACGGCAGGAGAAGCGAAACACGACCGGAACCGGAGGTTGCAGCGGCAACGGAGACGGAGAAGACGACGGATAACGGAGAAGAGAGGGAAGAGATTTGTCGAGAAAATAGCCATGCGACAACCAAAAGAAGATGGGAAGGAACGAAGTTGCGGAGAGGATGGAGGAAGAATGAAGTTACGAGAGAGGATAGAGAAAGAGTGAAGTTGCGAGAGAAGGAAATAAGGGGGAAACAAGGTTTAGGCATCGGACTTATAAACCCCTCCCGTGGTGACCGGCGAGAGAAGGTGAACCGGTTCACGATGAATCAAGCGAGTGGGGAACAAGATGCGTAAAAACCGGCATGACCGAGGATGTGGGAAGACGAGGCGGTTATTCTTCCCCACGTGTTGACCACACGAGTGAAAGAAGGGGCATAAATGTAGGTGTAAATAATCCATGAGGACGGGTGGAATGATCCTAAGCCATGGCGTGCATCAAGAAAGTATGCATCTAGAGTACCGGATCACCCTCGGGCGCAAGAAAAGAGGAGCGAGAGACAGCTCGAGAAGTCGACGAAAAGGGGGAAAAAGTTGTGATGCGATGGGCATCGGGTGCCGGAGCAATAAATGCGCCGACGAGTTGGTAAGAAGATAAGAAGAGCTCGGTCAAGGAAGACCGGCCAAGGATCCAAAGGGTGACATCGATCATCCCCACCAAGTGGGCGACATCGGGTGACGAGATAGCAGAAGAGGACATCACTCAGCTTGACGTCCCGACCCGAACAAATAAGAACATCGGCTGAGACATCGACCGATCACCCGAGAGGAACATCGAGGAAGCTACGCCAGGCCTAACATCATAGTACCGATGTATCATCACTTGTAACTATAAATAGAGACCATGTAGAGAGAGGAAGAACTTAAGTGAGAAGTGAGGAAAGAGAGCATACTCATAGCATTGAGAGAGAAATACCCGTCTTGTAACCTTGAATCGAGTAATAAGATCATCCTTTAACCCCCGTGGACGTAGGTAATCATGCCGAACCACGTATATCTCGTGTTCTACTACTTCCTTTGTTTGTTTTGCTTCCTTGCGTATGTGTTTAATTACCTTTGGATGTAGAGGTAGGATTTTCTACATCTACACAGTTCGTGTTTCTTTTGCCTAATAATTTTTCTTGCAGATTCCCGGATTGTTGCGGTTGCATGTTTAAGTATCTTTTCTGATCCTATGTTGAGAAATCGCTTAAGTTTCCAAAATGAAGGGATAACTTGAGCAATACGTTCACCCGTTATTCTGGTAGCGTCTTCGAATGCAACTGCAAATTCTGTTTTTTGCAGTGATGGTGAAAGGTAGCTTGGATCATACCCAAACGAAAGCTTGCAAATAGTATCGAAACTAAATCTTTGGAAGATATCTTGAAGATCAAGCTCAGAATTAGTTTCAGCTGTCATTGAGAGAATGGGAATTAATCGATGGAATATCTCGATCTTAACAACTTCTTCGACGAACTTACGCAGTGATGTGGAGTTGAATTCATGACTTAACATTTGTCTCTGGAACTTCCAGGTATCATCTGTGTTGATTATCCCATTTCCAAAGAAATCATTGAAAATGTCTTTCAGCACTCTACCTTTTGGGTAGTTGGAGAAATGAGAGTTGGCAATGTATTTAACGTTCGGAGGATAAGCAGTGAAAACCATACAAGTACCAGGGTATCGCATCACATATGTGTTTGTTGGGCATGCAGCAAGAATCTCTGCCACCCATTGATTATGTCGGTCTCTATTCGCAAGAAGAGCGAAAGATGAACCAATTAACGGGTATGACTTTGGCAATATATAAGTTAAAGAAGATGAAGACTTAGTGTTATAGAAGAAACACAAGAAGGTGAAGAGAATGAGGAAGATATATGGAAACCATGAGAGCAAAATCCCGAGGTCTAGCATGATGCACAAATGAGTATCAAGTTTAGTCTAATTGTTGGGATGTATAAAGGTCTTTAGCAGCTATATATATGCAATCGCTTAGTTATCGACCAACCACCTTATAGCGGAAAATGGGTCATTTGTCCAAAAAAATTTAAAACACGGTTCAAATGGACGAGTAAAAAAATTTATGGATGAAATGGACACAAAAAAAATAGCAAGGATGAAACTGGATTCATCCTGGCTTAAACTTAAAAAATAGCGAGGATGAAACTGGATGCATCCTGTGTAAATTAAAAATAAGAAAAAGTTTTTGAAAATAGGCAGGATGAAACCGGTTACATCCTGCCCATTTTTAAATTTTTGTCCATTTAAACAGTATCAAAATCTAACTGTCCTTTTGACCCCAAAATTTTTAATTTTGGTCTTTTTAACCAATTTTGTGATTACTGATTTAGTGGGCATTCCCACTTCACACGACTTCCACTTCCAAAACACTTAATTAAGTGGAACCATTCCTGTTTTGTAGCCACCTCCACTACTGGTTGGGATAGAAAACGTGAACTCTAAAACTTTTGGACCCACAAACAACTTCTACTAATTCAACACTTAAATCCTACAAAGTAGGAGCAACATTAGTCAGACTAGAACCTGACTCATTTGCATCAGAACTTAACATGACCAACCACCTATAGCGACTATTTCTTGCAGGGCTGTAGAAGTAGACGACCAACCATTGCTTAAGAGGTAGAACAACCTCTCAATAGCGGCTACTTCGTTCATTGCTTCAGAGGTAGACCAACCACCCTTAGCGACTATTTTGTTTATTTCCTAAGAGGTATCCAAGCACCCTCGAGCAAGAAATACTTAGTTGGTAGATGCATAAATGTTTATTGCCTAAGAGGTATCCAAACACCCTCGAGCAAGAAATACTTAGTTGGTAGATGCATAAAAGTTGGCTGCTTAAGTTTTTCAGTCATCAAATTTTTCAGCTCGCTAAAAAATTTGTGCAACTACATCTGCTGTTCTAGTGTCTGAAATGTCTCACCGATTTTGATTTACCAAATAAAATACTGAAACAAAATAAAATGTAACTAAAATTAATACTGAAACTGTTATAAACGTGTAATTATCTAAGGAAAATCCCGTTTATTACTGGGATGCCCTTGTGTCTAGCCCTATAAATAGAGGCTCTAATGTTTGTCTATTGTACACATGAATAAAAATCTCTCTTCTTTTCTCGCTTTACTTTTTGTCTTCTTCCCTTCTTATTCTATATTACAAGATGTTATCAGCACGCTCTACTACCGAGCATATGATCGTCTCGAAGTCGAAGTTTAACAGAATGCAATGGCCGATTGGGTTTCTTCTTCAAAGATGCCGAACTGATCAAATCTATGTATACTATTTACGCATATGTACATGTTAGATTGATTTTAATATGACAACTAAATCTTATTTTGTCTTTTTGTAGATTTGATATGCTAACCCGTCATAGGCAAAAAGGTATCTAGTGCTGGTATTGATCTACCAAGTCGCGGACCCAATTATGCACATGCGAAGACACGGACGAGTCACTTTGTTGACCAGGGTTAAGATGCCTCTATTATCATTAATGGTTAAGCCTCCGTAAGATTTTGATGTTCTTAGTTTTTTTTTTTGTGTTTCTTTTTTCATAATACGGGATTGTATTTATTTATTTAATTCTTTTAATCGTTATACTATTATAACGGGTGATCAATTTCTTAATTTGATTTCCACTTCTCTAATTTTTCCATAGAGAAAGAAAAAGAAATAGTAAACCAAATTTTGGTTTATGGTTTATAGTTTCTATCCCTCTAATGAAACTATGATCACCAAAATTTGGTGTTATCGCATACATTGGTTACTTTTATAGTAACTAATCACAATTCACATGCATGGTTCATAAACCTCCGTCCAATTAAATTTGGTATCTTCATCTAATCGACGAAGATCATGTGATTTTTATAATCGTTTTCCATTAGAAACCATTTATCAACCACGAAGTGGATTTTCCCTATGCGATGACTAAGCCGGTATTTTGTTTCTTTCTGTCGATGCAATTTTGGTTTATGGTATACCAACCGGTATTGGTTTTCTCCATCAATTTTACGAAAGGAGATGTTAAAATTGGCATTCTAAGGAATTTTAGCCAATATTAAAATTAGATTAACAATGGTTTTTTCCTATCGATCCTAAAGGGATACATAAAGTATCGTTGTTATGCTATTTACAATTTCAAACACCAAGGGAAATTGCTGCATTCTTAAGGGATATTTATTAGAATACGGGCATCCAACTCAAAACCAATTGGCAATGAGTGGAGAGGCCCTAATAGATTATAAATCGCAGGATCTTAAATAACCCAACCATGTGGGACTAATAATCTCAACACGCCCCCTCACGTGTAGCCTCGGCGGGTCTTACAAACAGGTGGACAATTAAATCGTGTGACGCGAGTAAAGGTGCGGTCAACTGACTCGACACAAATAGCCTGCTCTGATACCATATTAGAATACGGGCATCCAACTCAAAACCAATTGGCAATGAGTGGAGAGGCCCTAATATATTATAAACCGCAGGATCTTAAATAATCCAACCATGTGGGACTAATAATCTCAACAATATTGATCATATATATTTTTTTTCCTCATGGTAAATCTCCAAAAATTTAAAATAGTTCCACTTGAAGTTGGAATTGGACACTAAAGATCAAAGGGTGCGCACCCGGTTTGTTAACCTAGCTTATTAGTCTTTGTAATGACTTTATTGATCTTAAAATTAATTTATTTCGATGAAATAAAGTGTCTGTAACTTCATTCTTAGGTGAGTGGATATCTCATCGGCCCTATAGGTCATTGGAGATTTGGTTGCATATTTTATATACTTTTTGCTATAACCAATAAAATCCATGGTTCAGTTAAATTTGTATACGAAGACTACAAATTTATTTTTATTGAAGGACTTAAATTTTTCTTTTTGGCTCTTAAAGTCATTATCTACAGTCCAACTGGTATTGTTCAAATACAGAAATTATTATGAGTATATGTCATTGATTTAATTGGATAATACTCTACGAAACTTGTTTTCGTATATGAGATGACAATTTCCGCCAAAATCATGGGGAGACTCTATGCTATTAAAAGATGGCATTAATTAACTTAAAGGTAATATCATTTCTCTCCCATCATGATCAAATCGAAAAAGGCTGCCATTAAATAGGCGTGAAAAAAGCTCATTTAGCTTTCCAATAAGCTTATGCCGTTTGAAAAGGCAAATCCAACCACATCTAGCAAGATGTAGCATTTTCATAGGCTACAAATATTCTCAAACAGAGTCTATGATAATACGATTTACATTCTCAAAATTCATATCTCCTCGTTTGAATAATAGGAGATTATAACGAACGCGTAATTGGGGGATATATAATCTAATTGGGGGATATGAATTACTTCCCCCAACCAAAGGTGGCTGTTAAGGGGTGTTTTTTGGGGGCGAAAATACTAAAACACCCTTAGATTAATTAAAAACATTATGAAAAGACTGTTATACCCTTTCAACTAAAACATAAAATCAAATAACCAAAATCATATATCCCCCAATTCAAATCCGAACCGGCATAGGTCTGTTTTTGAAAAAAAAAAAATTCTTCATCTTCTTCCTCATCGTTCATTCTTCATCGACGATTAATCGTTGAATCAAAAATTTCTTCGTCGATTAACATAACATAACCATGCCTCCAAGAACCAAATCGAAAGCAAAACCGAGAACCAAATCGGCTGCTCAACAAACACATGAACAAAGAATCGAGAACATTGCTCAACAACTAGAAGAGGACGCAGCAGCGTACCCGGATGATCAAACACTCATGGCTTCTCTGAGAAGGTAAGTGATTTTTGAACTCATTTATGATTGTTTTACTCGATTTGTAGCCATGGGTTTAGGTTAGAATCGCCAACAATAGCTGAAACTGTCGAGTTACGGAGAAAACCTGGCATTGGATCTTGGTTTGAATACCAAGCCGGTTTAGTTACCGGCATAGAATTTGGGTCGAATACCATACCGGTTTGCATTCCTGAAATCGAATTTTTTAAACCGACATAGAATTTGGGTCGAATACCATACCGGTTTGCAACTAAAAACACACAAGAACTTAATTTTTGTGTACCGGCATTATATCTAGGTTTCGTGAATGCCGGTATTTTAAAACCGGCATCTGTTAGTTCAATTCGTAAATGCCGGTATTACACTTAAAACATAAAGGAACATCACTGAAATGGTGCTCAATACCGGCACATAATTTAGTTTCTAGACAATGCCGGTATAACGATACCGGCATGCTCGATATTTATGGTCTTATGCGGTCCATGTTACCGCATTGGTTTGTTTAGGAATTGGTATGCCGGTTCCTAAACCGCCATGCCTTTTCTAATGTTTGTTTTGTTTGCTTATGTTATAGGTCAAGAGCCAAAGAAGCGAAGAAAGATAAAGGTCCTATCCTCACTAAGAGAAGGAGGAAGGACGGTCTTGATACTCCTCAGTCCCCCGCCTCCACGGGGAAAGACGCGGGTCGCAAGAAACGTTTGGGGTTTCAAACAAGAGGATCAATTTGGGAGAGTGGTGGTGAACGTAGTGCACTTGCAATCCGTGAAGGTACTGGAACACATGAGGACGATGAGCATGATGGAGTGGAAAGTGAGGAGGAAGATGATGAGGTTCCCCCAAGTCAATTAGCAAGCCAAAGCGAAGTTGGTGGGACTAGTCAACAACCAACACAAGGCAAGGACAAGGGCAGCCGAAAATGAAAGTTAAAGGTTGTCACCTTCCTCACCTTGATGACATGTTACCCGACCGCGATGATGGTAAAATTTGGGGTCAAGCTCCGAACCGAAAGTACTCTTTGGATACAAGCACTCTTGGGCTCGTACTATCTTTCAAACTTATGTAAGCATTTTTTATTTTGTGCATGTGCGTTGTTTTATCTTTTACATCATCTCTTAATCGTATTATCTCATATTTGTAGGATCATACTAAGGTCTGTGCGTGTTTGTCGAAACCAAGCCGCGGCTCATTGGGATTTGTCGTTTGAGCATGAAGATGTCCAAACATTAGTAAAGAACTCTCGGGTCTCGTATTCTTTGGTTGAAAATTACGTGAATCCGTGACATCGTGACCGTCAATTGCTTCGTCGAAAGGTACCATGGTGAAACCGATACAATGCACTTCCCGTTTGGTGAGATGACCTTGATTCTCGAAGATGCTCATAACATTCTAGGCTTGAATGTTATCGGCAAATCAATTTCAGAAGGAGTTGAGTCTCGGGACCTAGAATGGTCGAAGTTGCACGATTTGACCAAAAAGCTGTTTGGTTGGGACTTCAAAACTTCTTCGGATAACTTTTATGTAGCATCGAACGGAAGTAAGACGAAGACATTCAAGCTGACGATGCTTAAGAAGATGTTTGAAAATACAAAGGCTAGAAGCTTGAAGGATGGATGGGACCCCGCAAAGATTCGGTATACACCCGCCGCACCTATTATACATCTTGGGCACTAGGGCATTCCCCGACACTAACGGCAACAGGTAAGTGCAAACTTTCTCCAAGCACCTTAACCCGTTGGAAGGTGTCCATGGCTATTCTTGGGGCACCGCGGTCATGGCACATTTGATGGCGGAGATGAGAAGGGCTTCATTGGCTAAAACAAACCAATTTGTCGGGAATTTCACTCTACTCCAGGTACAAATTTCTTTAATCTATTGTTGAGATGTATTTTTTTTACTTATGTTCACATGTATATTGCTCAAATTGGATTAGGTGTGGTGTTATGAACACTTCCCAACCTTATTCAAGGACTAACAATTCTTGAAGATCAAAGACCTTACTGAACCCGATACCCCTAGAGCTCAGAGGTTTGAGTTTAACAGTAATCCGAAGCCCGGTATCAAAGGTCGAGTCATCGATATGAGATTGGCTCTGGATGCTATGAGGAAGGAAGACGTTGTGTTCGACACTTATAAGGAGATTAGAGGATACCGTCCAATTCCAAGAGATGTTGCATTTTACCATGGGCCGTTGTACCACCCAAAAGGATACATCATGGCCGATCCATGCCGTGTGATGCGCCAACATGGATTTAAGCAATTATCCCGTCTTTGGTCGACCTCTGATGATAATTATCTTCTTTACTTTTCTCGGTGCAATTCAACTCCAAACAAGTTGCATGTAGTGTATGATCCAGAACCGGAACCAACACATTGGAGGGATAGAGAGCCACGTCGTTTGGTTGATATTAGTAAGTGGGAGATTGCGGAAAATGGTTATGAAGTTGATGACAGCTACATGAGGGATTACCTGGAATGGTCACATCCTTATGTCGTGCGTCCTCCCTCCGTCGAAGCTCCACACCAAGAAAACCCTCCTGTTGAAATTACTCCACCTCCACAACCTACGATGGCCAACCTTCTTAGGACTTTAGGAATGGTGGTAAGTTTTCTTAATTGCATATATTCATTAAATGTAAACATAATCATATATTAACATATATACTGAATATGTGTTTGATGTATTAATCTAGCGACGTCGGCTTGACAAGGTTACGAAGATGTTAGGTTGCAAGCATAATGACGGGGTGGTGCTATCTCTTCAAGAAATCAAGGAACTAGAGGAAAAGCTTCATAGAATTGAAGAAACCCACCCTACAGTCAAAGCTATGTATGGGGAAACAAGGAAGGCGCCGACCCAAAAGAAACAAAAGACTAATTTAGTTTGAGAGAATTGATGACAATTAGTGATGGTTAACTCTTTAAGACTTTGGTTACGTCAAAAACAATTTCAAACTTGTTTTGGTTTGTACTGTGGGTTAACTGTTTAGTTCTTTGGTTTATGTTGAACATGTTAAGATTTGTAGTTTGCAAGTTAAAATGTTCCGGCGTAGTAGAGGTCAGTTTTAGAAATACATGTACACATACCCAAGCATATACGTAATGCTCAAAACACTGGCGGAACCTAGTCCCTAAGATAGCAATTTTTTATTAGGAACAATCAGGTTAAATTATTTGGTTCCCGTATAGAATCCGACATGTACCCCAGTATTGTTACATTTGCTAAGGAGAATGCCGTATTGCAAATGTCCAAATACTCTTGAAAATGTGATAGAAAACCGGCATTGTAAGATTCATTTTGACAATGCCGGTATCTAAAATTTCCAAATAATCTTACAGAGTTGACATAAAACCGGCATCATTGTTCTGATTTCCACAATGCCGGCACCTTGATTAATTCATTTCAAATTCTCTTTTATTTCGGGTCTCAAGTAATCGACTACATTGGATTAGAAACTTTAAATTAAAAAAAAAGTTGAATGGATTGCACCGAGTAAAAGATAATCTATTTCCATCCCTTTTCAACAATTGAGCCTTTGAGCAATTCCCTAACTGTTCAAAGACATCGTCCGGAGTGGGGGTGTCAAGGATCATCCTCATTGGCTCTTCTTCTTTTTCAACGTATTCCTTTCCCTTCATATAACACCCATCACACCCATCGATAGGCTTACAATGGACCTTGTGGTTTTCTCTTGACTCTGCTAGTTCAACCGCTTTGTCAAACCATTGAAACTCATCGCACTTTGGGTGATTCAAACACCTCAGAAACATTCTTCCATTTTCAGCATCATCAATTTTTGCAATCCAAAACCGGCGTGTCCCATCACAGCTTCTACACTTTGAATAAATAAATGGACAGTCCATGGCTAGGTGAGAAGGTGACTTGCAAATTTGACACTTGCAATGATGATTCTGTAATAAAAAATTGTATTAGTTTTCCGTCATAGTATTGAAGAGCATGTTGTTAGGAAATATACTTACTTTGCAAATAGAGGTAGATGATGAATCCCCCATTCTTTGAGCCGTGCTTGCTTACTTGAGAGAATGATTTTTTTTATTTGGTGCTTGATTTGTGTAGTTTTTGCCAAAGGAATGGGTGATGTTATATAGAAATGATGCTCCAACGGTCATATTTTTCAAAAAACTAGCCGTTTTTTTTTCAAATTTTACCCATTCCGGCATAGATGTTACTAAACAAAGAATGCCGGTATTATATGCATATTTTGGTAGTTTCCTGTAAAGATTTTACGCATTACCGGCATCCTCGTGTTATACCATGTAGTGCCGGAACATAATACCGGCATAGGTTTAGTTCCTCCTATGTATGCCGGTTTTGGAAATTGAATGCCTAACGGCTAGTTTTTTAAACCATACACTTGAAAACATTAGTTCCGGCGTGGGATCTAAGTTACTTAGAGTGCCGTCACTAAAGTGGAAAAGATCCGTTATGTCCACATCTATTTAAAGGAATGGATACACCCATTGCAGTTGATACCGCACAGATATATCTCCAATGGATTATCAATCACCAGCTGACAAGTTCATCAATTCCCTCGAGAAAGAAAAACACATGAGGAAAATATTGTCAACTCCAACAGGAAATCAATCATCAACCACGACCAACTCCGTTGCCACAATACTAGAAAAACTAAGAAGGAAAGAAGAAACCACCAAGTCAATTGCCGCAATGGAAGAAGAGATAATTAAGAGAAAAAGAGAAGAAGAAGAGGAAGCAAAGCTTGAACGTTATTGTCAAAAATTAGATAAGATAAAAGCGGAAGCTGAGGAAGAGGTTAAACGTCAAAAAGAAGCTAAGATAGAAGCAGATGTTGAGGAGGAAACAGAGTGGATTAGAAATTACTACATAGTATCGGATTTGCCGGAGGATCAACGCCCTTCAGATGTTTTTTGGGGCCTTGTAATGACTGGTTCTTACAAGCATAACAAGTTTGACGGTAAGAAACGCATAATTGAATACGCTCATCAAATAGTACGCATTCGAACAACTGCACTCATCAAATCATGTCTCAAATACAACGAATTTCTTGCAAGATACAATGGTTATAGGTATGAAGCTCAGGATGCATATACGAAGTGGAGAAAAGAGCCTTTTAGGCATTTGAAGCAGACTTTGCTTGTTCAAGCTCGTTCCAATAAATCATGAACTTGTAATACCGGCATCATTGGTATGTAATTACCTATGCCGGATTTGGTGGTATTATATAGAAATGAAGCACCAACGGTCATATTTTTCAAAAAAACTAGCCGTTTTATTTGAAATTGTCACCAGTACCGGCATTGATTTGGGGATTCATTCCATGCCGGTTTTGAGTACCGGCATTCGTTTCTCATATTTCGAGCATGCAGGTAATGAACTTAAAACATATATATCTATACCAACGGTAACTTTGACTAGTAGGAGCAGTTATTGCAGAAGTAACCGTTATTTTTTAAAAAAACTAGCCGTTGGGTACTTAAAAAATAGAGATATGTCTCTATTTTGCTATAAATAGAGACCTATCTCTACCAAACTTATTCACCCATCACTTTCAATCTTCCTAAATCAGTCACCCATCACTTTGGAACACTAAAAATGGCTCCAACTCCGTTCAATAATCTAGAAGATGTTGCTATTGTCGAGCACACACCACTCTCACAAAGCACTCCGTTGAAGAAGCGCAATGGGTGGCCGATGAACGAAGACCCAACCGGAGGGCCTTACCTTGGGCATGATCAAAACACCAATGCTTGGTGGAAACGTGTGTTTAAGGTTTTCAAAGCACTAAACGGAAATCGCTCAAGGAGGACACTCACGCAGATAAGGGAAAGGTACGCTTATTTATACAATGAATGCGATCTTTGAGAAACGAATTGAAAGCGCGTAAGGACGCTATGCCAAACGAAGACCGCATGAGTAGAGTAAGTTTGTGAATCAAGAGGCCGTTCATCAAAAATTATTTATTTGGTTATGATTATTCAACAACGCTGACTTATTTAAATAATTGTTTTTCCAAAGTGTTCTTTGGGTCGGACTCAATACGAATTAAGGTACGGTCATGAGTTTCTGCACGAGGACTGCTACACTCTCTTGGAGGAAGTTGAATGGCAATTCGCCCAATATAATTAAACTCGTAGAGAATCCCTAGCGCGATGTATTGAACAATTTTATGTGAACAATTTCTATTTTATTTCAACTACATGTATGTTTTTTCGATTCAATCCCTAGAGGACTTGCTACACTCTATTTTAATTATCAAGAGTCGTCACTCGTTCAAATTTGTTAGCACAATACAATACAACACAATCAGAAACCGGCATTCCCGATCAGTTAATTTGAATGCCGGTATCTCAAAACCGGCATTATAGATATGTTTACACTCACCGCCGGTTTTCCAACACTCAGAAGTTAAAAAATCATGAACTTGTAATACCGGCATAATGGGTATGTAATTAACTATGCCGGATTTCTGACGGTTACAATTTCATTCTACTTGTTTTGATTACAATTTCATTCAACTTGTTTGACGGTTACAATTTCATTCAACTTGTTTGACGGTTACAATTTCAATCAACTCGTCGGTTTCAAACTACTCATGCTATATAAGTGACGGTTTTGGAAAGAAAAATATTCGATCTATTCAATCTCTCCCTATTTTTTTCATCTTCTATACCAAAGCAATGGCTCGTCACAAATCTCGTGATAAACCCAATCCAGAAAAACCTGTTGATGATGCGGAACAAAGTCCTGAAGAGTCTCCTAGTGAAGCGGACGTAACAGAATTGATTCGGTAAGTGATGTATAACACAAAGTCTCCTTTTGAATTGAAGTACTTTTAGGGTTTATTCCATAATATATAACACAAAGTCAAACATGCTAGGGTTCATGACTAATTGAAAATTCTGCTTAGGGTTTTGAAATTGAATTCTAGTAAGATGAAATTCTAGTCAATTGAATTCAGTTTGAAAATCAAAAACAAAAAATCACTAAGAACTGTGTAAAAATTTACAGAAAACCGGCATAGATTTTTAATTTACGAACGCCGGAAATCATACCGGCACTATCGAATTTTCTTTTTCTATGCCGGTTTTCGGTCCCTAAAATTTGTAAATCCCTGGATACAATTCAACCAAAACCGGCATTCAACGTATTAATATTTTATATGCCGGTATCTGTTCCGGCAGTCAATGTATGGTAACAAATTATACCGGTTTTTGTTTCATACGGCTTAGAATTTTCTATATATAATTCAATATAACCGGCATAGTAGTATTTATTGTCAGGAATGCCGGAAACTATACCGGCACTATCGTATTTTATTTTTCTATGCCGGTTTTCGCTCCCTAAAATTTGTAAATCCCTGGATACGATTCAACCAAAACCGGCGTTCTACGTAATAATCTTTTATCTGCCGGTATCTGTACCGGCATTGCGTATATGTCTATTTATCATGACGGTTTTAAGTGTGTTCCTTTTGTATGTCGACATGTAGTATGTAACTCAATTTAACGTGTTGGAACATAGGTCTCACGCACCAAGAAAGGACAAAGGAAAAGGAAAAGCTGTTGAAGAATCAAAACGTAAGTCTTCTCGACGTAAACGTCAAAATCCGCTCATCGCTAAGGTCACATTCGGGATCATCCTATAAGCGACTCAACAAGCACTGATGATGATGATGAGTGGGAAACTCCTGAGAACCGGAAATAGCAGGTGGCTCATCCTCACAAGCAGGTGGCTTAGGACAAACTGATGATGAAAAGGCACCCCTCTTCACTTCCCTGATAAGTTAGAATTGATTCCTGACAGCAATGATGGCAAACATTGGGGCCAACCGATAAACCCGCAACTTTTATTTTCGTATAAAGACTCTTGGGCTGGTTGGATCTATCAAACTTATGTAAGACGTTTGTATCTTATTATTATATTATTTACCCGTGATCAATTTAATTAAGTTCGTTGTGTTTTTATAGGACCACAGGAAAGCCTGGCGTGTTAGCCGCCATCAACAATCGGATGTGTGGCCTTTGGAGGATGAGTGTCCGCTGTTCAACAAATAGTCAGAGCATCTGGGTTGTATCATGCGATAGAAAATTATGTGGCCACCGATACCGTCACTGCAAACTGCTTTTTGGAGAGGTTTTATGGTGAAACTGACACCATGCATTTTAATTTTGGCGAGATGACCATTATCCCTGAAGATGTCCAAAGGATAATAGGACTAGAGGTTCTTGGGAAACCGGTTAAGGTTGGAGACAAGTCGAAGGACCTAGGGTGGGAAAAGATCTATGATCTCACTGAAAAGTTGTTTGGATGGAACAAGGAAACCACGTTAGCAAATTTGTACAAGAAACGAATCGCTCGAGACAAAGACTATAACATTCGTCAAACTCATTCAACTGTTTGGGAATACGAAGAACAGGAATTGACTCCCGCACAAGCTCAACAAACTGCTGCTGCATATATGTTGTTCATTTTGGGAACCGCTATATTCCCTGACTCTAATGGTAACAAGGTGCATATGAACAACCTACAATACTTGGATCCGTTGGAAGACGTTCATAAGTATTCATGGGGCACTGCTTTCTTGGCTCATTTTTTTGGCAGAAATGCATCGAGCTTCTAAGGCGAAAGGCCGTCAATTTAATGGGAATTTCACTGTGATTCAGGTAAAGTGAACTACATATTTTGTGATTGTTATCATTACATTTGTTAGTTTCCAACTATTTATTTTCTTATACAATTTATGGGCACAGGTGTGGGCTTATGAACACTTCCGAGATTTGTTCATAGGGTATAAAGGATTGGAAATTTAGCATGATTACCAACCGAATATGGCTCTAGCTCAGAAATACTACTTCAAAAATACCCCTTCGACTAACAAGAAACGGTTTTTACAAATGAGATTGGCTTTGGACTCGTTTTCTGTGGAACATGTTGTGTTTGACCCTTATAGGAATGTCGAGGAGTTCACCTTCGAGAGACATGAAAATGTTTCATTTTACAACGGACCGTTCTTTCATCCAAAAGGATTTGTTATGCATAACCCTCTCCGCGTGATGCGCCAACTCGGTTACAAGCGAAAGATCTCACGGATACATCTTATCATAAATATTCTCACGACTTTACTAAATGCCAATCAAATGAGAACCATACTGGGTATGCTACGACCCGAGAACCAATTCTTGCACATTGGATCGAAAGGGAAGAAGAAGAACTTGTCTTTGGATAAGGGTGATTGGGAATTGGCTGAGAACGGTTTTGATAGTGAACCAACATTTCTAAACGGGCATCTACAAGACTCACATCCTTATGTTGTACGCCCGGATACGGTAGAGGTCCCTCCACCACCAAAGACGTCCCTCCACAACTCCAGATACTGTACCCGGACTTCTACAACTCGTTACGTTGTTGGTGCATTCATTACTATTCTCTTAATCTATATCTATCAACTTATAAAATTGTACATACTAAATACATGCTGAAAAATCCGTTAACAACGTCAGAGAATTGGAAACTTGGCAAGGTTCTTTAAGAAGAAGACCAAGAAAGGAGAGTTGTCGACCGAGAAAAAGAAATGAAAACGTCATCAAAAAGATAGACCAAATAGAAGATCCGAGGCAAAAGACTTGTGGGGCGAAAAAAGAAGAAGAGGGTATACAAGAGGCCAAGAACCGAGTGATCTTGTGATTCTTTGATAGTATTAGTTTGGTTTATGTTTGTTTGTGTGGATTGGTAAACTTTGAACATCTTTGCTTCATTTGTTTTCGGTTTGGAACATCTTAACTTTACATTTGGTTTGTTTACACTTTGCGTATGTTATTTTATGGTATTAGGTCTTTGCTTATTCGTGTACTTAAGTTGTTATTCCAAAGACAAACGAGAACATATTTTTGCAACGCCGGTATGAGCACCGTAGTAGTAGTAAAGTTTGAATTAAATCACAATGGCACGTACATTGGCATATGGTTTAATGATTACAATTCAAACTTCCAAAAAAACAAAAGGTGGCGTATTAGTAAACCACATTAATCCAAATTACTCATCATCGCTTCCACACGTATGAAGTTGCAACTCCTCCTCTTCAAGAGGTTTCTTTGATAAGGCCAAAGCATCCCATAATTGGTGATTCTCCTCGTTCAACGCCATCCATCCCTTCCATATATTTGGATCTAGTTCCTTGTTTTTAACCATCCCACAAACAGGTGGCAATGGACAATTGTCCTTGAGTTTAAGAATGACGAAATGATTGCCGTTCACGTACGCCAAAACAACTCTTCTCGTCTTAAGGGATCCCTCGCATTTTTGCCATTTTGGTGTAAATGTAGTGACTACGATGGGGGTAAAATAATGAACAACACAATTAAATGTATCCGCTACTAGATGCCCACAAAGCGGCATCCTCATCCAATATTGAGAAGGAAGAAATGCCATCTCCGCTTCGGGTCCTAACACTTGAGCACACATATCATCAAACACCTCGTCGTGACCAACCAATTGCTCATAAAAGCTCATCTTCTTCACAAGTTGATCGGCCATCCTCATCTTAGCATATCGGCATGGTGTCATTCCTTTACTAACAGCCGTCTCGAAGATTCCTAATTGTTCGGTGACGGCATGATAGCCACAATTTCCATCTCCATCGACATCATCCGTGTACACAACAAACTCGCGAATAACCTCAGGAAGTTGATCTATGTAAGACTCTATCTTCGTATGGTAGTGTCTATAAGTTCTACCCGTTTGCGAATCCTTATACATCGTCATATTACCAACTTTTAGCTTAATTATATCCAAACCATCCTCTGCAATCTCTACCCTCCAAATGTCTTCGGTATGTGACGGGAGATTATACTTCCTTGGCCTACCCCTACGCCTTTTCATTTGAACCTCAGATACATCGACTGTTGGTGTAGGTTCGGAATGCTCACCTTGTTGCCCTTGGTTGCTTAATGTTGGTACCTTCGGCGGCCTTCCCTTTTTCTTTTGAACCTCGGATACATCAACTATTGGTGTAGGTTCGGAATGCTCACCTTGTTTTCCTTGGTTGCTTAATGTTGGTACCTTCGGCGGCCTTCCCCTTTTCTTTTGAACCTCGGATACATCAACTATTGGTGTAGGTTCGGAATGCTCACCTTGTTTTCCTTGGTTGCTTAATGTTGGTACATTTGGAGGCCTTCCCATTTTCCTTTGAACCTCGGATACATCAACTATTGGTGTAGGTTCGGAATGCTCAACTTGTTGTCCTTGGTTGCTTAATGTTGGTACCTTAGGGGGCCTTCCCTTTTTCCTTTGAACCGCGGATACATCGACTATTGGTGTAGGTTCGGAATGCTCACCTTGTTTTCCTTGGTTGCTTGATGTTGGTACATTTGGCGGCCTTCCCCTTTTCCTTTGAACCTCCGATACATCGACAATGGGTGTAGGTTCGGAATGATCACCTTGTTTTCCTTGGTTGCTTAATGTTGGTACATTTGGCGGCCTTCCCCTTTTCCTTTGAACCTCCGATACATCGACAATGGGTGTAGGTTCGGAACTCGTCGATTGTTGTTGACTTGATATCGGTTCCTTCCTCGGCCTACCCCTTTTGTTTGGAACGGGCATTTCAGCGAATCTTGCTTCTGAAATCTCACTTGCACATAGATCTCGTTTTTTAGTTGCCGCGAGTTCCTCTTCACGTCGAGTCATTTGTTTTAACTCTTTTCTTTGTTTCTTCCTTGCAATTTTAGTTTGTGGTCTACCCGCCGGATCTCCCTTTCTTGGCTCTTCACTTTGTGCTATCCATGGCCGTGTAATTAGTCTTAGTTGGCTCAACAATACTTGTCGGGTAGCCGAGTTGCCACGTGAGTAAGCTTCATAAAATTCTAAAGCCTCCTTTGTATCCCATGGTGATTGGCCGGGAGCTTCGGTAGGGGGAAGGTCGAAAGATAATTGCTTCCAAAAAGGATCAATAACATCAATAGGTATCAGTATTTCATACTTCACAAGCATATGACGACACGGAAGCCCCAATGAAGACATGTCAGGACAAATACACACATCACCCGGTTTTCCGTAAATTTTCTCATATTGCATTTGTCTCATCATATGGTTTATTGCCCAACGGGAGACGTTAAACTCTATTCCTTGGAGCAACTTAGTATGTTGAAGAAAGTGAGTCATCCTTTCCATTGAGCTTTTCTCAAAAGCCTTCTTGATCCTATCGATATCGGCCTTAAAGTGTTGCTCCATTGCCTCGGTGACCGTAACCACGTTTCCTCGGCCGGACCGGATGAGATCTTTAAATCTCCCATGAGAGGACTCCGCTATACTAGTTGATTCATTCCCGTAATGTCTATAACGATTTGTCCACGCACGCACAAATTTTTCCTTGAACTTACCCAACCAATTATCCCGACAATATGAGACGGCACTTGGATAAACTTCGTTATATTTGGCAATAAACGTGTTCAATCTCTTTTCATACATGTCCTCGGTAAGAGACCAATAAACTTTCTCCCAATCCTTTAGAAATTCCAACCACCTTTTATGATTTTCATCGTGTTCTTTGTCGACTCGCTCTTTAATCTTTCCTCTTTCATTTTCTTCTTCTTCGGGTGATAGTTTCTCTTTGCGAACATCTTCCTCTAGTTGAGCAACCATTCTCTTCTTAATATCAGCCTTAGAGGGTTCAAACAAAGCATGACAATGTTTTTTCACATTTTCACCTATATGATATGTACATAGGAAATTTTGTGCATCCGGATATACGTCGGATATGGCATTCATTAGTGCGTCAAATTGATCGGTTATGATGACCTTCGGAGAACGATTTTCCGGGAACAATAATTTCAATTGCCGCAATGCCCAATGATAATTGTAATCCCTCTCGTTCTCCATTAAACACCAAGCCAATGTGAATGTTACCTTGTCCGATGTTTGCCCCACGATGTTGAACAACGACATGTTGTATTTGTTTATCTTGTAGGTGCAGTCCATCATAAGAACATCACAACACGTATGAGCCAATTGTGAAAGCAAAGGATGCGAAATGAATATTTGAAGCGGCTTGTTGTCCGGACCTCTTTTAATGATACGCGTGTAATTGTGATCCCAAGCTATCTTCTCAAATTCTTGCATAACACTCCTCCCTTCCCATTCCAACCTTCTAATGGTTGCTTGTGCGCTATAAATTGTACTGAGTGAAGAAACGTTGGTCTTATCCTTTTCCTTGAAGGTTCTGAGAATCACTCTTGGTTTGATACATGCTTTGGTCATCATCTTTACATCCTCGAATTCATCAGGTTTTAGCTTCGCAACTAGGGAGTGACCTTCAAAATCATTCGGATCGGGGTGGTTGTGACGGCCAAACCACACCTTACATTCCCATTCTTTTTCTTCTACTTTTGAACCTCTTAGATAGAATACAAGCTTAAAGGGGCAGTCATCCTTCCGCGTAACTGTCTTGTATACCCTCTTAGTCTTCTTTTCATATACATAACCCTTTCTCTTGTGGCTATTTTTCTCATTGTATTTTCCACTTGTCTCGCAAACCATCTCAAAACGAACATCTGAACGTTGGGAATTCCTCACTAAGACACACATGTTATTAAGAGCCGTCGCTTTTGCCCAAGCAATTGCTTCCTTTTCATATTTTATTCCCTACATAAGGACAACATTATGGAGATTACAAGCAAATCCCAACATAAAATTGTAAAAACTAGGTGAAAGTATTGTTTGGTAACATACCCGTGGCATTTTATAGTACTCCGACGTATCCCGATGGAGCGGTTTGGAGTTTGGTTGATCGTTGTAGGTAACAATCTAAGGAATGAATGAAAAGAAAATTGGATTAGTTCAAAACCGGCATTGTCGATAAGTAAAGTAAACTGTCGGGATTAAGAACCGGCATAAATGGTAATTGACTCACTATACCGGTATTAGGTTCCTAAGATACTAAGTTGAAAGAAACAAATCTTTGGTATTTAAGTTCAAAATATCATTAGCTTCGTATGTTATTCATGTAAAACCGGCATCCTCGACATTTAAGTTTCTATGCAGTATCTTTAAACCGGCATTCGGTGTCATGTACTCACATCACGGTTTGAATATTCCTTAGAATATTCGCTGGTAGGTAAAAAGTATAAATGTGTACCGGCATTCAATCTTGGTTTGAATACCACGCCGGTATGTTCTTGAATACTGGGGGATATTTAGTCCCGGCATACAAATATCTATGGATACAATGCCGGTTACATGATACCGGCGTAGGATTCATACAACGAGCATGCCGGTACTAAGGTTTTTTCAGACAGAAATGGCGGTTTCAAAAAAAAAAAATCAAATTTTCGACCTCTTCGAAGCATTACCTGTGTGTTGGGGTTGCTTGTATGCTGAACATGTTTACTTTCTTGAGTTGGTTCTTCACAAAACATTTCATGGTCAAGAAAATAATGATTCAAAGGTGTTGGTTCATCATACAACAATTGTGAGTTGTTATCATTAATCGAAGATTGAAGATATGATTGTTGTTGTAATTGAGCTAAAGATTCAGCAGCTGCAAGTCTCTCATCACAATCATCTTCCATTTTCAAAAAAAAAAAAAATTCTACTCAAAATTTTTTTCCCTCTAAACTAACACACACAAATTCAAATAAACATAAATACACAAATTATATCCCCCAAATCATTAATATTTTACTAATCAGGATTAATAACTAATTTTGATTAGGGAGGGTTAGATTAGGAATTAATAATTTAATTATATAAGGGGTAACCCAGCTAGGATATTTGGATCCCTATTTTGTCATTTAGTCATATCCCCCAATTAGATTATATATCCCCAATTACGCGTTCATTATAACGCCCGTGAGCACTGGTACCAGTAAATTTTGAATTTTTTCAAAGTATGCATATATTTGGGAATTATGTGGGATGTAGTAAGCTATAAATTGTCGAATATTCGTTTATATTAGCTTTTGAAGTAATAAATGATGGTGGTTGTGAACCCCGACCTCTGCAGAGGGATATCGACATATGTGATTGGTTGGCATGTAATCCATATTAGATTGGATTATTATAATTTCTCGATTAACGCAATTTTGGATCCAAGACTTAACACCTTAAAATTGCCAAGCCTATTACTTACAGGTTGGTGTAGTCGTAATGCGTTATACGAGAAATACGTTCGTTGTGAAAACGATTTGAGGGTTTTCTTTTTGATTAGACCCTAGGATTGGTTCAACAATTGTTCTTCTTATAAGACACGGTTAGCGTGGTAGTCCTTGAAGGACTCGTATGTGGTCATAGAACATATTCAAATTTGTAATCCTTGTAGGATTCAAATTATATTCTGGTAGCCACTTGACTTGATTATGTCAAGTTAACAATCCTTCATGTGTTTTTAGAAATTTGGTACAAAACCAAAAATCCGGATTAATTAGCTGATGCTATCAACTTTATGGGTCTCTTGAGGAGTCCTTAAAAACACAAAAATCCACGCTTTAGCAGCATGAATTCTATACTTTTTTTTTCTTTCTCTAACTGCAGTTGGAATTATGCTAGCTTAAACTCGTATTTGAAATAGACCAGAGTTATTATTTTGATGTTTTTCTGTTGTAAAACTCATATAGTTGGGTTATCATCCATATTTACGTCAAAAGTTGTACTCTTTTCCCTTTATTTCAGGTTTTATCCCATGTGGTTTTCCTGACAAGGTTTTAACGAGGCAACATCTCGTTGACGTTTGATTTTCTTTCAAAAATGTTGATATTTGTGCTCTTTTTCATTCGTCCAAATTTTTTCTCACTGGGTTTTATTGGCAAGGTTTTAGTGAGGCAATTTATTCAACATGGTGGTCATCCAAGGGGGAGTTGTATAATTTTGGTTATTTGGTGGATTCCCACCATTAACTAGGTCATTCTGTTTCGTTAGACCACATCAACATAAGAACCCTTAGGAATTTGGATATCATTTTGATCCATATATGATATGATCACAAACTTTACTCACCTATGGGACTATAACTGCATATTGGCACTTTGGTGAAGAAACTACATCAACTGCTTTTGCAAATCATCTCCGAGAAGCTATGAATCCAAGAATCAAGTCCTCAATGTACTTAAAGAAGTGTGAAGACTCGAGAACACTACCATTAGAAGACCAACACAAAAGAAGACTTCATCAACTTGGAAATTTCTCACGAAAGCATTGCTATCTCCAGCATTCAAGAAATTCGTTTACCGAAATTGTCTCGACTCGAAGATTTGCAAGCCAAGATTTAACTAAAGTACTTATCAGGGGGAGTATCAAATTAGAAGGTATTTTCCAGGACTATCACGTTGTACTCTTTTTCCTTCATCAAGGTTTTTCCCATTGGGTTTTCCTTGTCAAGGTTTTAATGAGGCAACATTTGCGTGTCCAAATATTTTCTAAGTTTTCTCAATTGTACTCTTTTCCCTCCAATCAGGTTTTGTCCTTTTGGAATTTCCTAACAAGATTTTAACGAGGTAATTAGCTTAGACACAATGTCATCAGGGGGAGTGTTATAAACGTGTAATTATGTTAAGAATATCTAGGGAAAATCCCGTTTATTACTGGGATGCCCTTGTGTCTAGCCCTATAAATAGAGGCTCTAATGTTTGTCTATTGCACACATGAATAAAAATCTCTCTTCTTTCCTCCCTTTACTTTTTGTCTTCTTCCCTTCTTATTCTATATTACAAGAGAAACAAAATATTTACCAAATAAAAAAAAGAATTAAGTTTTATTATTAATATCGCATATTCTACTTACAAAATCATTAATTTCTTAAAACATTTACCATCTTTACAGAAATCTAAAAAGAATAAAAATACAATCTCATCATTTCTTCAAAAAATAATTACAATCTCCTCAGTTTTAAAACAAATAATGAAGAACACTACTTCAATTTTGAAGAACCAGTAAGTATGAAGAGAGCTTGAACAAGAGAGGTGTGAGTCGACCAATGCCCACCAGTAGAGATGAATTCTTTGCACTAAAGCCTGCATGCATAAAAATAAGCTTTTAAGCAGAGCACCCATATGTTGTATTTTGGATGTCCAGTGAAATATTTGTTCTCCATATTTCTTCAAAATAATAGTGCTCCACCATGAGTCTTGACGCAACCAAAACTCCAGCGCTCCACTTGGATATATAGTAAGGCATCGATCATTTGGTTTTGGTACTTATATGTTCCATCCCCATGGGTACCCGCCCCGTTTGGGCAGGGTTTTACCCGCACAAATGGGGATGAGTCGGGTACGGGTAATACCAAAAACCTAAGCTACGGGGATGGGGCGGGGACGGGATTCAAGGTCCTCGCCCCATACCCGCCCCGTAGCTTTCATATTATATGGGTTTAGACTTTTACGCAGAATTTGTATCGAATTTTTATGATTCCACCACTTAGTCGAGCTTTCTTTCATTTGTCATATTCTTGATCGTTCTAGTATATTCATCACTTTCGCTCCTTTGTTGTGATCATACACATTCTCTAAAACTTAAAATAGAGAAAATGAAGCAGTTAATGAAATGGTTAACGTGGACGAAGATAGAATATATAGGGACTATTGATGCCAGTTGTCTCCATTGAGGACTAGAGGAGGAGGGTATAGAATCAATGCCTTGTAGAATTGGTTGTTGATCAAGATATTTTGCACTGAACAAACTTTCGCAGATAGAGTTAGGTTGTTCATGTAGATTCCAGATTATTTTCATAAGGAGTGCTTTATTATGATCACTGCTCTTCCTTATTCCTAATCCTCCTTCTGAGGTTTTGTTACTTTATCCCATCCTATAGGGTGTAGTTTTTTGGTTGTTGAGTCGTGTGCCCAGAAAAAATCTCTGGTGATACGATCTATTTGTTTGTGTATGTTGGTAGGTAGGTTTTGTGTTTGCATGATGTGATTTGAGGTTGGAATTAGGGATGTTTTTATTAGAGTGAGTCTACCGGCTGGAGTTAGGCATTTTATCATCCATCCTTTAGCCTTTCAGGCTAATCTCTGTAGGAAGGGAGCGAAGGTTTGAATGGAAGTCCTTCCATGTTTGAAATGTACTCCTAGATAGGTTGGTGGTTTTGATGTAGCCGGCATATTGAAAAATTGATGGAGATTGTTTATCTCGGTTGGGTATAGGTTTGAGTGATGGATGATTACTGATTTGGTAGTATTGAAGTGCTATAGGAGCGGAGCAGGATTTTAAGGTGTTGGTTAATCTGGTCTGAAGCTTTGTTTGTGATTAGTAAATCATCCGCATACATTAAATGTATAATTGGTGGTGTTTTTTTTTGATATGTTAAGACCTTGAACTAATTTTTGGTTTTGAAGGTTTCCTAGATTTGTAGATAGGATTTCAGCACATATGATATAAAAATGTAGGAAGATAGTGGGTCTCCTTGTCTGATACCTCTACTTGGGATGATGTAGCCATGGGGTGTACCATTTATGTTGATCGAGTATGTAACTGTTGCTACGCATAGCATAATGTATTCTATAAAGGCTGGTGGAAATCCTAGTTTTGTAAATGATGTTTTGATGAATCCCTAATCTAAGCTATCATAGGCCTTCTGGATGTCTAGCTTGAGAGCTATTTTTGGGTCTTTGGTGAGGTTTGAAGTTCTGATATGATGGAATAGTTCTCCGGCAATTGCTATATTATCGTGTATTGATCTTTGTGGAACAAAAGCACTTTGGTAAGGGCTTATTAAGAAGGGGAGAAGGGGTCTAATTCGGTTAACTAAAATTTTTAAGATGATTTTATATGTGAAGTTACATAGCCCTATGGGTCTGTATTGTGATGGTTTTGAAGGATGGTCGACTTTAGGTATTAGTGTTATGTTCGTGTGATTCATGAGAGGATGCATATTTAAGTTATTAAAAAAACTTCTAACCATTGCTATCAGTTGGGGGTGAGTTGTTTCCCAGAAGACTTTGAAAAACTTACTTGTATAGCCATCTGGACCTGGAGCGCTTTCAGAATTTATGGAGAAGAGTGCTTGTTTGATTTCTGATGTAGTTACTTCCTTCGTAAGTATTTATGGTTGTCTGGGAGTTAATCTTTGTCTAATGTTTGTAAAGAAATCTTCATTTATCACTGTAGGTGGCGTCGTATATTGTTGAGTATAGTGATCCAGAATGAGTTGAACAATGTCTTCTTTTTTGTTAATCTAGTTGTTTTGTGGGTCATGTAATTGTTTTATATTGTTACAAGCTTTGTGAATGGTAGCTTTAGTGTGAAAAAAGGTTGTGTTGAGATCTCCTGATTGTAGCCATTGAATTTTAGATCTTTGTTGCCAGTATGTCGCATGCCATTGTAGAAGTTCTATGTGGTCCATTCATAGCTGTTTCTCTTGTTGTAGCCAGTATTCCAGATCAGAGCCCGATTGGGTTACACATTGGTGTTGAGCGTGCTTTATGTTGGCTATCGATTTCTTGATCATAGTTGGTAGGTGGCCAAAAGTTACTTTGTTCCATTCTAGGAGTGTTTGTCCGGTTGTTATGAGTTTGAGTTGGAGATCGAGAGTAGGTTCATTGTCTTGTTGTTGTTCCCAAGCTGATTCAACTACTTGCCTGAGTTGGGGATGAGAGATCCATAGGTGTTCAAGTTCATCCATTTGACTGTTTCCATCAAATGTAAACAACCCTCAATTATTCTTCTAGACATTAAGGCTTAGTTTGGTATTCTTTGCGGCTTTTGTATAAGCACTTTTCTCATTGTGTGTTGTTGTGTTGTCTTCGCGAGAAAAACAGGTTAGAGCGTTTGGTAAAAAATTAATTAAAGTTAAAGCTGATAAAAAGAAATCAAAGTGTGTTTGGTAAAATATCGATTGAATCATTGTTGTTGTAGCAAATGACAAAAACATACATTTCTCGAAAATAGTTTTTAATTTTATTAGGTTTAAAAATAATTAAATATTTACTATTAAAATTTTTACTTTAAAGAATAAAATATAATAAATAAAAAATTGATTGGATATAAGGGTAACTTTTGTCATTTATAAAATAAAGTCGGGATAAAAAAGATTAATTAAGCATTAAATTTAAGTGAGACAAAAGCTTATGCTTTTATAGCTTTTAAAAGCTCCTTCTTCCCAGCTTTTAAAAGTTGAGGAATTTGGGAAGTGCTTTGGGTAAAAAGCGCTTTAACTTTTTTTTACCAAACAACTAATTTAAAAAATTATTGACATATATAGGTTTTAAAAGTGCTTTTGGAAAAATAAAAGCATTACCAAACCCAGCCTAAGACTATCATTCCTAATCAGTTCATTTTTACTTATTTTCAGGTTATTATTGTTGAGAATTCATAAGCAATCAAGGTTTTCCTTGGAGTCGTGCTTATAATAGAGAAGACCTTTTATTATTATTATTTTAATAATATTATTGGATAAAGAGTATGACATTAACTAGTTGGAAGCCTAACAAGCTAAGCTCCAACAACATACTACTACATTAATTGAACAGGTTGCTGAGATAGCATACCAGCGAGCCTTATGGGTAACCTAGCCAAAGGAGCCGGGCGTATAAAGCTGAGATTGTGTCACAAGGGGGGCAAACTAACTCTACCTTCCATGTTAATTTCTGCAATATTACGCCATTGGAGATTCGAACCTGGGACCTCCTGGAACGCATGAAACTTTGGGGAACGGGGACGACCAGCTGAGCTAGGTACCCGTTATTATTATTATTATAAGAAAAACGAGAGGTCTTCCCTGAGAAAGAAGGTAGGTTCTCGGAAGTTGCAATACTCTGTCATCAGAGCCTAACAAGGTGGAGATAGTAATAGAGTTTTTCGTGGTTCCAAACTGAATCACAACGGATTGAATTTGACTAAATAAATACATGAGATTAGGTCATTTATATTAAAGTTATCTAAACCTGAAGAAGTAAAAGCTAGATTATGAAGTTTAACTGCCATAATATTTTGTTGTCTGTTGATTTGAGTCAACTTCCCCATGACAAAAGAAACTGCTTCGAAGTTTCCATCTCCCATTAGATGATATCCCTGATTGAATCTCTTCTGCACTTCGTTTTGATAGATATCCTGAAAGAGCTCTTCTGCACTTCGTTTTGATAGATATCCTGAAAGAGCTCTTTGTATTTCTTTGGCCCATTGATGGGCTAATTCAGCTCCACGCCTTGATTTTCCGTCTTCAGTGATAGTGTCTTTGATAGTCCTTGCTCCCACGTACCACTACACCATATCTTGTATTTTGCAACATTTCAATTTCGGGAGTGTGCAACGTATATTGACGTTGCACCCTTTGAAACGTATATATCTATTGCGCACTCGGATATACGTTGCACAAAATAAGTAGTATGAGTTTATTAAATGAAATTAATGGAGCAATAGTTTGAAATATGTAAAAACGTTGTACACAAATGGCATTAGCATAATATAAGGTAGTTTGACGGGTTATTAGGATTGACCATCTTTCTTTTTTTTTCTGCAGTTTTAATAAAAATAAAAAACTTAGATAATTTGGAACTCGTTTTATCTCCCTCTCTCCAGAAACTCTTCTTATGAAAACCGAGAACGAGTCTTGAATCGCTTATGATTTCACTCAAAAACGAAAAAAATCAAAACACCATACTTCTACACTGATTTGTAAACAACACCCATACACCAGAAATCTCGATCTACAAACCCTACCTATAAAATTTTCGTAACCCTAGAAAAAACAATCCTGAAATCGGGTACCCATTTAATGAAACTATGATAGTTGGTTGTTCTTCCAACAATTTGTTTATCATCAGGTATGTTTTAATTTCAGTTTTATGAATTCTTAGGTGTTTGTTTTGTTTTGATGAAGTTGTTCTGATTTTGTTGGTTACTCTTTACCTAAATCTAAGGTCTATATAGATCTAATTCTCTTTTATTTTTGCTGTATCGCTAGAAATTCATATAGATCGGTAATTCTTTTTTGTACTAGATTTATAGCTACTGAATTTAGTTATTGTATGTTGTTTTCTTACAAGATGCGAAGTACATCAATGAAATTGATACTGAGTAATATGTACAAACCGTATGTTTAAAATTTTTTCTCTTATGAAAACAATAATTTCTTTATCTTGACATTTTGTAGGAACCTGATGTTTTGTGTTTGTCCTATACGTAGGAAATCGGGTTCTTCATCAGCTGTTGACATTTGAAGTACAAACTAGAAAAGAAATCAAGACGGCTGATTTTTTCCCTGGGAAAATTGCGTTTAACTGTACCGGTATAAACTCCATCATGGATTTTGTTCTAGAAAATATCTGGAAATTTGATCTCCATGTTACAGACTTCCATACAAAATTGATGGGAGTTATGATGACATGATCTCTCAATTTTATCTCCAAGTTCGTGATTTTGGTAGATATCTATAAATTTCGTAATTTGGTTTGTTTACAATTTTAATCACATGATTTTATTTACACCATCCATATCTTACCATTTGTTCTTTGGAGACGAAACTTTTGCGTAGTGGTTGGGATATGACAACCGCCACAAATGGACCTCTCTGCGTTAATTTTACACTACCTTATACTGTAACCGGGGTATCAATGATATGCGAATTAAACATGAAGAATTTTTTTTTCATGTGTTTACTTGAGTTCATTGTTTCTAGAATTGTGGTTATCGCCTTTAGGGAACTTTAGGTTCACCGGCTGTGTCATATGGGTTCTCGAACACCAAATAAAATGTGAATTTTAGAGGGTTTGTTGGCTCCCCTTTCCCGCCCGCTTTGGACTTTGCACACAATTAAGAATTTATACATCTAATTTTGTTTTTGATTATCTAAGTACATATGATAGGAAGCTTATAATTCTTCATTCTTAACAGGAAGCCGATGAAATTGGCTACACTTCTCCTAAGAAGGTTTATTCATCTTATTCGTTCTCATTTTGTTGATGCTATCAATTTGTCCATCGCAATTGACTTTTTTATCCGCTGAAATAATTCTTTGTGTTGGTGCATCTTAAACTATCAATTAGTTGCTTGTCTTACAGACCTTGATGAATTAGATGGAAATATTAGTGGTAATAGTCGAACACACACGACATAGAGATAGGAATCCAATTTCATGTGGTAGATAAGGCGCCACTATAACATACATCTTTGGTTTAATGGCAGTAATGATCCATTTAAACTAAATGCTTAATAAAAATGTCGTCAAAAAATAATAATTACGGAACGAAAATACCACTGATTTTGTCTTATTGTTATGAAAATATATATTGTGCATTCCCATTTGATTTTTTGGGTCTTAGTAAGTCT
This sequence comes from Papaver armeniacum, assembly GCA_023531295.1. Lineage (NCBI taxonomy): Eukaryota > Viridiplantae > Streptophyta > Magnoliopsida > Ranunculales > Papaveraceae > Papaver > Papaver armeniacum. The sequence goes on from JAJJWW010010322.1 coordinate 251,307, forward strand.
TACTGTTATGAAAATATATATTTTGCGTTCCTATTTGATTTTCTGGGTCTTAATAAGTAATGTCGTTAACAAAGTTCATTTGAATTGTTGTTGACATTATTTTCTTCTAATATGCCATGCATGGAGCTTTCCTTTATATTGTTGAGACCTGCCCCTCTCAGATTCGTGGAAAACTTGTATTTATGAAGAAAATCATGATAGTTTTTGAGATATTGGTAACGTTCTATAATTTGTATGAGTAGATCAAATGGACTGGATGGACCTCGGTTTGAAATATTTTTATTCATTTGATTAAATGACACTCACTACTTTTTTATTTTCTTCCGTTCAGTTAGCTTATCTTGCTAGAAGTATTGATGCCATTGGAGGGTGGCGTTATATGTTTGGATTCAGTGATCCTGTAATACTCTTAATGGGATTAGGCATGTGGAGTTTGCCAGCATCTCCAAGATGGTTGCTTCTCAGAGCAGTTCAGGGTGAAGCGTCATTAATAAAGCACAAGCAAAAAGACATAGCAGGACTTAGCGAGGTTGAGAGGTCGGCTCTTCTTGGTGATAGAGTATCCGAGAAGCAAGTATAAGAAACTCTTGTCTCATTGAAAGAGGCATATCTTTGATCAAGAGTCTCAAGGATGTTTTGGGAGGTGTTTGAGGGCTGAGTTTAAAGGAAATCGCAATTATAGGTTTAGTCCTTTTTTTGCAGGAATCTCTTATTCTAGTTTCTTATGTGCATAGCTTCACGTTACTAAAGTGATATAGATATATATTTTTCGTGTCTTTTTTTCTCATATCTGAATTAGCCTTTTGTAACCATGACAGGTAACATGGTACCCAAGTGTATTGTACTAAGAAGGTTTCATTCCTCAGGTACATTTCATAGTTCATAGCTTCAAAAGAATATTTTTAATGTTAAGAAAACATTATGTAGTAGCCTTTTCTGTAAAATCGTATTTTAGATTTGGTGGATTATTTCTTGCATCGATTCTTCTCGAGTTGGTGTTGTATCATGTCATGTAATAATGAAAGAAGTAAAATGCGAATGGTCTGGATAAAGTATTGCACATAATAATTAAAATGGAAAGATGTTGGACCATACGAGCTTCCTTCGATATATACTGATGATGATCTAGCACTATTGACTTACGCATCATAAATCATGTTAACATGTGTTGTTTGTATTCTCCTGTGTTTCTGTGTATTATAGGAATCCACTTGTTTCATTCTTGCACAGAAGAGGGTGGCGTCAAAATTTTAGCCGAAGTGGATTTCCTGGGCCCGATGAAGAGGTAACCTTCTTATTTTCATATTTATAAATAAATGATTTGAGGAATGTAATCATTAGTGTTGTGCATATCAGTTGTCTTCCATATGTTCTTTGTTGGAAAAAAATTAACTTAAAGCGAGATAAATTTTGGTACCTCAATTTTTGACTTTCATCTCTCGTTGGTTACCTCCACATTTTAAGTTATTTTAAAGTATGTGTGATAGGTGGATCTCGAGTCAGGTGGAAAGCTAATCATTTATCCTCATTGTCACCATGTAGTTCAAAATGGCTCAGGAGTACTTAAAACCTACAGAAGGTAGACTCCTTGTGGATGTCAGCTGTGGGAGTAGGTTATTTTCGAGAGAATTTGCAAAATCTGGGACCTATTCTGGAGTTATTGCGTTGGATTTTTCTGAGACCATGCTTCGCCAATGTTATAATTTAATAATAAAAGATGAGACGATATGAAACCCGTGAGTTTTCTGTTTTTTGGGATCAGATTCAAATATTAACTTTCCCTGAAAGTGGTTATTTATCCAATTTCTTTGCCGAAATTTAGTAGTCCTTTTTCCTTAGGTGAGATCAGGGTTGCATGTTTGTTTGTCCATTATACTGAAATATCTTATAGCAAATGTATGTCTGATATCTTACACAAGGACCAAAATTGATTGTATTGAAATTCTTTTCAGTTCCCATTGTATTGACATGGATTGTGATGACCAACCATATGTTCATATGAAAATTCTTTTCGGAAGAAAACTCACGGGTTTCATATCGTCTCATCTTTTATTATTAAATTATAACATTGGCGAAGCATGGTCTCAGAAAAATCCAACGCAATAACTCCAGAATAGGTCCCAGATTTTGCAAATTCTCTCGAAAATAACCTACTCCCACAGCTGACATCCACAAGGAGTCTACCTTATGCAGGTTTTAAGTACTCCCGAGCCATTTTGAACTACATGGTGACAATGAGGATAAATGATTAGCTTTCCCCCTGACCAGATCCACGTATCACACATACTTTAAAATAACTTAATGTGGAGGTAACCAACAGAGATGAAAGTCAACAATTGAGGTACCAAAATTTATCTGCCAAGTTAATTTTTTTTCCAACAAAGAACATATGGAAGACAACTGATATGCACAACACTAATGATTACATTCCTCAAATTATTTATTTATAAATATGAAAATAAGAAGGTTACCTCTTCATCGGGCCCAGGAAATCCACTTCGGTTAAAATTTTGACGCCACCCTCTTCTGTGCAAGAATGAAACAAGTGGATTCCTATAATAAACAGAAACACAGGAGAATACAAACAACACATGTTAACATGATTTATGATGCGTAAGTCAATAGTGCTAGATCATCATCAGTATATATAGAAGGAAGCTCGTATGGTCCAACGTCTTTCGATAACACCCGACATGTTTACCCATGTTAATTATTATATGCAATACTTTATCCAGACCATTCGCATTTTACTTCTTTCATTATTACATGACATGATACAACACCAACTCGCGGCAAAGAATCGATGCAAGAAATAATCCACAGTCTAAAATGCGATTTCACAGAAAAGGCTACTACATAATGTTTTCTTAACATTAAAAATATTCTTTTGAAGCTATGAACTATGAAATGTACCTGAGGAATGAAACCTTCTTGGTACAATACACTTGGGTACCATGTTACCTGTCATGGTTACAAAAGGCTAATTCAGATAGGAGAAAAAAAGACACGAAAAATATATATCTATATCACTTTAGTAATATTGAAGCTATGCACATAAGAAACTAGAATAAGAGATTCCTGCAAAAAAAAGGACTAAACCTATAATTGCGATTTCCTTTAAACTCAGCCCTCGAAACACCTCCCAAAAACATCCTTCAGACTCTTGATCAGCATATGCCTCTTTCAATGAGACAAGAGTTTCTTATACTTGCTTCTCAGATACTCTATCACCAGCAGGCCGACCTCTCAACCTGCTAAGTCCTGCTATGTCTTTCTCCTTGTGCTTTATTAATGACGCTTCACCTCGAACCCTTCCGAGAAGCAACCATCTTGGAGATCTTGCAAACTCCACATGCCTAATCCCATTAAGAGTATTACAGGATCACTGAATCCAAACATATAACGCCACCCTCCAATGGAATCAATACTTCTAGCAAGATAAGCTAACTGAACGAAAGAAAATAAAAAAGTAGTGAATGTCATTTAATCAAATGAATAAAAATATTTCAAACCGAGGTCCATCCAGTCCATTTGATCCACTCATACAGATTATAGAACGTTACCAATATCTCAAAAACTATCATGATTTTCTTCATAAATACAAGTTTTCCACGAATCTGAGAGGGCAGGTCTCAGCAATATAAAGGAAAGCTCCATGCATGTCCTATTAGAAGAAAATAATGTCAACAACAATTCAAATGAACTTTGTTAACGACATTACTTATTAAGACCCAAAAAATCAAATAGGAACGCACAATATATATTTTCATAACAGTAAGACTTACTAAGACCCAAAAAATCAAATGGGAATGCACAATATATATTTTCCTAACAATAAGACAAAATCAGTGGTATTTTCGTTCCGTAATAATTATTTTTGGACGACACTTTTATTAAGCATTTAGTTTAAATGGATCATTACTGCCATATTAAACCAAAGGTGTATGTTATAGTGGCGCCTTATCTGCCACATGAAATTGGATTCCTATCTCTATGTCGTGTGTGTTCGACTATTACCACTAATATTGCCATCTAATTCATCAAGGTCTGTAAGACAAGCAACTAATTGATAGTTTAAGATGCACCAACACAAAGAATTATTTCAGCGGATAAAAAAGTCAATTGCGATGGACAAACTGATAGCATCAACAAAATGAGAACGAATAAGATGAATAAACCTTCTTAGGAGAAGTGTAGCCAATTTCATCGGCTTCCTGTTAAGAATAAAGAATTATAAGCTTCCTATCATATGTACTTAGATAATCAAAAAACAAAATAGGATGTATAAATTCTTAATTGTGTGCAAAGTCCAGAGCGGGCGGGAAAGGGGATCCAACAAACCCTCTAAAATTCACATTTTATTTGGTGTTCGAGAACCCATATGACACATCCGGTGAACCTAAAGGTCCCTAAAGGCGATAACCACAATTCTAGAAACAATGAACTCAAGTATACACATGAAAAAAAAATTCTTCATGTTTAATTCGCATATCATTGATACCCCGGTTACTGTATAAGTTAGTGCAAAATTAACGCAGAGAGGTCTATTTGTGGCGATTGTCATATCCCAACCACTGCACAAAAGTTCCGTCTCCAAAGAACAAATGGTAAGATATGGATGGTGTAAATAAAATCATGTGATTAAAATTGTAAACAAACCAAATTACGAAATTTATAGATATCTACCAAAATCACGAACTTGGAGATAAAATTGAGAGATCATGTCATCATAACTCCCATCAATTTTGTATGGAAGTCTGTAACCTGGAGATCAAATTTCCAGATATTTTCTAGAACAAAATCCATGATGGAGTTTATACCGGTACAGTTAAACGCAATTTTCCCAAGGAAAAAATCAGCCGTCTTGATTTCTTTTCTAGTTTGTACTTCAAATGTCAACAGCTGATGAAGAACCCGATTTCCTACGTATAGGACAAACACAAAACATCAGGTTCCTACAAAATGTCAAGATAAAGAAATTATTGTTTTCATAAGCGAAAAAATTTTAAACATACGGTTTGTACATATTACTCAGAATCAATTTCATTGATGTACTTCGCACACTGTAAGAAAACAACATACAATAACTAAATTCAGTAGCTATAAATCTAGTACAAAAAAGAATTACCGATCTATATGAATTTCTAGCGATACAATAAAAATAAAAGAGAAATTAGATCTATATAGACCTTAGATTTAGGTAAAAAGTAACCAACAAAATCAGAACAACTTCATCAAAACAAAACAAACACCTAAGAATTCATAAAACTGAAATTAAAACATACCTGATGATAAACAAATTGTTGGAAGCACAACCAACTATCATAGTTTCAGTAAATGGGTACCCGATTTCAGGATTGTTTTTTATAGGGTTACGAAAATTTTATAGGTAGGGTTTGTAGATCGAGATTTCTGGTGTATGGGTGTTGTTTACAAATCAGGCTATAGAAGTATGGTGTCTCGATTTTTCTTTTTTGAGCTGAAATCATAGCAGATTCAAGACTCGTTCTCGGTTTTCATAAGAAGAGTTTCTGGAGAGAGGGAGATAAAACGAGTTCCAAATTATCTAAGTTTTTATTTATTAAAACTGCAGATAAAAAAATAAAGATGGTCAATCCTAATAACCCATCAAACTACCTTATATTATTTTAATGCCATTTGTGTACAATGTTTTTACATATCAAAATATTGCTCCATTAATTTCATTTAATAAACTTATACTACTTATTTTGTGCAACGTATATCCAAGTGCGCAACATATATATACATTTCAAAGGGTGCAACGTCAATATACGTTGCACACTCCCGAAATTGAAATGTTGCAAAATACAAGATATGGTGTAGTGCATATATTAGCATATATTGGAATCCAGTCCTGATGTGGATTTTGAGGTTGAAACCAACTGTTCATCCAATCAATAAAATCTCTAAAGTTGCTGAAAAGTTGGTGTTGAGGGCCAAATAAGTGACTCCAGACTTCAGAAGCATAAGGACAAGAGAGGATGATGTGAAAAATATCTTCTTTGGTGTTGTAGATGGTGGATTTTCGACAAGGGCTAAAATCGTAAAACCATAATTATACATGCTCCTGATCCAGCAATCGGATGAGTATTGAGGCTCATGTCTCTCATTGAAGCATGAAAGCTCGTACACGAGAATCTCGATTTGAGAATATTGTCTCTCGAGTATATGTAGATGTGTAGTCTCTCAACCGAGGAAACGGGCATATCTCATGAATACCGAGCAATTTCGATAATTACTTATATATATAATCGAAAGATTGGACGTCTCCTAGATAGCTTTCCTGCTAGTATAGAGCAATAACGTCTTCGAGATGTAACAATTGTTTCCACGACTATATAAAATAAATATGACGCTTCAACAAGCTCATATCACTCAATTCATGAATAATTAATACTCCTAGACGATCGTACTAGTATAGAGCCATCAATTAATTAATCCTAAATCATTAGATTCATTAACTGAATCCCTGGAAAATATTCTATGTTTTCCATAATATTTCATTACTTCAATTCATGGTTCTTCCCAGCAGAATTCCATGGGTTAGTAATAATTATTCAACACACGGACATCTGAGCAACTATCGAATAAGCCCCGACTAAAATGGTGCAAGTGTACTCAGCAATAATACACTAACGAGAACCTGAATGCACAAACGAGCATTCCAAAATACGAAGGAACGATGAACCTATGCAAAATAGGAACAAAATAGTAAATAATAAAATATTAATCAAGGCGCTGGAGGACTGGGCCCACCGGCCGGCCGGTCGTGCCGTTGCCAGTCCCACGCCCAATTCTATATTTTATCATATTTATTATTTTCCTTGATCTTATGAAAATCCCTTCATTTGAACAAATATCTTTCGTTTTAAGGAAACTCCTCAGTTTCATGGTGTTTCCTTCGCATCAAGGAAGTAATATAAAATTAGGAAAGGTGTCGTGGGACCATATCTACTATCCGACCAGCTATGCCCTAGTCGTGGCCGGTCCCACACCTCATGATTCCTCATTATTTTATTATTATATCCCTCATCTCATGAAAACTCCTTAATTTCATAATATTTCCTTCAAGTCATGAAAAATAATATAAAATTAGGGAAACTCGTGGGACCGGGACCTAGCTAGCCGGTCATGCCGTATCCGGTCTCACACGCCCCTTATTTTATTATTATTATTATTTATGTTTCCTTCATTCCATGAAATTCCTTGATTTCATGATATTTCCTTCAAATTATGAAAATTCCTTCAAATCATGAAATTCACGGGACCGGGCCCTAGCCGGCCGACCATGCCCAAGACGGTCCCACACGCCCTTATTTTATAATTATTAATATTATTTGTTTCCTTCATCTCATGGAAACTCCTTCACTTCAAGGAAAACTCCTTTATTTCAACAAATTCCTTGATTTCATGGTATTTCCCTAAAATCATGAAAAATAATATAAAATTAGGAAAAAGTGTCATGGGACGGGCTTATTGGCCGGCCGGCCATGCCTTGGCCATATCCGGTCCCACACTTCATGACTCCTTCATTTTATTATTATTATTTCCTTCATCTTATGAAGTTTCCGTGATTTGAGCAAAAACCTTGATTTCTTCATATTTTCTCAAATGATTGCTCAAATGCACGCCAGAAAATATCAAAATTCCCAGGACTGAGACGCGAACACTTTGGTGACATGAGCATATTACTTTGACCGACCAAGGTTGGCTCTTCGGCTTGCAAGAGGACGGTCCCTCATACTTTCATCGTTTGACCTAATTTGTTCACATTAGGTTCAAACTCTTCCAAACAATTTGGAATTTTCATAAAACGATCGTCATTCGGTCTCGTGACCAACCAAGGCCGGTTTTCATGACCCCTTGGTCGGTCCCTCATCTCTTCCTAATTAATTAGGTTTTATCACCTAAGGCTCAGACGAGCATTATTTTAATAAATGATTAAACCAGCATTTAATCATCCTTTCATCAACTTCTCTTCAAGAGACTTTGGTATTTTCTCACTTGAGCATCTGGGCGCTACATGGCCGACCCATCATCCCATGTAGTCGGTCCCTCCTTTAGTCCGTGGTTGATTTTTAATAAATCACCAATTGATCATCAATTGATCAAATTAGGTTTGAGTCCAAGGTTCATAATTCCAGATTCGAACGCTAATAATTTTACGTTGATCCCATGATCAACATTTTATTAATTATACTCGGTTCAGTTCCCAGTTTTTTAATTTAATACTTTATTTGGTCATGCTACCAATTATTCATCAAACAAGCAACATTTGTTCAGATGAGCAATATTTGCTCAAACCAACGAATATTGGTTCAACTATCAATATTCAACAATTCATCGAATGAGCAATATATGCTCACCTTAACTATCAACATTTACTTGAGAATTATACCTCTGTCTCAACGAAAACGTTCAATTCATGAGTCTCGAACATTTGCAAATCACGTTCAACTCAGCAATACAAGGACTCATCATCCCATGAAGTAACTAAATACACGTCTGCCTTGCAGACCCCACAATCATGAGACATCAATCGTGTTACATGGGGGGATATTAACTAGGGTTTTGGTCTGGAGGTCTACGGTACGTGTGTTCATACACACGATGAGAATATGAGCAAGTCGTGCAATCAGTTGGAGGAGTTAACAAAGTAATGGATGGAAAATCAACGAAGTCTCTCGCATCGATGAGCAATCGGTTTTAACACGATTTCCACTTCCCCACTTTTGACTCCAAAGAATGTCACACTTCATGGGATCAAGGTGTTTTAAAATTCTAGCAATATAAATAAGCCTCTGAATCATGATTAAAAACAAGACAATCTTTCGTCAAACAGACAACAAGAGATTAACATCTCAACGTCCGAGAAATTACTCTCATGAGCAAATTCAATCAATCATAGCTTATTTTATTTCTTCACGCAGAATACACAACACGCCTACAATCTTTGATCATCATTGATCTCACACATTTCTCGGCTTCCCTCCTCGATCGACCCATCTTCTCTTGTGGCCGAATTGACTCTCGGAACGACCATTGTCTTGGTTTAGGACGGAGTCCTACAGATTGATCTCTCGAATTCAAAGCACTCCCTTTTTGCATTGCATCTGTGTGAGGTTTGAATGAGTTCATTTCGGTTCAAGGAGTTTCTTCCGCACGGTCGTCTCCTCAATTCCTTAAAACCAAAGAACTCGTTTTGCCCCATCTACAGGTGTTGCATAGAGTGCAAGTTGGGTCAATGTAGCTTAGGATACTAAGAAGTTATGGAATTCCATTAACACATTTCCACACAAACATTTGGATATAGGGAGAAGTATCCAGCTTCCATATTTGGCTCCAAGCAGGATTATGAGTATCATCCTTATACTTATCTTGAATTTTCCTGTCATAAAGAGATTTAACAGAGAATTTTTCATTTTTTGTCAGGCTCAGTTATAGTATCTTCCTTGTGAATGTTCTTGTTGGTATGTCTGATAGCTTTTTGATCTTCAACAAAGTGAACCAAAGTTTGATGATGTCCATATCTCATTTTCGTATGATGTCCATGTGTTCATTAACCGTTTTTAGAGTGTTTGGGCAGAGAGGTGGCTTTGTTAGAATTTCCTTTTTTTTTTTTTTTTTTTTTATCAATCCATCTATCCTCCCAGATGTTGATTGATTTACCATTTCCTATCTCCCATTTGTAGTATTGTTGTAAGTTTGCTACCCCTTCCAGAATACCTTTCCATAACCAAGAATCATTACTTTTTGGCTTTGTATCCACTCTGACGACCAGGTCATTTTTGAAGAGGTTAACTTTCATAGTAGTAGTCCATAAGGAATCAGGTTCAGTTACCAACCTCCATGCAATTTTAGTTATCATGGCACTATTAAAATTTCCATATTTCTAAATCCAAGACCACCCGGCTCCTTTGGTTTACAGACATTGCTCTAAGAAATGTAGAACAAACCTTTAGGTTTTTCAGGATATTTTTTCCATAGAAAATTTCTTTGAATTTTGTCAGTCTCCTGACAAATTTTCTTAGATATCTTGAAGCAATTCATTTGATAAATGCTAGAGGTGGAGGTTACACTGGATATCATAGTAACTCTGCCATTAGGAGATAGATTTTCACTTTTCCGTCCAGCCAGTCTGAATAAAGAGAATAGAGAAAACTCTTGTTCATCAGAATTTAATGTAGTAATACAAAGGATAGACATACATACCAGTAACAAAAAATGAAATCACATACAGATGCATGACATGGACCCAAAATTTTACAACTGAAAATTATTTATTCTCCACAATAAAATACAAACAATAATAATAAAATAAATAGTAATATCAATAAAATACAAGCTATAATAAAAGAATAAAGAGTATTATGAGGTTTTTTTTTTTAATCTTATAATTGGGAAGCCACCTTTCATTTGCGAAATCACATGCGAGACGAACACCGGTGCAAAATGTATCCCGTTTGCAATTGGAACCACTCGGAATCGACGTAAAACTTACTGTTATAAATTTTTGATGGGGGCGTTTTATGATGGGGACATGGGGACAAATCATGTCTTGACATGTGTTTTTCCAATTAATTGTTGTAGGAAATACCAATTGGTCCTAGAAATAATATATTAGGATGAGTCTAGTCCATTTGACCCAGTCAAATGTCTGTTTGGTCCTAAAAATTATTGTTTGGTCCTACGCTGATGTCATGGATGATGTAAATGTCACCTTGTAGTGGCAGAAATACCCTTTTGGATAAGGACCATATATATAGTCAAAAGGTAAGAGAGATGAAATCATTCTCAGATTTACTTTCTCTCTCTTCTTTTCTAGATCTAGTTTTTCTTTTCCTCTCAAATCTTTTTTCTAGGGTTTTAATTGTAGAGATGATGTGAAACAAGAAACAAAAAATGATGCTGCTACTGTTGAAGTTCATCTTCGTCGTTGCTGCTGCTGAAGATGTAAACGAGTTTTTTTCTTGATTTTCATCTGTTGCTGCATCTGTTTGATAAAGACGACGGTGGCGAACTCGTGTGGTTGCTGTTGAAGATGAAGACAACGGCGAACTCGTGTGGTTGATGATGAAGATGACGGCGAACTCGTGTGTTTGCTGTTGAAGATGTTTGAAGATGACGATGAAGACGACGACGAACTCGTGTGGTTGTTGTAAACGAGTTTTTTTCTTGATTTTCATCTGCTGCTGCATCTGTTTGATAAAGACGACGGCGGCAAACTCGTATGGTTGCTGTTGTAGATGAAGACAACGGCGAACTCGTGTGGTTGATGATGAAGATGACGGCGAACTCGTGTGTTTGTTGTTGAAGATGTTTGAAGACGACGAACTCGTGTGGTTGACGACAATGAAGACGGCGAACTCGTGTGTTTGATTTTTTGTATGGACTTCATTCCTGGGAATGAAGTCTGTTTTTTAGTTTTTTGTATGGACTTCATTCCCGGGAATGAAGTCTTTTTAATTTTTTGTATGGACTTCATTCCTGGGAATGAAGTCTGTTTTTTTAGCTTTTTGTATGGACTTCATTCCTGGGAATGAAGTCTGTTTTTTTAGCTTTTTGTATGGACTTCATTCCTTGGAATGAAGTCTGTTTTTTTAGCTTTTTGTATGGACTTCATTCCTGGAATGAAGTCTGCTTTTTAGCTTTTTTGTATGGACTTCATTCCTGGGAATGAAGTGATGCTTTTTTAGCTTTTTGTATGGACTTCATTCCAGGAATGAAGTCTCTGCTTTTTTAGCTTTTTGTATGGACTTCATTCCGGGAATGAAGTCTGCTTTTTTAGCTTTTGTATGGACTTCATTCCCTGGATTGAAGTCATTTTTTTAGCACGGAAGAACTGCTACAAAAATAAAAATTTAACACGGAAGGGTATTTTTGTCTATTTAAATATTTTTAAATAATTATGGACCAAACAGTAAAGGTGTTTGACCAAAGGACTAAACACACATGGACCCACCTAAAAAAGGACCAAACGATATTTTTCCCTTAATTGTTTAACAAATTTTATTACCAAAAATATAAAGGATAAAATATCACTAATTAAGATAACCAGTATTTTCACCAAAAATACAGTTCTTTTATATATTTGGAAACAAAATTTGATGGAATCAATTTATAACAAAGACACGTGTCAAGACATGATTTTTCCCACATGCCCCCATCATAAAACGCCTTCATCAAATATTTTTCCCTTTATTTGCAAGAATGTCATTTCTTTACCCAAGCAAATCCTTGGACGGTTGGACCTGCGTGAAATATAGGGTACGCATAAGAATCCCTGCCCACGAAGCTTAATTTTCCAGTTACGTTCTCTCTCTCTAACCATCTCTCTGGCTTAAATTCATTCCAATCCGAACCCCACAAATTTGACATCCTACCCATCGCATAAGAAGAATACATGACCATCATCCCTTTCTTTATAATCGTTTCGTCAGGTAAAATGTCATCACTTGCTGCTTCTTTACTTTCGACTGGTACTGGCGGGTACAACCTCATGCTCTCACAAAGTGAGGCATGAATATAAATCATGTCTTTGATATCGTCATAACCAGGTTCTTCAGCTATTTGGTTTATCTCATTTAGTATTTCTTTCTCTACTCCGGGATTGGAAGAAACCAACCAGAAAAACCATGTCAAGGCTGCTGAAGTGGTATCTTGACCTCCAACAATGAAATTTATGGCAATATCAATAAAAAATTCTTCATCTAAATTATAGTCTTTAACAATCCTTGATAAGAGATCATGAGTAGACTCAAAAGAAGATTTCTCCTTCGGTTCGAGTTTCTTTTGCCTTATAATTTTTCTTACAAATTCCCGGATTGTTGTAATTGCTTGTTTAAGTACCTTTTCTGATCCTATGTTTAGAAATCGCTCAAGTTTCCAAACTAAAGGGATAGCCTGACCAATACGTTCACCCGTTATCATGTTAGCGTCTTCAAACGCTACTGCAAATTCTTTTTTTTTTCGAGTGATGGTGAAAGATAGCTTGGGTCATACCCAAACGAAATCATGCAAATGTTATCCAAAGCAAACCTTAGGAGGATATCTTGAAGATCAAGTTCTGAATTCTTTTCAGCTGTCCTTGAGAGAACAGGAATCAATCGGTGGAATATCTCAACCTTAACAACGACGTACTTACGAAGATACATGGGGTTGAATTCATGACTTAATATTTGTCTCTGAAACTTCCGGCTATCACCATTTGCAGTGACTATACCCTTGCCAAAGAAATCACTGAGGATGTTTTGCAGGAAAACACCTTTTGGGTAGTAGAGAAGTGAGACTTGACAATGTGTTTAAGATTTTCACTATAAGCAGTGAAAACCATACAACCACCGAGATATCGAAGCACGTAGGTGTTTGTTGGGCATACGAATCTCTGTTGCCCATTGATTATGTCGGTGTCTATTCGCAAGAACATCAAAAGTAGAACCGATTAACGGGTATGATTTTGGAAATATAAAAGTCGAAGATGATGAAGACTTAAAGTACTGTTATTGAAATAGAAGAGGATGGTGAAGAAAAGGAGGAAGATACAAGGAAACCATGAGAGTAAAAGCCCGAGGTCTACCATGATATAAAACTCAGTATGTTCAGTTCAGTATGTAACTAGACAAGAGAAGTGTAGGAAAAGAGATAAGGCTAAGTCTTATGGGGTGCTAATCTAGCAGCTAGATTGGTGATCCACGTCAGCTAGGACAACCACCTAAGTCTTATGGGCTAATCTAGCTAAGCGGCTAGATTAGCGATCAACGTCACCGGGACTACCGCCTTGGTAGAACCATTGGGCCATCACGCGATGAACGGTTCAAATGCTTTAAATCTCACTAATCCGATCAAAAGAATCGCCAAGCTACAATGGGAACCATTTCGAAAATGTGGTTTTCCCAACAACTAATCATTCAACAGTAACTATCTCGCTGCTAGTTCACATGCGAGCAGTTGGTAGGAGAGAGAACTAGTGTTAACAAATAGACAACACTTTTTTTTTTGAATTGCAACACTTAACTGCTAATCTAGCCCATAAGATTTATCCTAAACATGAACCACGATATACATAGAGATGCACTGGAAAAGGTCTACAAAAATATTAGAAGTTTTTAATTAGTAATGGTTGTTGAGAAAGTAGTTGTCAATTGAAACGAATGTCGGGTTACTAATTAAAACACACACACTGCACCTAACAAAGGCATGCAGTTCGAAGATACACTGCACCTAATTAGAGTGGCCAAACCCATCCAAATATCTTTATGAAATGATGAGTCATGAGTGAATCCACATGGTTTTTGTACTAGTTCAGTTCGACGTCAATTGAAACATATTGGGTAACCAATTTATGGTTAATAAAATTAGGAAATTACCCGAACGGTCTATAGTTGTAGACTTGCACGGGATGATGTCAATGAATCTCTACTTTTGAGTACGAACTACAAACAAATACATATGATCATTTTTTCAATCTCATATATATATTTTCGAGTCAGATATATGTTCTAATCAGACCTCAAGTCAGTTAACTCCTTAGCTAGAAACACCAAAAGCCACAAGAAAGAGCCAAAGATGTCGAAACATAATTGAACTGATCGTATGATCTTTGACCTTTAACTAACCGGCCTTGGGCTTAATAGTAGATCTGAGAAACTGATGATATCCATTAATGGAATTGTTGCAGATTCAATTACAGAGAAAATGTTATTCTGATTAAAAGAAAGTATAAAAACACTTTATACTCGGGTGTGGCGGTAGGAGAGGGTGAGAGATCAAGTTTTGACCTATAGAAAACAAGACACGTGTAGAATTAGGAATGGCTAATGCCACCATGTAGGTGTGCCGCCTAATGAGACATGTGACAAATGCTATTAGCCCCCTCAAATTGAGTATGGCAGACTTTGGCAACACACACAATTTGCCACGCAAAACTCAAAGCGAGGCCCCGCAAATCCTTTGGTAAAGATGTCACTACCCGATCAATAGTGGAGATGTATGCAATCTTCAACTCCTTGGCCTCGTGAGAGTTCCCCGACAAAGTTAAAATCCACAGAAGGTGTTTCATTCTCGAATGAAAACAGATTAGAAGAGTAAGATATGGCACCGATGTTGTCACGAGAGTAAAGATGGGGCTGTGGGTAGAAAAATGAAGATCTCAAGAAGTTTGCATATCCAAATGACTTTCAGTCACAGAATTAGCTAAATGCGTAAATTCACCTCGGTTGAAGAGCGAGCAACAGTAGTTGGCGTTTGCTTGACCAAGAGACCGGATTGGAGCCAAAAAAGATGCAATATCCACCGTGCCGCGCCTAGAATCTGGATCTCCAGCCCAATCGCATCACTAAAACCATGCACCGCAGTGAGACCTTGTCAAGAGAATACCATAATCAAGGGTGCCTTTGATGTAGCGTAAAATTCTCTTGGGCAATGAGATGATGTAAGTTGGAGCTTGCATATGCCGACAAACCCGATTCTACAAGATAACCGATTTTCTGTCCGGTCCATGTCGTCTTCGCAAAGCACCAACAAGAGACTCCAGATAGAGTAGGATCCGACGGAGGAGTGCCCGAAGTAGCAGTGAGTTTACTATTGACAGGAACTGGAGAAGAGCATGGCTTAGCACCACCCATGTCATATTTATCAAGCAGATCAATGGCATATTTAGTCTGAGATAGAAACAGACCATGATCATTTCTCTTAGCCTCAAGACCAAGAAAATAATGTAACTCACCCAAGTCTTTAAGTGGAAAATGAAGTTGAGAAATAAGTTCCTTGCAATATGGTTGAGAATTTCCGGTGATGAGAATATCATCCACATAAATGAGAACAATGGTAATCCTGGAGCCCCGCTTTTGCACAAACAAAGAAGAGTCTGTTCTTCTGAGATTTTGAAGCCATAAGATTGCAAAACATGCATTAATTTCTCATACTGTGCCCCGGGAGCCTGTTTAAGGCCATAAATCGACTTATGAAGTTTACAAACATAATGTGGATGATCTTCATCAATAAATCCAGGAGGTTGCTGCATATAAACTTCCTCAGCTAGGTCACCATGCAGAAAAGCATTACTCACATCAAGTTGAGTAATGGACCAATTGAAGTTAACAGCAAGAGCAAGAATAACTCTGATGGTTGTGGGTTTAGCTACAGGACTAAAAGTCTCTGTATAATCAATGCCCTCCTGCTGATGAAAGCCCTTAGCCACTAGTCTAGACTTATGTTTAGCAATAGTACCATCTGGATGTTGCTTGATTCTAAAAACCCATTTACAGCCAACTACATTTTGAGAGGGATGAGGAGGAACTTTAGTCCATGTACCTGCCAATTGTAAGGCATTGTACTCTTCAACTAGAGAATGTCTCCAAGGAGGAGATTTTTGAGCTTGACTGACACAGGTTGGAACTATTAACCTCTGAGCCTGTAGAGAGGCAGACAATGTATATTTGGTAGAGTAAACCTTGGGTTTGAAGATACACCGCTTTGGCCCCAAAGTGACCATTGAATGAGTGTTAACATCAACCTCGAAACATTTGTGGAAGGAAGTGCATCATTTGTCAAAGTATCAGCAGATACAATGACCTCGATAAAGAGTGTAATGTGGTTCTAATCTCAGGAGCATTTAGAGAAGGAGGTGCAGTAACTGGTGATGCAGCAAGACTATCTGTAGAAGCATTTAATGAAGGAGTGCCAACTGCAGTTGCATTTATGAAGGACACTTCAGGCATATTGGATGAAGAAATTTCAGTAGATGTAGGAGAGTGGGACAGAGTTGAAGAAACTCTGAGAGGGAAAATAGCTTCTTGAAAATTAACATGTCTTGAGACATAGACCTTACCAGTAGCAGCATCTAGACATCTATACCCTTTATGAGAATTACTATATCCAATGAAAATGCAGGAAATGCTTCTAGGTTGAAGTTTGTTGGTAGTATAGGGTTTTAACCAAGGAAAACATTGACAACCAAAGGCTCTTAAGAAGGTATAATCTGGAGCTCTATGAAACAAAACTTCATATGGAGATTTAAAGCCAATGGACTTTTGTAGGCACTGTTTATAGTGTAGTTTGCTGTAGAAAAAGCTTCAAACCAAAATTTAGCTGAAATACCTGATTGAATAAGATATGTTCTGCCAATATCTACCAAGTGCCTGTGTTTAGATTCAGCTACTCCATTTTGCTCAGGGGTATGAGGGCAAGAAATTTCATGACTAATACCACAATCAGATAAGAAAGATGTAAGCTCAGCATGTAAAAATTCTCCCCCACCATCAGTTCTAACAGTAAGAATAGGATGCCGCAAATGTTTTTCAACATAGGTTTTGAATCGATAAAATACCTTCTCGAAATCGATTTGGTAGATAAAGGATAGATCCAAAGAAACTTGGAGTAATCATCAATTATATTGACATAATAGTTTGTATCCGAAATGGATTTTACAGACTAGGACCCCACAAATCAAAATGTAACAACTCAAGTGGTTTGGTACTACATCGAGAAGACATGGTAAAAGGTAATTTGTGGCTTCTGCCTAATTGACAATCACTACAAAAGAGAGGTGACTTGAGCATATTTGGTAAATTCAAAGAACTACAGACCAACTTCATGGTTTGATAGGATGGATGAGCAAGTCTCTTGTGCCATACATCAGTTGAGATAGTTGAAACACCAGAGAGTGCTTTATTTAGGGTAGAATGATGAATGAACTGAAGAGGATAGAGTCCATTACTGTGAGGGCCTTCCAAAAGTATCTTCCCAGTGAATAAATCCTTCACAATAAAACCAGCAGAATCAAATGTTATGGAACAGTGATTATCTGAAGTGAATTTGTGGACTGATAGAAGGTTCTGGGATGCCTTGGGAACAAGAAGGATATTATTGAGTTTAAAAGTATGATTTGGAGTAGATTTCAAAGAGAAACCTGTGTGAGTAATGCTCATACCTTCTCCATTGGCAGCTTGAATTTCTCAAGACCTTCATAAGTGGTGACTCATTAAGCTCGAATCATCGAAGTGATGTGATTATTTGCACTGTATCTCGCATACCAAGGATTGCTTCCCAAAATATTTGCCGAAGCTAACATTGCACTAAGATGATGTGGTGTGTCTTTGACTTTGATAAGCAAAGTTAAGCCTGTTGCTACACTCTAGAGCAGTGTGACCATGCTTACCACAAATTTGACAAAGTAGGATAGGTAAATTGATGGAAGATGAAAAACCAGGTGGTGGTAGAAATGTGGTTGGTGGAAATCCTGATTGAGGTTTACCAGTAGATGAAGTAGAAGAAGAGGAAGAAGAAGAACCAGGAGAAGGTCCTTTACCTAACAAGGATGGTGTTGAATTACTTCCGGATAAAAATTGGATGATCTACCACCACCACCACGACCAAAGCCAAAACGACCACCAAAGCTGTTGAATCGACCACCAAATCCTCGTCCGGATAATATGCGAAAATTAGGCAGATGAGAAGCGAAGAAATCTTTTGGATGTGATGATTGATGAAGAAAAGCTCGATTTGATGATTCAGTTAGTATTGATTTATTTCTTTCATCGATAATGATTCTTCACCGAGAAGATTGTTATGAAGTTCTAAGCTAGTAATTGGTGGATAACGATGGCGCATAGATGTAGCAAAAGGTATGTAATCTGAATTAAGTGCAGCTAATGTGACTACAACTAGTTCTTTGTCAGATATTATCTCACCGGCGGCAGCAAGTTGATCAGAAAGAGATTTGATATCAGTGATTAAAGCAGGAATCGATTTATCACCTTGTTTGAGCGCCAAAAGTTTTGTTCGAAGTTGAATTGTATGAGTTGAAGATGATCTGGCAAAGCGTTCTTCAATACTAATCCGAGTTGATGTGATGTCATAGATCCGTGAAATAAGCAATGACAAAGATGTCTGGAGATGGTAGAATGTAACCACATCATAATCGTAGCATCCTCATCTATCCAAATTGTAGAGATAATTTTGATTCCATTTAGTTGATTATGGTTGTTGGTGAATTGAGGAGGATGGGGAAAGGAACCATCAAGAAATTTGATAGTTTGAACTTACGAATGACGGGGAGAACAAGATTCTTGAGATGAGAAAGTTTGATTCGTTGAGTTTTAGAGAAACAAAACTATGTAGTTGATGTATAGGAACCCTAGAAATGGAATTGGAAGTAGGATTTTCCATTGAAGAAGATGAAGATGCGGAAAATCGTGAATCATAAAGATACACTAATGAAGCGGAAGTAGGAATGAATCGAAAGAACTCCGAGAAAGATTAAGCTTTCTCAATGCGATACCATAGTAGATCGAGAAAGCGATGATATCCATTAATGGAATTGTTGTGAGATTCAATTACAGAGAAAATGTTATTCAGATTAAAGAAAGTATAAAAACACTTTATACTCGGGTGTGGCGGTGTAGGAGAGGCGGTGAGAGATCAAGTTTTGACCTATAGAAACAGTACACGTGTAGAGTTAGGAATGGCTAATGCCAGCTCATGTAGGTGTGCCAGCTAATGAGACATGTGACAGCTATTACTTAATTCATAGCTACGTACAGCTACAGTGTTGGTCCACCAGAAGGTATTGTTTTTCGCATGTCCACCATTGTTTTCTGTCGGTGTAAATGTTTTTATTCCCTACGCAGGCTTTGAATTATCACTCGTTTGTTCTCAGGATTATACTGCTATACGCAGTTGTCAGAGATTTAAGGCGCGTACGTACCGAAAATGCTAGAAATCCCCCACTTTTATACCCCAAAAATTTTACACCCCTATGTGTCCATGTGTTATTGGCTCACTTTTAAAGCGGACCCCCTGTTTTTCCCAGGTGGGGTAGGGTGAGGATGAAATCTACGGTGGATAAGAGTGACACATAGGGGTGTAAAATGGTGGTGTAGAAAAGTGGGGGATGGGAAGCAGTACGTACTACAGTACTTCAGATGAATCTAGAAATTCGCCCCACAAAAGGTCTGATCACATGCAGTTGTTGATCAAAAGTACCCCGGGCAAGTTTACGTACGGTCCAATGTGGTTAGCAAGATTCGGTGTTTGAATTTAAGAATTCACCAGCAACTCGGGTTAATGTTGCTGATGTCCACCAATTGCTTTATGTAGTGTGAATACCAATGACTGTTGTAGTGTCGACCAATTGATTTTATAATTTCTCCCTACCAATCCGCCAGCCTTCATGGAGATTTTTTTTTTTTTTTTTTGGGTACAATGGTCCCCATACTATTCCTACATATGGAAGGAACCCAAATTTGGTTCCTCTTTCCTTAAGAAACCCATCATTAAAATTACATATATGTGGCCCAAAATACTAGATATACGGTTAAGATTATTAGTATTAGATTGGATTTAGATTTTCACATTTTCGTTAGGACTAAATTAACCTTTATAGATTATGCATTTTTAACCATAAATAATAATACCAATAATTCCATTTTTATACGTCTAACACTTTAGTAATTATCGTTTTTTGAGGGTGGTGGGCGTCTTTTGTGGCGTTATTTGTGGTAAAAAAATATTTACCATTAATTCCAGCCGGTATGATTATTATCTTCAATAAAATTTCTCATTATTATTTCTTCTCAATTGACTTTTTTCATACCTAAAATGTTCTCTTCTTCTTCCTCTTGTTTTCATTTCTTTCTTTTCCAGTACCTTTCATTTGTTAGTGTTATTATGATTAATATTCACAGAACAATTTTATGCGGTCGATGTGCACTATTACCACCATTATATATAACTACATCACCAATGTACACCGTCATCCCATACTCAGTTCGATCCTTAATGGATTCATATAGTCCACGTGTGGGATCATCTTGTTTTTTTGAGCTTAAAGTTATATTAGTGGGCTTGTTGTACTTGTATCAATAATCCTATAAATCGGTGATGAACACTCTATTTTCTAATTTTTATGGGAATTTCTAATTTTATTTTCTAATTTGCTTGACGATCTAAAGTAAATACATTTATCGTTTTTGTCTATAGCTTATAAAAACACGTTGGAAAATTAAAAGTATCACTAAATTTGAAAAATAGAATTTTGAACAAGCAGGTGATAATTTCATGTTTTACAAACGCAATTGATTCCGTCATAAGATTATCCATATATTGTGAAAACTAGAATTTTCAATAAGCGGTGATAATTGCGAATATCTATTTTCAGAAGTTGATGATAATAGTCACTTTCACAAAATGCAACGTCTGAAAATTTCGATTATCACATAATTGCGATTATCAATTTTCAGAAGTTGATGATAATAGTCATTTTCACAAAATGCAACGTCTGAAAATTTCGATTATCACATAATTGCGATTATCAATTTTCAGAAGTTGATGATAATTTTCTTATTCACAAAATGCAACATCTGAATATTCCTATTATCACTATATTTTTATTTTCAGAAGTTGAGGATAATTGTCATTTTCACAAAATGCAACATTTGATAATTGTGATTTTCACAAACTTAACGGATTATAACGAACGAAAATTAGTAACTATCACAAAAATTTGACAACCGAAATTTTTGATAATTTGGATTTTCACAAACAATGGTTCCAACAAGTAAAAATCGTCATTATCTCTATATTGTGAAAATTAGGATTTTTTCGCATTCACCATGCAATTGTCATTAAATTGTGCAATACAGATTTTTCACGTTCAAACGGGCGTGATAAACACAAAAGAAGTAAGAAAATATTTTTAAGGAGAATTTAGAGAGCTAATTTAAGCCTGATATTTTTGTTAGTAAGAAACAAAGAACAAACAGATAATAAATTAGTTAATATGATATAAGGTTAATTTAGTAAACTAGTATTTATTTGGGTTTCACATATTATGAATATTAATGATGGGCTACTCATAAACAAAAAAAAAATAAAATGGGCTAGAAATAAGTTCCCCCATTCCTAAATTCCATTTATTTAGGAATGTTAACAATTACAATGGTTCGAACCCTGACCTCCGCAGTGGGAGGGAGCATGAGAACCATCAACTGATAATATTGGGTTTTTTGGAGTGCCCCATCACATGGGCTGGCCTTTTTTCCTAGCATTTTTAGGGGCCACCAAAAAGGAATTAGGGGCCAACAATAAAACAAAATAGGGTCACCCAAACGTAAATTGAAGCTAGCCCTTATCTCGCATATTTCGTAATGGCAAAATTGCCCTTCCACAATCGGTAGTTAATACTACAATCGGTAGTAAAATGTGTTACTTTAACCTCCGAATGTATTCAATTTTCAAACTTTGGTACTACCATAATCGGCAGTAAAGTGTGTTACTTTAACCTCCGAATATACTCAATTTTCGAATTTTAGCACTACCATAATCGGTAGTAAATTTAACTTCTGAATGTATATTGGCCCCAAAATGTGATTTTTCCAAAATTCTAAAATTTTCGAACTTTGGTACTACCATAATCGGTAGTAAAGTATGTTACTTTAACCTCCGAATATACTCAATTTTCGAATTTTAGCACTACCATAATCGGTAGTAAATTTAACTTCCGAATGTATATTGGCCCCAAAATGTGATTTTGCCAAAATCCTAAAATTTTCGAACTTTGGTACCACCATAATCGGTAGTAACGTGTGTTTGTTTAACCTCCGAATATACTCAATTTTCGAATTTTAGTACTACCATAATCGGTAGTAAATTGTGTGAATAAGTGATGTTTATTATCTACCGATTGTGTTCATGGCCCCAAATTCAAATTTTCAAAAACTTAATAAAATTTCGAAATTTTCTACTTTCACAATCGGTAGTTAATGGTGTTCATTATCTACCGATTGTGCGTAACTTTTAGTACAAAGAAATTTAATTTTTTGAATCAAGAATAATTGGTAGATAACGATCAATGTACCTACCGATTATGGTTGATGTTCTTAAGAAACGAAGAACATCAACCATAATCGGTAGGTAAAGTAGATTATTATCTACCGATTATGTTTCTGCTAGTGTAAATCCAAGAACATCAACCATAATCGGTAGGCAAAATAGTTAGTTATCTACCGATTATGTTTCTGTTACTGTAAATCCAAAAAAAATTCGGATCAAATTTTTGATTTCAAGTAATCAAATCCTAATTTTGAATCACAACTACTATCATCTATTAGTTTTGTTTGTTGAACTCCTTTTTTTTTTGATGTTTAAAGTTTCAACTTTAAGGTTAATGAATTTTGGGTTTTAATTTTAGACAATCAATCATAACATTTGTTTGATCGACGATCTTTCTTTTCAATCAAAATAAAAATGATGAATTTTTTTTCAATGGGTAGAATAGAGAAGAAGAAGAGGAATGATATGATTATGAACATAAAGGATATAGGTTTAAATTTAGTATAAATGTGAAGTATAATATAGACAATTTTCTATTTTTAAGATACCCCTTAACCCCCTTCAATGGATGGGAATAAAAAGGTGGCCCCTAATTCATTTTGAGTGGCCCCTAAATATGCAAGGTTTTTTTCTCAATAGTGAGACTCAATGGGATTGAAATTGTTGAAATACTGTCAGGAAATCCGAACTATCGAACATCAATGTCTTTGCTCGCTAAACTTGCACAAAGTTATAATTCATGGCTTGCAAATTACAGAAGATATTCGCAGTAAAAATACTAACAAAAAGGAAAATCAAACTTCGGTATCAAGAGGTGTACACTGACACCGATATCTAGAGGCGGGCTTCAGCCCATATTTTAGGCATGGCTTAAGCCTATTTTTCATGCATGCTTGTCTGGACTTTTGGGGGTGGCTTGAGCTAGCCCGGAGTTAAGTCGTAGATCCGCCCGTTTGGAGGCGTAAAAATGTCGGTGGCACATCCCAACCCATGAAGTCACGTGCTTAGCGTGTTATGTGCCCGTGCTTGGTTGTGCCAGAGATTTAGACGTGTTGTGTCGTGCTAAATGGGGTGGTGTGTTTGTATTGCGCCTTTAAAAAGTAATCGTGATGTCTGTTGCATAGCCCAATTATTTTATGTTTTCCAAAGTAAATAGTTTTCAGATATTTTAGTTAGTACTAGTTGGAAACCCGTGCTACGCACCGGGACAATCGAAGTTTATTACGCCGTTGGTTTTTATCCACTGAGGCGGGGCTTCGCCCCGCACCCGTCCTAATGAGAGTTCTAATAAAACTATTATAGAATATTATCCAACACATTAATAATTAAAAATATGTAATTTTAACTTTATAATAATCAAATTATAATTTAAACTTTTATGGTTGTGAAAACTAATTTCAAGCAATTTAATATAGCGGGAATTAACTCAAGAAGTAAATTAAAATAAATAGATCTAAGTAATTTCAAAAGCAAAATAGTTTAAATTCTAAATACTAAAGCATGAACTTGATTGAAACCTCGCATACTCCTCAAAAAAAAAAAAAAAAATCTCGCTTATTTGTAATCTTATTCATAAGTAAGCACTTCATTGCCATGTTCATCTATTTCACCAATGGTGGCATCTCAGATTCCTTTCGCCCCATCATCGCCGATGTCGTGCTTTCTCTTGTGGTGTTTTTTAGATGGTGTCTTGAGTTATTTTTTTTTTCGGGATAATGTAATTTGCTCTTCACATGTGTTTAATTATATTTTGTATACAATCAAGTTTATTTAGTAGAACCAAAGTACCACACCCGTTCAAGAAGGGGTCTCAATTATCAATTGCGACAGTATAATGAAAACACCAATTATCATTTAGTAGTTTAACAGTTGGAACCAAAGTACTCACCCATCTAAGAAGGGGTCTCAATTAACAAATGCAAAGTGTGTAATGAAAAAACAATTATCATTTAGTAGATTAAAGTTGGAACCAAATCATTCACCAATTACGCATTGCTTAAAATGTTGGAGGTTAAGAAATCTTCTTAAAGAAAATACTTTTGAAAAATTATACCAACCTTTGAAATCATTAAGTAGTTCATTACATTGTCAATATCATTATTATTGGTAGTTAGAAGAAAAATTACACTTGCTATACAATTGTATCGATATCTTATATTGGAGACACTAAGAAAAAGATATTCATATAAAATAAATTGCCAACTCTAAAGAATACAACATACATAGTGCTTCCCACAAAAAAGATATAATCAAGAAAATGCAATCGATATATCTTTCTTCAAAATCTTATATTTGCTCTAAGAATCAATGGACCAATTCAATTAATCTTCCAAGCTCCAACTTCTAAAAAGTTAAATGAAAATCACACCCATTATATATATAAGATATATAATATTAGAGAAACCAAAAAAATCAAGACATTAATATAAAATAGATTGCCAACTCTAAAAAGTGCAAAGCACATGAAGTGCTTCCCGTCCAAGAAAGGGTCCCAATTAACAATCTGCAGATATAATGAAAACACCAATTATCATTTAGTAGATTAACTTGAAGGTTGAAAAAAATTATTCACCAATTAAATATAATAAACTTAATTATGAGATGTTGTTAAACTCTCTCAAATCAAGCTCTAATACAAGAAAAACTCGATTATTTAATAAACTCTCTCGAGATAATATTTTTCACGGTCTCAAGTTTCGGGGGACAACGTGCCAAATTAATAATTCGCTAAAAATAAAAAATTATATTTTTTGATTATCTATGTAGGCCCCATATGAAATATAAATTAATAATTATATATATATATATATATATATGATACATTAATGATTTATGAAGATTTTTTGAAAAATGATTCAATTGTCTTTTGTTTTATGTTAAAAGCAATATCACATTAAATTTTATCTCTAATTTTTCTTATCATCGTTAGAATTTCTGGTATTGCTCTCTTATAGCTCAGCAAGAAATTATTCAATGTGATTACTGCTTTAACAATCTCGTTTCGTGAAGGGGGATATATTGTAGAACTTTCATCACCTTCTTTCCCATTTTTATCAGTTCCCATAACACTCTTAATTATATCTTCATCAGTCAATAGTTGCATAACTTCATTTTGTTTCGGATATTCAGGACATCTTGACATTCATTGAACTTACCCAGCTTTTTGATCAAACTTGTGTTATTAGTTAATTGAATACAATAAAGCAAAGCAGGAGATTGAAGGGTGCTAGGAAGAATTTAATATTCTACAGTATTTAGAAAATAATTCTTTGATAATAAATTTCTATAAGTTCATAATTATTAATTTATAGGTTAATTAATCTCTCACTTAATTATTTTGGTGGTCCCAACAACATTAATTTATAGAGTTTCTACTATAGAACTATCCACCAAATTAAAAATAACAATTAAAACTATGTAACTAAAAATTTCTACTAATCAAACGTATAATACTATTATCATCTTAAGATCTCACATAGTGTTAAAAACTAATTTCAAGCAATTTAATAAAACAATAATATATTTTACAAATAAACTAAAATAAATAAGTTTAAGTAATCTCAAAAGTAAAATAGTTTAAACTCTAAATACTAAAGCATTAAACCTGATTGACCTCAGATACTAAAAACAAATATAAAATGTTCAACATTGCAAGCCTTGATAACTCATGGAAGTAACTAAGAACATCGAGGTCGATTTATTAAATTGTATGGTAGATAAATCAAAAGTGCTAATAATAATCTTGTCCATTAATTCAAAACATTTAATCACAAACCTTAAACAAAATAAATTCTTAACTACTAATTAAATACTAATATTATCTAAAAACTACTAATTAACCAACATGATACCTAAACACCTAGTAATTTGGGAATTGACTCCCACTTGGTGAGGCGGGGCTTCACCCGCACCTGTCCCAGAAAGTAGGGCTGTCAATGGATAAAAATCCATCGGATATTGGCACTACCGATAAGGTTAAGGTTAAGGGTTATCGGATATCCGGTATCCGATAATATCCGTTCTGGAATTCAAAAATTCCATATCGATAAGGTTAAGGATAAGCTTTCGGATATCGGATATTATTCCGATAATTTCGTTATCTACTCATGATACAAAAACTTCCAATAATTTCCGATAATATTCAATAATTTCCGATAGTTTCCGTTAATATTCGATAATTTCCGATATTTACTTAGGAGAGACGTAATCAAATGGCTAAAGTAGTAAACCTAAAGGGTATTAGGTATCAAAAATTTCCGAAAATTTTATGATATAGTTATACACTAACGGTATCGGATATTAACCTAACGGAAACTCCCTTAACGATGCCCGTATATGTTAATAAACGGATATCCGTTACGTTAAGGTTATCGGATATCGGATAAAGCCGTTATGTCGGATATTAACCTAACGGAATCCGGATATTCGGAAACGGCTACCGGATATTGAATATCCATTGACAGCCCTACCAGAAAGGGTTCCAGTTAATAACTGTAGTGCATAACGAAACCATCAATCCTAATTTAGTATATAAGCAGTTGGAACTAAATTCTTACATCTTATTTAAAGTTTTCAAGATTAATAAATCCTATAAAAGATAATATACGGAAAATCATACCGATTTTTTGAAATCAATAATTAGTTCATAACATTACCAACATCAAAGACTCTAAAAATAATTGGTAAGATTGATTTGAAGTCTTTTAATCCAGAAATACTACAACGAAATTTAGTATTGCTAGATTTTAGAATATTCATTTCTTGTTTAACCCATTTTTGCAACTTAAAAGTAAAGAAATAAAGTCATAATAATATTCTGCCTCAAAACTCCAATGATGGCTTCCAATTCGCCAAATATTGTTCGTACTTCACCGCTATACACTCCCCACCTACCTTACAACCATATCATATACTTGTGTGAAGAATCAACCCACCAACTCAACTGCTCCTCCAGGCTCCAATACCTTGCAGTTAAATGAAAATCACACCCACTATATTATTATCAAGGAAAAACATTTGAAGTGCTTCCCGTGGAAGAAGATATAATCAAGGAAATACACCGATATATCTTTCTTTGTAAATCATACACTTGCGCTAATAATCAAGCGTCCTTCCAACTCAACCGCTCCTACGGGTTCCAACTTCATATAGTTAAATGAATAAGAAACACTAAAAAGAATCACCCACTATATAGTTGTATCAATAGTTATATTAGAAACACGATATTAATATAAAATAGATGGCAAACTCTAAATAGTGCAAAGCATATGAAGTATTTCCCATCGAAGGAATATAATGAAAACTCGTGTACCTAAATCAAAAATCAAGAAACCAACTCAAATCATTTTAGTTAAATGAAAAGTCACACTCGTTGTATAGTTGCATCAATGCCTAATATTTAAAAGATACTAAAAAAATGATATATATTAATATAAAATGAATTGCCAACTCTAAAAATTGCAAAGAACATGGAGTGTTTCTTTAATATAATAAAGATATATCGGTGCTTCAACTTCATGTAGTTAAATGAAAAATCACACCCACTATATTGTATTAATCAATATATATGATATTAGAGACGCTAAAAAGAAACATGATATTAATATAAATAGATTGACAACTTTAAATAGTACAAAACATATGAAGTGCTTCCCATGGAAGAAGATGTAATCAAGGAAATGCATTGATATGTCTATCTTTACAAATCATATATACATACTTGCGTTAAAAATCAAGCAGCTAACTCAACTCGTTGTAGTTAAATGAAAAATCACACTCTATAATTGTATCAATACCTGATATTACAGTCACAAATAAAAGGAATATAAAATCGATTGTCAACTCTAAAAAGTGGAAAGCATATGAAGTGTTGTCCGTCAAAGAATATGTAATCAAGGAAATGCGTTGATATATCTTTATTTGGAAACCATATACTTACGTTAAGAATCAAGCGTCCAAATCAAATGTTCCTTAAAAAAATCACACTCATCATATAGTTGTATTAATAGTTACAATAGAGATACCAAAAAGAAACATGATATTCATATAATATAGATTGCAAACTCTAGATAATGCAAAGCATATGAAGCGCTTCAAAATCGTAGAAGTCGTAATCAAGGAAAAGCACCGATATATCTTTTTGAAATCATATACGTACTTGAGTTCGTAATTAAATTGCCAACTCCCTATATATAATTAAACTATGGTTGATATGCAATTTTTATTTAAGGAAAAGGCTTTGTATCCTGGTATTTCAACCCAAATTATTAAGAGAGAGAGAGAGAGAGAGAGAGAGTAGGGACCTACTTCCCATGCATCAATCCCGATGATGAAAGGATAAATCCCAAGATTATTGGGTGTCAACATAGCATTGTTGTTTCTTGTAATGGTTTTATGCAAAACAAACCACACAAAAAAAAAAGGATAATTGGATAATAAGGTATTTAACATATGAATTTCTAACCAAAGAAAATTTTGATTATATGAAGAGAATTTTGATCGTTTTGAGCTGCCTGTCCAATGGAAGGAGGGTAAGCTCCTTGTATTATTCTGTCACGATATGTTGATATTTGCATATACTCTCATTTCCTTAATGGACCAATGGAGAGATATATCCTATGATTATTCACATTTGTGGAAGTTCAATTTAAAGTTATTTTTCCCCAAACATAGAGTATATAGTTTTGAATGTTATCTCTACCTTGAAATTCTTGTAAATATTTGTAGCATGGAAATCACTTTAACCAAACAAAGCAGACTCTGTAGGTTTGTCTGCAAAAATTCCATTATACGTTGTATCTAATACTATAAGATGACTCCATGTATAGGTGAGAGTTGACTTTGGAAAATAATTGCTCAATTTCAAGTGTTTAGATGAATAACTATACTTGGTTGCATCGAGTTATGGATACCCATTCAATGAATTATAGGATGAGATAGTGCACCCACTCACACACGCCTTTTGAATTACGAAAAGTACGTGCTTGTAAAAGTTTTTTGTTCAACGTGAAGTAGGTATCTAAGCAAGCCGTATTAGTGGGTTATACTACATAATAATGTGTTTACATAGTGGTAATGTTCCACATTTGTTGTTTTTTTGTTAATTTTTTTTGTTAATTAAGTTTAAATATCTTCATATATTAGTGTTTCTTGAGTTAGTGCAACTTAATTTTATTATCAAATGATGAATTGTATATGTACCCACCTATGGTCCGAATAGTGGTGCATTTGTAGTCATAAAAAGTTGTAAGAAAAACAATGCCTAAGCTCAGCTCAGTGCTTACTCCCAAGTACGTACAAAAATTTTCATTGTATCCGTTACCAATTTAAAGAAAAAAATTAACACTATGAAAGTGTTCGGCGTATTTGATTTGCATTTGTTTTAGTAATTCTGCCATCATTTGTTGTCTATTTTTTCGTGTTTTATATTCCATTTTGTTTTTGAGCATAATCGTTTTCCAAACGTTCAAAATGAGGCTATAGATATTTTTAATTTTGTACATAAGTATAATAGGCTTTTTTGCATCTCAATTAATTGAAAAGAATGCTTATAAATCATGGAGATATCTTTCTTGCATGGTTGATCGACTTACCCAAGTTCAACAAAACAACCTATCACGATTAGATATTAGTCTCTTCTGGTAGAACTTGTCGAATCAGGTACAGGTTATGCGGCGAGAACCTGGATGATTCCATCAGAATACTATTTGATTGTAGATAATTGGATATTATATATTGCAAAACCAACTGCAAGTTCTTTGTAATTCTGAGGTAATTTAAAGAACGAACTCATGGGCATACTACGAGAACAAATGCAATTTCATTCCTTCATCAATTAATGAGTTTGAGATCAAATCTCTGTAGTTTTTGATCACCCATAGCTTTGTTAGTTTTTCTGTTTCTTTGGTGGAAACATAATAAAATTGAGATTCTAGTCAAAAAAATTTCTAAGCTATTTTTAGTATAAAAAAATCTCAATCAAAATGACTTTTTTAGCCTTTTGAATGCAAACACCATAATCAAGAAAAAATCTCAAACACGGTGTTATGATCTCGAAAGTAATAAATTGAATTGAACAATAAAACCAACAACCACCTGAAAGTATAAAAAGTAGTAATTTAGAAAGGTCATAAACATATTTCTAACCAAAGAAGATTTGATTACCTTGAAGCAGGACAAAAATCGAAAGAAAATATGGATTGTTTTGAGTTGCCCCAGGAGACTATTGGTAAAACAACAACTTGAACAGCTCTTGTAACTTCGTTAAGAACTAATATTTACAAAACAGTAAAAAGGAAAAGAAAAAATGACTTAAGCTAATTTCCAAGAAGAAGTAGCTTTATGGATTGAATTTTACGTATCCTGCAAAAATAAACAATAACCACCGATCAGAAGAAGAAATTTTGCAAGCATATGTGGAACAAATCATAAAAAAAAAAAAAGATGTGACATTTGTTCAAGCGTTTTACACATGAGAGAATATTATTATTTTGGAATTAATATCTTAAATCTTCCAAGAAATTCTAAAGATTTTTCCTTCTCCAATCTTTTTGCTTAGATTATTGGAATTAAATTTATATTTACCAAAAATAAATAATCTAAGAAGATAAAAAAAATATTTATCTATTGATTCGTTTTAGCAAAAATATTTACAATATTATTTTTTGTTAAATTATATTAAAGAATATGAAATTAATACTTAACGAATATGAAATTAATACTCAGGCACTAAAATTCAATTTAGGACTCTCATTTCAAATATCCCAAACTAATATAAATATATAAGTAACTTAATAAACCTGGTATTTTTCCAAATATAGTAAATGTAGCCTACCTCCTTTAGTTTAGCCCGTAATGTGTTTCCTTTCCTAAATATTTTCCTCTACTTTAAGCACTTCATAAATCAAAACTAATCTCCAAAAATTAGTAATACATCAAAATTTGATAAGATAATTTATAATTACAAAAAGATCTTTTTTTCTTGAGAATTCTTGTGGACAAAAGGTAATCCAGTGAACTTATCTGCCTATGTTAATATATCTCCCTCCGATCCTCCCCATCCTGATAAAAGAAATCAAAACAATTGAATACTCAGAGTAAACCCTAATTAAATCTTCAAAATCGAAAGTTACAAACCAAAACCAACACGAAAACAAAAAACAGAAAATCGAAAGCAAAGAATAGAGAGAAATTAAACTCACATAAGTTGGGAATTCTAGTTGTGCACTGTTAATAAATCAATAAAACAAACATAAAACATAAAATAAAGCAAAGAGAATATTGAGAAATTAAACTCACAACTGTTTGAGAATTTTAGTTTACTTTTTGTTAACAAATCAATAAAATTTTAGTTTCTTTGTTAACAAATCAATAAACAAATGAGTCAAAATCACAAATCATAAAAAAGCACTATATATTGCAAAAAGCCTAATCGAATATAAATTAAAAACTTTGACTTGTTCTTCATGGAGAAGAGTATTCGCATAATTCTATAGAGAGGCTCAGAAAAAAATGAAGTAGGCTCTTGATCGAATGCTTTTAAATAGAAGTATCAATGACAAACCCATAAATAAAACGTTTTTATTTTGGATATAATATAAATTTATGTATAAAAATATATAAAATATCTACATATTTGATCTGTATTTACAAAATTTTAGCAAGTTAAGGCCATAAAAATCATGGCGTTATTTATGGTAATATTTGTTTACCAATGATATTTTGAAACCAAACTCATGCCTTGTTTGGTAAAATTTATGATTATCTATTTATGATTATAGATAATCATAAATTGATAAATGATTTTGATATAATCATTTTAAAAATAAATTTTTCCAAACACTTTTTTCAGATAATTGATTATCTAAAAATGATGATCTCAAAAAGGAGAGGAAAGAACAATGATCTAGGATATTTTTTTAGAACGCGCAATTGGGGGATATGAAAACTAATGGGGGGATATAGCTACAAGACAAAATAGGAGTCCCAATAGCAATTCTGGGTCACCCCTTATGTAATTATTTTTTAAATCCTAATATACCCCTCACTAATCATGTTTAGTGGTTAATAATAATTAGTAAAAACTTAGTATTTGGGGATAGATTAGTGTGTGTTTTTATTTTAAGTTGTGTGAGTGAGAGTAGATGGAAAGAAAAAAAAAAATTTTTGAAAATGGAAGATGATTGTGATGAGAGAATTACCAGCTAATAAGAGGTTGAAAAATTGATTTTTCTTTTTTTGAATCCACCATTGTTGCGTGCTGAAAAAGCTTGGTGCGGGCATGGTATTCAACCAAAAACCCATGCTGTGGCAATTGTTGGATGTTCATAAATTGTTTGCCACTATCAAGGGTTCGGGCGTAGGCTTCGAGACCAAGCATGGTAATCATGGTGGTCGGCATGGTAATCATGGATTCGAGCATGCGGTACATGTTCCGGCATAGTATTTTGCTTAAATTTCCATCCGGAACAGGATGAAAAGTATCCGAATGTTGATTTTTTTTCACTTGACTACCGTGTGATAGGAAATTCTCGAGCATCCTAGGTATCATGTTCAGAAGCATATAGTCTTCATCAATTCCGGCATGGTCTTCATCTCTTCCTTTTTGAACTTTTACGGTATTAAGGGTCATCTATAGGCATGGTCGGTTGATATGAAGACCATGTCAGGGTATTGTTTCAGAAGCATACCATGTTGCTTTATTTTCTATGGGAAGTGGACCGATTAATGCGAGAAAAAAATTCAAAGCGGAGTGATGAAGACCATGCTTAGGAATTGATGAAGACCATATGCGGAACATGAAACCGGCATGGTCTTCATCAATTCCGCATGGTCTTCATCACTTTCAAACATGATCTTCATCACTCCGAATAAAAAAAATTGGTTTCCAAAGTGAGGAGAAGAGAATTTGATATAGAGTGGGGAGAGTTTAGAATTTGAAAGGTCATCATCACTTTTTAAGATGATCTTCATCACTTCCGAATAAAAAAAAAAATGGTTTCCAAAGTGAGGAGAAGAGAATTTGATATAGAGTGGGGAGAGTTTAGAATTTGAAAGGGAATGGGAAATATTTGGGTTTCAGTTTTTTAAGTGAAAAGATTTTGTTTTTTTGATGGAAGTGGAGATGGAAATGGGGGATATGATTTTGTTTTTGATTTTAAGTTTTTGATTTTTATTTGTGGGAAGGGTATTTTAGTATTTTCGCCCCCAAAAGTCACCCTTAGCACACACCATGGGTTGGGGGAAGTAATTCATATCCCCCAATTAGATTATATATCCCCCAATTGCGCGTTCTTTTTTTAGTCCTATGTTATTTTTTTGTCTCTCTCTTGATAGATTAGAGAAAATAAGAAGAAAAAAATCAATTTGAGTTCCTTAGAAAAAATAATTGATTATAATAAATTTTCAAAACAACTTTTTTTCTGTTTATGGAAATAATGGATTTTTCCAATTATGATTAAAATAAGCAATTATTATAATGGTTACCAAACACATATAGAATCCATTATAATCTGCATAATGGATTATAAGCTGATAATCCATTAAAATAATGGTTACCAAACAACCCAATAGTATATTTCGAATGTATATTTATCTTTTACATTTTTAATAAAATGCATAGATTTCTTACCTTAAAAATCATCCAAAAAATATAAGTCAAATTCTTTTTACCTTATAAAAGATATTTAGTAAAATTTTAAGTTGATAGTAATAACATATAAATTAATATAGTCATTTCTAGATTATTTTTTCCTTATAAAAGATTCAAAAAGAATCTTATTATTTTTTTTCCATAAATATATTGATTTTTTTTTAATTTTAGTCATAAATGTACAAAATTAATATAGTATTTTTTATTTATTTATTGAAGCTTGTTTAATAAATACACGAAATTATAAAAGATTTTTTTATTTTAGTCATAAATGTACGAAATTAATATAGTATTTTTTTATTTTATTTTATTTTTTATAATAACTACATGAAATTATAAAAGATTAAAAAAATATAAATATTATTATTTTATTCCATAAATATGTTGAATTGATTTTTTTTTATTTTAATCATAAATGTATTTTTAAATTAATATAGTAGTTTTTTTTATTTTATGGATTTTCATAATAAATACATGAAATTAATATATTCCAATTTTCTCAATAATGTGGGTCGTATAGTCATGGATTTGTGTCCCAACAATCCACCCAATCTACACCACACATTGTGAGATCAACGCACCATATCTAACGAAATTTCATCCAGATGAATACGAATGGTTTCTCAATTAACCAATGAGAGCGCGAGGTTACGCTCACCAGCCAATAGGAGAGAGGGTAAGCTCCACCAGTGCTACTTTTATTCTGGAGTGAGGGATGGTATTGAGTTTTAGGTTGTTGATATGTATTATCATAGAAATAAATCACCATAACAAAAATAAAATGTCAACAACTGGCTAAAATAAATATTTAATGTGACGTATTGTCATATTGTGTAGTATTTTATGATATGGCGTGTTTTTTTTAGCGTGCCGTGTTGTGCTGTGCCATGTGCTTACACATGCCACGTGTTGTGCCGTACTGATGTGCCTATTTGTCTGGCACAACACAACACACGAAGCTAACGTGTTTTGTCCGTTCTGTGCCAGGTCGCTTGTTGTGTCGTGATGAGCTCGAATTTTAATGTGCTATGTTGTGCTGTAAATTTATGTGTTCTCCATTGCAATCCCATCCGAATCAGTTCCTACCAAGTGGAAGAGATCTGCAACTGCAAGTTTCCTTGATATTATAATGTTCGTGTTGCACATAATGTCAAAATCAACATTGTATATTTGGGTTTATCAATGATCTTTGATTCAAATCTGACTCTCTTGATTACATGAACCTATAAGAGGTTTTCTGGAGGCGCAAATGGAATAAGAAACGTTATTTTTGACATTAGTAAAAGCTATCATGGAACTCATCGTGCTCAAATTCGTAGTAATGCTGGTTTAGAATCCCAATTGTAGACTGGAGAATTTCAGTTGATGCATATAGCCAGCCACACATTAATAGTGACCAACAATGCATTAGCACAGAAGTACATAGAATCCCAACTTATCTGCTTGTTTCTGGCAAAGCTAGATTTATTGAAAAGCTAAAGATATAAAACAGATCAAAGAGGAAAAAAAAGACACTATCCAAACTTATATAGGTGTTAGAATATGCAGATAAAGAAGAGAAATGGATTTGTAAAAAAAAGAAAAAATATTGCCATGGTATGATCAAACAACATGAAGTTACAAGAATTGGTAACAAACAATTCGAGCAGTGCTCATAGTGACCTTGGTGGTTTCTCCAACAATGCAGATAGATACACTTCGTCTTTCGATTTCGGAGAAATAACCCATTTATGTTTCTTGTATCTAAACTGCAGAAACATATACATGAAGTCATCCAACTCAGTTTTCTTGCAGAAGAAACGGTCTACCCAGAGCAACCCACCAGGTCTCAGAATTCGATCCCAGTCGAACAAGATAAAATCCATTAGTTGCAAATCAATCCAACCATCTAAGAACCCAATTGTATGAATCAAATCCATAGTATTATCAAAAAATGGCAGTCTTTGATTTAATGTGACATACAAAGGAAGCAAACCTCTTAACGCAATCATCTCGTTGAACGGAGCCCCAAGGTTCAGAGCAGTCGAGATAATTGTCACATTTTGCTCCCTCATTCTTGCAGCAAAAGTGCCAGTACCTATACCAAAATCAAGGCCTATTCTTATCTCCCCAGGCTTAACTTCAAAGAACATCACTAATACGAAAAGTTGGCGCATTTGGTGTACTACTATTACCCATCCACTTAACTTTTTCTTTTCCATCTCAAAACACCCACTGCATTTGGTATAACCTCGCTTCGGATTCTTGGCAGCTAAACACTCAAAGTTCCTGCACTGATAATTAGCCCACGAACATTTCTTCCGTCCGGCAATTTCCATAGCGACTCATTAATCGAGTGCGGCTTCAGATATAGCTTCGATGCTCTTGTCAAACAACGCCTCCTAGGCAACGGATCGCATCCGTTAATCATAAGCTTCTGCGCTAAAGGCCAATCATCTTTACAGTAAGAACCAATGTCGTAATTCATGTACTCTTCTAACTCCTCCTTCATTAAAACACAAGCATGTCCTATTGTGTTGTAAATTTTTTCTGTTCCATATATATTCACCTTCCCAACTCTATTCGTTTTCGCCGTTATATACTTGCGAATCTCCTCCACTACAAACGAGTTGATTAATGGGTCTTCAACTGAGGGAGTACTCGCATTTCTGGTTTCTTGAACTTTCGGTAGTCGAATCTGTCGAAGAGAAATATGAGCACTATAAAGAGGTTGAATCACTTCATCCTCCAAAAACTTCTTATACTCAGATTTATCAATACTACCTCCTCTATCTTTGTCTATCTTTTGTACAGTAAATTCAAGCTGATCTTGCAAAGTTGCCAATTTCATTAACACTTCTTCGACCCGATCTGATAAAGCTTTCGTATCGAAACCACTGTACGAATCTCTTACACCATAAAAATGTTTGCAGATGTCCTCATCGTGCATGAAAAAACCGGCAGTGTAAAAATCGAAACAAACTCGTTATACTTACTAGTATTACAAGGCCTCCTAATAGAATCTGGATTGAACCCATTACTCTTGCAAGTTTGCAGCATCTTGGTGAGCAAACTTTCCTCATCTTCGATCTGGGTTTTCAAAATTTTTCTCATTTCTTCAACTTCAGCCTTTTGCTACTCAATGTAGCTCAGGAGTTACTAAAAGTGAGATCCAGAGAAACACTAAAAAACACGCATTTTTTTTGCTATGTTTGCGTGATGCAACCGTTGTTGAAGGTGATAAACCATGTGTTTGTCCCACAACTTGACAAAATTTTGTCACTTACTACTAATGGCTCCAACTTCGTAAGTTGAAAAATGTATTTAAATAAAATTAAACTTCGAAATCTGGATTCTGGATGAGGAAATTAAGGAAAATTTAGTATCAGATTTGAAGGGTTGACTCAAGAACTAGTAGGATTATTATATGTAGAGGGTGCTGGGTTTTATTATTAAGTACAGCATCAGCTTGAATTGTGGAGATGTTAACATGTAGTGTTTCCTAATTCTTCATTTTGTTCAGGTAAATGCAGTTGCAGTTTCTTATATTCACTTGCAAGATATTTTGCAGAACACTGCATGATTTTCACAAACTTGATGCAAGTTCCCCAGCCCAGCCCAGTATGGACATTCATTTCACTCTCTCAGCTATTTCATTGGAAAATGTAAATAGGAAAACTATATCAAATTGCAATACCATAACCTTATTCTCTGAACACTTTGCCCTGCAAATATTAGAAAAGGTCCATGTTAATTTCCTGAACATAGTCTAGGACACGAGCATGGAATGTGTCCGGTAATTTAATGATCTTCATCATCTTCATCACCTCCTTCGGCCCCGAAATTCTTCTTTAACAGGTCATCCTTCGAGTACATCTTCATTCCTGGTGCTCCGGGCATGCCCTGAAATCATAAGAGCAGAACTAATCATCAGAAATTGAGAAAAGTGTTTGCATTGCAAAGTATAAGCACCAATATACTAGGCGGCCGTAGGCCGCTTCAAATTTAGGAAATTTCATCTATTTTTTAGAGCAAGTGTAACACTTGAAAATAAACTTGACTAATATATCCAGCACTATGCTTATAATATAGTTAAACTGACTAACATGTCAAAGATTATTTCAATAATTATCAAATAAATGTATGGAATTTAAGAAAATCCAAAACTAAATTTGTTGTTTCGAAAAAGTAAGGGTCCTCTCAAAATCATTTGGAATTGGTTTTCGCACTTAAAATAATTAAGTAAACAAAACTATATTGTACACAATCAGTTCTGGAGAGTATAGAACTTGCTACAACTAATAAATCCTTGATATTTCTTTTTATTTTTGAATGTACATGGTACCTTCCTATCGAACATTTCTAGCTATTAAAAAAAAATCTAAAAAAGGACAATTAATATGAGGAAAGCCATTTTTACTAGAGGGAAAGCTGACCTTAGTCTAGGGTATTTGACTCCAGGTCTCATTGGGTGGATTTAAAATAAGCTTTCCCCTATCAAAAAACAACTTATCAGGATTTGAACTTGTTAAAAATTCTTTAACATGTGCTGAGGAGCCAGTGGCGAAGAAGACCTGCAAACCACAAGCATCACAAGAACAAACTACGTCAACTAATCCAGTAAATTCATATTACTTGGATCAACTGCCTGTAGTGTATTGGGTTGTGGTTAAACAATTGTTCAAAAGAATGCAAAAACACCGTGGAAGTATGCTCGAGATGAAATGGTTAAAATCTTAGGTAAATGAAATCTTTTTATTTATCGATGTGGGATGTCAAGGGGTTTAATGAATTAATGGAGAGTGTTGCTTTCCCTATTAGTTGTGTTGAAATGGACACGTCAAGTACTGAATGACAATGTCCGAAGCTGGTTTTCTTATAGCCGAGACATTCACAACCGTGGTCGTCGTATACAGTGAGCATGGTAGCTATACTTTTGTTCTTAACAATGTTAGACTTAGACTTCCAATAAGACAAAGGGTAAGATCATCTTTATGGGTTTCGTTGATGGATGACATTTCGTGACTCTGCAGGTAAAATCTAATACTCCTATCCCTCCATATACGTCATATTATTTTGCAGATGAAGCCTTAAGAGATTATGGACGGGAATGGTTAGCTCCATACAAGAACAGAATTTATGAAGCGCTAACGAAAATAACTAGGGCTAAAAACAAAGATGAAGGATGGTAACGATTAACTTGGATTAAAACATCGGTTCCAAGTTCGCGAGTGCCAGGACAACATATTTTGATATTTCAGAAATGGTAATGCTTTCTTAAGTTGAAGTGAGATAAGCTTAGTGCTATAGAGTATTACAGTGCATTGCATCAGTCCCTGTAGCCTTGTTGGATCAGATATAATTTCAGTACTTGGAGTGTTTTTGCAGTATTGTTATTTTCTTCCGCGTTTATTAGGCCATCTGAATTCTTCTGCAGCTTATAAATAGATAACTCCTCACTGTTGGGATCTACAACTACATTAATATGTCTCTTTCCGTTTTAAGTTGTTTACAGTTTAGTAACTTGATTTTTGTTTTGTTATGATCTATCAAGGAAACTTAATTTTTGTTTGAAGTGTCCAGGTGACCCGATATTTCCTTGAATATCCATTAAATTTACTTGGAAGTAGTATAGCATTTTTGATTCGTATTAGTTTCCGATAGCATAATTTACTTTTAAGATATAATAATCAATGGTCTTGTATGTGGGGGCTTTTCTTTTGTGCCTTAGCTTTGTAATATCAGTAATATAAGCACAGTGTGCAGTCTCTTCGTTTTTTTACCTGCTTGTTCATTTTCATGTTGTCGGACTGACTCCAATATAAGTGCGGTCTCCTTATCGTACTGTTCATTTTTCACAGTGTACGCTATCCTTCCGTATGTCAACCTTGCACAGAGCACTTAACGAAGTTCCCATGCCATCGGCATGTTTGAAGGGTGATATAAATATAGGGGAAAGCTTATTATCAGATCCTCCCACTGTTGAGTAAAAGTCAAACAACCTGGACCCAGTCAGCTTTCCTAATAATAAAATCAAACTGTGTACTATCTATGTAAGTTGATTGAAAGAGATTTTTCTTAAATATAATTTAAATTCATAACTAAATGTGTAATTATAAATACTAGTATGTAACCCGTGCTACGCACCGGGACCGGATGGATAAGCTAATTTAGTGTGGCGGGGCTTCGCCCTGCGCCCGTGGTCAAATGTATTAGATTTTATTTGGACAATCATTGATTTGTTTGATTTTTTCAAAGGGACGGAGAATTATGATACCATTTAGGCATCTAATGCTTTGATTAAACTGCCACAAACACATGGTGACGACATACCTATAGCTTTGTGCATGCTAAACTCATGTATTAATTATACACCAATTAGGAATCTGCAGTTATTATAAACCTAAACTCATGTACTAATTTTATGGACATATATTAAAATAAAATTTTTACACGATTTTTTGTCCAACTATATTTGTATTAATAAATTGTCCTACCAACGACTTTATCTGTAAAAGTTTTGGAAGATATATATCACATGCAGATCTTTGAAATGCAATTTTCAAAAGAAAATAAAAATAAATGTGAAATGTAAGAAATGTGCATGCAGTGTTACTATAGAGATAGCTTTGTTTTCGTCGAGATTTAGTGTAAATTAATGTAGTGGTACTATGTTGAATCCAGTTTTGATTAGCACCTTGGCAAGCATCACACATTTGTTGGTGGTGTTTGAACTACTACTTAAGCGTAGTTCCATGATACAACTTAATAGGCCTTATCTAAGATGGGCACCGTTTCCAACAAAAAACGCATGGTAGCACTTATAATTATAAGATTCGCATCTAGTTGATTTAAAATCCAAGATTGGTTTTTGGTTTAAAAAATCTAAACAAACTTACTTTCAGAGAATAATAATATGTTTCAAAAGCGGTGTGCCTAAAAATAAATATTCATGCTATCTATATTCTCTATTAATAAGTAAACACTTCATTGTCGTATCCATCTATCTCGACCAACGGTGGCATGTGGATCCCTCTCCATTATCTCTTCCATTTCATCATCATGTTCATCCAATTCGATCAACGTTGTCATGCCATCATCGTTTTTTATAGTGTCATATTTTCATTTTTTTTACCAGATCTTGTTAGTACGTTGATGATCCGGTATTTGATGATTCTTTTCATAGAAAAGAACTACACTCGTGAATGTATGCATCCAGATTTTTTTTAGTACGCCAACTACCGGCTGAAAATCTTGGATTCGAATGATATGTTGATCCTTGACTTTGTCCTTCCAGTAAGGACTATCTTTTAGCTTAATGTAAGCATATATCTGGTTTCCTAGTTTTCATGTTTTATTAGGCATCGTACAAATAATAACTGTTATAGTATTTTTTTTTAAGCTGACTTACTTTTGAATCTATGAGAATGATCTCAAAGTTATACACCTTTAATGTCTTATTGTTAATTCCATTTGGTGTTCACTCGATTTGATATAACTGGTCTCGAGCATATCCCTTCTCCTACCATCTTAAATATGTGATTTTGCTGGTTTTGCTTTGTTGTCATATTCCCCTTCAGAAATAAGATTAATATTTAAAATCACTGAAAAACTGTATAGGCAAATATAACAACAACCCAAAGTAAGGAATTATAGCAAGCTAAAATTTACTGGCTTGCATTCTACCACAGAAACTATGGCTCACCAATAATGAAAAAAAAAAGAAAGAAAATAATTAGCCACTTATTTTCCATCTGATCTCGCACCAAAAAAAAAAAAGAATTAGCCACTTACTGGAATCGTCTCTATGCATCAAACAAACAAACAACCATGACCTTTTAACCAATTTTCTCTCATGAATACATTAATTTGTAGTGTTATTTTGTTCTCACCTTTTGATGATATTTATTCAAAAACGCGAGAAAATTTCCTTTTTTTGTATCTGGATAAAAAAAAAGTTACATATATATATGTAAGCAGTATATTTGCAGTGTTAGTTTTAGTTTTGGTAGTATAACATTTGGCAGTGACTAAATACAACCCATGCTTGGAGTAAATACAATCCAAGATTAAGAATCCAAATATGTTTAAACCCAAATCATATGGGAAACACACTTCTAGTATACCTATGTTCTTTCTCGCTCAAAAGTTAGCTAGGTTTTATCTATCCCTATTTTCCACATATATGTTAAAGGGAAGAAAAGATTTATTTTATATTTTCAAATTCTTATATGAACCCCATGGTCATTAGTTTTAGTTTTAATGATTAGGTCATGGTTTTGATACTAATTTGCTTATGATTGAATATTCAAATAATCCTGGAAGTATTTTCATACGATTAAAATCTTAAAGAACCACGCCTACGTCAAACCATTCAACATATTAATTGTTTTACATATCTAATGAAGAACATAAATCTAATGAATACGAAATAAAAAGTACCAATTGTTGCATATCTAAACAAAAAATAAAATCATCTTTTTCGAAAGGAAACGTTATATAAAAATAAAATCATCTTGCTTCACTATCATTGTTATATCTCATTCATCATCACTTAGTTGAACTTCTTCTTCCGTGGAGTTTGAGGAGCCAGTCGTTCTATTTCCTTGACAACACTCTTCTTACCTTCACCCCCGTCGATGCTATCCTTTTCCGAAGTTCTTTTATGTCCCTTCAACATTTTAAAATTATCAAACTGATTTGCTACGTTCAGATCATGGGTTAATAAGTTATACATAGAGGTCTTGTTCATCATTCTATAAAACACCTTGATTGCCTTATCTGCTTGATTCATCTGCAATATAAAATGCAGATCCTAATAAATACAGTTGCACTAAGGCCAAATATAGCAAATTATGTAATATAAAGTATGTCCATTTGTTTTGTACCTCCTGGCAGTATGATTCATACTTGACATGATTCCGAGAAGTGTAGTCGAGTACTTTCTCAACATTTTGGCTTATGGCGGTAAATGTCAGGATTTCTGTGTTACCCTTAACTTTTATCTGCAGTAGATACCTACATAATTTTTTTTAAAAAGAAAAAATAAAAAAAAATAATACTTATTGTTCTATTCCAATCCAAAAACATACAAACAATACCTATCATGATATTCTTATCCTTTAATCCACTTAGAACTCCATAGTATTATTTCTTTGCCAAGGTACATCCCCCAGATAATTGTCGCCACATCTGCAAGAACCACGATTGCTTTCTTGCTGCAAGTTTTAAGCCATATAGTACCAATTTTCATTCTCCAACATTCCAATAATCCTTGCTTCACAGAAGCATGTGGTGTTTTGTATGACATAAATATAGACGTATTACTCAATTGACTATATGATTGTTTTCACTCAAAATAAAAATAAAA
Source organism: Papaver armeniacum (assembly GCA_023531295.1). Classification (NCBI taxonomy): domain Eukaryota; kingdom Viridiplantae; phylum Streptophyta; class Magnoliopsida; order Ranunculales; family Papaveraceae; genus Papaver; species Papaver armeniacum. Next base: position 295,157 of record JAJJWW010010322.1, read on the forward strand.
ATAAAAATGAATGTATTTCCTCATAACATACGGACTTTGGGCACATGGTGAATCCGATGGTTCAAATTTACGTTGATTTTTGTTTATACCATTTCTTACTTTTTCGTTTTTAAAAATCTAGTTTAGTATTTTAGTTCTAGTAAATCAAGCCGGTCCATTTTTATTTAATAAATGTTTTGATAAACTTTGATCAATCTGGATCAATGTTTAACTATTAGTATAAAATCATATTAATTTTATTAGAAATCAATGATCACAAAATATATTGTTTTTCATCCAATCGGGAGCGAGGTATCAGTGATTTAATAACGAGGAAGGTTAATTAGAGAAACTCTCAATGTGATTATTAAACTGATTTGCTACGTTCCGATCATGGGTTAATAAGTTATACATAAAGGTCTTGTTTATCATTCTATCAAACACCTTCATTGCCTTATCTGCTTGATTCATCTGCAGAATAAAATGCAGATCATGATAAATACAGTTGCACTAATGCCAAATATAGCAAATTATGTAATATAAATTATGTCCATTTATTTTGTACCTCCTGGCAGTATGATTCATACTTGACATGATTCCGAGAAGTGTAGTCGAGTACTTTCTCAACATTTTGGCTTATGGCGGTAAATGTCAGGATTTCTGTGTTACCCTTAACTTTTATATGCAGTAGATACCTACATAATTTTTTATAAAAAAAAATACTTATCGTTCTATTCCAATCCAAAAACATACAAACAATACCTATCATTATATTCTTATCCTTTCATCCACTTAGAACTCCATAGTATTATTTCTTTGCCAAGGTACATCCCCCAGATAATTGTCGCCACATCTGCAAGAACCACGATTGCTTTCTTGCTGCAAGTTTTAAGCCATATAGTACCAATTTTCATTCTCCAACATTCCAATAATCCTTGCTTCACAGAAGCATGTGGTGTTTTGTATGACATAAATATAGACGTATTACTCAATTGACTATATGATTGTTTTCACTCAAAATAAAAATAAAAATAAAAATGAATGTATTTCCTCATAACATACAGACTTTGGGCACATGGTGAATCCGATGGTTCAAATTTACGTTGATTTTTGTTTATACCATTTCTTACTTTTCGTTTTTAAAAATCTAGTTTAGTATTTTAGTTCTAGTAAATCCGACGGTCCAGATTTTATTTAATAAATGTTTTGATAAACTTTCAGTCAATCTGGATCAATGTTTAACTATTAGTATAAAATCATATTAATTTTATTAGAAATCAATGATCACAAAATATATTGTTTTTCATCCAATCAGGAGCGAGGTATCGTTGACATCCCAATAACAGGGAAGGTTAATTAGAGAAACTCTCAATGTGATTATTAAACTGATTTGCTACGTTCCGATCATGGGTTAATAAGTTATACATAAAGGTCTTGTTTATCATTCTATCAAACACCTTCATTGCCTTATCTGCTTGATTCATCTGCAGAATAAAATGCAGATCATGATAAATACAGTTGCACTAATGCCAAATATAGCAAATTATGTAATATAAATTATGTCCATTTATTTTGTACCTCCTGGCAGTATGATTCATACTTGACATGATTCCGAGAAGTGTAGTCGAGTACTTTCTCAACATTTTGGCTTATGGCGGTAAATGTCAGGATTTCTGTGTTACCCTTAACTTTTATATGCAGTAGATACCTACATAATTTTTTATTAAAAAAAATACTTATCGTTCTATTCCAATCCAAAAACATACAAACAATACCTATCATTATATTCTTATCCTTTAATCCACTTAGAACTCCATAGTATTAATTCTTTGCCAAGGTACATCCCCCAGATAATTGTCGCCACATTCTGCAAGAACCACGATTGCTTTCTTGCTGCAAGTTTTAAGCCATATAGTACCAATTTTCATTCTCCAACATTCCAATAATCCTTGCTTCACAGAAGCATGTGGTGTTTTGTATGACATAAATACAGACGTATTACTCAATTAACTATATGATTGTTTTCACTCAAAATAAAATAAAAAAAAATGAATGTATTTCCTCATAACATACAGACTTTGGGCACATGGTGAATCCGATGGTTCAAATTTCCGTTGATTTTTGTTTCTACCATTTCTTACTTTTCGTTTTTAAAAATCTAGTTTAGTATTTTAGTTCTAGTAAATCCGACGGTCCAGATTTTATTTAATAAATGTTTTGATAAATTTTCAGTCAATCTGGATCAAGGTTTAACTATTATTATAAAATCATATTAACTTTATTAGAAATTAATGATCACAAAATATATTGTTTTTCATCCAATCAGGAGCGAGGTATCGTTGACAGCCCAATAACAGGGAAGGTTAGGGAAACTCTCAATGTGATTATTAAACTGATTTGCTACGTTCCGATCATGGGTTAATAAGTTATACATAAAGGTCTTGTTTATCATTCTATCAAACACCTTTATTGCCTTATCTGCTTGATTCATCTGCAGAATAAAATGCAGATCATGATAAATACAGTTGCACTAATGCCATATATAGCAAATTATGTAATATAAAGTATGTCATTTTATTGTATACCTCTTGGCAGTATGATTTTTGGTGTCGCCACCTAGTGTCCAGATGCATTGTTGGTGTCGCCACCTAGTGTCCAGATGCATTGGAACATCTTTATTTATTTTTCATGATTAGTAGATTACTTTTTAACATATTAGAATGTTGAAAGGAAAGGTCGCGACCTATTAATAGTTAACCAATATTGCCGGAACATTTGGTGTTACACATCAAATCTGATGGGATATGTTTTTAATTTTTTTATCCTGGGTTCCTGTTTGTTGAGACGGGAGTTGGCCTGACACTCGTCCGGGGAATCCAATTAGTAGTTGCGATATATAACTGAGGTAGATATTCACTTCTCAGGAAATCAATACCATGGCAATAAAGACGACGACAATTTTTTTCTAAAGATTTTGATTCCTTGAATGGCACTTAATGCTTATCCCTCACCTCTTTCTTAATAGAAATATAAAATTACAACTCTTCATATTGAGAGGAATAAAATTAGACGTCCAAAAATAAAATAAAATAAAGGAATAAAATTAGATGCCCATAAGTTACGTCCATAACTTGACCGTTATGGAGTAAAAAAAAATAGAATGTATATTTGTATTAAGGAATATATATGATTGAACTGACAATATCAGCTGAGCAGTAGACACCATAGTCTTGGTGTTTCGGTTAACCTAGTATATGCTCTTTCGGCTGTTTACGTGCCCAGTCTGTTGAACATCAATATACAAAATAGTGCTTGCACCAATACACCTGTTGAACACCTTGGAAGGAGCAGGGAGGTTTCACCTTGCTACATTAAAAGAGGTTGTTATCCTCCTTGAACACGGTCTGTTGAACATCAAAGTTTCACCTCGCTATTGATGAACCTGTTGTCTAACCTCTCTATTAATAGAATGTCTTCTTAAATATTTGAATACTTCTCTAACGTAACCTAACGGGGGATTCATATTTGAATGTAAGTATTTGAATCGTGAATTTTCAATATATATAATTTTTTGCGCCTAATGCTACCAAGAGACTAACTTCAGTCTTCGGTTATGTGTAAATTTGAACTCGAAGCAATTGATCCTCCTAAGATAAGTCATTGGTTTCTTCAAGCCCAAAGTTTCTCAACTCACCATATGTCTGCTCTTCAACTCGATCTTGTAATTTTTTCCAGATTCTCCATTCCCCACGAATGTACGCAATTTCAGGAACTGTTCATATCAATCCTGGGTATTGGGTATTAAATAGTTAGATTATTGGTAAATCTAACTTTTTGTTGCTGAATTTAAAAAGTGGATGACCTGGCTAACACATGACCTGGCTAACACGCTCCACAGTATTTTATTTTGTATTGTACCATGCTCCACAAGTATTTTATTTTTTATACATGTTATGACTTGCTTTGTTAGCGTGTTGTGTTGTGTCGTGTTGTGCCACGTGTTTATCCGCGCCACTTATTGTGTTGTGCCACTGTGTCGATTATGCGCGCTGCCCAAAGCACGTATACTAAAGCTAACATGTTGTGCCGTGTTGGGCTAACTCACATGTTTTGTTGGGTTGTGCCCGTTCCGACACGACCCAATTTACACCTCTAATTATTACTTTTTCATTTTAGCCTAAAAATAAGCCAAATCGGAAAAGTAATAGTAACCCTTTTTCAAAAAGGGGAGGGAGTATATCGTATCGTAAACCATTTCAAATAAAAAAAAAGTGCTACCAAGATCTTAATTAATGTATCTCGAACAAAGAGCTTGAACAGAAAAGTGGATGGAGATATCGCTTGCATCAAATGAGAAGTTATGGGCCTTCATATTCTGTTCTCGCATTAGAAGCACATCACAACCTAATGCTAGAAACATTCCTGTCTATATGCGATAGGTTCAACCGCAAAGTCAAGGGAGATATATGTAGCATTAGTTACTAAAAATTATCAACGTTTGTTCAAAATCCGATTAGGCTATACGTAAACAATAAATATTCACCATGCTCGCAATATGTAGTGACCTTACTCAGAAAATATATCATGCACATGTTTATCTCACCTACATATCTATCAAGCTATGCGACAACTATCTCTCCTTCTTCAACAGTGTGCATTGCAAGTACTTCGGATCACCGATTTTGATTAGCATCTCTACAGCAAAACAGAAAAAGAAAAAATGAACTTAAAAAGATCGACAACCTCCCTTCAAACTAAATTAATGGAGAAAACAGAATGAAATGCAACACATCGTAGGTAAAGTTAACCATGCAGTAGATGCAGTAGATGTTATAGCTTACCTGCTATACAGTAAATGTTATAGCTTACATGCAGAAGTTTTGGTAGTACTGTAGCAGGTAGTCCACTCTGATCAATTTTAGAATGACAAAGAATAAACCATAGAACAGACCAATAATTCTAAGTTAATCGTATATGCCATCTACCCATATACTCATTTTATACTACATGTCTACATTTTTCATCACATGGAGCACCTCATAATTACTTAGCATTGAGCACATTATACATATGAACCCTTTACAATCTTCCCATGATTCCCATGACAATGCATAAATCAAAACGACGGAAAAAAAGTCGCTTCCTTCAACCTTTATTGTTTATGCCCTTGTGGCTAATCGTTCCCGTTAACCTTAACAAAAAAATATGATTCAATAAACTCAATAATAAGTGTTCCATTAAAGCCAAAACATTCACCGATACAAAATAATTTTAACCGCTACATTATCATTGCCACTTGCATTATTAATCAAATTAAACAAACAAACATACCAAATGAAACTCTCATGGAATGTGGATGTATTTAGTTTCGGACCGACTGTTCCAAAACTGTTGTGTCCTTTTGCATGGACGCCATTTGCAAAGGGTAGTTGTTGACGTGGCTTCCTAAGTTTTCAATATTGATGAGGTTGAATATGGTATTGACACGTCAGCATAAAATCCTCCTTTATAATAAGAAGAATTGATTACAACAAACTTCCACGATTAATCAATTAAACAAACATATGTGAATTAACCTTCAGATAGCTATCATATCGTCCCCAACCACCTTTTTATTGATACTACAAAAATATAGTAATGTCACACGTGAAATTCATGAGATAACTCACTTGAAAAATTATATAAGAACTTCTAAACTGAACATGCTTTCTAGCTAGCATTGTTTGGACTTGCTCATGACTTTGTGCATATTCGTGCAAAGATTATCATCTAATGTCATTCTTCCTGCTGAATTTTTTTTTTTTTTTTTTTATCAATATTCCTGCTGAATTACTTTCCTCCATGATGGAAACACATGCGACATCAATGAATATATAAGTTTGGGTACCTTAATTTAAAATCCCAGTTTGTGCTTGATTTATGACCTTCTTTGATGCCAGGCGTTGTCGACAAAATATCAGCGGAAGCTCTTTATCTCTCTGCTATCTTGCCACCTTCCCAATGCAATGCATTTTTCTTCTGCTTATCGGTTTCATGCTCCTAACATATTTACTTGACACTTCCTGCAAAAACACACTAAACAAATATTTATCATTCAATTTATTTCGAAATATCTAGCAGCCATGATTTAAAATCAGATGTTATCACAATCCAAAAACTGAAAGAAAAACAAAATGATAACCACCTATAGGGATAAGTTAAATACATGCTGATTACACCTTCCAAATTGACCTGCAAAATAAAATTAGATATTAATCGACCTGCAAAATAAAATAAAAATGATAACTCTAATAAAAATAGAGAATAAAATGCAATAACCAAAAGAAACCACAAACCCCTAACCAAAGAAAGAAGAAGGCGAAGAAAAAAACAATAATTACATGTTGCGGCATGAGATTTCTTTCACTGCTGGTGCCTTGATTTCAATCCCGAGTATAGTCCAAATAAGAACCTATATGAACAAAATAATAAAAAATGAATCAAAAATTAACAGAGCCACAGCAGAAAAATACAGAGAAGAAGAGAAAGTCAGAAGTTCATTAGGCTTCCTCCACAACTCCACTTATATAGCCAACCATCGTAAGAATAGAGTTTTGATTATATATACACGCCTATTTAAATAACTAGTTTTTCACCCGTGCGATGCACGGGTCTGTGTTTTGCAACCTTACCAAAAACTTGACTCATATTTTTACACTAAATTAAAAAAGACAATATTACAAAAAAAAAATTGAAACAAAAAAGCTTAATACTACATATCGGTAAAAAAACGGATAAGCCAATATCTGAATTGTTGTGCAAGAAAAAAAAAAACTAAACCTTCGAGACGGTTGTTGCCTTGTTGGACATAAAGTATTATTTCACGGCTCTTCTTTGTCTGGAATTTTCCAGAACGGTTGTTGTCTTGGACATAAAGCTTTTTTTCATTTCTTTTTTGTCTTGGTAAAGAGCATCGTACTTATTATTAACCTTCGAAAAGAAATATTTTTCTTTTCATGAACATGTCTATAAAATATTTCTTTTTCAGTTTCCATAAAAAGCACATCCGAAAAATATTTCTTGTCCATAAAATCATCGAACAGTGCCAAAAATATCTCTAGAACTTAACACAACACAGTCAATCCAAAATACGTATACAAAAACAAACTAATTTGTTATCCAAGATAGTCGTATACTGAACACACATGTTCGTAACAATTAACATCCAAACCCGATTTCCTTGAAAATAAATATTATCAGGCTTAAATACATCCAATCAGGTAACTATATGGCAAAAGACCTACATTACTCGATTCTCACACGTTAAAAGGATCTACAAATTATTTTGTGTCTATATTTTTCTTGGATTTTGTTTCTACATTTTTCTATATTAATGGTTTTGCTAAGTAATGGACGTTTCTGTTTTTGGAACACATACAATTATGCGTATTTGAAAATAGTGCTGGGAATTAAGGATGATGGGAAAGGTGATTCAAACCGTTTTCGTCAGGCTTTGGTCGATCTACATCTCCTCAACACGTCCATAAAGGATCTTTAATCTTTATTTTTTTTTTGAAATATCGGCCTTGTTTGGTAAAATTTATAGATAATCATAAATTGATAAATGATTTTGATATAATCATTTTAAAAATAAATTTTTCCAAACACTATTTTTAGATAATTGATTATCTTAGAATGATGATTTCAAAAAGGAGAGAAAAGAACAATGATCTAGGGTATTTTTTTAGTCATATGTTGTTTTTTTGTCTCTCTCTTAATAGTTTAGAGAAAATAAGAAGAAAAAATTCAATTTGAGTTTCTTAGAAAAAAATTATTGATTATAATAAATTTTCAAAACAACTTTTTCCTGTTTATGGAAATAATGGATTTTTTCAATTATGATTAAAATAAGCAATTATTATAATGGTTACCAAACACATATAGAATCCATTATAATCTGCATAATGGATTATAAGCTGATAATCCATTAAAATAATGGTTACCAAACAGCCCCATCACTTGCTCCTTATAGCTTATCGATATGCCGGTGGTTTTTTATTTGTTTGTGTAAATCCATGCACCCAAGCAATCAAGCGAAAATAAAATGAAGAAGTTTACACTACATATACAATGATAATTAACTTATGACATCAAAAAAATTAATCAAAACAGAACCCCATGAAAAAATATCAGAAAATAAAGAAAATTACCATATATGTAGAAAAATTCGGAACGATGATGTGGTACCTTAAGCAATGGCTATGATGCTGAAGGTTGGGATGCTGACCCGGGAATGCAGATGTCAAGCCATAATGCCCACTTTCACGATAATCCACGGATGATAACATGTACATGGACCCAGCACCACCATTCAATCGTCCATAACCTCCACACGAACCCATCACCACATTCAATCTTTCATAACCTCCACAAAATGGTCCACTAATAGCCCAACACCATATCCACTACCACCTAACGATAGTACCTGACTACCCATGGAGGATAAATCCTTCTCACCATATGACACGGTGAGGATGATGATGACCAAGTCCAACAGGCACATGGTCTCTAGCATGGTTCACTATTTTTAAGATCAGAACCTAATGGTCCTTCTCAATTTCACCACATGATGAAAAATCTGTTAATAATCTATTAGAAGGCCACCAAAAAATATTCAAACATCGTTACTGATAATCCTTTTAAACCAAATATTCCTCTCCCTAGCTCTCTAGAATCAAAACTCAAAAAGGTATAAGAAATTTAAGTAATAAACTGAAGCATAAGGTGCATTTATACCTTTAGCTCTACAAATAGAAACATATATACATATGGAGCTCTACAAACAATTCTCTCAAGCTTATGGCCTTTTTTATCGCGTAGAAACGGGTGTCTTTGAAAGTTTTTGCGGGTATAAGATTTATTTATTTTGTTCTTTGTTACTCAAAGATTTTGTTTTGCTTTTGCTCTATACGGGTCGGGGAGAACATGCTGACTCGGATGTCCTTAGCTTCCTCTCTTTTTCTCATGCCCAAGAAGGTGCTCATAGCAAAATCAAGCCAAGAAATGGTAAAGTAAAAGAAAAAATATACCCCGTTCTGAAAATAACACGATCAAGCAAGTAAATTGTAAAATAAGTGCAAAACTAAAAGAACTCAAACATCAGATAAAAAGAAAAACAATAATGTATATCACCCAAAGATACTCCGTGCATGTAAACATATAGAATATTGAATTGCAATAATCACCAGGGAAATCGCGGTAGATATTCGTCATCACTTGAAAAATTTGTATCAAATTTGTATCAGATGTCTATTCTAAATCTAGCTTGCTAGTTTTGCAAACCTATATGAAAATTGCCGTCACACGTACGTCAATAGTATTTCCAATGGCATCATTAGACGTGCATGTGTCTATAACCGGAAACATAGAGACAATCAAATTCATTTATACCTAAACCAATAACCAAGATCCTCCCAAACTGCGTGGTTAACAAATCAAAGAGTAGTTGAGAAGAAACCCATTTTTGCCAAAAAAAAATTGGCAAGAGAAACGCATGACAAAAAATAGATGCAGTGCATGTGAGGTATCATCGGAAATTCCATACATAAATGAATATTTAACCCATTTTTCCAAAGCTCGTGAGTTATCATCAACATTTTCCAAATATAATCTAAGTAAAACGCAAAACAAAATCAAGAAAAGAAATACAAAAAAAAAAACAATCAGGATTCTATACCTTGCATCGCATGATCGCATGAATTTATTAGTATAACAACAATGTTTTAATCACCAATTCAATTCTCATGGCTTTCACTTCCGCAGCCACTGATTACACATTCGAGGTTTATGCAAAACAAAAAGCAAAGCAAAACAAAATCAAGAAAAGAAATACCGAAAAGACATGATTTCACGATTCTATACCTTGCATGAATATGTTAGTATGACCACAACATTTTAGAATAACCATTGCAATGCTCATGAGCTTCCATTGCCGCACCGCACCCACTGATTACATATTGGATATTATGCAAAACAAAAAAAGAATAGGTAAGACAACCAACCATTCAACAGAAAGAAAAAGAAAAACAACTGCACCCTAGCAGAACGATGAGATATATTGTTGGCTCGCGCACTTTATATAGTGCCAGACCAAGGCAAAAAATTCCAAAAAAAGAAAAAGAGAAAAAGAGGCAGTAATTTGGAAATAATATTAATTAATAGATTAAAATTTACATAATTTTCTATAATATTTTCGAAATATATTTTTTTGATAGCCACATTTAATGCAAGAAATATTTGCGTCTAAAAATCTTGCGAATCTTTTATAGTTTAAGAATGAATAATTTTTTTGTTCTGCTATTCCTTCATTGCATTTAGTATTGCACAAGATTGATGGTTAAAGCTTGTCTCAACTAATTCAAGAAACAGTTTTCCATAAATAAAAAGATTTTGTCCTGAAAATAATACTAATCGATATATAAAAATATCTACTATGACTTTTATACTTATGTCTATTTTTTTTTGTTTTTTCTTTCAATATATATATTACTTTTGGCAAGTTCAGGCTGCGAAGATCTTGGTTTACCTAATTTATATTTTCATTTTCTATTAATGGAAAATACATGGTAAATAAAATAATACTAATATATTTTCTTACCGTCTGAGACACAACATATTTAGCATATATACCTACAACATAAATAAATAAATATTATTATTATTTTTGAAAACTACATTTATTTGTTGAGTTATTTTTTCCAAAACATTTATTGAGTATTTTCTACATGTCTAGAAAAAGGAAACTGTTTTTATTTTTTTACTTTTTATGAAATAAACAATATTAAGAAAAGTAATGTTGAACCAAATATTCATTTTTGTCGATAATACTTTTTTATCGAGGTTTTTAGTTTTTTTTTTTTTTTTTAAATCAAATTCATTTATACCTAAACCAATAACCAAGATCCGCCCAACTGTGTGGTTAACAAATCAAAGAGTAGTTGAGAAGAAACCCATTTTGCCAAAAAAATTGGCAAGAGAAACGCATGACAAAAAATAGATGCGATTGCATGTGAGGTATCATCGAAATTCCATACATAAATGAATATTTAACCCATTTTTTCAAAGCTCGTGAGTTATCATCAACATTTTCCAAATATAATCTAAGTAAAACACAAAACAAAATCAAGAAAAGAAATACAAAAAAAAAAACAATCATGATTCTATACCTTGCATCGCATGATCGCATGAATTTATTAGTATAACAACAATGTTTTAATAACCATTTCAATTCTCATGGCTTTCACTTCCGCAGCCAGTGATTACACATTCGAGGTTTATGCAAAACAAAAAACAAAGCAAAACAAAATCAATAAAATAAATACCGAAAGGACAGGATTTCACGATTCTATACCTTGCATGAATATGTTAGTATGACCACAACGTTTTAGAATAACCATTGCAATGCTCATGAGCTTCCATTGCCGCACCGCACTCACTGATTACATATTGGAGATTTATGCAAAACAAAAAAAGAATAGGTAAGACAACCAACCATTAAACATAAAGAAAAAGAAAAACAAATCGCACCCTAGCAGAACGATGAGATATGGTGTTGGCTCACGCACTTTATATAGAGCCAGACCAAGGCAAGAAATTCCAAAAAAAAGAAAAAGAGGCAGTAATTTGGAAATAATATTAATTAATAGATTAAAATTTACATAATTTTCTATAATATTTTCGAAATATATTTTTTTGATAGCCACATTTAATGCAAGAAATATTTGCGTCTAAAAATCTTGCGAATCTTTTATAGTTTAAGAATGAATAATTTTTTGTTCTGCTATTCCTTCATTGCATTTCCGTATTGCACAAGATTGATGGTTAAAGCTTGTCTCAACTAATTCAAGAAACAGTTTTCCATAAATAAAAATATTTTGTCCTGAAAATAATACTAATCGATATATAAAAATATCTACTATGACTTTTATACTTATGTTTATTTCTTTTTTCTGTTTGTTCTTTCAATATATATATTACTTTTGGCAAGTTCAGGCTACGAAGATCTTGGTATACCTAATTTATATTTTCATTTTCTATTAATGGAAAATACATGGTAAATAAAATAATACTAATATATTTTCTTAAAATCTGGACACAACATATTTAGCATATTTACCTATAACATAAGTAAATAAATAAATATTATTATTATTTTTGAAAACTACATTTATTTGTTGAGTTATTTTTTCCAAAACAGTTATTGAGTATTGTTCTACATGTCTAAAAAAGGAAACTGTTTTTATTTTTTTACTTTTTATGAAATAAACAATATTAAGAAAAGTAATGTTGAAACAAATATTCATTTTTGTCGATAATACTTTTTTATCGAGTTTTTTTAGTTTTTTTTTTTTAAAAATCATGTTATGCTACATTCATGTTTTCTTACTTTTTTTATTGACGGTTTTATATTTTGAATAATTGGACAGGATTAACGATCGTTTTTTTTGCGGAATGGGTAGCACGTTTTGATCCGGTAAGCATTCAAAAATCGATGTATATTGATTTATAAACTTTGATCAATGTATTTTTACTTCTTTCAAATTGTAAATGTAATCGCAGTTAGAGGTAGTTTTAATATTAAGTAGTAGCTTAGAATTGTAATTAGGATTAGTTTAATGATCAAAATTGGACATTGGACATTGGACATTTTTCTTTTTATAATTTTGTGATGAAATCGTGATCAACAATATCTTTTTTGATGTGATGTCATGTGATTTTATTTTAATTTTGTTTGTGATCTTTTTTTGTTTATTTTGTTTGTGAATATAACTGTTAGGATTAAATGTAGCTAATTTTTTTAAATATTTTTGGTAATGTATTAGATTTTATTATATTTAGTTATTTTAGATAATTTATTTGTTTGTTGTGATTGGCCGAAAATATATTGTGAACCAAAATATCATCAAATTACCAAAAACAAATATTATGGTGGGGCCAGAATCAACCAGAAGCTCCGATTAACCACGTCGCTCGAAAAAACTCTATTTTTATATAGAGAATTCTAAAAGTATCTCATTTATCTCGCTTAAAACAGAATTTTTTGAAACTTTTCTTTTGGAAATATGCACGTATTTTTTAAACATTATAAAAATACCATATTTTTGTAGGATATTTGTAGGATAAAATAGCTTTTTATTCATTAATTAAATAGAATATTTCCCTTTAATAACTGCTGTAAGATATTGCGCATTAATTATTTTTTTTTAATTTCCTTTTACAAATTCAGGTTTTAAAGATCAAAATAATATTCCTTTTACAAATTCAGGTTTTAAAGATCAAAATAATATTTCCTTTAAATAAATATATAATGGGAAAACTTTAGCCTTAATATATGATGGATAAATATAAATATAAACGGAAGAACATGTGGGAATTTTTTTTAGGCAATTCTGAGATTGTTAGCAAAAATAAATATAGAAAAAGTGTTTCTAAGAAGAATATAAGTTTAAAAGAGGTTAAATCTATAATTAAGGGAAAAAGTATTCATAAATGTGGAAAAGAATTTCAAATAATATTTATAGCAGCTCTCAGATTTGTTAAGAAAAACGTATCGAAAATATAAACATATATAAGGGATATTCAGCTTTATTAAGGAAAAATATAACATAAAGAAAGATTAAAAGTACATGCCTTATGCAGGAGCACTTACCATTGTTACTGATAGTTTCCACAAAAAAAAATAATCTAAAGAGAGCTTACAATTAATATGTTAAACTTTTTTTTTCTTTGGTATGTAAATCTCGTAAAAGAAACTTATCTATATTGATTTTTCTTTTACATGGAAATTCTCGTTTTTCTTCCAAAAAAAAAATCGTTCGCCCCCTCAAAAGATATTTGTAGATTTTCCGCTAATCAGAAGGTCAGATTTCATATTCTATTAAACGGCCACGAAATGTAAGGGGGCTAACTTTGATTTCGGCCAATCAGGAGCGAGGGTTTCGTTGACCGGCCAATGAGAGGGGAGGTTTTTGCAACTCTCGACGTGGTGTGAGAGATGTGATTGGGTGTTTAGGTTGTTGATAAGGGCTAATCTAAATTTATAGGTCGGCTAAATATAATGTGAAAACTACAGCTACACCTATTTTTGAGTTTTTCTCCACTGAGAAACCCACGGTGGGATATCTTCAGGCGCGCACCTATTTTTGAGGAAAAAATTTCTCTAACACCCATATTATTTATAATTAGATTTTTCCTCTGGCTTCTTCTTCCTTCGTTTTTTTTTGTTGTTGATTTCTTTCTTCCTTCATCTTCAGTCTTTTAATCAAAGAACAAGGCTTTTGTTCGATCAACATAAACAGATTTTGATCAGTCGCTGAACAACACATGTTTCTTTTTTTTTTGAAATCCATACGGTGATTGATATCAGATTTTTTTTTTGTTAATTCTTTTTGAGATCTGATTGATGTGGATCGAGAAGGAAACTAGATCCTGATTCGCTCGTGTGTGAGTACAAGCTTTAGTGGATTATAAACACTTTGATTTGGATCAACATAAACCGATTTTCAAAGGGATTCGGCAGTAACAGCATCAACAGAATATGGAGGTATTGGGTAGCTGGTGATGGCTTATATGTTCAAATAATAATGAAAATGAGATTGGGTCTTCTGGTATGTATAGCATCAGTTGGTTGCAGTACATACGGTGTTGGGAGGAATTTATGTTGTAGCTGAGATGATCAGAGAATTAACAAGGGGGCTTGATCTGTTTGAGAAATTGTCGCAACCAACTCAATTGGGAGACGAGATTAAGGTGATTTTACAACAAAAGTCGCTCCTTGGCTCTTAACTGTCGCTGCTAGCTCTATCGACCGGGAATTTAATTCCAACATCCAACTTGGGAATTCACGTATTTTGAAGGTAAGTTTTGATCTTTCTTTTTTTTTGGTCTGAAGCATAATTTGTCATTATAATTCCCAGTTGTCTACAAAAGGCTTACAATAAGCAGCAAACCTAGTAACTAATTCCAAAACCAAACAAAAATTGAGAACTTGTAACCTAAATGTCAGTGGCATGTAGGTCTCATTTTTCATTTGTTTTACATACAAGCTCGAAATGCAGCCAAATGTTATACCATTCTCGTTTTAATCACAAAAATAGGATAGCAAAACACAGAAGCAACATCCTTATATTTTACTTGCATTGTTTATCTGCAGCAGCAAGTAAAAAAATATGAAATTTACCCTCAGAAAAAATTAGACATTGAGATTTGCAAATTTCAGAAAAATTTAGACATTGGGACCAAGAATGACGGGAAATCTGCAAATTTAGACATTGACATTTGCAAATTTACCCTGAATGACGGGAAATCTGAAATTTTGGTAGCTTGGATGTTTGTTTTTTCATTTTTTTTTTCTAAAAAAATATGCAATATGCAATGCAAGTACTGTTCAGCTATCAATACATGACTCACGAGACTTCATAAATGATTCCTTAGGATGGGGTGCGCTCCTTCGTTAATGTTGTGCAGGTGTTGTTGCAAGACCATTACCACTCTGCCATCATCAACTACAGCTCTCGGTTCATCATTATTCGCGGAAATGCAGTGAATAGTATTTCAATAGAACTATCGTCCAGTCATAATTAGCTAGCTGCAGCTAATGTGAGGATCTGAAATATCAAGTTAGAATTTAATTATTAGCTATCAATAAGCAGCGTGTACTTCTTTTGGTTGTCTTTAATTAAGCATGTAGGCGGTGTCTACTGGATCACATCGTTGATTAGTCTCTGTACTATTTGTATCGGTAACGTATCGGTTGAGACTGATATGTAGTACCTATGTGTGTGTTATTGCAATGTTTTTCAAGTTAAGAATTTGGATGAGTCATATTATCAATTAACTTCGTTCAGTGATGTTTGGGTCAGTTAATATGTCCATAATTCTGTTGTGCGTCTAAAGAAATGGTTGCATAATCTGTTTTGCAGATACAAAAGTGACTACATAACCTATTATGCAGCTGAGAAAATGGTTGCATAACCTGTTATGCATCTGCAAAATTTGTTGCATAATTTGTTATGCAGTCCCGACAATGTTTGCATAACACGTAATACAACTATTATTGTAGGTGGATGACAAGTTATGCAACCTTTTTTTTTTTGCATAACTTGTTATGCAGTACAGAGAATGGTTGCATAACACGTTATGAAGCTACTTTTTTGTTAGTATTGAAACCAACGAAGAAAAAAGGTTGTATAACACGTCATGCACCTATAATAATATATGCATAACATGTTATGCAGTCGAGAAAATGGATGCATAACCTGTTATGCATCCGAAAATATGACTGTATAATGTGTTGTGCATCGAGAAAATTGTTGCACAATCTTTTATGCATCGAGAAAATAGATGCATAACCTGATATGCATCCGTAAATATGGATGCATACTGCATTATGCATCAATTTTTTTTATGTACGCACTAAAATCAACCAAAACAATAATTACATAACTTATTATAGATGCATAACTTTGTTATCCAAATGCATAATTTGTTATGCAGTGGAGAAAATGGTTGCATAATTCGTTATGCGTCTGCAGAATGTGTTATGCATCTTTTTTGGTGGCGGCATAATGGTTATGTATCAAGTTTTCGAAAATTTGCCTAAAATGATGATCACCTCCGATTTTTTCGTGAAAAACAAAAATTTGATATTCTTGTTTGTACTCGTTGCGTAGCTCGCTTAAAAAGATTTACAACGATATAAAATTTGTAAAATTCCAAGGCGCGGATTTTTAGATATGTTATATCCAAGTTGCATTGCCAATTATACCCCTGATGCATAACCTGTCATGCGGATGCATAATCCGTCATGCATACATTTTTAATAATTTCATATAATTATGGGTGTCACGGAAATAATTATGGGTGTCACGGTACCTAAAATTAATTGTGGGCATGACAATGAGAATATTATTTTTTTTTTGGGTCTCCCCCTAATTTCCCATATAAATTTTATGAAAATTATAAGGGTCCAAAAACGTTTTCTTAAAATTTTGGGGTGGGCTAAAGCCCACCTTAGCCTCCCCCTCTGTCGCTGAATTTAAGGCTTATTGCTCTAGCTAAATTCATATATGCGCATTAACTAATCAGTTATGAGTCAATTAGTTCGTTCATTTTGTTCTCATGTTATGACTACATGCGTGTTTTATGCTCATCTCATGGTTACAGGATACTAGTTGCAAGTCCAATACCAACAATGGCACTTCAAATTTTGAGAGGTTCCCAAGGGCCGTGATTCATATACTGCTACGATATGTCAAATGTTTACCCATTTAAGAATAAAGAACTAGCTCAATGACCCATACTCACTAGTACAAACTGACCCTTTTGCCACGCCAAATTGGCGTGTCCATAGGGGTTTAGACACGCCAATTTGGTTTGGACTTGGCGTGGTTTCTGCTCGCGTGGTTTTAGGTATGATGGGGTGGCTTTAGATGCTCTATAGCAACGCCTACCTTGCGTGTCTATAGTTGCATGAAATAGACACGCCAAAACCCGTAGGCGTTGCTATAGAGTGTCCCAAAAACTTAAGTACTGATACCCTATAGACACTCAATTTATTGTTTTGGCGTGGCCATTGGTAGCCTATAGACACACAAATTGATTTTTGGCATGGCCATTGTTTCTTTATAGACACACAAGTTTTTTTTGGCGTAGCCATGGCTTATCCTATGGACACGCAATTGTTTTTTTGGCATGGCTATTGGTTATCCTATAGACACTCAAAAAAAAAATGGTGTGTCATCCTATGGACACGCAATTGTTTTTTTGGCATGGCTATTGGTTATCTTATAGACACTCAAAAAAAAAAATGGTGTGTCTATTGGTTACCTATAGACACACTAAGTTTTTTTCTTGGCGTGGCACATTGATTACCCTATGGACACGCAATTGTTTTTTGGCGTGGCTACTGGTTATTCTATAGACACGGAAAAAAAAATGGTGTGGCTATTGGTAACATATGGACACGCAATTTGTTTTTGGTGTGGTAATTAATTCCCTACTGACACACAATTTGTTTTCTGGCGTGGCCATTGGTCTTCTATAGAACGCATAATATGATTTTTGTGTGGCTATATGTGATGTTTAGCCATATTTGATGCAATCTTGTACCGTACGTCCATGTGTTCTAGATTTGGTATAATATAATGGAACTTAGACCATTCATATTTGAGACATCTATCACCGTTCACATGTGTTAATCTGCACCGATAAAACGGATGGATATGATAGAATTTCAGAGATACATCTTTCGCCATCCAAATATAAACATCTCGAGACGTTCATTTTTTTATCATATTTTAAAAAGCTATGAAACTTGGCTAAATCTCTAACCGAACACGTGTTTTAAAATTGATTAAAGATTATGAAATCTCAATCGTCAAATTGGATACATCTTCCACCATCCAAATGGTATTATCTCACTCCCTTAATTCAAAAATCAATATTTTCTTTCCAAATTTGATATATTTAAAAATAATGGCAAATTTATTACCCAAAATTAATAGAAATTTTATTCCAACCTAATCAAATGTTGCAAAATAAATTGATTCCTGTCCATGCACAGAAACCTGAAGACTTTTTTTTTTCTTCGAATATTCAATACTATCAACATTAACTACACCAAGAATCCATAAAATATGACAGAAACCACTATAACAATGGTTAACTATGGTGACTTGAACACTAATAGCATAGCATACATCTTCAGAATGATGGTAGTCCGCTAAACGCTAGACTTAGAAGAATTGACAGAGTTGGTAATAGCTTCAGTCCCGTACGAAGTAAACTGTAGTTCCAGCTCGCTAGCCCATAGTATGGCTGCAAGAAGAGCCATGGCTTCAGCATGTTGAGCATCTCATGCTGTGCTTGGGATTTTTTGGAACCCCAGATGTTTCCTGCATTATCAAGAAGAGTTGTACCTATTCTAATAGTACGATTAGAATCTATATAAGCATTAAAATAAATGAGGTGGATTCTGGTTACATGGAGAAGTTCTCGATTGAGGAATATTACTAGGGTTAACCAAAGACTGATGTTCATGTGTTAGTTCAAACTGAACAAACTATTTATGATGAATAAAGTATAAGGTACTAGTATTATTTGAATTAAGATTATAAACCTTGACAAGAGCCAACAATGACAAATCAATTACATAGGGAAAACCATCACCTTCGTAAGCCTTGAATGGAGCAAGCGCAGCAGCATAAAGTTTACTCTTGTGAAGAATCAAACTACAAAACAGAAATCCATACGTAGAATCAAATCAACGATATATTAATTCTACTAGATTTAATAACAAAGACATCAATATAATCAGTAAGTGTCAAAACATGTAAACGCATTCGCATCGAACAGAAGAAAGGGCGTGACTACTCCAGGTCTTGTTTACTGCAGATGCATGTCCTCACTCACACTACAAGAGCTCCTCCAAACTGTCACTAGGATGTCGCTTGCCCATGCAAAAGAGAAAAGTAAAACAAACTGTATAGTCTGTATTACTCAAAATTTTACTTTCTGGATCCACCAGTTTCATGGGTTCCTTTAGTGTTGTCTATAATGCACTAATGATATTTCCTAAATCCAAAACGTATAGATTTGAAACTGCAAGTACCAAATTCATATATCTTTAGTAGATTGCATGATGAACAAGTAACAAGATGTCCAGTAATCAGTACCTATAATAACATAAGCAGAGTACCATATGTAAGCACATCAAGTTTGACCCATACTCTAACTAGTGTACCATGAAAAGTATCAGACTGACGATCAAAGAAAATCAACTTATATCCTAGTTTCCATGTTGCTGCTTGTCAATGTACGCTTGCAACTTCCCCGCTCGCTGGAAATATAAGACCTACAGTTGCGCAATTTTTACTGTTAAGAGAGATTTTAAACTATAAAATATAAAATATGAACTTTTCCAGTCTAGCCGAAGTGAAAGAATCGCTATCCATACTGGAAAAAAAATTCATGCTTCAGCGAAAGATACCTAGATTTAAAGCAGAATGCCGTCCAGGTCTTAATTTGAACATGGGATGGAATTGCACTTCCGTTTAAAATGGTGACTTGGAAGCTCTACAATCCGCAAAAAAAAAACGATAAATTGTTTATCAAACATTATAACATCAAATAATGGACTAAAGTGCTGGTCCTTATTGTTATTGACCAGATTATGTACCTCCAGTACTTTCAACTTTCATCCCCGCCACAAATTTCAGGTCAGCTGCCTCAAACTTTTAAGTGTACTCTGGATTCACATAAACAATTCAAAATAATGTAAATGAGCATTGGAAAAGGAAATTTAGCGGCTAGGGCCACAAAATCTAGTACAATGAGTAAATTTTTGCAAGGTAAATGAAAATGAGCATTGAAAAGGGAAAATTAGCGCGCCAAAAAATCTAGTGTAATGAGTAAATTTTTGCAATGTAATTTGGCTGTAGATCTTCTGCAATGGGTAGATATTCGCATGCTGGAATTAAGAGAACAAAAACAAAAACAAAAACATTAAGTAACATGTGCAACTACACAGAGGCCAAAAGATACTATATAAAGAGACTCACTAAGTGGTACCAGTATTGATTTTAGGAAAACATACTGACTGTGATATTATCCAATGCTATATCAGTGTGAATTACCAAGGACATTTCAAACCAGACTCTATGACCTAAGTTAGAACGAGTCTCAACATACAAGCAACGTGGAAAGCCAATTCATCTTTAAAATAGGTATCAACTCAAAATATGATGCCAAGGAAGAAACAAACTTACCAATTTCACTTAAAATAAAAGGGATGGATCTCTCATACTCTAGCAATGCTTATCTTTAGGCTACCTGCATTTAAAATTCTAATACAATCAATGTCGGACAAGTAATTCACTATGAATTCCAATAATAAGAAGACTACATACAATGAATCCCTGATTTATTACTTGAGCAAAATATGACATACATTAACCAAACAATTGACAAGGACTTTGAACTCTTAACAGAAAAAGATAAACAATCAACCATCTTTGCTTAATAGAACCCAATAAAATTGTTTGCCCTAAAAGATAATTTGCCGGAAAAATTCAGTTTTCAGAGAGATAATCTAATTGCACATTAGTACAAAATCCCAAAATATTGGTGTAATCCAATGAAACGCCAAGAGCAAAATACTAGCAGTTTTACCTTTAAACATGAATAAAAGGGAAAGCCTCCATGTTTAGTAGTTTTCCTCCAATTTTAACCAATTTTTTTTCTTCAAAATATGCAATTGAGATCAATGACGAAGAAAAAAACATTGATTGGTTGTATTGGAACTCCAATTCATACTCCAGAAAAAAATACAAGACTCCGCTCTAGGTACATAAAGTTTGAGTAAAAATTGAGCAAACCACGAAGCCATTGTGCTTGAGAACCCCGAAAATCTAATTCTTCCTGCTTCTCTGACTAATCTGAAGAAAAACAAACACAAACGAACTCATTATATATCTAACAAATGGAATATCTATGGAATACTATAGAGAGACAAACCAAAACAAAATAAAAGCAAAAATAAACCCTAGAAAATCAATACAACCAGATGTATAAAAAATATAGTAACCTAACTCAAAAATCAGATCATAAAACTGAAATTAAAACCAAACCCATGATTTAAACTTCATAAAATCAAATGAAAATTGTGAATTCTAGAAAAGAAATTACTTTATGTAAGAAATTAGACGCACATCATCAGCAATCTAAGCTCTTATGAACTCATTTTCTTGGACTTGTCATCAAGATGTCGTGCAGATATTAAAGAGATTAGTTTGCTAGAGATTATGTCGAAAAAATCAATATTCTAGGGTTCAATACGAAATCTGGAGTACTGAAGATTAGGTTTGGTTTATGAGGATGGATTTAGTTTATGAGATATGGTTTTAGAAAAGACAACTTTGATTGACCTTAACATGAATAGATATTTGATTCATGGTTTCATAACATGAATGGAATGAAAGAATTATGAGACATTGAGAGAGAATATCAACTGCCTAGTGTTACGGTTTGAGGTGAGGAAAATGGGGATTCTTTTGACTTCCGTTCGAGAAGTCACTACACCAAAACCAGGATTTTGTAACAGTGCAACCTATCACAGTTTATTTTTCAATCACAGTTACACCTGTGATAAGTCCTGCAACAGTTATAACTGTTATTAAATTTTGTATTCGTGATAATAATTAGGAATATTAAATTTTTTTATTAGTCACAATAATATTTGTTGACAATTTTACAGACAGTCACAATTATAATTCAAAGTGATGATTCCACCCAAATATTTCACAACATCTAAAACAACCCCAAAATTATAACACTTTGAATTTTACTTGTCACTAATTTTCCCACATTTGTACAAACTAACAATTATATTTCATTTCTATAAATCAAAATATATTTTTCTTTTTTTTTTAATTTTAACATTAGAAAACAGGATCAAGACCAAGTCAACAAGTCATGACTTTATAGAAATTTGACTTTGACATATTTGCTTCTTCCGAAGACGGTGAAAATTACTGAGACACCCTTATGGAATAACCTGCAATAAAAATTAAGATTGTGAAAATGACCGGACTACCCTTATCTAAATAAATAAAGTAAAATATTACGTGATCGTTAAAATTACCATATTACCCTTAATGGAAAAAAGTGCAACAAAATATTATGATGTGAAAATGACCAGATTAACCTTATAAGAAATAAGTGAAGTAAATATTACATCTTGTGAAAATGTTAGTATTACCCTTAATGAAATTAGTGCAATAAATATTGTGGAAACTGTGAAAATGACCAGACTACCCTTATCGGAAATAAGTAAAGTAAATATTAGGACTATGAAAATAACCATACAACCCTTATAAGAAATAAGTAAAGAAAATATTACGCATCAGTGAAAATGACCATCTTACCTTTACTAGAAATAATGGAGACTGTGGAAATGACCAAACTACCCTTATCGGAAATAAGTAAAGGAAATATTACACATTTTGAAAACGACCATATTACCCTTATTGTGAAAATGACCATATTACCCTTACTAGAAATAAGTGCAATAAATATCATGGAGACTATGAAAATGACTATATTACACTTACAAGAAACAAGTGCAATAAATATCATGGAGACTATGAAAATGACCAAACTACCCTTATCAGAAATAAGTAAGGTAAATATTACATACTATGGAAATGACTATTTTACCCTTACTGAAAATAAGTGTAATAAATATTCTGGAGACTATGAAAATGACCAGACTACCCTTATCAGAAATAAGTAAAGTAAAATATTATAGACTGTGAAAATGACCATATTACCCTTACTGGAAATAAATACAATAAATATCATGGAGACAATGACAATGACCAAACTACCCTTATCAAAAATAAGTAAAATAAATATTATAGACTAAAAATGACCATATTACCCTTACTGGAAATAAGTGCAATAAATATCATGGAGACTATGAAAATTACCAAACTACCCTTATCAAAAATAAATAAAGTAAATATTACAGACTATAAAAATGACCACTTTACCCTTATTGGAAACGTATGCAATAAATATCATGGAGATAGGGAAAATGACCAGACTACCCTTATTAAAATTAAGTAAAGTTAATATTTCAGACTGTGAGAATGACCATATTACCCTTAATAGAAATTAATGCAATAAACATCATGGAGACTATAAAATGACCAAATTGCCCTTGTCAAAAATAAGTCAAGTAAATATTATAGTTCAGTGAAAATGACCATTTTACCTTCACCTGGAAATAAGGTTAATAAATGTAATAGAGACTGTGAAAATGATCAAACTATCCTTATCAGAAATAAGTAAAGTAAATACTCCCTCCGTCCTAAATTAGGAGTCCGCTTTGACTAAGTCAAGATATTAAGGAAATCTTATAAATTGTCATGACTAGCCCTTGACTAGCCTATTTAATGTTATATTATTACCAAAACTAAATTATTAGTGTTAAAATAAGTGGAAGTTTATTAAGAATTTTATAACTATTCATAAATGTATTTATTTAAAAAGGGAATGAAAATTAATACAAAGATATTGAGTAAGTTTTTTTTCCTTATATATGGTGATATTATTTAAGATTTGGATATTAAAAATGATTTTATGATTATAAAAATAAAGGGTATATTTGATAGTTTAAGGGAAAAGTATGTCTATAAACAGAGCGGACAGATAAAAATGGACATCCCAAAGTAGAAATTAGGACAGATAAAACGGACAGAGGGAGTATTACAAACTATGAATATTACAAACTATGAAAATGACCATTTTACCCTTTACTTATTTCTGATAAGTGGTAGTATGGTCATTTTCACAGTCTCCATAATATTTATTGCACTTTTTTTCAATAAGGGTAATATGTCATTTTCACACTCTTTAACATTACTTTATTTATTTCTGATAAGGGTAGTATGGTCATTTTCACAGTCTCCATAATATTTATTGCACTCTTTTCTAATAAGGTAATATGGTCATTTTCATTGTCTGTAATAATTACTTTACTTATTTCCGATATGGGTACTATGGTCATTTTCACTGTCTCCATAATATTTGTTGCACTTTTTTTCCAATAAGGGTAATATGGTCATATTCACAGTATGTAAAATTACTTTACTTATTTCCGACAAGGGTAGTATGGTCATTTTTACAGTCTCCATAATATTTATTGCACTTTATTCCAATAAGGGTAATATGGTCATTTTCAGAGTCTGTAACATTTACTTTACTTATTTCCGAAAGGGTAGTATGGTCATTTTTACATTCTCCATAATATTTATTGCACTTTTTCCCATAAGGGTAATATGGTCATTTTCACAGTTTGTAACATTTACTTTACTGATTTCTGATAAGGGTAGTATGGTCAATTTCACAGTCGACATAATATTTATTCCACTTTTTTCCAATAAGGGTAAGATGGTCATTTTCACAGTACTAATTTCTCATAAGGGTAGTATGGTCATTTTCACAGTCTCCATAATATTTATTGCACTTTTATACACTAAGGGTAATATGGTCATTTTCACGGTCTGTAAGAATTACTTTCCGATCTCTAGATAAGGGTAGTATCGTCATTTTTCACAGTCTCCATAATATTTATTGCACTTTTTTCCAATAAGGGTAATAGGGTCATTTTCACAGTCTGTAAGAATTACTTTACTTATTTCCGATAAGGGTACTATGGTCATTTTCACAGTCTACACAATATTTATTGCATTTTTATCCAAGAAGGGTAATATGGTCATTTTCACAGTCGATAAGAATTACTTTACATATTTCTAATAAGGGTAGTATCGTCATTTTCACATTCTCCATAATATTTATTGCACTTTTTTCCAATAAGGGTAACATGGTCATTTTTACAATCTGCAATATTTACTTTACTTATTTTTGATAAGGGTAGTATGGTCATTTTCATAGTCTCCATAATATTTATTGCATTTTTTCCAATAAGGGTAATATGGTCATTTTCACAGTCTCTAAGAATAATTTACTTATTTCCGATAAAGGTAGTATGGTCATTTTCTCTGAGTCTCCATAATATTTATTGCACTTTTCCAATAAGGGTAATATGGTCATTTTCATAGTTTATCCGATATATTTGAACCTGTGATGTTCAATTCTGATATATTTCGTCTCCAGTTCATCCGAAAGAGAAACTCAGCTTTACCTCTAGTAATATTTGAACCTGTGATGTTCAATTCTGATATATTTCGTCTCCAGTTAATCCAAACGAGAAACTCAGGTATAACTTTAGTAATCTTTGAACCTGTGATGTTCAATTATGATATATTTCGGCTCCAGTTCATCCGAAAGAGAAACTCAGCTCTACCTCTAGTAATATATGAACCTATGATGTTCAATTCATATATATTTCGTCTCTAGTTCATCCGAATGAGAAACTCAGGTCTAAATCTAGTAACCTTTGAACCTGTGATGTTCAATACA
This sequence comes from Papaver armeniacum, assembly GCA_023531295.1. Classification (NCBI taxonomy): domain Eukaryota; kingdom Viridiplantae; phylum Streptophyta; class Magnoliopsida; order Ranunculales; family Papaveraceae; genus Papaver; species Papaver armeniacum. The sequence continues at coordinate 321,158 of JAJJWW010010322.1, forward strand.
GATATATTTCGTCTCCAGTTCATCCGAACGAGAAACTCAGTTATAACTTTAGTAATCTTTGAACCTGTGATGTTCAATTATGATATATTTCGTCTCCAATTCATCCGAACGAGAAACTCGAGTCTAACTTTAGTAATCTTTGAACTGTGATGTTCAATTATGATATATTTCGTCTCAGTTCATCCGAACGAGAAACTTCAGTCTAACTTTAGTAATCTTTGAACCTGTGATGTTCAATTATGATATATTTCGTCTCAGTTCACCCGAACGAGAAACTCTGTCTAACTTTAGTAATCTTTGAACCCGTGATGTTCAATTATGATATATTTCGGCTCCAGTGCATCCGAAAGAGAAACTTAGCTCTACCTCTAATAATATTTGAACCTGTAATGTTCAATTCAGATATATTTCGTCTCCAGTTCATCCAAACGAGAAACTCAGGTATAACTTTAGTAATCTTTGAACCTGTGATGTTCAATTATGAAATATTTCATCTCGAGTTCATCCGAATGAGAAACTCAAGTATAACTCTAGTAACCTTTGAACCTGTAATGTTCAAATATGATATATTTCGTCTCCAGTTCTTCCGAATGACAAACTCAGGTCTAACTCTAATAACCTTTGAACCTGGGATGTTGAAATATGATATATTTCGTCTCCAGTTCATCCGAATGAGAAACTCAGGTCCAACTCTAGTAATCTTTCAACCTGGGATGTTCAAATATGATATATTTCGTCTCTAGTTCATCCGAATGAAAAACTCGAGTCTAAATCTAGTAACATTTGAACTCGGGATGTTCAATTATGATATATTTCGTCTCAGGTTCTTCCGAATGAGAAACTTCGGGACTAACTCTAGTAATCTTTGAACCTGGGATATTCAAATATGATATATTTCGTCTCTAGTTCATCCGAATAAGAAACTCAGGTCTAACTATAGTAACCTTTGAACCTGGGATGTTCAAATACTATATATTTCGTCTCCAGTTCATCCGAATGAGAAACTCAGGTCCAATTCTAGTAATCTTTCAACCTGAGATGTTCAAATATGATATATTTCGTCTCCAGTTCCTCCGAATGAGAAACTCAGGTCCAACTCTAGTAATCTTTCAACCTGGGATGTTCAAATATGATATATTTCGTCTCCAGTTCCTCCGAATGAGAAACTCAGGTCCAAATCTAGTAATCTTTCAACCTGGGATGTTCAAATATTATATATTTTGTCTCTAGTGCATCCGAATGAGAAACTCAGGTCCAACTCTAGTAATCTTTCAACCTGGGATGTTCAAATATGATATATTTCGTCTCATGTTCATCCGAATGAGAAACTCAGGTCAAACTCTAGTAATCTTTCAACCTGGGATGTTCAAATATGATATATTTCGTCTCCAGTTCATCCGAATGAGAAACTCGAGTCTAACTTTAGTAACCTTTGAACTCGGGATGTTCAAATATGATATATTTCGTCTCGAGTTCATCCGAATGAGAAACTCGAGGTCTAACTCTAATAACCTTTGAACCTGGGATGTTCAAATATGATATATTTTGTCTCAGAGTTCATCCGAATGAGAAACTCAGGACTAACTCTAATAATCTTTGACCAGGATGTTCGAATATGATATATATTTCGTCTCCAGTTCATCCGAATGAAAAACTCATGTCTAACTCTAGTAACCTTTGAACTTGAGATGTTGTTAATATCTTAGAATGCGCAAATTTAGTTTAGCAAAGAAACACAATTTAGCAAAGAAACACAAACTTCTCACACTGGGTTGATCCGTATGACAATCTCTAATCAAATCTTCACCGTCCAAATACATCCTTGATCCGTATGAGATTAAGAATATACCCGATCAACGACCAATTTTTTTATATATAATTAAAGAAAATTCTATCTCTTCACTTCTTGATTTCCTCTCATCTCTTCCGCCTCCCATAGAAGAAAACCCTAACCACCTCTACTTGAATACCTGCGGTCTCACTCTAATGAAGTAGATCAATAGATCTTCCCATTACATAAACCCTGAATCTATTGTTGCTTTGAAGTTTTTGAATCTCAAAGTTTCTTGATTTTGTATAAATAGGGTTTTAGAGTTTATTTATAAACACTGGCGGCGATAACTAAACTTTATATTCTCATCAAATCGCTTCAACTCGATCTTCAAATCAAGATTGAGAACAAAACCCAGTTCTTTATTTTCATAGTATTTCATTTTCATATTTTTTTCATTGTTTAATTGTTTTGGTTTGGATCTGATTTGGGAATTGAGGGTTTCATGATTTTATTGATAATTTGGTACAACCTGGATGGTCAAGGTGTTGTTTGAACAAAAAAGGTATATATACTCTCGTGTATTTCCGCTTCTATGTCTTATGTTTCCCTTCTTTTAAATTTTTTGATATCAATTGCTCTATTTTGATCAGGTGTAGGAGAATACAAATGGATCGTAACATACCAACACTGCAAAGTGTTGAAGCAAAGATGGTAAATTTGTGAATCCAATTGACTTTTTTGGGATTTTTTTTAGGATTTTCCTAATCAGTTTGTTGATTAGTGTGATGTTTCCAACTATTGTTGTTTTCAATTTTTCTGTGAAATGGCATGGCACCATCAAGGATTCAAGATGGGGTTTTGTCCGAATAGTAAAGTAACTTTACCTTAGTTAAACAAAAGATAAACAACATTAGAGTTTGTAAGATGGGGTTTTGACACTATACCGCATTGTGAAATTAGTAGTGCTGATTTTGTACATAACAAGTGAATATTGTTAAGTTAATTGTTTCATGTTAATGTTGAAATTTGTAAAATCATGAGAAAGGGGGATGCTTTGAAATTGTTCTGATATTTGTGATGCATGATTAAGGGATAAATTTTATTTGGTTGGTTTTGAGTTCGTAATTGGTAGTTGTTAGGTTAGCTCAAGTATTAAACTATCGCACCCCGTTTCTATTTTCTAAGCCTTTGCCTTGTCCTTGAGCAATACTTTAGTATGATATACTACGTTTATTGTCAACTCGGAATATGAAGATTTTTTTTAGTTTGTACATAACAAGTGAAGTGTTTACTGCTACATAGATTCTAGAACTAATGGGTAACATAATTCTTGTCGGTTGGTTGTAATTTTCCTCGGGTTTTGTGTATGCCACTCTCTAGGAGGTGGTACGGGTTACAGTATGGGAACCCTCTTGATCTCCAAAATTAGAGAGGAATACCCAGATAAGATGATGCTTACATTCTCGGTCTTTCCATCACCAAAGGTCTCGATCCTTTGTTGTGGAACCCTACAATGCCACCTCTCTGTTCACAAGTTGGTGGAGAATGCGAGATGAATGCATGGTGCTCTACGAGTGAAGCTCTTTATGACATTTGCTTTAGAACCCTAAAGCTCAGCACCCCAAGCTGTAAGTTTTGTGAAGTTAAGATAAATGTCTTAAGCCAGAAGTTTCAAGAGGGGAATTTTGTAACAAGGTTTGGTGTTTATGTTATGAAGTTAGTAACACATGTGTTTCATTATTGCATTTTCACTGCATTTTGAGATGTGATAAAGTATATAGATAAATTACTCATGTTCTTTGTATATGTAAGCAGGTGAAATATTAAAAAACTTCTTATATGAAGCCTAAAGGAGTAGAGAAGTTCACTCTGGCAGTTGGTGCGTAAGATGATCACATTTTCAAAAGAGGGAAGACTTAAAAGAGCGCACCATAAGAAGTTTCATGCGTAAGATGGCTAACGAGCAAGCTACCGAGGTGAGAACTCAAATATTTAGGGTACTTATTTTTCTTGCTACGGCAGGGACGAGTTTAGGTATTTTGCGATCTAAGCTCAAACAAAGAAGTTGTGCAACTTGCCAAAAATGATTTTGCATTAACATAATGCGGGATTCTCCCTCTTTAGGTACACCTCTTAGAAGCTCAAATATGGGAAGTTATGTATTCTGTTTTTCAAAAGGGAAGTTACGTATTCCTTTTTTTGGAAGTCATGTATTCGCGTCTTTGGAATGAGAAATTGCCATTACTTCTCTAAAGCACGTTTCGACATATTAAGTCTAGTAGCTTAACTTGCGATCTTGAAGGGACTAAGTACTCAAGCTAAAACATTTTTAATGTATCTTGCCGATGAAGAGTGAACTTTTGTTACTTCTTTATGTTCTTTCTAGTTAAGATCAATTTGTGTAGCTCCTATAGGCACCAACCGTTTTTGGCTGCAATAAGTCTTGAGTAGTATTGCCCCATTTTTATATGCATGTAGTATGTTTGTGGATGAAGGTGTCTTATTCTTGATCATTATTCATTTAGATTAAGATTTTTATTTTGTGTGGAGAAAAAGAGATAAATTTGAAGCTTCTCGCGTTAGGGAGAAGTATCTTGATAGAATTCAGTGAGAACCTTAACCTCTTAAATATATGATATATATGTGTTTAGTAAATTTGGTTTCTTTCACTAATAATAGTCTTAATGCTTCTATATAGGTGATAGAGGAGAAGGCTGAGAGGAGTGACATACCTGACATTGACACATTGACAAGAAGAAGTTAGTGATATCTCAACTCTTATTATAACATTAAACTTTTTGCTTTGCTTATTATCACGTCCTTCTCTGTATCCCATCAATTCTGCTTTTCTGTTTGTGCACTAGTGGTTAAGGTCCAGCACGAATACTTTCTGAAATGACATAACTCTTCCTGCTCATTTGTGCACTGGTGGTTAAAGACCAGCGCAAATACGTCAGTTTTTTACACTATATTGATATACTCATCTTGGTGAGATGTAGAACAACGATTGATAGCCTATAGAATAATTAAATGCACATTATAATTTCGAAGCATGTTTATAAAGTTCATTTAGTGATGTGCTCAACACTTCACTGACTTCATATACAACCTTTCTTCTTGTTTGTTCACATCATTTAGTTTGCCTACTCGCAATATTTCAGTCCTTGGGTTTGCCGCTTGTCCAGTCTCCCTATAACAGACTTCTTTTCTTGTGTATTTGACATTCCAAAGGCTGTCTACTTATAAGTATGTGTAGTATATTTTTTCCTGAGGTGACAAGGAAACAACTAATTTTCTTATATATTAAAATTCTTTGATGTCCCTTGATTTGGATGCTAGGAGAACAACTATTTCAAATCCCAAGAGCATCGAGCATGATTTTTACAAGCAAGCTCTTAGAGATGGATAAAGCGAAGTGCTCCATCTCGTTACCCGGATGCTTTGAAGAAAAAAGTTTGAAGCCATTCTTAGTTTTGGAGATGAATTTGGACGCATGTTTTGAGGATGTATTACTTATTGTCCCTAAGCGAGTCTAATCTTTATTGCATTCTCTTTTTGGTTTTATCGGTTATGAGAGTAATTTGTTTTTGCAGTGTTTTTTTATTTTTCGTGTTACATATTTCTTACAAGTTGCTTTCTTGTGAATTTTTTTCAGTGAACGGGACCAACCTCCACTTGAAATGAAACTTGTTGTATATGTTCATGTCAAGGTAATAATTGCAGATTACTTGGTTATTGATTACATACTCTATTAGAAATAATTATCTTTTTCTCACAGAAAATAGATTGATAGAGCTAATATGATAAGTAGGTGTAGTGTATTATTGGTTTCAAATGTTATTGTGTGCAACTGCAAAATTATGAGACATATTCATTATGTCTATTGCAGGTATCTTATTCATCGGGGTTCCTTGACATGTTCATGTATGCCATTTCAACCAAGATGGAAGTGTTGAATTCGAGTCTAGGAGGCCCTAATTACTCAACTCTTCTTTCTGTTAAAGGTAAACATTCCATGGATAGTTTTCTTGGATGCTTAAAAATGTAGAATTATCGATTCAGAAAGATCTTTATTTTGTTTTCTTTGTATTCTTGTGGGTGTTGTTAAATTGTTATGTGAACTAATCCCTCTAAATGTTTTGTGTAGGATTCATAAAGAATATAATATCTTAAGAACATGGAGCTTATAATCTTGTTGAGCTTTTATGTAAAGGTATACTCACTTCTCACTTCATACTAGTTTTCAGTGTCAGTAGTGGTTTGTGTTTGAGGCTTAACTATGTCCTGTAGTAGTTTAGCCTTTATTCTTTTGCTTCTGATTTATAGTTTTCTTTTTGCTGTCTCAGATATGCATAGGAGATACCCCTAACACTGAAGCTGCAGTTGTTCTTCCAAATGAAGTCAAATAATTCTTTCTTTTTTCTTTTTTTGTTTTCACTGAATTGTATTGTAGATTATAATTATGTTTTTTGTTTTCACTGAATTGTATTTTAGATTGTAATTATGTTTCAGGTATAAACTTAATTGTATTGCAGGCCTGTAAACTGAGTGCAGATCCATGATGATGAATAGGCCTGTAAACTGGGAGCCCAGGTCCATAATAATGACCTGGGATACCTATTTTTTTATTTGTAGTTGAAAGTATTGTAACGGGTATAACTGTGACAATAAATGTAAGTAAAAGCAACACGTGTCGTTATCTCATAGTTGTTGCAAATAAGAGTAATAATTTAACTGTTACAGTAGTCGTAACTTAAGGACTGCACGTGTCGTAATTTAAGGGCAACACTTGTCACCTGCTTATTTGTTGTAAACATTGAGTAACAATTATAACTGTTGCAATATTCACATGTGTCGGAATCATAAAATTAGTTCAATTGTGATTGTTATTTGCTGTAACGATTTTTAGATGTGACTATAGCTGGACATTGTCACAGATAAAACCGTTACAAAATGAGATCACAATTATTAATAACGGCCTATTTACCACAGGTTATAACCGTTACAAATATCATCAGTAATAGGTAGAGCCTGTGACAAAATCTTGGAAATGGTGTAGTGAGTATTTGTGGATTGACTTGGTTTTTTTTCTTTACATAAAGAGCAGGCGGAGATCGTGGGAAAGAGATACGGAAGTAAAGCTACTGCTAGAGGTATGGTAAGTTTCGAACGACAGAGAGGCGGTTCTAAGTGTGGCACGCCTAAGCATGTGCCCGCATGAAATTTCCAAAAAAGAAGTTCTATAACTATAAGTCTATAAGACTATAACTAGATATATTTAGCACAGGTTATCATCTTCTAAAATATCCTTAAAAATGTTTTTTTTTTAAGAAATAGAGAAATTTGACGTTAGATAAATTTGGCGTAAATGAAAATTCGGTGGGGTCAAAACATAACCACATGAATACAAATATTTAAAAAATACACATAATATTAATGCAGCTTTATGGTTTTGAACTTTTTAATCATTGTCTTTGTCTATTTGAATTTAAATTTTTCAAGAAGGTTTCAGGTACCGATAGAGTTCAAACAAGTGTATGAAAATTATAAGGTTTTTTAAGATAATCAAAGCATGTAAGACAACATCGACAACAACAAAACTAGTATTAAGGAGACATACGAATAATGAGAATGAATCTAAAAGTTATAGATTTTGTTCTAATAGCTTACCACCGTACTTAAAGTGTGTTAAATATCCATAACAATTTAAAATAAGAAATCACGATGTATTTTTTTAATTGAGTCCAATTTTTACTAGGTCGTGGTAACATTCGTTAATTATCCACCACCACCTTACTAAGTCGTGGTTACATTTGTTAATTATCCACCACCACCAGTTGAATCCAATTATACTCGGTTTTACTTGATCATATTCACTTTCACAACTTATCCACCAATTCCATATAATTCGGGTCCAAGTTTACTCAAATTTACCGGGTCATACTCATATATAACAATTATTCACTAACTGTGTCAAATTGAGACTCATCTTCACTAAATCATACACTAGCTACATCTATTTGAGTCCAATGTTTCTCAATTTCACTAGATTATAATAACTTTAGACAGTTATTCACCTACGGTATCAAATTTAGTCTAACTTTAATCAATGTCACTAAATCACACTCACTTTCACTAGTTACCCTAAAATACTTCTAAGTTTCATATTCAACTTTACTAGTTAACTACAAAGTTCATCTAGTTGAACCTATGTTACTCAATTTCACTAGATCATATACTCTTTCACCAATGATCAACCAATTACATTCAATTTTACTCAAAATTCCACTATATGGTACTCACTTCGAACGATTATACACTAGCTGCATCTAATTGAGTCTCATTCTTTTAACATTACTGGATCACAATCACTTTCGAACGATTATACACTAGCTGCATCTAATTGAGTCCCATTCTTTTATGTACATTTTCACCAATGATCAACCAATTGCACCCGATTTTACTCAATTTTACTATATGGTGCTCACTTCAAACGATTATACACTAGATACATCTAGTTGAGTCCCATTTGTTTTTAACTTTACTAGATCATAATCACTTTCAGTGATTATTCACCTATTGTATCAAATAATGTCTAAATTTTATTAAAATCACTAGATCATACTCACTTTCGGTTGTTATTATAAAATTAATTCCAAGTTTAGTCAATTTTACTAGATCATGCTTGACTATACTAGTTGCCCACTAATCACATCTAATTGAACTTATTTTACTCAATTTCACTAGATCATGTACACTTTCACCAATTGCACCCGATTTAATTTACTCAATTTCTCTATATGATACTCACTTCCAAGGATTATACACTATCTACATCTAGTTTGATCCTTTTAAACTTCACTAGGTCACAGTCACTTACATTTATTCACCTATTGTATTAAATTTAGTCTAGTTTTACTCAATATCACTAGATCATACTCACTTTTAGTTATTATCCTAATAATACTTTCAGGTTCACTCGATTTTACTAGATCACACTTGACTCTACTAGTTATCCGCTAATTGAACTTATTCCAAGATCATGTACACTTTCACCAATGATCAACTAATTGCACCCGATTTTACTCAATTTCATTATATGATACTAACTTGCAACAAATATACACCATCTACATCGAAGTTTACTCAAATTTACTAGATCATACTCAACTACACTAGGCATCCGATTGAATTCAGTTTTATTCAATTTCACTAGGTCATATTCTTTTTCCCCGATGATCAACCAGTTGCATCCAATTTTACTCGATTTCACTATATCATACTCCAGTAGTATCAAATTTTGTCCAATTTTACTCAATTTCACTAGATCATACTTGTTTTTACTAGTTATCCACAAATTCTATCAAAGTTTAGTGACTTTTACTAGATCATACTAATTTTACTAGTTATTCCCAAATTATGTCCAGGCTTACTCAATTTTACTAGATCATACTCAACTCACAAATTATATTCAAATTTACTCAATTTTACTAGATCATACTCAACTCTACTTGTTTTCCACTAATCACATCCAACTTTACTCTAGATCGCACTCACTTTTACTAATTTTACACATCTTAAAATCAAGTTTACTCGTTTTTACTAACAGTTCATACTTAAATTGCATTAGTGGAAAACAAGTAGAGTTGCATCAAATCATGCGCAAATTGCATCAAATCAAATCCAATTTTACTCAATTTCACTAGATCATTCTCGCTTTCACTAATTCTTATCAAATTAATCCAAGTTTACCAGATCATGCTCACTTTAACTTATTATTCACAAACTATATCCAAGCTTATTCAATTGTTCACAAAAGTTTAGCAATTTGCTTTTAATTAGTAATATAAAAAAACTAAATACATTACTTGTTTTTTAAAAAATTTTAACCGGCACCGAAAGGAAAATCAATGCACGTTTAAAATCTATTATAATTTTTCGAGAAAGGTTAAATTTTATTAAAGGTATAATTTCATTAAAAAGATGAAGATACCAAATCGGAAGAGATAACTAATGCTACCATTGAATTACAGCTTGCTAATTATATATTAGGGTGCTTAAAGAGTATCCTTGAAACAAATTTGAATTAAAAGACCAACTAAACAAAGAATATTTTGAGGAAACAAATGCACGTTTAAATTTTGAGATGAAAATATGCTTTTATGTAATCTTGCTGAAAGATGGAGATATGCATATTAGTTACACATTTAAATTCCAAAAATAAAAATAATACACGTTGTTATACCATATCTTTAATGCGAGATAGAAATCTTATTATTATCTTTTTTTTTTAATTCCCAAGATATTTTCGCATATATATATATATATATATTATTTTCTTTTAACAAATAAGGAAATATCACCGAATCCCTCGTATAACTTTTCGATATTATTGAAAAACTTTTTTTTCATGCTAATCTATGTCTTGGTTTTGTAAATTCTCCAAAAAAAAATATGTTTTTTTTCTTCCAATTTTTCCCAAAATAAAAAACGCAAACAACAAAACTTTCACCAATATTTACCGCCCTTAATTCCCACCAAAAATTTCATGAAAAATCAAACACTAGGCCGAAGGGGTTATCAATAATTAACCAGTGATTAATTAGCCGTGACCTGTTGTCGGTATTGGACCTCTTCGTTTCTTTTCGTTCCAACCCTAACCTTTTTCTCCGCCTTTCTCTTCTCCATCTTTTGCATCTCTAAACTAGAAACTGAAAAAATCAGAAAACTAAATCGAAAGTCAACCCTTTTCCACGAAATCCAATCTCTCAAACAAACCCAAGACAACAACAACAGTTTGTTTCTCATTAAACAAACCCCTTAATTCACGTTTGATTCTTGTTCTTCTTCGTTCTTTCTTGTTCAATTTTGATTTGATTAGATTTAATGTTCTTGGAAGATTATAGGGTTTTAAGTGAAATTGAGGATTTTTTGAATCATCTTTTGTACAATGAAACAAAATTGGTTAATCTAAGTCGATTAAAGTTTTTCTTTGTGATTTCAGTAATGTGGACGGTCTTACCAAGGTAAAATCGATTTCTAAATTCTGTTTAAGTTCCCTTTTAAGCAGTTAACATTAGAAGTCTTATTATTTATGAAGCTGTTCTTTTTATGGGTTTCTATGATACGGGATTATTGAGATGTTCGTTGATTTTAATCCATTTAATAGATCTATCTCTTTCTATCTTTGATCGGATTTTAGTTTTTCTGGGTCTGTAGTGTTGTTCTGTTTCAATCTGAGAAAATTTAAAATCCAGGGTTTCAATGGTTTTATCTAGAAGTTTATCAAATTTACATTGATGATTATCAGATTCACAGTTAGGGGTGGAAAGATGAAACTCAAGGAAATACTTCCATCCTATATGTCTCATATGATGTATCAATTTGGGAGAATCCCAAACCTTGGCCCCATCCTTGTTCAGGATGATGACGTACAATCTTTCCCAAGACACACAAAAAAAGTAAGACCTTATATCCTTGTCCAGGTGATTGATTGTGTTTAAATGTTTAGTCGTCACCCTTGTGCTTGAACGTGAGATTGTAACTGATACCAAAGCAAGATCTTTGGAATTGCATCGAAACCAAAGAAAGAAGTGGTTGCTTAATCTACAGCTCAGACTGTGTATGAACTTCATCAGAAGTGAGTTTTCTTCAAATCTATGAATGAGGTTGTTGTGATTAGATAGAGGTTCAAGTTTTGAGGTCTGCCAGTATATTATTTACATTTCGTTGCCGTTAAACCTTTTGAGTTCTTTTATAAGCTTTGGCTTGTTTTTTCCTTTTGGTGTTTATCTTTGTAAATGACAGTAATTGGAACGTTTTCTTATACTTTATGCTCAGTAAATGGATAAATGTTGGATGTTTATGTTATCCTTATATGCGGAGGTGATATCATCATCAACTTTCTAAAACAATACCATTATTGTGTTCGATACAACATAATCTATCTGTACGATAAAATTTTTTATAATAGTAATCTTTACTGTTGTGACAGTGGATTTGTGCCCGAAAATCGTTTATGCATTACAAACTTGCATTTTTTGTTGGACATGAAATTGACTTATTCTATGCTGCTGCTGGAAAATTAGGCTATTCTATATTATTTCAAGATAAGTTCATATTTCATGCTAACCTGCAAAGACTTTTACTAATTCATGGTTGGTGCTTTTGCTATTTCTTTTTCGTTTTCTCAGAGTACTAGCTTAACTGCTTGCACGAGGAGAGAAGTTCAAAACTGGATGAACAGGGTGCATGGGATAAATGAAGATCGATAGGATGTTATGATTTTGAAGGTGCTGTCATCACTTGTTCCCTATGTTAATAACTCGGACAGAAAAGGTCTGTGCCGGAAGAACCTTGCAAATGTGACAAATTCGTTGACTATAGTTTTGATCTTGTCCATTGTTATCTACTTCCAAGGGTTCTGCATCATCCTTCCAGTCAGGTCAAAGAATGCTTCTGGACAACTACACCTCTAACATGCACATCATTCTTCCACCTACTCTTGTATCCAACCTTTACTTCACCTCCCAGGTTAGATAGAACACTCCAGTGAAGTTGGATTCAAATACTTAATGCCATCTTGTACTGTTTTTTATGCAGGTGATACAGGACAAACTTTTTGTGCGATGTTTCATCTTGTATTTATGTTGTCAGCTTATGCTGTGTTCTGTAAGACTTGGATCGAAGTTTCTGGATTCTCTGCTAGAGATTTTGCCAAACATGTTAGGGTATTGTTATTGTTGATGGTGGTTTTTAGACAAAGGGTAAAATCGTAAAACCCCAAATAACCTAATGTCACCAAAGTGACACATTTATTAGAACATTTAATGCGTGTAGTCGGTAATTAATAGGGGGTATTTTTTCAAATTAGGGTTACAACGAACAAAACCCTAATTCACCTCCGTGCCAATGGCAAATCATGTTTGACCACACCTAGCCCGAGCTAGCCGCATCTACATGCCAATGGAAAATCATGCCAGCCATACCAAACGCGCGAAGCATGCCAACCATGCTGGCCGCACCTCCCGTGCCAATGGCAAATCATGCCGACCACACCTAGCCCGAGCTAGCCGCATCTCTATGCCAATGGCAAATCATGCCGCAGCCATACCAAACGCGGGCCTAAGCATGCCAACCATGCTAGCCGCACCTCCGTGCCAATGGCAAATCATGCCAGCCACACCTAGCCCGAGCTAGCCGCATCATTATGCCAATGGCAAATCATGCCAGCCCATACCAAGCGCCAAGCATGCCAACCATGCTAGCCGCACCTCCGTGCCAATGGCAAATCATGTCGACCACACTGGCAGGAGCTAGCGCGATCTCTCATGCCAATGGCAAATCATGCCAGCCATACCAAACACGCCGAAGCATGACAACCATGCTAGCCGCACCTCTGTGCCAATGGCAAATCATGCCAGCCACACCTAGCCAGAAGCTAGCCGCGTCTATGCCAATGGCAAATCATGCCGACCATACCAAACGCAGAAGCATGCCAACCATGCTAGCCGCGACCTCCGTGCCAATGGCAAATCATGTCGACCACACCTAGCCCAAGCTAGCCGCATCCACATGCCAATGGCAAATCATGCCGACCATACCAAGCTTAATCAAGCATGCCAACCATGCTAGTCGCACCTCCGTGCCAATGGCAAATCATGCCAGCCACACTTAACCCCGAGCTATAGCCGTGCCATGCCAAACACCCTTACCTTGGCCCCAGCGCGCCATGCCAAAGTAGCGGCGCACCTAGGCTTGCAAACCATGCAACCTAGGCCAAATTGGCCACGCGTGCCATTGGCACATGCCAACATGCGTCACTGGTAGCTTTTTCCTACCAAGGCCACGGCCACCTAACGGCCACGCGCGCGCCATTGGCACATGCCAACATGCGTCATTTGGTAGCTTTTCCTACCAAAGCCACGGCCCTAACGACCACGCATGCCATTGGCACATGCAAACATGTGTCACCGGTAGCTTTTCCTACCAAGGACACGGCCCTAACGGCCACGCATGCCATTGGCACATGCCAACACGCTCGTCGGTAGCTTTTTCCTACCAAGGCCACGGCCCTAACGGCCACACATGCCATTGGCACATGCCAACATGCGTCACCGGTCGCTTTTCCTACCAAAACCACGGCCTAACGTGCCACGCATGCCATTGGCACATGCCAACATGCGTCACCGGGTAGCTTTAATTACCTACGGAGGCCACGGCCCTACTTGACCCCACGCATGCCGTTGGCACATGCCAACACGCTCATTTGGTAGCTTTTTCCTACCAAGGCCACGCCCTAACGGCCACGCATGCCATTGGCACATGCAAACATCGCCACTTTGGTAGCTTTTCCTACCAAATCCATGGCCCTAACGGCCACGCATGCCATTGGCACATGCCAACATGCGTCAGCGGTAGCTTTTCCTACCAAGGCCACGACCCTAACGGGCCACGCATGCCATTGGCACATGCCAACACGCCGCCGGGTAGCTTTTTCCTACCAAGGCCACGGCCCTAACAGCCACGCATGCCATTGGCACATGCCAACATGCGTCACCGTAGCTTTTCCTACCAAGGCCACGGCCCTAACGGCCACGCATGCCATTGGCACATGCCAACATGCGTCACTGTAGCTTTTCCTACCAAGGCCACGGCTCTAACGGCCACGCATGCCATTGGCACATGCCAACACGCCGCCGGGTAGCTTTTCCTACCAAGGCCACGCCCTAATGACCACGCACGCCATTGGCACATGCCAACACGGGGTCGGTAGCTTTTCCTACCAAGGCCACGACCTAAACTGCCATGCATGCTATTGGCACATGCCAACACGCTCGGTAGTAGCCTTCATCACCTAGCCGTGCCCCTAATGCACGCGGCAACCTAACTTGCAAGCCGTGCAACTTAGGCCAACTTGGCCGTACTCGCCATTGGCACATGCCAAAACCCACGCTCGGTAGCCTTAACTCGGAAACCATGCAACCTACCACCAAGGCATTCCGCACATGCCGTTGGCACATGCCACACGCCACTAGCGGCTACGGCATTGCCACTTACACTCAACGTACAACCTACCACCTAGGCATTCCGCACATGCCATTGGCACATGCCACACACGCCACTAGCAGCTATGGCATTGCCACTTGTGCTCGAGGTGCAACTCGCAACAAAGGCATTCCGCACATGCCATTGGCACATGCCACATGCGCCCCTAGCAGCACCACTTGCACTCAAGATGCAACCAACACTCGAGACATCAACCTGGCTGGGGATGCTTTCTAGGGTTTTGGTTTGGCGGTCCTGACATGCGGCGTACACTACACTCACATTAAGAAAGCGTGAATAGAAATAAAGCGGTCAAATAAAAGAGGAAATAATGGTGAAAACGTTTTCACCCATTAACACCATCTAAGTTACCACCTCCTCCCATTATTTTACCCTTTACTCTCTTCCTTCATGAGGCCAGGGTATGTTTCAATCTCGACTTGTATAAATAGGTCTTACCTATTTCCAAATGGACAACAAGTCTCGGTCCGGAGAAAAATACTACACTCTCGTAAAAGGCAACTTTGCAAGCTCTCCAAAAAGCTTTCATCTCTTGCAAGCTTCGAAGCTTCCACTTTACGATACAAGTCGAGACACTACTCTCCTCAGTATCGGGTCTCAACACCTTTCTTTGCTTCCCTCCCCAAATCAACCCTTCTCCTCCACTTTGTGACCGAAGCAAGTCTGGAACGGCCATTTCTTGGTTTAGGCCGGACTTGTGCAGTTGATCTCTCGAATCTATAAAGTGCTCACGTGCAACACATTTGTTTAGGGTTTGAACCAGGTTTCTCACTCACTACGAATTTACCGAAATCGTAAATGATTTTTACTCATAAACAATTGGCGACCACGGCGGGAGGATTGATCTATCGGTTACAATACCAACTCCGACTCGATTTCGTTTCCCGACGTCAAATCCCAACATGGTGGAAATCAGGTCCAGGAGCGGTGCCGAGAACACCGGCCACGTGAACGCATCCACGATGTTAGCGTCTCTCCCAATAACGTTGTTGCATCACCGGCGACATGACAACATCGAATGCACTCCCTCAAGTGTAACACCGCCAATCACCGGGGGTCGAGCCGTGCCTCCTCTAATGTCTCTCTGCACAACCCTCCAATCACGGCAACGAAAATATCTTTCGGGTGTCGCGCCACCCGATTACTGGGGCTAGAGCCGCAGCCACGACCCCAAATACTTCGTCTAGCATGGCACCTCGACCACGACCAAGGTCCCAACTACCCGCCGACGGGACGAGAAGCCGGAGAGGGACCAAGAGAAGGAAGTCGTCCTTACGTAACCATCGCCGATTTGATGGAAGCGACAAGAGATGCTCGCGAGCCAGGACGGATATGGTTTAACGCGAGAAGGAGGTACTCATCTTTCTCAAGACCACAGCGTAACGACTACCACGTGAGTCGCGCCCTCCGAGAGCCATTTAAGAACGTCTCCAACAACCCCGACGCCTTGGCACCTCGGCGGAGCACGCCTCCACGGATGTGGAAACTCGCACTAGAATCCCGTTGGAAAGAAATCAATGCCCAACTTCGTCACGAGAGAAGATTTGGAACAACTCCTCATGGCTAGAATCAATAATGATGAGTCGGACGTGCATCATCACCAACCCCCCTACCCGTCAGAAATGCAGAGAATCCCTCTCCCAAGGGGGTACTCATCTTCTCAATTTACCCTGTACGATGGTACCGGGAACGCACGTGAACATGTCTCTCATTTCCTGGAATCCCTAGGTGAACATGAATATAATCACGTTCTTCGTTTACGGGAATTCTCAAAATCACTTCTTTGGAAGGGCGTATCGTGGTACAACTGACATCCCACCGAACAACATTCCCAAGCGGAGCGGCATGGTCACTGCGTTTTTACAAGAAATACTTCTTCGTAATGCAACAAGTTACTTTCTCGGATCTCGGAAGAATGTACGGTGGGATATGAACATCCGAATGATTTCGTCAAAGGTTCGAGGTTCAATCACTCGACTGTCACGACCCAAACGTAACCGAACAACAACCGGTGAACGCATGCATCAATGGTATGGTTCCAATTTCGCGCCTGCTAGAAAACTTGCGTTTCCAAACGTTCTCAGAACTCCATGAAGCCGCAGACGATCTGCAACAATGACACCGGCATTCATTGGAGAAGAGCTAGGCCAACTCGAACCGAAGACGCGCGTGAAACCCGCGGGGAGTAGACGCCTCATCAACAAACAATTTAATGCCGGCTCATCCTCCGTGAACATAGTAAACGAAAGGGGAAAAGGAAAGCCCCAACTACGAATCCCACCCAAAAACGTGGCGTTATGACACGGAACCCCGCCACGGAAGCCCAGTCACTAAAACTCCCATGCGGCATCATGAGACCGAAGGAAATACCCTTGATTTCCCGTTTCCCATAGAGAGGTGATTGACCTCCTAGAAGCCTAGGTTCAAGATAATGTCATGTTGCCACCTCCCAGGACGACCACAATCGAGGCTGAGATGGCAAACCCAATCTTTGCCATTACCACGGAGTTCGTTCACCACCCGACTAGCGATTGCAACAGATTAAAGCATATTTTCAAAGAAAGGATAGAAGCGGGGAGAACTCCAACTAGGAGACGAAGAGTGCACCGAGACCCACTCCCAATAAGAAGCTGCTCGCGGTCCTCTGGGGACTTCCCGTCACACTAGGTATACAATCCATGATGCAACATGTGTGCGAAATTCTCTATCTTTCAAGGTGCAGCGCAAATCTTTTTTGATTTGGTAAGATATTTTCGCAGCTCTCAATCGCATTGTATCCGGCAAGCGACTTTTTCTTCCCCTCGGAAAAATCACGCTAGGAAGGGCCCAAGCTTCCCAAACAGGCGGAACCAAAAAGGAGAACGGGGATGATGGCCACGTCCCGTTTAATAGGTAACGAATTTGACGACACGCTCATCGACACGGCCTCCTACCACAACATCATTACTTTCAAGACACTCGAAGGCAAGCGGGATTTACAAAACAAGACGCTACCTATTCCCGTCAGTGATTAAGGATTTGAGAGGAGAAGCTTTGAGCAGCGCATGGCTACATCAACTTAGAGATCGAGATGGGAGACGCTATAACACATAGCAAATTCCATATTGTCAAAGAACTAGATCACGACATGATATTGGGGCGTTTATGGGTGCTCGACAACAAAGCAAAATTGGATGTGCGCCCTCCGCCAACGTCCACGCCCGAAGGAAATTTCAACAAATCATCCCTTTGGTTATCGCGTCAACAAACTGCGAAGAAACCAGGACATCCGGAGAAGACCCGTTGGCACTAGCTCATGGTTTTCAAATGCAAGTAAGTCGACCAAGCAACCTTTTACGCAACTTGATCTTTCCTTCCCCCTTTAAAGTCATGGGGACTCAAGCGCGATTCGGCACAAACGCTTGTCAAGAAATGTGAATGGGAGGCTGGACCATTTTAACACTTTGCAAGAAGCTTGGAAACTTCTATTGAAGCCAACGAAGCCAAGACTCAAGCGGTTGCACGACGTCTGACCCGTTTTCAATTGGAGATGTAGTGGTTAAAGAAAGCTCGTTTCAAGTTGGGAAGATGACAGTAAAAATGGATTTGCCCAGTGAAGGAGAAATTTAGGCATGTCTGGGTTGCGGATACCCTTTTGGGAGGATATTGCAAGCTTATCAATGCAGACACACCTGAAGGCATGATAATTCACTCGCGATGGCTCAAGGAATCCAATCCATAAAAAAAAAAAACTGTACTTCTCATTTACTCCCCTTTTCAGTATTTCCTTTAACAATTCCTCTTAGTAGTTTTACTTCCCCAAGATGAATACACCGTTTGTATTTCTCCCTGGGGATTCTCTTCCCGTCAAAAAAAATATATATATATATCTCTTTCCAAGCAAATTCTCCAGATATCAGAGAAATACATCGGATAAACCCTGAGAAAACCCTTCGCAGAGCCATCATACCACAACCTCTTTCCAAAAAATATATGAAGCAAAATGTTTTGATGAAGAAGAAGGAAAGATGAATTTACCAAAAAAACAAAAAGAGGAGGCATCGGGGGAACTAAGCGGCTAAGAAATAACAAAGGGAGGAACTAGCCCTCGAAGGATGGAGCACAAGTCCCTCGGGCGAAGCTATTTTTAAACACTTCCCCCAAAGCAATCCTTCGGGCAACAAAGGTTCCATTCAACGGTTTTAGCGGCAGCGGCCTCAACATCCCATCCCGACTGACCCACAAAGAAGAAGAAGCAGTGTCCTCCCCGACGACCATTCCAAAGATCGCCACCATGACCCCTCGGTATTACCAACATCACCTTTGGCATCAACTTCAAAGGCTATTTCGTTTCCATCATATGCTCCTTCAAAGGTTTTCTCATTGACATTTCGAAGAAAGTTCTTGATTCATCCACATCAAAATCAAGAATCATGGCGCTCTCCTCCACGCTCACCGAACCCAAGAGGAGTCCGAGCATGTACATGTTCTTCGTGGGGGTAGATGGAAGGGAGGTCCTTAATAATTTCACTAGCTTCATGGAGCAAGGACTCAATCCCAACCAATGCCTCCTCAAGAGAAGAAGATTGATCTCATGACCCGAAGTCATTTTTAGAAAAGTTAAAGGCACGGCTATCCCCGGGAAGGTCCCATCATACACCGCAAAGAATGGGGAAAATGATCAAGTTCCATCCTATCTATACACATATAAAAGAGGATAACATGAGCAGAGAAGAAGAAGAAAACATACCGATATGATTTTCTTAGCCCGAATAACCCTTGTCGGGGTGCTTTCGCAAGAGTCGATCTCGCGCCTTCACTTGGAGAATCTCACTTTGTTTAGAGGATGATTCGTCTCTAGGCAAAGAAAAGAGAAACCAACAAGAAGAACCCCTCTCAAACAAGGGAGATGATACATTTGCGTTGGGTATGAATACGGAACCTTAAAAAGGAAAGGAAGCAATGAGGGACATAACGCTTCCAGATTTTTTGGCATGGACGATGCCCTAATTGAAGCCGCGCGTGAAGGAAAGGCAAAATAAGGAAACTTCGCTATCTGTAGAAATACCTACTCCCTCCTTGTTCGCACCGATCCCATCAAGTCACGCCATCTAGCACGCTCAACTTCCCTACCTTGCGCCGGTCCCACCAGCTAGCACGCTCGGTTTTCCCAACTCACGCCAACTTCCCAATGACCGCTCAAGTCCCGCCAGCAAGCATGCACAACTTCCCTACCTTGCGCCGGTCCCACCAGCTAGCACGCTCAGTTTTCCCAACTCACGCCAACTTCCCAATGACCGCTCAAGTCCCGCCAGCAAGCATGCATGACTTCCCACCTTGCGCCGGTCCCCCGCCTAGCACGCTCGTTTCCCCTAAACTTGCGTCAACTTCTCAACGCCGCCCGACTTCCTGTCTCTCACGACGCTAACTTCCCAATGTGTCGGCCTCCCGATTTGCGTAAGGCGTGAGGCAAGGATTCCACATCCTATTTATAAAAGGTCGACGAGCCTCCTCAATTCTCTTTCGTTCTTGTCGATAGTTTGTCACCATCTTATGCTTACCCCCGCAACAAAGCTCTGTCCGAGCTAAGCATGGGACTTAATGTTGATGGTGGTTTTTAGACAAAGGTAAAATCGTAAAACCCCAAATAACCTAATGTCACCCGGTGACACATTTATTAGAACATTTAATGCGTGTAGTCGGTAATTAATAGGGGTATTTTTCAAATTAGGTTACAACGAACAAAACCCTAATTCACCTCCGTGCCAATGGCAAATCATGCCGGACCACACCTAGCAAGGGCTAGCCGCATCTCTATGTCAATGGCAAATCATGCCGACCATACCAAACGCGCCAAGCATGCCAACCATGCTAGCGCACCTCCCGTGCCAATGGCAAATCATGCCGACCACACCTAGCCCGAGCTAGCCGCATCTCTATGCCAATGGCAAATCATGCCAGCCATACCAAGCGGCAGAAGCATGCCAGCCATGCTAGCCGCACCTCCGTGCCAATAGCAAATCATGCTGACCACACCTAGCCCAGAGCTAGCCGCATCTCTATGCCAATGGCAAATCATGCCGGCCATACCAACGGCAAAGCATGCCAACCATGCTAGCCGCACCTAAGTGCCAATGGCAAATCATGTCGATACACACTAGCCCGAGCTAGCCGCATCTCTATGCCAATGGCAAATCATGCCAGCCATACCAAACGCCGAAGCATGCCAACCATGCTAGCCGCACCTGCGTCCAATGGCAAATCATGTCGGCCACACCTAGCCCAAGCTAGCCGCATCCCTATGCCAATGGCAAATCATGCCCGCCATACCCAAGCGCACCGAAGCATGCCAACCATGCTGAAGTCGCACCTCCGTGCCAATGGCAAATCATGCCAGCCACACTTAACCCGAGCTAGCCGCGCCATGCCAAACACCCTTACCTTGGCCCTAGCCGCACCATGCCAAAGTAGCGCCCGCACCTAGGCTTGAAAACCATGCAACCTAGGCAAAATTGGCCACGCGTGCCGTTTGGCACATGCCAACATGCGTCACCGGTAGCTTTTTCCTTCCAAGGCCACGCCCTAACGGCCCACGCGCCATTGGCACATGCCAACATGCGTCAGCTGGTAGCTTTTCCTACCAAAGCCACGGCCCTAACGGCCACGCATGCCATTGCACATGCCAACATGCGTCATTGGTAGCTTTTCCTACCAAGGCCACGCCCTAACGGCCCACGCATGCCATTGGAACATGCCAACACGCTCGTTGGTAGCTTTTCTTACCAAGGCCACGGCCGAACTGCCACTCATGCCATTGGCACATGCCAACATGCGTCCTTTGGTAGCTTTTTCCTACCAAATCCCGACCCTAACGGCCACGCATGCCATTGGCACATGCCAACATGCGTCGGGGTAGCTTTTCCTACCAAGGCCACGGCCTAACGACCACGCATGCCATTGGCACATGCCAACACGCTAAATCCTTTGGTAGCTTTTCCTACCAAGGCCACGGCTCTGAATGGCCACGCATGCGATTGGCACATGCCAACATGCGTCCTTTGGTAGCTTTCCCCCAAAAGGCCACGGCCCTAACGACCACGCATGCCATTGGCACATGCCAACATGCGTCATTTGGTAGCTTTTCCTACCAAGGCCACGGCCCTAACGGCCACGCATGCCATTGGCACATGCCAACACGTCACCGGTAGCTTTTCTACCAAAGCCACGGCCTTAACTTGGCCACGCATGCTATTGGCACATGCCAACATGCGTCCTTTGGTAGCTTTTCCTACCAAGGCCACGGCCCTAACGGCCACGCATGCCATTGGTAGCTTTTCTACCAAGGCCACGGCCCTAACGGCCACGCATGCCATTGGCACATGCCAACACGCTCGCCGGGTAGCTTTTCCTACCAAGGCCACGGCCCTATGACCCACGCACGCCATTGGCACATGCCAACACGCTCGCTAGTAGCTTTTCCTACCAAGGCCACGACCCTAAACAGCCCACGCATGCTATTGGCACATGCCAATACGCTCATTGTAGCCTTCATCACCTAGCCAACAGTGCCCCTAATGCACGCGGTAACCTAACTTGCAAGCCGTGCAACTTAGGCCAACTTGGCCGTGCTCGCCATTGGCACATGCCAAAACCCACACCGTAGCCTAACTCGCAAACCATGCAACCTACCACCAAGGCATTCTCACATGCCGTTGGCACATGCCACACACGCCACTAGCAGCTCTGGCATTGCCACTTACACTCAACGTACAACCTACCACCCACGCATTCCGCATGCCACACAAGCCACTAGCAGCTATGGCATTGCCACTTGCGCTCGAGGTGCAACTCGCAACAAAGGCATTCCGCACATGCCATTGGCACATGCCACATGCGCCCCTAGCAAAGCACCACTTGCACTCAAGATGCAACCAACACTCGAGACATCAACACAACCGGGGATGCTTTTTAGGGTTTTGGTTTGGCCGGTCCCACTGACATACGGCGTACACACTACGCTCACATTAAGAAAGCGTGAAAATAAATAAAGCGGTCAAATAAAAGAGGAAATAATGGTGAAAACGTTTTCAACCATTAACACCATGCGGTTACCACCTCCTCCCATTATTTCACCCTTTACTCTCTTCCTTCATGAGGCCAGGGTACGTTTCAATCTCGACTTGTATAAATAGGTCTTACCTATTTCCACCGTAAAACAAGTCTCGGTCGGAGAAAAATACTACACTCTCGGAAAGGAAACTTTGCAAGCTCTCCAAAAAGCTTTCATCTCTTGCAAGCTTACGAAGCTTCCACTACGATACAAGTCGAGACACTACTCTCCCCCAGGTATTCGGTCTCAACACCTTTCTTTACTTCCCTCCCCAAATCAACCCTTCTCCTCGACTTTGTGACCCGAAGCAAGTCTGGAACGGCCATTTCTTGGTTTAGGACGGACTTATGCAGATTGATCTCTCGAATCTATAAAGTGCTCACGCAAAGCACATTTGTTTAGGGTTTGAACTAGTTTCTCACTCACCTGTCAATTTATCAAAATCGGCGTAAACGATTTTTACCCATAAACGTTATATATTGCATTCTTTTTACTTTACATTCTCTCTCCATAACGTATTCCGGTGATCGAGATCAATAGTTCTTCTTTGTACTTAAATATGTGGTCGTTGCTTTCCTTCCAAGCATTGAAATTTTGACTAACCTAGTATCTTGTCATACAAGATATTTGGATCCCAACAGCACCTTCACGGTTTTGTTTTTTTTTTTTTTTTTTTTTTTTTTTTTTGAGGAACTTCAGGAATCTGTTGTTACTAAAGTTGAATATCGTTTCTAAGTTTGATTATGAAAGACAAATTCTTGTTCTTAACACTATACTCATTACATATTTGATGATGGTTTTGTTTCGATTATATGAATTTTGTTTTGTGATCTTTCAGCTGTTTAGGGTGAGGTTGATGGGAATCATTCTGCAACAAAAATCATTTTGTATGCTTTACTTTTAATCTTATTGTTATGTTTTGAGAATATTTGTGTGCAGTTTTCTTTTTTACTTGGTTTAGGTTGTGCTTCCAGGCATTGTGGCCCTCTTTAACTATTGATTCAAAGGTCCAGAATATGTCTATGCTGATAAACACCTGGAAAATCTTGAGAAGTACATGTTCGGATGATTTACGGGGCTTGAGATGGCACTTATAGCATGTTCTAATGTACATGTTCGTATTTTGTAAACATTGAGTTTATACTTTGTTTTGGATACTTTTTCACCATTGGAAATTCATATATTTATGATCAATTTTTATTTATTTTTTCAATTTCTTATGTTTAAGTGGGATTGTACCTTGTAAGAAACGTCGTCTATTAATAAAATTTGAATTTAATTTTAAATCAATAGTTTAAATATTGCTATGCTCTCTTCTTTGTAATACAAGTTTTTATGAAGATGCACATTTGTATGCTTCACTGCAGCTTAGATGTTCATGAAAAATAGGAAGAATAGACTTGTATGCTTCACTTCAGCTTAGATGTTCATGAAAAACAAGGAGAAGGATAGACTGACTCAACGTATAGTATCATGTCTTTTACTATCTTTACTTTAAAACATCACATAAAAGATCTTTATATAGGTGTTCCCAGAGATAAACCTATTGACTATCATTGTTAACCTATAAGTTTCTTGTTGACTATCATTGTTAACCAATAAGTTTTTTCAAGGGGTAGAGTCTGATTTAGACTATCAACCATAAGTCTGTCATTCGTAACGTGGCAATATATCCATAAGTTCATGGACCAGCCCAAAATTATCTTGTGGACTTGGGGGCATGAGCCCCGATCACTGCCCATGTACGTTGTAACTAGAACTGGTGTGTCCATAGATCTTACACTATGGACACATACTTGCGTGTGCATAGATCATACACTATGGACACACATACTAGTGTGTCCAATAAAACTAACTTTTTAGCCACGCATAAAAACTAGCGTGTCTATAAAACTTACTCTTTGGACACACATCCTGGCGTGTCTAATAAAATGAACTTTTTAGCCACGTAAATACAATGGCGAGTCTAAAAAACTTACACTTTTGACACGCATACTAACTTTTCCAACAAAACTAACTTTTTAACCACGCCTAAAGTGGCGTGACTATTTTTTTGGACACACCACAATTTCTTAACGTGGCCATAAAGTGATCGATAAACACGCCCATCAAAAACCTGAAAGTTAATGTGACTAAATGGTAATATTTGGACACGTCAATAACCCTGGCGTGGCCGAAAGTACCCCAATGGACACGCCAATAAAACATGGCGTGGCTACAGGGTAGACTTCTACCATATAGACACACCAAAACCAAAAAGGCGTGATAGGGAAATTTATATCTGGCGTGGCTAATGTCCATTTTTGTACTAGTGACTGATGAAATATGGTAACATCTTTCTTCCTTTTTGTTTCAATCTTCTTCGGGGAATATTTTGTGAATGTGCTGATTTCCATCTTCTTGTAAATTATGTCGAAATCTAGAAGTTTCTTATCTTAGCAAACATAATTCTGATTTACCCAAACTCTAAAGTAAACTTTGCAAATCGGTTTTGTTCTTGGGACCTGTTCTACCATGAACTCTAACATAGGATAGGTTCGGTTCTACCAAGTCACCAAACATAGGTAGGGATCGGTTCTACCAAGACTCCCAAAAAAAAAAGGTAGGATCGGTTCTACCAAGATTCCCAATATAGGTTAGGGATCGGTTCTACCTTGACTCAATATAGGATAGGATTAGTTCTACCAATATTCCCAATATAGCTTAATTTCCAACAAAAGTTAGAATCGGTTCTACCATATATTCCAATCTAGGTGAGGATTGGTTCTACCTTGACTCTCAACATAAGATCGGTTCTACCTTAAATCCTACCTTAGGTATGAATCGGTCATTCAAAATATCTTTATGAAAAACCGGACCAACATATCTATTGATTTCTTTTCGATTACGAAACAAGTTCGTATACCTAATTCCTTATACCAATGTAATAAAACATACTTTCCTAGGATGAAATCACACCTATATCCCATACACAATCATGTAACAAGTTACACAAATATATATATATATATATATTATATTATTTTGATGTCGCATTTACAAAGTTCAAAAGATAAACCTTATACTTTGTAATTCAGTATACTTCCTTGACACTTTGACCATAATGATATGACCAAGTCTAATACTAGAGTTCCATAAATATAACTTTGCATGTTATGTTTTTAATTTTAAACGACTTGAAAGACACTATAGGAATGGAAACAAGTCAATTCAACATTGTGGAAGGATGATGTTTTCGTTGTCGCCGATACTTCTTCGCGTTCTTCAGGTCCTCAAAGTAACACTTGTAAGTCTCAACAGTCTTAGACTTTTTAGTCTAACATAAACGAAGCTGACTCTAGTAATTAATCAAGAGACTATAGATGAGTTTTGATACTAAAATATGACAACCAACTTTGACATACCAACGCTCGGTGGGTTCAACCGAGCAATGCTCTAACACAGTACTGCAATGAACTACTTCAAGAAAATGTTTTATAGAATTGTGGGTCACTTGTACTTAGTTTATGCTACCCTACACCTACCGACATCCATGAGGTTATTTCTGTCCTTCTTCATTCTTATTTTGATGTGTTCGATACACCAATCACTTTGCAACCTCACAGATCATTGGATCATACAATCCCTCATAAACCTCATTCTTCAACACCCAACATGAGACCCTATAAGTGTCCCTATATCCAAAAATTTGTTGTTGAAAACTTAGTGCAAGAAATATTGTCTTATGGTATCATCCAACCAAGCCTAGTCCCTTTGCTTCTCTTATTCGGTTAGTCAAGAAGAAAGATAACACTTGGAGATTCTGGTATTCACAGTCGTTTTATAAAAAAGAAAAAACTTGTTCCAATTTCAGTGGTTTTATAGAGGGGTATTTTTGGAAAATGATGTAGACTCTCATAGCTTTTAACTGAGTTGTAAAACGACCGTGAGGAAAAGAAGATTCCATGATCCACAATTTGGGCGGGATTTTTCACGCCAGAAGCAATGGTTAGATGATGCCCTAAATTGGACCAACGGTGATACATGAGAATCCTCATTTATATCGACTCTATACAATATATCTCTTCTCTCTCACCATCTCTTTTTCATTTCTCTCACTTGTTATTAGAAAAAAAAACTCAGAGACAAAAACGAAAAAGAAAAATCAAGGACAGAAAAATTATCTCAGATTGAAAAAACCATGACTAACAAGTGATTCAAAACCCTATTTCTCTTCTATATCTGTAAACCCCTTTTCTCAAAACCCTATTTCTGTTATATCTCTATAAACCCCTTTTCTCAAACCCTATTTCTCTTCGTATCTTCAAAATCCCTTTTCTTCAAAACCCTATTTTCGATTTCAATTCTCATTAGGTAATATATGGTTTTAGAAAGTCATTTTTTTTGTTTTGTTTTCAATTTCTTGGATGTTAGGATTTGAATTTAATTTTTGTGTTTTTTTTGAATGTAAAAGTCCTTCAGATGCAGATTAATCTTCAGGTACAACAATTCCATCACTTTGATTCTATTTGAATTTGTTAGAGGTTAATTTAGTGATAGATTGGCCAGTTCCCTTCTTCGATTTCTTTATTAGGGTTTTAATTGAAATTCCTTTCTTTTTAATATTGTGTAGAAGACCTCCAGGTACAATAATTTCTCAAAGGTCTTCAGGTATAACATCTCGATCAAAGATTTTTTTTAATATTTTCTATGGTTTCAGAATCCTGAATAGCTTTTCATACTTTACTTTGATTCGTGTTTAGTGTGTTATCATGATGTTCTTATAGTTAAATTAGGATCTTTTCGATGGTCATGAAATCTTATAAAGGGATCCAAATCAAAACCACAAGCTCACCTTCTCAAGCATAAAATATTATACAAAAAGTATTTGAGAAAATGTCTCAAATAATGCTTAGTTGATTTCATGGTCATGTGATTCTATGGAGGTGTTCCATCCCATGTTATATCTTATTGTTGTCATTGACAACTCCCTCTCCTCTTTTTTTTTTTTTACTTCATGGTGTTGTATTTTGTTTTTCCTATTGATAGTATGGCCTGGCTCGTGAACTATTTCATTTACTTAATTACCTTGTATGAGTACGCTTAGCAATCCGATTGTGCTTCAATACAAAATGAATTCTGGTTTGTACTATAATCCCTTCCAAGGTAGGAATGTACCAGGATTGAGGCTCATAATTTGTAAATGTTAGTACAGTGCGATGTTAAATTTACCTTGAAACTTCGTTGGGGTGATGGAACCTTAGATTGAATCGTGAATCAGTTATTCCGACATTTAGAACTCACGAATTGTTGTAAGCATACAAAGACATCTAACCGTTACAATTAAGTGAATTTTGGATATGAGATGCTTAGATATGTCAGGAAGACTCGGTTAAAATTTCAGGATGATCGGCCACAGGTAAGTCGCAGAAACTGTTGTATTACAGAGTACTTTTTGTACAAAGTTTTGAATTTTGGATAAGAGTACTTTATGTTACATATTTCAAGTTTCTTATAATTTTTAATGATTTTGTATTGTTCTGTATAGGTGACCAGTGTCTTCCAATTGATTTTAATGACATAGGCCAACCTACGGGACCTACTCGTCGGACGTACCAAACTTTGGAAAATATCCAGAAATCTTGTCCCACAAGTTATAAAAGTTGGAAGATAGTTCCTCCGGCATTGAAGGAAGAAATTTGGAGGAGTCTCTCCAATGCATACATGGTTCCTAAATATCTCAAGGCCAAAGCGTTGAAAATGGCAAATCTTTCATGGAAGAATGCGAAGACTAAACTAAGGGAGATATGTGATGATTGTTCCAGTGTTGCTGAAATGAGAAAAGGGATACCCAAAAATTTGAAGAAATGGGATTGGGATGCCTTTGTTGAAATTGTGAGTAAATGCGAAGATAAGGAGGTTAGGGAAAGAATGAAGATAGCAAGGTCAAAGTTAAAATCTGCACACAATACCGGTAGGCGTGGTATTGCACAACGCCGACATGAAATGGAACAAGCAAGTCCTACTAGTAAGGTATTTAGGGTTGACATGTAACTGGATACACATGGGTACCAAGAAATGTCTGAAGAGGACCGTGTACAGTTCGATCCCCTATCTTATGAAGTAACATCAAGAGATTATGTTGTAAGTTATATGTTCAATGAATAAGTTGGATTCACTAGTTCCACTATTTGTTATCCTCTTATGAATAATGTTGGCTATATTGTGCAGCGAAAGGTGAGGGAGTTGAATGAAACAAATAAGTTTAGAGGTGAGACCGATCTAGATAAGGATGCAGTTGCAGAGGTGGGTTGAGCTGATTATATATTGTTGTTTTGGAGATGAATTTATATTTCGGTTTTGTATAATAAAATTGTTACTAACTAATTTTATATATCTGATAATATGTACTTGGCCGTGATGGAAGAGGGGTTGTTCGAGGCTTGGGAGGTGGGGTCTCTAAAGGTGAATGCTTATGAAGATCCATATGTGCTTACTGCATCCACGAATCAAGCTTCTTTCTTCAACATCTTTAGCTGACGACGATTATTAGGATAGAGGTCATGTAATAACTCTCGACTGAATGCTTGAATTTTTCTTATTTTTATCTTCTCTATGTAGATTAAAACTGCATTCTTCTCTGATTGTTGCTTGCAGCACCTACTTGCATTATTTATTAACAAGTCAGATTTCCACTTCGTTCCCCCCACAGAGTTTCGGTAGAAGTTTGTTTGATTTATCATTTATACTCCGTATGCACAATTTATACTTTTATGAAAGTATATAAGGGTTGGTTACTGTTTTATTCATTGAATATGTTTTGTCTTAATTATCAGTAGATGGAACTGGTCTTATTCTCCTCCAACAACTATTTACCTTATGAACTTGCAGATATATATAATGTTTGTGGTCTTAAAACAAAAGATGTATATGGTCGATAATTGCTTGGCATTAGTATTTGTGTTGCTAACTGCAGGAGAGATCTTCCTGTAGACTTAGAAGAAGGAGCGCTCCATGCAATTTTCTTGCAAGCATTAGGCCAGGTACTAAATTGTGCATCAAAGTTAATTTGTTTTCATCAGCGTGTTTGTGTTTATTTGTATTTTTATGCGATCCTTTGTGCTTGCAGTAAGCACATCAATCCACCTTACTTGTGTGTTGTGTTTTACATAATCCGTTAGTTGTGAATGGGTTGTAGTGCTTGTTGCAAATTTTTGGTTCCTTCATCGTGCACTTGTCTGTAAGAGGTTAAGAGTTTTTTGTTTACATCAACATGCACTTGTATGTTTCTGTTTCCTTCAATTTTCAACAAGTCTTGACCTCTTATGGACCAGTAAGAATTGATGTAGTGCTTGTATCTTCTGGCGACATGGATACAGTGGTGTTGAAATTGAAGTGGTCAATAATTTCTTTAGGACCTACTATGTTTTTAGGACTTTGTTATTAAACCTCTAACGCCAAACTTATTTTTTCTGCAGTATAATATTCCGTTCAGTTGGGGAGCTCAGTTCATCTTTTTGTTGGTTTTAGTTTAGTTTTTTTTTAATGTCTGTAGGTTGGGTTCCAGTGACTGTAAGAAACTTAGCTTTTAGAAATGTGTGAATTCAGTACTTGTGTAAATCTTGGGGTTTTTGACCTAACTGTCAGCTCGATAAATGTAAATCGATTTATTATTGTAAACGTATTTTGAATTTGGATTGAATGGTGAACGTTTTGTTATCAAATGAGCATCTATTAAAATTCAGTTTAGTGAATTTCAAATTTTATGCTAGTCAGAAATAACTTATGAATCAGATTTTCTAAATTTTAATGAATTTCAAATTTCATGCCAGTCAGATGAAAAACTAGTCAGAATGAGATTCAGATGAATCAGATTTTAAGAAATTATTCAGCCAAAACCACTTCTCAAAACTGGTGATTAGTTTTCATATTTTCTAATTTAAAACTTTAGAAACTATTGTTAATGTCAGTGTTATCGATCGACTGTCAGAGGAAGTCGTTATTTTAAAGATTTCAACTTCTGCGAGACACGGTCGTTTTGGAAAAACCACTTCTAGAATCCAACTGATGAACACAATCGTTTTTAAAGATATTACCTCTTTTCTTGGAAGTGGTTTAACTTCCATTTTCCAATAGTGAGCGTGAATGAAGTTTCCATATTCCAATCACTAATTGATGAGGAGGTCTAACGAATACCATAATTGTAACAGAAAATTTAATCAGATCAATCACGTATATAATTTTTCCATACTCTAAATATTAACTGTGATTTTGATTGAAAAATAAACGAGCCATTATGATGATCGATGAGAAAATATAGGTAGAAATTTGATTTTTGGTCGAATATTTCGCCTTATTGTGCACCTAACACTTCTGTGAGGCGCCAAAAGCGCCAAAGTCCCTCTCCTAATTAAGGTGCCGGCGTGGAAGTAGTGTGGAATATGATTAGTCAGGCGCTAGACCTACGCTTAGTGCGCCTTTGGCGCCTAGGCGCTCGCCTTTTACAACATAGAAGGGCATCATTGTCTTCTTCAGAATCATATTGAGTTCATGCACGAGGAATTAGGTGCTGGTTCAAATGGCAGAGTTGATGATGATGTTGTGCGGTAATGCTTGGAGTTTTCTGAGATTTCCTCAGGTTCGAATGGTTCAAATGGGATGTTAAAGCTATTAGGAGACATGGGTCGTTGTTGGATTTCGAATCTGTTGGAAGAATGCTCGAGGCTCGATACATTGATACCTTCTGCCGTTAATGAGAACTGAAGTTTCGGGAGCTGTTGGCAAAGACGATGGGGTTATGATGGTGATTGGTGACTTCAGTTGGATCTCGAAAGAAGTTAAAGAGTCTACATCGAGAATGAAGTTGTAGTTGCTACTGCCATTATTGGAAGATGTTATGATGAGGATATGTGTTATATTGTGCGTGAGTTTGTTGGAGGATATGGTTGCTTACATCTCGTAGGAGTTGAACTCGGAGAACTCAATGGCAATGATGATCATGATGGTGATGAAGTCGATGTTGAAGTTTCCAGAGAAGTATGGAGGGGTTTAGATAGATTTTTATGATGATCGTGATGATGGCAGTGAACACAGACAGGGAATGGTGAAGAATGGAGATCGAGTCTATGGTTATCAGTGATGGTAGGGACACGGAACTGAAGTGAAGAATATATGGACAGAGTTTGGCAATATTGATGGTTCTTAGTTGTTGTTGGATTCGGTGATAGAGGAGGTTAAGATGGAGTTACGGATCCGGACTTGGATATGGGACCGAGTTTGAGAGAAGTCAGGGAGGCGCTGATGGAGTTTGGTTGCTGTGAAAGACTAGTTGAGGATAGATAGAGAAGATTTCCGAGCAATGAAAATATTTGGACGCGGAGTGGAGATATGAATTTGGTACGACAGGGAACAGAGAATTTGATGTATACACAACATTACAAGCAGACACATTGGTGTTCATGGGGTCCGCTGAAGTCCATGACCAGTTACGCGCCAGGAGTACTGTGTAAGAATGCTTCCCTTCACACAGGATCAACATCAGTTAATATCACATGCGACTTTTATGGATCACACAAGACTAACTAATGCCTGTATAAAGCAGCCCTGCCGAGATGAGAGATATACAACATTTGGGAGAGAGAAAAATATACAAAGAGAGATAGAAAGGTTTTTATTCAATATTTAAGAGTTTACCCCTTTAGGGAGAAACCAAGATTTTTTTCTTCTCTTTTATAATATGTCTAGCTAATTATTTCTTTGATTATGGATGATTTCAAAGTCCTGATTTTTCATAATGGAATTCTGATGCTTTTTACAAGTTTATTTTAAGTTGATTTTTCTTGTCGATTATCTCTATTGTTTTTATCGTCTAAGATTATTACTGGGTTATTCAACTGGCCATTTGAATTAACCCAATGATAATTCTTCTACTAGTATTGGGGTTGGTGATACGTGTAATTGTCACTCAATTCTTTACACAAGTAGTATATCGCAAAAGCTGACAGAGGGATTCTGTTAAGCAATTGTGTATAGAGATGACACTAATAAGCATACCGAGCTTATGAGTCTGATGCTAGGATCAACCTAATTCACAAATCATAAAACATCCAACTAATTTACATCTTGAGTGTGCTATTTCTTGGTGGGTTAGTTGGATAGAATCTGGTAGTCGAGCGTTTCCGTATCCAGTGACAACAAGAATTCTGGGGATAACATAGCTTATTGATATTCTACGGTTGGTGACAATAGAAATTTAACAAGGAATAAACAAGTATTTTAATCAAGTTTCTGTTCAGTCGCGGCAAATGATTCCTTAATCATCTTTGCTTTGTTATTATCTTTTTATTTTACTTTAATCAAACAACCCCCCTTCGTCTTTTATTATTTTGTTGAACTAAATAACATATCAATTACACAGCTCTCTGTGAGAACGATCTCTTACTACCGCTATATTACCAGTTAATTAGTGGGAAATATCACAATTAATTTGTTGCACTTATGAAACGCATCGAATTAAAAGAGAACTGAGGAAAGGACTCGAGCGAAGAAGAGCAAGAGATGCGGATCTAGATGAAGAACGAGCAAACTTGGCACGACAAAACGCCGTGTTAACAGAAGAAAATAACCGGTTGAATGAAGATATACCAGCGCGAACTCATACTGGAGAAACACAAACTCAGAAAAGTAGGAGTTCATCAAGGAGAATGAGAGAACGTCATACCGGCAATAGAGAGAAGTGCAAAATAACCGTGCAGACTATGAACGACAAGTGTGTGAACGAAAGAGAAAATGCATGCGATGTATAAAGAAGGTTGCAAGAGCGAATACAAAGGAGAAGGAATCGGGGAAGGAGAGAAAGCCAAGAACAAGAAATGCAGAGATATGATTGTGAACACGTGAATCGGGTTGCGATTCCACATGAACACAAACAATCTTTATAAGAGTTAAATACGTGCACTGAGGTGTGAGAAATATAGAACACGCATAGGTAGATGATAATTCATAGATTCCAAACCCCTCTAGTTTGTCATGATCTCATTATCATCCCCCGGGGATCCAGATAGATCTGAGGTATGAGTATGTAAATGAAACCATCAGTGCAAAAGATAAAAGAGACAACGATATACGTGGTTCAGCACTGAGGCCTACGTCCACGGGTCTGAGGAGATTCACTATAAGATAAATGGTTACAAAGATGATCACAAGGTCTTGTGATCATCGAATACATGAGCTAAAACTCACTTACTTCTCTCTATCCTCTCTCCTCTCTTTCTTTCGATCCCCCTTTCAGTGGAGGAGGTGTACATATTTATAGCTAAATTTGGTGGGTCCTACCTGACAATGAGCTGTCGAGATCTTATCTTCTTGTATTCTGTATGTGGTGCGCGGACTTGAATGTTAACCCGCTGGTGTGATCCGCGGACGTATCATCCCGCGGCTTCTACTGTATCCCGGTTCATCACGCTGAACAACCCTCGTTTCCATCGTTGGTCGTACGACACGTGTTCTCTGAGCTACATTAAATGTGGGTGGTTGGGGCGGTCCAGCCCACGCCGAATGGTGTCAGTGCTCTTGTCACGTACGTGTCGGGTTGGATTATCTCTGACCGTTGATCATGTCTTACCTCGTGATGGGTTAAAGCCATCCTTTGGTGCTACGCGGGACTACATATCTCGGATGCCTCTTGATTTCTAACCGTTGGTCTCGACAGATGGCACGTCATCTGAGTGCCACGGATGCCCCTATGTGTCATTCTTTGAGTAATGGCATCCACGTGGACTCTGTTAGTACACGTGGCAATGGAGATAAATAAGTGTACTTACAATTTGCCCCTCTTCTTGCGACTTGGCGTTTGGCTTTTGTTGGAAGAAGAACCGTGTGGCACGTTTTTATCTCCCTCATAATTTCTCCTAAAAAGGCGCTACCTGCATTTATTGTGCATGTTTCCCATGTCCGGCCATAACTGCCCTTTGGGTAGTGGACGGTTTCTTCTGGTTCTATATAAAAAGGAGAAGAGTGAGAGAATGTGACTTTAATTCACATTCTCTGTTTTATTCTTTGTTCTTGTCTTCATCTTCTTAACTCCCTCTGACACCATCGCTGCTGCTGTTGCTGCTGCTGTGGTCATCGTGGTTGCTGCTACTGTGGTCGTTACTTGTTGCTTCTTCTTCGTTGCTGCTGTTGATTGATTCTTCGCGGTTCAGGTATGATCTTTTGTTCCGTTTAACCACCATCCCTGAGTCTGTCGAGCTTCTGATTTTCTGATGATGCGTTGATGATAAGTTTAGGTTTAAGTATAACCTGGGATTTGAGAGTTAATGCCACTGAGTTGGGTGTTTCGTCTGCCATGCTTTTGATTTTATTTCTTCTTTTGAGTTTGGATGATAATCTGAGAGTTTAAGCAATTGTTAGATGAAACCTAGGGTTATCTTCTTTTTATCTTCTTGTTCTTGCGATTTTCTTGATTTTTGATCTTTCCTTTTGATTTGAATTCCTATTCGTGTTTGTGCTCGTAGATATGTCCGATCATCCGCGGGTTCCTTACCAAACCCCCCGTCAAGTCCCCATCGATCTCCTCGGAGTGACCCTAATGTAAGGGGTGGAGCTTCATCCCCACCTACCAGGGTAATCTTCGGGAGGGACGAACATCCTCATCCTCCGGTCAAAGGCCTTCACTTAGAAGGGGTGATCCTCATAAGGATCTAGATACGCCGTGACTCGTTCTAGAGGTGGGTCTCCTAAGAAGCCCGAATCCTCGCAATGAACCTTTGGATGTGCAGACCCCTCCGCACTCAGCCCCCAACGCGGACTAACCCACCCGTGTCTAGTTCAAGTAAGTCGACTAAAACTCTTACTTCGAAAAGAAAGGCCACGGAGATAGGGTCTTCAGGAGACTTAGTTCCTCCTAAGAGGAGGGTGTGCGGGTTCTCATGGAGGATGCTACGGAAGAAGCTTTTCGAGGAAAACTCTGCTGTTACTTTTCGTCCTTATCTCTCGGGTAATAAAAAGTTTACCTTCCGACACATTGATCTCGAGGCCTTCAAGGTGAAGCACGGTCTTGACATTTCGTGTTCGTTTTTATGCCGCTGATAAAGACATAACTTATGAGATGGTTGCCAATTATAAGTACGATGCCTTTCATTTGCTGACAACCGTGGGTGCTTTCGAGGCTGGTTTGATGTTACCCTTGTATAAAGGCCGGTGATGATTTCTACTAGGGTCCTGTCTAGCCGCGATCATCGCTAAGAAAAGTCATAATCGCGGGGTACAACGATTGATGTGAAACTATCTTCGCCATCTTCGTGAATGCTATCTTCGTAGTAAGGGGAAAACGATGATGACTTGTTATGCCCCTAGATTAGAAAAGGAGAAAGGGTGGTATACTCCCGAGAATTTCAACAAATCCTTTGGAGATTATGTTAATAGGAATACTCGTAAGCCATGGTCTCGTGAGTCTACGGAACATTACTTCATTAAGGGGGAAGTTCGCCTTTTGAGCGAGGTAAGTGATTCCAAGATGGCGAGGATTCCGGTGCCGAAGGTCTTCCTATTCTGTTGAGGAGAGAATCAAGCGTGATCATGACTATGAGTGGTCTCGCCTTTTGTTCTTGAAGTCGTTGGTCCGTGGGCCTACGGGCTGGGTTCCCTGGTCCCCGTGGTTGGCGGCCCTCGTTGACGGTCTTCCTGCGAAGCTTCTCCCGCTCGTTACGCCATTCCTTTCGGCGGATGAGTTTTGCCGGTATGGATTTTGTTTATAGCCGTGATGTTGATGATGCAGAAGACGAAGATGTTCCTGATGCTAATCTTCCTCCGCGGGATACTGACGTTGTTAAGGTGCGTTGTTTGTTTTCTTCGTATGTATGCCCCTACGTTTTCTTAAATAATGTTGATTATGCCAAGGAAAGGTGATGTCAATGGTTCTTTTATCATTACGTGTTGTAGGTGTGTAGAGGTAAGAAGATTAATCCCAAGCAATCATCGAATTCTCCCACCGAGGGTTCATCTCATTTCGAGGATGTAAATAGTCCCGTGTGTGGTGATGAGGACTCTTCCGATAGGGAAGAGCGAATTGAGACTTCTCCGCCTGTTCAAGAAGGTGATGGTGATCAAGCAGTTGACGGTGGAGGTGAGGATCCGGCCACTGGTGGTGGTCAGGGGGATCCGGTTATTGGTGGTGGTCAGGGTGATCCGGCCACTGGTGGTGGTCTAGGTGATTCGGCTACCAGTGGTGGTCAAGATGACCCGGCCGTTGGTGGTGGTCAAGGTGATTCGGCCACTGGTGGTGGTCAAGGTGACCCGGCCACTGCCGCTGGTGGTATTGGTGATTTGGGTGTTGGTGGTATTGGTGACTCGGATGCTGGTGGTGGAAATCATGCCGAGGGGGTTACTAAGTCCAGTGTGAATGTTATAGATAAAGGTAAGGGACTTGTTCTTAGTAGTGGTGATAAAGAAGGGGTGCTTGTTATGAATTCTCCTTTGGTAAGGTTTTATCGGGGAACAGTCATTTGATATGTCCACGGTTATGGGGCTTGTTTCGGACTTCACTGCTTCAGTGGTGATGATTGGAGTGTTCTCGAGGATAGTGCGTTGGTGGCCCATCCGGCGGGTCTGCTTCTTTGGGGTTTTGGTAGTGTGATGAGTGCCAAATAGTGCATATTTATACACCTTTTATTGGCATTTTACTCATCTTTTGCGCTTATAAATCATATATTATTCCATATTCGTATTTTCCTTGTTTTCAAGAATAAATATTTGTATTAATTAATTTTGTGTTTTTAGGTAATAAATAAAGCTCGGAGAATCGAGGAGCCAAGGAGCGAAGAATTGGAGTCGAGCATCTATGGAGTAGATGGCCAAAGCCGCGCGCGAATCGTTTGCAACCCAACAAGGAAGACATGGGCCAAAGCTACCCGCGACCGGATCCGAGCCCGTACACTCCAAGCCGTCGAGATTTCGATCTTCTACATCCAACGGTCGCTGCCCTCACTATACATCATCTCTTGATGCTCCGTGCAACACGAGATCACTCCAAAAACCGGCTACCAACCTCGACCGTTCGGATCTCTTGACTCCATCCGACGCTCGCTAGGCCATTCCCATCGATCTTCGATGTACCACTCAACACCATAGCCCCTATATAAGCCCCTAAGCCTAACCCTAAACTCATTTCTCTTCTCCTCTCCCGTCACTTTCACAACCCTCTCGCAAACCCTTTTCGCAGCTCGCTCTTCCACCACCAACCACCCTCTGCGGCGCCACCCTCCATCTCCTCGCCAAAGCCGTCACCACCATCTCCTTTCCCATCACCACAGCCAACAACTCCTACACCTACGCCTCATCTCTAACCCTAGATATCACTTTTTAGTTTCTACCAACCCTAGAGACTAAATCGGTGAT
This sequence comes from Papaver armeniacum, assembly GCA_023531295.1. Lineage (NCBI taxonomy): Eukaryota > Viridiplantae > Streptophyta > Magnoliopsida > Ranunculales > Papaveraceae > Papaver > Papaver armeniacum. The sequence continues at coordinate 359,464 of JAJJWW010010322.1, forward strand.
AACTAGAGATAGGGTTCACAAGCAATCGAAGCAAGGGACGATGTGACAAGAAGAGGAACAAGAATCGGAGAGTATGGGTTTTCTTTCTTTTTGATTTGTTTCGATTTTTGAATTAAAGTATTAGGGTTTGGTATTTTTGGGGTTCCATGTATAAAAGAGAGTGAGGAAGATGAAATTGGACACGCTTTGGATTAGCCAGTGTTGTCATTTAGGTTTAATTTACGTTTCTTTGTTACTTTAATTTGATGTTTTAATTTAGTGTGAGGGTTTCAATGAAACCCTAATTCCAAAGCTGTGTTGAAACTCTTGTTAAATTGTTCTTGAGTGTTTAATATGATTAGATAGCTTCAATTTAACATATCAATGCCTTTCTCTCAAAGTGCATACCAAAGCCATGGATGCACTTGTAGTTAGGTTATATCTCATGTTGCATATGTTTGACCCTTACTTCCATTTTTAATACTAATACCCCACGACTTGTTGTTCTTAATTAGACAACTAGTACTTAGGATTAGTACATTAGCCGATATTTGAAACATCATTAGGTGAAACCCTTAAGATGAGTGGTAGAATTGACAATCTTCACTCATCTGACATAGGAACAAGACATTTAACTTAGTGGAAAGCACAATAAGAATTCAGTGGTGGAATTGATAACCTAAGCACCCATTCTATCTCTATTTTATACCTTAGTTTAGGATCACAACTAAAAATCAGCCGTATCGGCAACAAAAATATATGTTACAACCCTCTTGTTACTCTGTCACATTAGAACTCAGTTGAAGCAGCCTTAGATCACATAAGGGCACCACAAGTCTCTGTGGTTCGACCCGTACGTGCCCAGTGCTACATCGCGACACCGTGCACTTGCGGTATCACCGTAGGCCATATAATTTACCCATCTTCCGGGCCTACCAAGTTTTTGGCGCCGTTGCCGGGGACTTGGCGCGTGCCCTGTTGTTCTTTGGCTTGTTTTTGCTGAACTCCAATACTCCCCTGTACATATCCACCTTTTGTTTTCATTGTAGTTTTAGCCCCGTTTTCATTGGCCTTATTTTCATTGTAGCATCATAGTCTGTTTTAGTGTAACTTGTATTAACCCTTGCATCATCTTGTAGCTCCGTAACTTGTTTTTGTAGCCTGTACTGCATCATTTTGTTTTTTTTAAACCTTGCATCATCTTGTAACCTGTAACTTGTTTTTGTTTTTATAATCATCTTGCATCTTAGAGTCACTAGTAACTGTTATTCCCTGTCAGTCCAAAATCTTCTCAGGCCATCTTTGCCTTAGATGCACATCTCTGAGCACTAAAATCTTCATTGAGTTAGAGCAGGTACCCCCTGTGTTGCTGAGGAGCAGCTGAGACAAACCAAAAGGCAGAGAGACAAGGAAAGGCGCAGACTTCAGGTTAGTGCCCTGTGCTTTGTAGACCCTGTATGCCACTAAACCTCCCAGGTATGCTCTGTGCCATTTATGCTCAACCGTAACTTTGTGCTAAACCCTGTGTGAGACCACCTCTGAGCTCTATTCTGTTGACAAGAGGGTTAGTGTGTAACCCTGAAACCTTGTCTGAGCTCAACCCTTAGCCTGCATCATTCCATGCCTAGTGAGCCACCAGCCCTGCAAGACTGCTGGCATTTCTGTCTTGTGCTGTGAGACCCTGCTGCTGCTCAACCCTTGGTCTACCACCTGTATAACCCTGCACTGCATTTTTAAGACTCACTTGTTACCAACTGAAACAGCTCACTCCAAGTGCCCTGTACCTTGTGTGAGCTGTTGAGCCAAGCTACGACAACCCCTTTGCATGAATTACCCTGTCAAGACCTTGTGAGCCACATGTTAACTGCTAGCCCTGAAGCTACATGTTTGAACATAGGAAACCTTATCAACTGCTCCAGTTTATCCTGTCAACTTTGTGCATCGGTGAATTGATATTAGTCGTGCCATCTGCCCTCAACTCCAGCCCCCTGAAGCTGCGAGTTGAGCTGTCATTGTTTTGTGAGTTGAGCTGTAGAATTTTAGCTACCCTGTGCTATGGTTAATCTGAGCCAGACCAAGGAAAAGCACATAACTGAGGTTAGCCTGGGAGTAAGCTTACCAAAGCAGTATTTTGTGAGTCTGTGTAGCGTTGAATGTTTGAACTGTTGATGATAACATATTATGTTTACAACCTGAGCATGATAGAATAGCTACCTTGACCCCTTGCATGCTTTGACTCAGTCAAATAGATCCATCTACTCCCCTGTGCAAGCTTGTGCAAACCTGTGACAGACCTGAGTCAACTGAAATTGTATGCCATCAGCCCTGTCAACCTTATTTGCATTTGTAAATTGGCTTTTGCATCTATGTATGATTCTGTGCAACATGATCTATGCTTAGCCTGTACTTGAGTGACCTAGCCAAGATAGTTAAAAATCTCAGTTGAAGTCAACTGAATGAGTTGATATCAACTCAGAGAGTTGACACAACTCATCCTTACTGTAGAGCCTAAGCTGCAAGAATCTATGCATAAACCATCGTTTGCCATTCTCCCGACCCTCTGAAGGTTCTGCGAGTTAAGCTGTAGTCGAGCTGTAGTCGAGCTGTGATTGTGCTGGGAAGTCTTGGCCTTTACAAGGCCTGAGCCTAACCTTGACCTTGTGCTCCATCTTTAATCTATGCTTGCATCATGCACTAGCCACCATGCTGTCACCATCCCTGGTTGTCTGTGATCTGCGCTTGTTAACCCTGTTGACATCCCTTGCATGCTCTGTGACTTGTCTTGTGTTGTCAATCCTAAGCTTGGGCATCAACCTTATCTATTGCATAATCTGGAAATAGACCTTGAATATCATGTGACTTGTTGAATCTCTTTGAGCCATGATCACATCTTTGAAATTTTCTGTTGTTTTTGTGCATCTCGTGCTTCAATTGTCTTTGTGTACAATTTTGTGAGAGCATGCCAAACTAGGCTGAGCTGAATTGCCTTTAGCTGCCTATGCATTTTATTTCCTTGGAATTTGCCAAGCTGTGCTGTGCTGTGGCCTGCATACAATGTGTGCACAGGCTTGCCAAGCCAAGCTGTGAACTCAGCAAGCATTTCTCTGTGCTTAAAATTGTGAAATTGTGTGAGTGACATACACCTACAGCCTAAGTTGCCAACTCTGTGGCCTGCAAACTTGCTCACCACTGGCCTGGCAATTTGCCTTCAACCCATCTGCTGGGCTAACACATCCTGGGCTCTGTGAGTAAACCAGCCCACACACTGGGCCATCAACCTAAGCTGCAAAACAACTGAGCCCACAAAAACTCAAATCGGGCTATTAAACCGGGTTGTTAACTCACGAGCTCTTTGGGCTTCATAAGTCAAGCCCACAACCACCAAGCCATCTTCTTGGGCCGACCGACCACACAGTTGGGCTATACATTTTTCGACCCCTAATGCGAAATGTGTGGCCAACTGGGCCGGACCATCTAGGCTAGAAACCAAATCGGGCTTGCCTTTGGGCTGCTTTAATCGAGCCCAGTTCCACTTGACTGTGCAAAAGACTAAGCCCCATCTGTTGGGCTGCACACATCTGTTGGGCTGTGCATATAGCTGAACCCAACCTGGGCTGCCAAACCAAACTGTCAACTGGGCTCAATCCACTTCTGGGCTACACACTTTGCACACAATCTGGGCTTTGTGCAACCACTGAAGCCCACATGACCTGGGCTGTGCTTTCCCCACAAAACCAAAGCCCACTCAAACCAAATAATCCCAACAAAACCAAATCTTCCCAAACAAACCAAAGAAGCCCACATAAACCAAACCCAATAAACCAAATTCCCACATAAACCAAACCCAATAAACCAAATTCCCACATAAACCAAAGCCCATTTTCATGTTGATGTTTTTGTACATTATTTTTTGGGTTAACCCTCAACTTTTTAGGACTTGTTAAATTTTCTTTTCTTGATCGGTTGAGTCTTCTTGTACATTTTTTGTGCTAATCTGATATAATCACCGTTGAGAATGTTGGATTTTGCCTTGACGAATGAAGCTCAACCTTGCTCCCGCCGACATCCGGTAATCTCTTCCCTTTTCTCTTATCAGCATAGTTCTCTCGGTATGTGACTGTTTAAATTTTTTCTATATGAAGACACATTGAGGACAATGTTTGATTTAGGTTTGGGGGTGCATTTGCATTTAGAGTTTTTAGTTTTTATTTTGCATTTAGAGTTTTTAGTCTTTTATCTTATCTTTTGTTTATAGCCGTGATGTTGATGATGCGAGAGAAGGCGAAGATGTTCCCGATGCTAATCTTCCTCCGCGGGATAAATCGAGCGTTGTTAAGGTGCGTTGTTTGTTTTCTTCGTATGTATGCCCCTACGTTTTCTTAAATAATGTTGATTATGCCAAGGAAAGGTGATGTCAATGGTTCTTTTATCATTACGTGTTGTAGGTGTGTAGAGGTAAGAAGATTAATCCCAAGCAATCATCGAATTCTCCCACCGAGGTTCATCTCATTTCGAGGATGTAAATAGTCCGTGTGTGGTGATGAGGACTCTTCCGATAGGGAAGAGCGGGTGAGACTTCTCCGCCTGTTCAAGAAGGTGATGGTGATCAAGCAGTTGACGGTGGAGGTGAGGATCCGGCCACTGGTGGTGGTCAGGGGGATCCGGTTATTGGTGGTGGTCAGGGTGATCCGGCCACTGGTGGTGGTCTAGGTGATTCGGCTACCAGTGGTGGTCAAGATGACCCGGCCGTTGGTGGTGGTCTAGGTGATTCGACCCACTTTGGTGGTGGTCAAGGTGACCGACCCTGCCACTGCTGGTGGTATTGGTGATTCGGATCTTTGGTGGTATTGGTGATGGTGGAAATCATGCCGAGGGGGTTACTAAGTCCAGTGTGAATGTTATAGATAAAGGTAAGGGACTTGTTCTTAGTAGTGGTGATAAAGAAGGGGTGCTTGTTATGAATTCTCCTTTGGTAAGGTTTTATACGGGAACAGTCATTTGATATGTCCACGGTTATGGGGCTTGTTTCGGACTTCACTCTGCTTCCGGTGGTGATGATTGGAGTGTTCTCGAGGATAGGCTGCGTTGGTGGCCCATGCAGGCGCGGGTCTGCTTCTTTGGGGTTTTGGTAGTGCCTACAGAAGGTTTTTGGTACCTCCTCCACTATTGGTGGGGCCTTGGTGCAAGGTAATGTTGGTGTTGCTCATGGTGGGAATACCTCGGACTCTCCCTTAGATGATTTCGCGATCCTCGGCTGCGGATGGTGATGATCTTTGTTTTGGCGTGGGCTGCGAAAGAAAGATTTCTTGGTTGTTCCTCATCTGCCCCGTGATTGAAGGGGAAAAGGGTTCGGATGCTTTTACTCGTAGGTACATGGAGTTAACCCACTCGGGGAGGCGGTAGATCGAGGATGGGGTAAAAATCTCGTAGCCGGCGGGCTTGATCTTGTGGTGGATCCCCCTACCGTTCTTTGACATGATGGCTATTCTTGATGGGTATCGTCTGATTACCCCTGAGAACGGTTATTGGAGGTTTGTCTGTTCTTTTTATCTCGATTTCGTTCGAACATGATGTGAGCTAACTTCCCTTATTTTCTTTGATAGATGATGAGAAGTGAGTATTGTAATCACCAACTTTCTGGCTCTTCAAGGGTAAATCTCTCAAGCTAGGGGAAGCTTCGACATTGCGAGGAGACGCTTTCGAGTGTCGAGGCTTCGGTCTCCGCTAAGGATGAAGAAATAACCAGAGCTAAAGAGTTCGCTTAAGCGTAAGGAGCAACGGGGGGGCGCGGAAGAGGCTCGGCTGCGTTCGAGTTGGCTCAGTTAAGGCCAAGTTAGTTATTCTTTGAGAAAAATTCCTCATCCATTTGGTCTGCGCTCCTTCTTCTTTGGTAGTTTCTGCTCCTTATTTATTCCGAGTTTTCTCTTTCTCCCCTCCTCCCATTGTACTATCTTGGTGGGTGGAATCCCTGAATTGTTGTGGCTTCGGGTGAGAGGGCTCGTCGGAAGGTCGCATTCTTTGAGTTAGTTGAAAAACTTAAGAGTGAGTCGGCTAAATGGAATACCCGCGCGGATGTTCATAACGCGATGGTCGAAGAATGGCGTAAGAAAAAGTATTGCTTGGTAGATTTGCAAAATCGAAATAACCATGACCGCCATTTGTTCAACGGGGCTCTTTTATGGTCGCGGGATAATCTTGAGCAAGCCGCGGGCAGATTTCCTCCTTAGAGATTAAACTTAATGTTACGGAAGGCGAGCTGCGGCAAGCGCGGTCTTCTCATCCCCGGATGTGCGGACCTATATGCAGCGTTTGGCCAAGGAGAGAGACGATGCTAGGGCAGAATGTAGTGCTCTCGGTAGTGCTCATCGCATCTCGAGCCGATGTGGCTCGTCGAGGTTGAACGTGAGAGAGACTTAGAGGTGACTATGTATCGTCTCAACAAGGGGTTGGAATTGAAGAATGATGAGGTTAATCGACATCGTCATTCGGGCTCGATGCTTCGAAATGATCGAGTGCAAGTCGGTATGCTCATAATCTGCGTGGGTAGATTATGATAAGTTATCGAATGAATATGATTATCCGCATGAGAAGCGAGGATTCAGCGGTTGATCATTGTGAAGGTATACGTCTTCGTCGTCGAGTGTGCTTTGAATTGTATCTGTCATAACTCATTGTCTTCTTTTCTGTTCGCAGAGCTCCAAGTACTGACTTAAAGCCGCGAGATGGAAAATTTGCGAAGCTCGAGGCTAAGGTAGTTCAATTTGGAGGGTCAAGTTAGCTACCATCGCGGTCTGGCCTCGTCTCAGGACGAAACGTTGAAGCAAGCTAATCAAAGGATAGACCAGCTTTGTACTTCCTTAAATCAGGCTGAGATGAGGAGCGTAGCTATAGGTTTAATGGCCCGCAAACAACTGGCCGAAGAGATTAATAAAATTCTTGGTGAGATTGAGCTGGACCTTAAGAAGAGCCATGGGTTAACCAAGAATTATACTCGGCGTCCCGTACCCGCGCTCCCATCAAGCTCTTCTGGGCCCTCCTCGGGTGGTAGTGTTCCTTCATCGCTGAAGGATAAACCTGCGGATAACACTCCTACTCAGTAGACCGTCGTTAGTATGCTAGGGATTGATCTCGGTTGCTTATCCTTTTTTGGCATTTTTGTTACTTTGCCTGCTGGGCTTGTAATCAACTGCATGTATTAGATCAAACTTTGGTGGTAAAATCTGATTTTGAATTTTGTTGAATTTATGTCTATCATCTTTAACTATAATGGAAAATTCCGTAGTTATTGTAACCCGCGGATATCAATCTTTGAGTTTGATAAAGTGTATTGTTCGTGCAACTCCGTGGGTTGGTATCCCGGAATCGTCTTGTGACCTTGCACCCCGTCCGGTGACTCCTTGGCGAGAGGGTCAGCACGGGCCGGTGGGGGTCGGGCCGACGTTTAAGGATGTACTCCATTAAGTTCGCGGCTTGTAATATTGCACGGATATCTCATTATGTAAGAAGTCGCCTCCTGGTCATACACTTATAGACATTTACGGAGGAGTTCGAGAGATTGCATGTGTATGCTCCGATATATTGCGTGTGTGTGTTTTGTACGGGATATTGCCCGGTATATTGTAGTGGGTATGATCCATGCTTTGTGCAGGATATCCCTCTCTCTAAGTATAACGTCAATTCCTAATAATAGTAATTGCACAACGATTTACGTGGTTCGGCCTTAAGGCCTACATCCACGGGGTAACAATTGCATCGATATTTTATTATGATGTGACATGGTTTTCAACGTACATTGTGTAAGTAGTATATACATGTGGTTCATATGATGTGTTGTATATAGGTTGTGGGTTTTGAATAAATTGAAATGTGCGTGGGTAATGAACAGGATATGATATTTGAAAATGAAAACTTGGATTGATTGAAAAATTAAGGTGCGTTACTCCTTTGTCAGAGATAGAAACATATGGATTAGCGAGTCCATTTTCTTCTTCTGAAATGCGCACGCAAGTGATTGATCATGGGTAGTATGGCTTGAGGTATTTGGCATTCCACGGATGCATGAGGATTTCCCCTTTCATATTACTTGAGATAGTAAGAGCCATTTCTGCGATGTCATGTATTATGTAGGGTCCTCCCCAAGTTGGTGCTAATTTTCCCCACTTCTTTTCTCGCTGGTATTGGGGAATGGTCCTCAACACGTACTTGCCCTTCTACAAAATTCCTAAATTTCACTTTCTTGTTATATTCTACGCGGCTGCGTTGGTAGTTTTCCATTCTTTGCGGTCTTTGCTTCTCTTCTTTCTTCGAGGTCGTCGAGCCTTTCCAACATCATGTCCGTGGTGAGATTCTTTTCCCAGGCTTCTGTCTTTGTAGTTGGAAGTAGAATTTCCTTGAGGGATGACTGCTTGACTCCGTAGGTGAGTAGAAATGGGGATTCTCAGTAGCGGATCTTGAGTCGTCCTATATGCCCATAGAACGTTATGCATTTATTCACACCATCGTCCTTTGTACTCATCTAGCTGTTTTTAAGAATGAGTGCCAAAGTTTTGTTCGTGGCTTCGCTTGTCCGTTGCTTTGTGGGTATATGGGGGTGGATTTGTTTTCCGAATCTTGAAGGTGTCGAACGACAAGTCAATATTCTTTCCTTGTAGGCATTTACCGTTGTCGGGAGACTATCTCTGGGGATGCCAAACTGCGAGATGATATTTTGAAAAATAAAAGTGAAGACGTCCGAATCCGAATTCTTGCCGGTGCCTTTGCTTCTACCCATTTCTTTGAAATAATCCGTTGCCACGATTAGGAATCTTCTTTTCCCCGTCCACGATACGAGTGGGCCTACTATGTCGATACCCCATTTTTAGAAGGGCCACGGACTATCGGCCGAGTTCAACTTTGTAGGCGGGCGTGGATTCGTTACCAAATCTTTGACATTCTTCGCATCTTTTCGCCATTACAGGTTGCATCTCGGATCATGGTTGGCGATGTAGCCTGCGTCTTTGCCTTATCTCGCTAGGGATCTCATTCCCTTTGTGATTCCCTGCGTCTCCTCTGTGTATATCTTTCAAAGCGACATGTCCCTACGATCGGGATAGGCAGCGACGAAGTGGTCAGGAATGATTTTCAGTATAAGGCTTGGTCTCTTAGCTCGTACATCCCTGCTCTTGATTGCACCTTCCTAGCTTTGTTTGGTGTCTGGGGAGTTTCCCTTCTTTGAGGAAAGAGTGGATTTCGATCTCCAATCCGCCTCCCGACTATAATCGTCGTCTTCCTCCGCTTGCCGTGTAATATCCTCGTTACGGAAATCGTCGAATATGTATTCTCCTACATCTTCGTCGAGATATCTTTTTCCTTAGATTTACGTTGGTTAGCCGTGCACGTTTCTGGAAGTTTGATGGATGGTTCGTACACTCTCGTTACCTTGATTGCTTTGACATCTTCGTTTTTAAGCATGGATGATATATATGCCGAGCATCCGCGTGTCTAAGCTCCTTTTCTCGCGCGGATGTCGGAAGCTGATTTTTGGTATTTGGGAGGCCAATGTTTGCACTAGAGCCATGTATGCCACTAGTGTTTCGTCGTACACATTGTATTCGTAGCCTATCTGCCGTATGATCAGTTGTGAGTCGCTTGTTACCCGCACTTCTTGTATGCCCAATTCAATTATCAAGCGGAGAGCGTGGATCACTCCTTCATATTCTACGATGTTATTGGTATGGCCTTGAATTCCAATCGAATGCGTGCACGATTCTGTCTCCTGTGGGTGTGGTGATGACGATGCCTATCCCCGCGCCCTCTCTATTTTTGGAGCCATCAACGAAGACTTCCCATTGCCGTGGGTTCAACGGCTCAAGAATATTATTTGGCTCTGGTTTTTCTATTTCGGGGCGCTCATAGCCTTCCATCCTTGTATGCGTACTTCTTCTTCGTTGTCCAAAGGTAGGTCTGCTAGAAAGTGCGCTAATACTGCGATTTCTCGGGAGTCTTTGGAGTTCATAGTGGATGTTGAATTGGTCGAGGTATGTGCTCCATTTTGCTATTCGTCCTACCTTTCCCGCCCCTTTGAGGATGGTCTCTAAGGGTGCCCGACATGGGATACGTATGTCATGCGTTAAAGTACGTCCTCGGCTTTAAAGTAGACCATACGACGACTAGGATTAGCTGTTCAATTCTCGTGTAGTTTCGTTCTGCGGAATTCGGGGTCTTCTTGACATAGTAGATCGGTTGCTCCTCCTTCGTATGGGTTCGACGAGCACTTTGCGCTTACCGCGTCGTCATTGCTGCAATGTAGAGTGCTAAAACCTCCTCGAGGTCCGGTTTACGAAGGATGGGGATTTACGCTAGGTATTGTTTAATGCCCAAAAAGCTTCTTCGCATTCTGTCGTCCATTCAAATTTAGTCCCTTTTTTGAGTATGTTGAAAAAGAGTTTGCACCTATCCAGGATCGTGATATGAATCTTCCCAGAGCTGCTAGGGATCCATTGAGCTTTTGTACCTCTTTTAGGTTCTTCGGAGATGGCATGTTTGTTATGGCTCGGATTTTTCGGGATCTACTTCAATGCCCCTTTTTGTCACTAGGTATCCAAGGAATTTTCACGAGGTCACCCAGAAAGTGCATTTTCCGGGTTTACCTTCATGTTATGCTCTCTCATAGCTCCGAAGATGTCCTTGGTCTGGTGGTGGCTCTTTCTTACTTTGCTTTTTATGAGCATATCGTCGACGTAAACCTCTAAAGTCCTGCCGATCCATGGCTTGAAAATAGCGTCGACCATCCTTTGGTATGTTGCACCCGCGTTTGGAGCCCGAAAGGCATTCTTACGTAACAATAAAGACCATGGGGTGTGTAAAATGCGGTATGTTCTTTGGTCTTCTTCGCCAAAAATAGTTGGTTGTGCCGGAATACCCGTCCATGAATGACAACTCTTCATATCCTTCTCTGCGTCGACTATTTTGGTCAATCTTGGGTAATGGATAACTATCCTTTGGGCATGCTTTGTTCGGGTTGGTGAAGTCGATGCGGTCGACCCCTCCATTTTTCTTTGGTACTATTACCATGTTGGAGATCCACGTGGGGTATTTGACTTCTTTTATAAAACCGGCCTCTAATAGCTTTCGTAGCTCCGATTCTACTGCTTTGTGATGTTCTGTGGCCACCTTTCGTATCTTTTGTCGTACCGGGGGTGTGCCGGGTTTAATGCGCAGCTCATCTTTGTCACCGTCTTTGGGTCTATTCCCGGCATATCGGATAGTTTCCATGCGAAGATGTCCGCATATTCCTTTAGTAGTGTTATCGGTGAAGCTTCGCGTTCTTCGTCCATTAGAGTTCCTATTTTGATTTTTTCTTGGATTTTGCTCCGTCCCTATATTGATCTCTTTCACTTTGCCTCCAAGGATGTGAAAGTGGGCTTTGGTTTCCCCAGGTGGGGAATTTTCTTTAATTGCTATTTGGTAGCCTCAGATTCTTCGCCCTGATTAACCTTTGATGTGGAGGCCTCCGTGCTTTCTATAGAGTCCCCTTTAGACAAGCTTCTTCCCGAGATTTCCTCCAGATATTCATCGATGGCCTTGTCTTTGGATACCGCCTTGCTACGAGCCTTGCGGGTTTTCCTTTTCTCATCTTCTTCGTTGTTGAGTTGTATTTGCATCGCGTGGCATTCTTTACGGAGGCTTGGTCACCCTTTATCTCCATTATTCCTGGGGAGTGGGAAATCTAAGGTATTGATGGTAGGTAGGCTGCGACTCCTTGAGCTTGTGGACCCATCTTCGTCCAATAATGGCATTGTAGGGTGAAGGCGTGTTTACCACGCTAAAGCGAGTGTCGACTTTCATGGGGCTGCATCCACTTGTAAGACAATATCCTCCGGGGGGCTTCGTGGCCGTGCCATTGAACCCGTAGATGGTGTAGTGTGAAGTCGGGAGTTGCTCATCGTTAAGCTCCATGCGCTTGAATGTATCGTAAAACAATACATTTACGGAGCTCCCTCCATCGATGAGGATTTTCCTTATGTTGCATCCTGCGATTGGTAATGTGAGGATTAACGGGTCATTGTGATCTTCCATGTCGTCCTCAATATCGTCGGTTTCAAAAATCGGGCGCGTTCATCCACTCCTCGTGCTCTTCTACTTCCTTCCGTTTATCTTGTAAAGCTCACGGTAATCTTCAAATTGTTTTTCTCGGTCGTTTTCCTATTTGTGCGGTTAGGGTTGGCTCTTTGCTTTACGAGCGGGATATAGAGTTCAATGTGCGGTTACCCTCGGGTAGTTGGACACCTTTGCTGCGTTTGGCTCTATCTTCCATTCCAGCCTTTTCCACATATTTTTGAGATCCCTGCATCTATCGGCTTTTTGTCTTTGCTATCTTGAGATTTTTGCATTTCTCTGTCGTATGTCCAGTAGAAAGCGGTGGAAATCGCGATACTCTTTGGATTCTGCGAAAGCTGGTGGTTGTTCCCTTTAGACCGGGGCCAATCTAAGTCTTCGCGATCCTTGATCTCCTTTAGTATGCGCGGATAGCTGGTGTTGAGTTTCGTATAGACCGGTCTTCAAACTTTCTGCCATTCCTTTTGTGATCGTCTTTTCGGTCCTTTTGGTGTGGGTGGGCACTGTCTACTAGTTCAGCGGAATTTGTCCGTGGGGTTCGTTGTGCACTGCGCTCGGGGTTATCTTTTTGAATTTCTTCCAACCTCGCATGTTTTTCAATGATTACCCTTAAATCTCCCTCGGTGGTTGGGGAGGTACCGGGTAGTTTCAACAAACAACGGGCTCATCCTATCAAGCCCCCATTTGTAACAGTTAATACTCACCACGGGATCCACATGTCCAATGGCCTGACATACTTTGTGCCATCTATCCGTGTATTCTCGAACGGACTCCCTGTATTTAATTGCAAGTGAGAAGAGCTTGTCCATCCCTGTGTTCACGACTTTGTTGTACATGTAGGTGGCCAAGAACTTTTCGGTGGTGATCATATGAATCAATGCATCACGGCTTGAGGTTATCAAACCAAGATAGCGCGGATCCTTTCAGGCTTGAAGGGAAATATCTGCATAGTATAGCCTCGTCGTAATCCCACCTGGCCATTACCCTGTTGTAATATCGTAGATGAGCTGAGGGGTCCGCGGATCCGTCGTAACATTCAAAGGTCGGGACCGGACATTTTTGCGGAATGGTAGCCGTAGCCAACTGTCGTGCAAGGGGGGTAGTGTTGGCTTCCTTCATAATCTGTTCTAGTCTTCCACCTCCTTGCCTGGTCTTGAGTTGATTGATCTCTGCTAGCATTTCCGCGCGGAGGTTTTCCATTGCCAAACAGTGCTCGTCCTGAATGGAAGACCGTGTCTTTCTTGTGGGTTGTGATGTTGTGGCCTCCTCCGTGTCGTAGTAGTCCGGATTTTCTGGTCGGTAGTCTGGGTCAGACCTTCTACTGTTCCGCGCATCTCTTTGGGGTATTGTTCTTCGGTTAGCCGTTGCAGGGATATTTTCGAAGACCGTCCCTCGGTCCACATTACGTATCATTTGAGTTAGCTTCGTCATCTTTGATTCTCTAATTCGGAGCTTCGGAGGATCTTCTCTCTTAGTTCTTTGGTTTTCTGAGCTAACAAGGCCACCGCATCCGCGTATGTTAGCTGATTCCTCTTTAGCTCCTCCAGTTGCGCCAATATTTGTGCTGTTTGGTTCGACGCTTGATTGGGTGTTCCTTCCTGTAGTTGAGCTTGTCCCTCGGGGATCGTGGTATTGATTTCCCCCATGAATGGTATGTCCGGCTCGATTATTCCATTGGGTCCTACACTGTAGTTGTTTGCCTTGTTCATTGTCCGGCGGCATCCCATAGGGATGGTTCGGATTATTGATTCGGCTATAGCCTCCGAGGGTCGGCTGGCACAGTTGCATTTGTCACTTTGGTAGCAATCTTGGGAAACCCCTCGGTTGGTGCGGCGGCTCTTGCGGCGCGGCTTTCTTTGCTTCAATTGCGATGATGCCCGCATTTAAGAGCAATGTGCTTTCGCCTTGATCTGCGTGTTGTCGCGGCTGCACGTCCTTCGCCCTTTTATCTTGCTCCTTATTCTATTTGGTGTGGTCCTTGGAGCATCTCTTGGAGTTATCTTTGTTTTCCGGCATCTTTGTTCTTTTCCATTGCAATAATCTGCACAAAGAAAGTGGGAGGTAATCCGAGACCCAAAAAGTCCACGGGTTGGCTATTAGTTCAACTTTGATTTTGTAAACTCGATTTCTAGTGGTAATGAGAGTACTCAGGTTGTTTGTTTGGCGAATAGTACGACAGACATAGACGGGTGCGGATTTAACCGGGATAAGGTCCATGGGTCAATGTTTGCAAAAAGCCCAAATCTTTTGGTGGGAATTGTGTTTGAAATTCTAGTTAAAACCCAGATCTGTGGGCTTAAAGGTTATGTAATGCCCAGATCTGTTGGTAGAAAACACAATAGACATAATTTTATGCGAAAAACGAGTCTAAGAACAGATCTGTTTGCTAAACCCCAGATCTGTTGGTTTAAAGGTTACATAATGCCCAGATCTGTTGGTAGGAAATACAATAGATATAATTTTATGCGAAAAACGAGTCTAAGAACAGATCTGTTTGCTAAACCCCAGATCTGTTGGTTTAAAGGTTACATAATGCCCAGATCTGTTGGTAGGAAATACAATAGATATAAATATGTGCGAAAAACGAGTTTGAGAGCTGACTTTGTTTGCGTTTTTAAATAAAATTTTTGAGGTTGAAATTTTGTGAAGTCACGGGAAAAGATAAATCTTTTATCGGGACAAGGTCCCCTGTTTCTAGCGCCAAATTGTGAACACGTGAATCGGGTTGCGATTCCACATGAACACAAACAATCTTTATAAGAGTTGAATACGTGCCTTTGAGGTGTGAGAAATATAGAACACGCATAGGTAGATGATAATTCATAGATTCCAAACCCCTCTAGTTTGTCATGATCTCATTATCATCCCCCGGGGATCCAGTAGATCGAGGTATGAGTATGTAAATGAAACCATCGGTGCAAAGATAAAAGAGACAACGATATACGTGGTTCGACCTTTGAGGCCTACGTCCACGGGTGCGAGGAGATTCACTATAAGATAAATGGTTACAAAGATGATCACAAGGTCTTGTGATCATCGAATACATGAGCTAAAACTCACTTACTTCTCTCTATCCTCTCTCCTCTCTTTCTTTCGATCCCCCTTTCAGTGGAGGAGGTGTACATATTTATAGCTAAATTTGGTGGGTCCCTAATGACAATGAGTCATCGAGATCTTATCTTCTTGTATTCTGTATGTGGTGCGCGGACTTGAATGTTAACCCGCTGGTGTGATCCGCGGACGTATCATCCGCGGCTTCTACTGTATCCCGGTTCATCACGCTGAACAACCCTCGTTTCCATCGTTGGTCGTACGACACGTGTTCTCTGAGCTACATTAAATGTGGGTGGTTGGGGCGGTCCAGCCCACGCCGAATGGTGTCGGTGCTCTTGTCACGTACGTGTCGGTTGGATTATCTCGACCGTTGATCATGTCTTACCTCGTGATGGGTTAAAGCCATCCTTTGGTGCTCGCGGGACTACATATCTCGGATGCCTCTTGATTTCTAACCGTTGGTCTCGACAGATGGCACGTCATCTGAGTGCCACGGATGCCCCTATGTGTCATTCTTTGAGTAATGGCATCCACGTGGACTCTGTTAGTACACGTGGCAATGGAGATAAATAAGTGTACTTACAATGATGGTAAAAGAGGAAGTATCTTAGAGCGTGAGAGTCAAAGATGTAGGAGAGAAACAAGCTTTGAACGAGAAGCCAGAAGGGAGATAGAGAGAAATGCAATAGAACAATGAGGATTGGGGCGGTAATGGAACCAAGGCCGAGAGAGGTGGAGCAAGTTAACGCGAATCAAGCTATATTGCAATAGCTTGAAGAACTTAAGGCGGCGATGAAAAACAATAACAGAAGAGGAGGAGGAAAAATGAAGTTACAAAGGCTATAGAGGAGGCAAAGCGATCCCCATTTTCACGGAAAATACTACAAGCACCCATTCCGCCAAATGTGCTTTGCCTACGTTCTCCAACATCTTTGACGGAATAGGAAACAGAGTATAGTACATGAAAGTCTATAATCTCACGTTAATGCCATGGGCCCGACATTGGCGGTGCTATGCAAATATTTTAAACCGGTCGACAGGGGGCTTCATTATGGTTCAATAATTTGTGCGAAGGATCAGTGACTTTATTCGCGCAATTGCAGAGGCTGTTCTTGGGAAATTACATAACTAGCAGCCGGGATAAGGCAGGATTTGAGAATGCGTTTAACCTAAGGAAGGCGCATGTAAAAAGTCTGCGAAGCCTGACCACACGATGGACGACCATGTGTAGCGAATCAGCATGAGAAGTATCAAAGGGACACTTGATTCTCGCCTTTGTCAATTCTTTGTACGCAACTGATCTCTTGTACATAGAAATATTTTGCCTCAGACATGTAATCGATATTCAAGAATTAAGGGAGTATTAGGAAGAGTTTATCGTATTGGAAGAAAAGCAAATGGAAATGGATACCAATTTACCGCCATCACAGACACGAAAGGAGGAAGTGCGACACTCATACTGCGAATATCGGGCAATGTCGAAAGTGCCCCCAACATCGGACAAGGAAAGTCAACAAAGGAAAGTACCACGAAAGATGTACCTCTATCCAGCAAGGATGAAGAATGGTTTCAGAGAGAATATGGGGATAGGCTTCACGCGTATAATTATCTAGTAAGAAGGTACGATAGTCAGGGAGGAAGATTCAACAATGATCAGAGAACAGGGTATAACAACAACCAAATATTTGAGCGAAGACCATATTACCCACCGTTCGAAGATGTGAAATTTCTTAGACTGTACTAAACACCTCAATAGAAAAGATCTGGGAAACTGTCTTGATGACTGAAGAAATACCACTACCAGGGAATATTGGATGAGAACCCCCACCAGAAGGAAGAAGTGGTGAATTTTTTTGCGTATCATCGGTTTCACGGCCATAGCACCCGAGTGCGAGAACGTGCGAAGATTTTTGATAGAACTAATCGAGAAGGGAAAATTGAATCGATTTCTGGAGGCAGGCGAATTACCAAGGGAACCACCACCCCAACAACCAACATTCATACATCGCATTGAAATTGGACAGAACTCAAGGTAGATAAATTCAATTATGCATTCTTCTAAAGACATCAGTGATTTTCATGATAATGTCCTAAGTCGAGTATAAAAAAGAGATCTCAATAGTGAAGTACATCGGTAACAAAAATTCGATCACTCGAAGAATGGAAAAAGCAGCCGATTTCCTTCATAACAGACGACATACCCACAGGAGGAGGGATGCATTCGATCCATTAGTAGTCACCATGATAATGCAGCCACACTCTAAATAAGAAGAAGACGAAGAAGAGAAAAAATGA
Organism: Papaver armeniacum; assembly: GCA_023531295.1. Lineage (NCBI taxonomy): Eukaryota > Viridiplantae > Streptophyta > Magnoliopsida > Ranunculales > Papaveraceae > Papaver > Papaver armeniacum. Next base: position 376,888 of record JAJJWW010010322.1, read on the forward strand.
CTCAGGGAAATAAACAAGATCCTAGTAAACACGGGAGCTCGGTTGATATTTTGTTCTATCACGCGTTGAGAACCATGGGGTACATCGAAGAATATAAAAAATGACCTAATCGCTTCCACGTATACAATATACGGGTTCAACGATATTGCATCAATACCAAAGGCGAGATTACCATGGTTATTCCGGCGGGAACTCTGGAGACAATAGTCATATTTTTTATGGTATGTAGGACCATAATATCGCAACGTACAGGGCTCGCGGGGTTAATAAATAACGATGTCGCGAGGCAGTCGCAGAGGGCTAGAATTAACGACGCAATGGATAACGACAGGCAAAACATCAAGAAGACATGAGACACTGGCGAGGTTAAGAAGTGTCGCGAGAGCAAATGTTTGTGCATCTGCGACACTTGAGACATTCCCAAAAATAAAGGGAGCTTATTTGTCATCCACTATGTATTACCCTATATAAAGGGCTAAATAGATCTGTTAGAGGAGGGAGATCTCTTTGGGAAATTGTTGGGCAAGTCATTAGGAGAGAGAAAGTTTAAGAGTGTTTTACTGGCTAAGTGTAATTCTACTTTTCCTGTGTAGACAATTCATAAAATTAATCAATAAACATTCTTGATTATACAACTTTCAATGAACTAATTAAGCAAAATATAGTGAGGGGTGTAGTGTGGGATTTCCCGCCACTACATATGCGCTAAACAGGGACCTAATCTTGTTGGTTCAAGAAAGAAAATCGCAATTAAAGTTGTTTGGATCAAGAAAATGAGAAAGGAAAATCTTAGATCGGATGAAGCGGGGAAGAAGATATGGCATGTGGCACGAGATACGGGAGTAATGATTAGTGAATTTCATGAAAATATCGGAGGAAGAATACACAAACGGGATTTTGAAGGAAAGAAGATTACAGAGACAGAGAAATGATATCACCTTTGAAAGATTGGGAAAAACAAGAGATAACATTCACGGCGGGAGAGATATCCAAAGAAAATTTGGATCACCCATCTCCATTAGTGATCGCAATTAACGCGTGTAAGGAAGGAGAAGAATCGGAGAACACAGTGAAAACATGGGTGGTAAATGGAGTTTTAATTGATACAGGGAGTCTGGTGAACATAATGTTCTATCACGCTTACAAAAAGATGGGATATGAAGACGAAGATATGACTTTCGCGGCATACAATATTCAAGGTTTTGGTAAATCCATAACCAAAGTTAGAGGGGAGATAAAAATACGTATTCCATTAGGAAGAATCGAAACTCAGGTGACATTGAGTATAGTAGATATGGAATCACCGTATAATTTGTTACTAGGAAGACCATGGGTACATGCAATAAAAGGCTGTGGCGTCGGCGCTTCATCAATGTATCAAGTTTCCAACACCAACTGGAATAAGCGAGATCAAAGGGGATCTTTTGCTAAAGGAAGAATATATTATCAAAATGAAGTAAAATGTTGCGAGGAACAAGTAAACAAACAAAAGAATATATCTAAGCACCGCAAAAAGATGGCGAGGAGGCTAAGAAAGAAGAAGAGTTCAGAGTTTACATGATCAAAGCGAAGGAAGGAAAAGGCATACCTAGCGAGATCTCGGGAGAAGAAAAGGATCCGCGAAAGAACCAAGAAAGGACCAACCCCTATGGGAGAACCGAAGGCCGATTACGTCGCGGGCGAGCAAACTAAAGAAGTGAATATTGGAACTAAGGAAAAACCCAAGATGCTAAAGATTGGAACTAACATGGGAGCGGAAGAAGAGAAAAGAGCGTCGATCTATTGCGGAATTATAAAGATATCTTCGCATGGGATATGGATGAAGTGCACAGTATAGATCCATCGGTAGCTTTGTCACAAATTGGAAATTGATAAAAATGTGAAGCCATTCAAACAAAGAATTAGAAAGATAGCAACAGCGTATCACCCTCGAGATAGAAGAAGAATTGCGAGAAGATCTTTGGATGCGGGAATTATTAGACAAGCAAAATATCCAGAATGGATAGCGAATATAGTTATAGTTCCAAAGAAGAACAAGGGAATAAGGATTTGCATTGATTTCAATTTGACCTAAATAAAGCTTGCCCTAAAGACAGTTTTCCATTACCGGACATTCCGCAATTGGTCGAATCGGCTTGGGAACGAAAGAGTATCGTCGGCATTTGGACGGATACAAGGGTTACAATCAAATTCCTCTCGCCGAGGAAGACCAAGAACACACTTGCTTTCTTCGCTCCAAGAGGATTATCTTGTTATACTAAAATGCCGTTTGGTTTGCGAAATCTTTGGAGCAACATATCAAAGGATGGTAGAAAATGTATTCATGAGAATGGATACATAAAACACTAGAGGTATACGTAGATGACATCTTTGGTGAAAAGTAAAAAGCGAGAAGATCACGTGCGAGACTTGAAAGAAATTTTGAACAAATGAGGCGTTTCAACATCAAAGTCAACCCGAGAGAAATGTACCTTCGGAGTTGCGTCGGGGAAGTTCTTGGGTTACATTATATCAAAGGAAGGAATACATGTTGACCGGAGAAAGTAAAAGCGATCGCGATATCCGACACCTGCGACAGTAAAGGATGTTCAAAAGCTGAATGGGTTACTAGCGTCGCTAGGAAGGTTCATCTCGCGGTCGTCTGATAAGTGTAAACACTTTTTCAGTGTTCTAAAAAAACTGTCGAAATTTAAATGGACGGACGAATGTGAAAAGGCTTTACAAGGGATCAAAGAACATTTAATGGATGTATCCATTATGCAGAAGGCAGAACCAGGAGAGGAATTATTAATATACCTCGCGACAACGTCGCACGCCTTAAGTGCGGTTTTTTTGCGAAGTGGGCCTTGAGGAGTAGAAAAGCCAATTTATTACATCAGCAAAACTTTTAATCTGCGAGAAAGAAATTATTCGAAGATTGAAAAATTAATCTAGCGTTAGTCTATGCGTCGTTTAAACTTCGCATATATTTTCAGGCACATACTGTTAGAGTGGTAACAAAGGTACCAATCGAGTCAGTAATGAAAAATTCAAAAAGATCAGGAAGAGTTGAAAGATGGAATGCTCAAATAAGCCATTACAAACTCAAATATGAAATACTATCTTCAACAAGTCACGGGTTGTCGCGAGACTTTACGGCGGAATTTCCTTTGGAGGAAGATGAAGCGAGTGGATGAAATGATGGATGTAGAAGAAGAGCATGGAGATCAGAAAGATTTGCTAACTGAGCCGGACCGGTGGGAAATATTAGTGGATGGATCATCCAATAGAGAAGGTAAAGGAGTGGGAATTGTTGTGATTTCGCCAGAAGGCACTAAGTTAGCCTTTGCTTTTAGATTGGAATTTGAGTCTACCAATAATGAAACGGAGTATGAAGCTATAATACACGCTCTAAGATTTGCAATGGAAATGAAATTGGAGAATGTAAGGATTACGGTGACTCGCAATTGGCAATCTGTCAGATAACAGAAAAGTATGCTACAAATGATCCATCCCTACAGAAATACAGGAAGCTTGTAGAAGTGTTGTCAGCCTGAGATCTAGAAAATAAAATGGAGGCACATATCAAGGAGAGATAACAGACTCATGAGACGCTTTTGCCTTTATATCAAGTATGATGACAGACCCAACTGCGAGGAATATCAAAATACAGACGCTACTGGCGCCATCAATTAATAAAGAAGAGGGACAAGAAGCAGATATAATGATGGTGGTAGATGAGATGCAACGTCGCGAGGAAGATTGGAGAATAGAACTTCACGCATATTTAATGAAAGGCGAGGTACCAAGAAATAGATTGGAAGCACACAAGTTAAAGAGCCGGGCAACAAATTATGAATTGCGAGATGGCGTGCTTTATCGGCGTTCTTTTGATGGACCTTCGCCGATGTCGACAAGGAAAGAAGGAGAAACCATATTGAAGATCTTTGCATAGTGGGGATGCGGAAATCATAGCGGCGGAAGATCTTTGGCATACAAGGCAAAGACGCAAGGATATTATTGGCCATATATGCATGAGGACGCGAGAGCAATAGCGAGGCAGCTGCGAAGATTGTCAAAGACACGGGAAGAAGATACATGCACCGGGAGCACCGTTAAATTCTTCAAGAAGTGTGTGGCCTTTTGGAAAATGGGGTTTAGATATTGTGGGACCATTTTTACCGGGAACAGGACAAAGAAGGTACCTAATTGTCGCAACGGATTATTTCACAAAATGGGCAGAGGTGAAAGCGGTCCAGCACATTCGCGATAAGGATGTTTTTACTTTCATATTTGAAAATATTATATGCAGATTTGGGATCCCCGCACAACTGGTATCTGATAATGGGAAACAGTTTGAAGGGCAAAATATAGAGTTGCTGCTCAATGCATTTCAGATAAGATGTGGAAAATCAACTCCATTATATCCACAAGCTAATGGCCAAAGCGAGAGGCAACAAACAAAACAATTCTTTGATATATTGAAGAAAAAGTTGGAAGGACACAATAGGGGATGGTGCGAACAAGTACCCAATGCGGTGTGGGCCTATAATACAACTAGAAGAGAAGCCACGGGAATGTCTCCTTTTGCTTAACTTACGGAGTTGAAGCAGTACTCCCAACGAGGTCGTGATTCCGACAACCAAAAAGAGGTGCAGGATAAAAATCTTAGTGCGAGGCAACATTCTAATCAAGTTGGATGAATTGGAAGAAAAAACGAGAAAAGGCCTTGCGACACATGGAGAATTATCGGCGAAGGTGGCTAGAGAATATAACAAGCGTGTAAAAATACGTGAGTTCCAACCGGGAGACTTGGTGTTGCGAGAAACCCCAATATATCAACGTGAAAGCGGAGGCAAGGTGGCGAGAAAATGGGATGGACCTTATATCGTCAAAGAGGTAGTTAGTACGAGGGCATATAGATTGATGGACCCAGAAGGAAGAGATGTGGGACAAAAATTGGATAGACCATGGAATAGGTTATATCTAAAGAAATATTACCCATAATAATGAGAGAGGAAAAAGGAATCAAGATGAAGTACTTCTTCGCGGATATTTGCGACATTGGTAAAATACGAGAGAGAATCCGCGAAGAACTCGCGATAAGAATAACAAAAAAGTCATGAATGGCTTAACAAAACAACAAGAGATAAGGAATGATTAAATGAATGAATCGGCGAATATCTACATGAGACAAAATAGCAAATGAGGAAGAATGATTGAATAAAAAGAATGAATGAATGGGACGAACCTTTATGGCGTACACCCTAGTTCGCGAATTATATTTCGTAAGAGGCAAATGTAAGACCTAAAGTGCGTCATATAAGGGGTATCTCTTAACATGGCTCGGGTGGAAGGTTACACCGCTCCTGAAACACAGGTCATGCGGATTTGGGGCCCATGAAAGCCTATCAGGGAGATACCTTGGATTCCCAACTATATATGTAGGTTATACCCTGGTTGGGCGACCGAGGGTCTCTTCCAAGGAGTCGGTGTATGCACAAGGCGCCGAGGTACGGTTGAGCGAGTGCCGGGATGGATGAACCTACCCTGGCCATTCTTGGCAAGTCTTGGCATGCGCTGCACTCGCCCGAAGAAAACTCCACTTAGGGTGCAGTCTCGTAACCATAAACCATATAGGTATAAGGGATAAGAGGCTGCGAAAACAACCAGTTGTTGTTAAAGACCGGATGGGAGGAGCTAGTCTTGTATGGCCGATGTTTCGCCTCCTTGAAGGGGCAACAGGAGAGATGATAAGGGCGACGCTCTCCATTAGGGGGTGTCAAAGCAGACGCAAATGTCATAAGGCTATGTTTTTCGCAAGAGAACGTAGGCTCGTCATATTTGTGCAATGATCTGCAGAGGCAATAATACTACGCGAGGGTAAGGCGAGATCAATGGGTCTTTACACGAAAGTGTACGGACGTCTGCGATTTCGTCGCACGGCCACCAATGTCATGGGGCTTTATGTTCGCGAGGATATCTAGGCTGTCATATTGTCGCAACTAAAACATCCTGAGAGGCAAAAATACTTGGAAAATGATAAGACAAGATCAATGGGTCTTTACATGCAAGTGTAAGGACGTCTGCGATTTTGTCGCCGTAAAAGGTGGCGGGGGAGGACCTCTAATTAGGAGGTCTAACTCGGAAGACCACACAAAAATGATAAAGTAAGTTAATGGGCCATTGCATGAAAATGTAAAGACGGCTGCGACCTTGACATGATAAGAAGAATTAACATCAAATCCACGATTGGGATGGTTTTACTTAATAAAAAATTCGGTGAGCGAACATGCTCGCAAGGTGGTCTTAACTAAGGAAGGGAGAAAGAAACATGTGAGTTACTCAATCAAGGAGTTTAATCATTCACACAAAAAAAAGATTCTAACAAATTACAAAGAGAATTTAACTCTTTACATCGGCATTATCAAGTACGGAGGATGGTTGAGACTTTTCTGCGCCCTTATCGACTTCACCTTCTTGATTGGTGGATTTTCATGAAATGTTTTCATTACCTTCGTTCTCGCTTGAGATCTTGGATTTTCATCGAGAGTCTTTTTATTTGGATCTTCATCGGCGATTTCCTTATCGGGGAGATCTTCGCAGCTTTCATATTCATAATCACTATCACGGAGCACTAGGAACTTCATCATCACTTACTTCCAAAGGATCGACGTGAATAGGATCAAGAGACTTCGGCAAAGACAAAATGTTATTCACAAGAACCTCGCTTTTAGAGGAATTGGCGAAGCAATGCCTTTTGACGATTCTTACTATCAATGTCCTTACAATAAGACATATAATCAAATCTTCGCTCTGCACGGTCGCGAGAAGGCGAGCAAGATGCGCGGAGAGTAGTCCATTTTCCTTGCGAATTTTAGAATAATCAGACATGAGGGTGGAGATAGTGGAACGAAGCTTTCTCTCAGATTCTGCATAACAAATACACAAGATCAGAGAAAACTCTAATCGAACATTGTTGGCATTTTCGGGGTAATAAACCATTCATGGAATAAATACATAAATTAAGATAGTCAAATAATTTGACTACCTTCCTATTGAGAAGTAAGATGTTGGATTAAAGGTTGCGAAGTTATTCCCCAAACGGTCCATGACATCATCAAATGAATCTCCAACTAAGCCTTTCAATCGAGATCGCAAATTCTTTTCATTGGAAACAAGTATGGAATTTTCGGTCGCCAAAGTAGAGTTGGATTTTTCTAATTTGACACATTGTTCTTGGAATTGCTTCGCTTTTACACTCAAAGTTATTACGCCTTGAATAAGTTTATCTCTCTCGCGATAATTTCTTCAAGTTGGTGTTTCAAAATGTGTTTAGCTTGTTCGCGTTCTTCACATAACTTTTGACAAGCGGTATCTTGCTGCGAGTAGCTCGCCATCTTATTCAACAGAGAACGTTTCTCTTGAGAAAGAGTTCGATTCTCATCGATAAAGTTTCCAACTCCAAATTAGTTTTAGTCAAAGCATAAGAGGCGAGATAAGTCATTACTTAATGAGTCTTGCTTTTGCGATAAATCAAAATTCTCTTTCGACAAGTTATTTATTTGATCGAGTTGCATAGGTATGAAGATTATCTAAGAGATTATCTTGCTCCATCCAAGAATCTCTTTCAACTCGAACTTCTTCAACGATAGACTCGTCGATATATCTCCATTATTCGTTTGGTTTAATACTTTGAAGACGAGCAAGGATTTGAGTTGTAAAAAAAAAAAAAAAAAAAAAAAAAAAAAAAAGGTGGCGAGAGCATACCTTTTAAGGTTATCATTCGATCTAGCGAGATGTTGTGAAATTTTTGATTTTCAAGGTGGAGACTATTGCACTTCGCGGTCATAACACTGGAGATCATCCTTGACTTACTAATTTCTTGAACCAAAGATGCTTGCGAGACCTTATCGGGACCAAGGTGCTTACTTAAAATCTCGCAGACGTTGGATTTGATAGGATCGGCGGAAGTCCTCTTGGCATCATTCACGAGATGCGAAAGAACCTTAAAGGCCACATCTATACCCTCCAAATTTTCCTTAGTTAGAGGAATTTGCTCTACCAAAAAGATGAATCATCCTTTGTCAAAGGAACCTCATGAGAAGAGGAAGTTTCAGGGGGAGAGAAGTGATTGGAGAAATAGTAGGGACATTAATAGCGAGAGGGTGGTATAACATCGTTTGTAGGAGGACAGTTGTAAGGAACTTGGTCTATGAGGAGTTGAGGTATAGGAATATTATCTTGCGGCGACTTGCGAGCGAGGAGATGAAGGTGTGAGCAGAAGGAAATGGAACGTTGGGGGTAACGGGCCTAGAGTGGCGAAGCCTTTTGGGAGTATTACCAATAATTTTATCATCTGCGAATGACAAGTTAAATAAGAAATAGAGCGACAATATATTGTTAATAAAAAACAAATATTTCCTAAATACCTTATCATTCGTGTTTGTCTCTTTGAAGCCGTAGATTTTACTCGTGAAGAGGGCTTTGGTTGCGTGAGGGATTCTTCTTTGTGAAGAAGATTTGATGGCGAGCCCAAAGAAATAAGAGGATCCTTCACGATAAATTTAGTTAAGGTTGGTTTTGCTAAACAACAATGGCGAGAAAAAGAATCACAAAGTTAATCATACCAGCGTGATTTCAATAAGAAAAACCAATCTCAAATTTAATCAACCACAAAATAAGTCGAGATATGATAAAATTAACAAAACTGGACGCCATGAGAGTAACAACTAGAAGGGAATAGCCAAAGTGATGAAGAGGAAGAACACTTGCGAACGATGAAGAAGAAGAACACTTGCGAGACGATGAAGAAGATGAAAAGGAAAAGGAAAATTTTTCACGAGGGGATGCTCCTATAAATAGATGAGAAAGCCGTTATGACCGGATAATATTAAATGCAGGTAAAAAGAGGTAAATATAGACACGTGTAAACGGTCACTACTAAATCTAAGGAAACCTGATGGAAAGAACTTTAGTAGAATCCAAATACACGACATATTTTCTATATAGGCGAGGAGATATTGCGAAATTGATTATTCTCGTAACACAAGAGACAAGAAATGACACTTCATGAGATAGAAGCTTCGGAACTTCACAAAAGAATAGAGGCAAGTACGTACTTTTCAAGAAAAGTATTCTTACCTTGTTCCTTCATCGGCGAAGACCAAAGATTATTACAATGAATGATTTTTTCCTTAAAGATCGCTCTTCAAGCAATATTCAAGGAAAAAGAGGCAAGATGTAGGACCATAATATCGCAACGTACGGGGGCTCGCGGGGTTAATAAATAACGATGTCGCGAGGCGATCGCGAGAGGGCTAAAGTGCTGACGCAATGGATAACGGCAGGGCAAAACATCAAGAAGACATGAGACTGGCGAGGTTAAGAAGTGTCGCGAGAGCAAATGTTTGTGCATCTGCGACACTTCGCGAGACATTCCCGAAAATAAAGGGGAGCTTAGCTGTCATCCACTATGTATTACCCTATATAAAGGGCTAAATAGATCTGTTAGAGGAGGGAGATCTCTTTGGGAAATTGTTGGGCAAGTCATTAGGAGAGAGAAAGTTTAAGAGTGTTTTACTGGCTAAGTGTAATTCTACTTTTCCTGTGTAGACAATTCATAAAATTAATCAATAAACATTCTCAATTATACAACTTTCAATGAACTAATTAAGCAAAATATAGTGAGGGGTGTAGTGTGGGATTTCCCGCCACTACATGGTAAATGTAGAGTCGCCATAAAACGCCATCATTGGGAGACCATGGATCCATGGAATAATGGGATTCGCGTCAACCTACCACAGGAAAATCTGATTCCCCATGCCACCTGGCATAGGAGAGATTGTAGGGGACAGTACCAACGCGAAAAGATGTAACGAACTGGACGTGAAGCAATATGAGAGAAAGGCGAAGTTAAAGGAAAAAACAAAGACAAATTGTGAGAGACGATAAACGGGCGGAAAGACTAATAATCATCATGATAAGAGCATAAGGAAAAGACTATGCGAAAGAGAAAGAAAGTCAGAGCAAAGATCTTGAGCGAAATACAAAGGAGGAGAGTCAGGCTGAATGTGTTAAGATAAACGCGAACCTGAACCCTATGTTGTAAAAGGCGGCGCCCTAGGCGCCAAAGGCGCACTAAGCACAGGTCTACCGCCCAAGTAACTCAGTTCTGCACTAGTTTCCACCCCGGCGCCTTAGGCGATCGATTTTGGAGCTTTTGGCGCCTCGCGGAAGTCTTAGGCGCTAGCCTAAGCGTCAAAGGCGCTCCCCCAACTCGCCAAACTCCACACTGAATATGGTAATATACGTAACATGCAAGATTAGGGTTCCTTGTCTTCCTCTTTTCTTCTTCATAATCTCGTCAATAATAAATGTGATTGAGGGAACGATTTGTTATTCCTAATCAATTATAGTAAATGTAAACTTCATTCATAAATGCAAATATTAGCTATTTCCTTTCTCAGTATTATTCTATCAATCCCTGGAAGTATTGCATGACCTAAGAGGGTAACAAATATTAATGATTATCTCGGAGAATAACTATAGTATTAATCACCGGCAATATTGCATGACCAAAAGATGGTAAGAAATATTAATATTTTGGAGAGTAACTTGATTGATGTGATTGGTTTTTATTTCCTAATACAATTACAGTAATTGGTTTTTACTTAATCTAATTTTGGAAAAATCAGACTATCACCACAAGTCAATGACGGAAACTATGGAAAGTAACGTGATTGATGTAAAAGATTTATTCGAATTGCAGGAATATTTCTAGCATCACCATTAAAGGAAAGTCAATGAAGATTAAAGTTGGCAATACAATTAGAAGTAGAATCAAAAGTGTCCTTATTGGCGGAGCTAAAATTTCATCTTCGTCAAATCATCCTCTTGCCTCTTGGTCTTGCTTTTTATCCTCAATGAATATGAAGATGTGTTTGTAGTTATTCCCGAAGTGCTTATATCAGTACTCGTAGTTGTTCTACATATACCTGTACACGTAAAAGCAGTCAAATTCTGAAATTCATCTCTTTAAATGATCACCTTGCTGTACAGATATAAGCACTTCCAGAATTGCTTGTATGTACTCATCAAGACTTCGTAATAACGTCTTGGCTTCTTCAAAGAAATTGTATCCCTGATGCAGTGCCCCATCCTCACTGTCTGCTTTTATCCTTCTGGCAAGAAAGTGTTCTTTTTGCTATTATTTAACTCAGTGGTCTGGAAATCTTTCGTAGAAAAGTCTAAAAGAGCAAAAACGGTAACAATGATCGCCTAGGGCGCCTTAGGCGCGCCTAGGCGACTAGGCGCTGGGCGCTGGGCTTGGAGCCTCGCCTCGCCTAGCGCCTAACACAACATAGCCTGAACCTGCAAAAACCTAAGAAGATATCAAAACATAGCGAGATAAGAGCACTTCGCAGGATTTGTCAGTCACGAGGTTCACCTCCTAAAGGGATAATGAAGCAAGGTGAAGCAGCAAAGCACAAACACTCTCAAAAGACGGGCATCATATCTTCTTCAGAATCGCAGAATGCGCTCATAAACGCATATGCACAAATCGGTTGCTCAAAACAGGAAGAAACGCATTATTCGTCCTAAAGAGAAAACAAAAGAAAGTTGGAAGGCGGCCGTACAATGAAATCTCTAACTTCACCACAACTAATCAGTCTGTTCGCAATAAAAGCAAAGGGAGACCACGGGTCATCAACAAGAAACTAAAAGCTGACCTCGCTAAGGAAATGGCGAGGGGCGAAAGCAAAGAAATGCGTCGTACACAAGTTACCATCTGAAAAGACGAACACAATGGTGAAATGATGTAATGAAGAAATAAAGCTATGTACCAACCAAAGAAACATTAATGTGAACCAAAGTTCTTTCTATATGCGAGAAAGCCAAAGACGAAACAAAGTCCATACGATCATTTCGTAAGACCTCAATAGGGGGCAGCAAGTAAATTGATGTGATCTCAATTGAGTTGTAGTAATAAGTTCGTTGAGACTTGTGAAAGCAATAGATTTTAGACTTAATAAAACTTCAAAATAAACAAAACTTAATATAAAAAGTGATTTCAAGATATTAAAAATAACCAAGACACTAGAATCCACTATTACACATGAATGAATGATGTCGAATATTTCATAACTCTAATTAGCCTTTAAATCATTTATTTCTTAATTCACAAATAATCAAACATATTCTCAAATATTAATTGTATTCCCTAAGCATAGACTATCAATTGATTAAACAAAGTGTAATCCATCAAATTGAATCACAAGTAATTAAGAAATTATGTAAACATTTAAAAATTCTGCAAAAGCAGTGATTGAGTGAATTATAAATTATAAATTAGAGAAAATGAAATAGTTACCCATTATTCATGTGTAAATAGCTTCATCCATTGCCTTGATTATGCGAGAATTTAGCCTCTCATCATGATGGAAGCACGCTCAAAAGTTGATTTCATTTATGCTCAAAAGTGGTTTACAAATGATGAAATTGGGAGAAAAATAATGAAAACCGGGTTTGTAATAGTTATATTTGTTACAAACCGATATGTTACAGAGAACGATAAAACAAGAGTGTCGTTGTCACTGTAGCATATAAGACTGTCCTATGAACTACGACCCACGTCTGTGAGTCGTTATCACTGTAGCGAAAACGACTGCTTCTTTGTGTCTAATGTTCTTCGAGCTCTCTTCAATGGCAGCAGCAGCAGATCTCTGAAACTTGAATTTCTTTCCTCTGTTATCTCTCCAAACTCTCCGTCACCCTCAATTAGACCCCAGGAACCTATTTATACCGAACAACACCAATAAATCTCGCTCATTAACCCAAAATAATCCTCCATTACTCGGTGTTAAAGAAAATATTTTCGGGAATATTTTCTTCCTTGATTTGACCCTTCACGCGTTTCCTGGTGTTGACACACTCCCAGTTGGAGTAAAACTCTGTTAAGATACACGCTATCCTCTAATACGCACAGGAAATCCCATGAATATCTCGTGCCAACTCGTGAATATCTCCCGTGCTCTGATTTCTTCCAACCGAGTATCTAGCCAATTTTAGATGACGAAATCAACCATACCCTGCCTGTTAAGACTAGTCAAGTCTTCCCAACAATTACCAGCCGTTGAGTCTCCTTCAATCCCGTCCTAAATTCCAACCCTAATTTTGCTGGTGAAGAACAAAAAAATTCCCGCCAAAACTGTTTTCAAACGAAGAAGAAAGGGTTTCCCCTTATCCTGTTCTGGGGTGCGAATAGCAGGTGCCCAACTGAGGTGCCCCTTATCCAAAAGCGAGAGTCCGCATAACATGTGTCTTCCGGAGGTGCTCCGAGCAACTTTTCGAGCCGAATTTTCCAACAATATTTATTTCCAAAAAAAATACCTACAAACACACAAAACACCATAATAAGGACGAAAATGAGTACTGACAATACGAAACATTGAGAACAAATTAGACACATAAATGCGTCTATCAAATACCCCCAAACTTATTATTTGCTAGTCCTCGAGCAAAACTAATAATAAAAAATAAAATGACTACACTTAGCACGTGCAGCGAGCCGTTAAACCGCTAGGTGGCCCTAGTGGCGGAGTGTTGTCTCCGGAGGGTTTACCAGAGGTGTACCCACAAAACCTTTAATCCAGACCCTAGCTATCTACGCATAACCTTGGAAGGCACTAAAGAATATCCTTGGTGCGAAATTCCAACTGTTGTACACGAGTTTGCACTCAAGCATACTAAAATTCATATAAAGTGACAGAGCTCTACTCAGATAGTTTCTGGACATCATAAACCGGAGTCAACCAATCATATGGATAGATTAAGAAGATGGATGTAGAGAAAAACGTGGATGATGTTGACTAAGGTGAACCTATCCTAATGGATTTTGAGATCTGAGTGCGGACTAATATCAACACTGCTTGGCATATACAAAGGGAACCATAGGTCGATAATCCTAACTCTAGGCCAACTCATTTGGCATATACAAGGGTACTAAAGTGGTCAACTTTATTGTATTTAGTCCGGTTAGTGTGGTGGTCTCGGGTCTTTTTTTTTTTTTTTTTTTTTTTTTTTGGTATCTCAGTCACTCAATTTCACCCTAGTGTTGATGGTGGGTTTTCATTTGAGGTTAAAATTGTAAAAGCCGGAAAAATTATCTGTTGACATCTTGTAAAAGATAAAGCCATTTATAAGTGTTGGATACTCCCTCACTTAATTCACCAAGAATGGAGCATGTGGCAACAATCCCATGCAATGAATACATGAAATTCCTCGAGGTTGGAGCATGTGGCAACAATCCCTTCTGTGAATTTCATATCAGCCTTGTATTTCCGGTACTCATTATCGGTGTGGCATGACGGTCGAGTGTTACTATTACAGAGTAACACGAACCTCCAAGCACTATAATGAAACCATGTACGAAATACCCGTACTGGTGACTCTCGGTGTGTTATACTAGCCCGATTGAGCCCCTCTCGGTGTGTTATACTAGCTCGATTGAGCATCCGGATCGACCGTATCGGTCCGGATATGATCTGATCGCGATCATCCAACTCCATAAGCATGATTGGATGACCCCGGATCAATTCCATCACCCCCAGCGGGTATGGAATACCCACGGCCCGACCCGCATGGTCGGTCATTGGCCTAGCTTGCCAAGAAACCGTTCATACCAAGCATTATGGATGGAAAACCCTAAAATTAGGGTTTGCGGCATATTGCATGTGTTGCAAAGCAGTCTCAACCATCCATCTTCGCAGGTATAGATGGAGGGTGTAGATGTAGATTCAAAGGGCCCAGAGCATGTCAACACGATCACCGTGGGCCCGCCTACACACTTGACCAATCGGTCAAAACCAACCATGTTTGGTCGTGACAAAATTATCGCCCAAACAAGAGATGGCACACGGCTTTGAAACCCAAAATTAGGGTTTTGAGCATCATGAGCGTTCATCTTCTCGGCACGAATGGAGGGTCCCAGTTAGATTAAACAGTCCGGTCATACCCGGCATGACCCTTTGTGGGCCCATCTACCTCCTCATGTGTTCGGCCAAGGCATATCATGCACGGTTAATCCAAAACGTGCGCCCAAACTAGCGTGGCCATGCCTCCCAAACCCAACCGATCTCGACCGCTCAACCCGGCTAGGACGATTTGGGTGGCTCGGATCACGTTTTAATGGGATATTCGGGTATAGGCGTGAACACCAGCCTACCATCTTCACGTCAAACCAATCGGCCAAGACCGACCAAGTTAGGTCGTCTTGGAACGCGCGCCGGAAAAGAGCATGGTGCGCGGCCTTTTGCGGCATCAAACTCCTATTGCAAAATCGATCTCAACCACTCCTCTTTGCCGGTCAAATTGAGTGGCCTAGATCGTACCTTCATGGGACAGTGATACATGGACGTGTACACCGGCATGCTATCTACATGCACGCCCAGTCGGTCCTCTCCGAAATCCTTCCCATGCTTGGTTTCGACCAAGCTGAAGAGTGATGCTTGCGCGCCTCTTCAAAACCCTAATTTCATTAACGGTCGCAGATGAGTGTCTCAAAGATCATCTCATCCGTCCAACTTCACCACTGGTTATACAACCACGGTCGGGAGTTAATTGGTCGGTGGCGTCATTACCCATCACTTTACCACACCATGATGCGTGCTGCATAAAATACACACGATACTTCACAAGTATCGACTTCCCCGAATAACGAGTTATTCAATCGGCATTACATGCTATCTTTCGTGGATCCACAATCCACACATTCCAAACATCAATCATGTCACAAACTGGGGGGATACATACTCTTGGGGTATTGGTCAGCGGTTTACGGCGTGCGGCGTGCAACGCGCCATCACAAACGTGTTAGGAAGTCATGGACGGTTAGAGATGAACAGGAGAAGTGGGCAAGGCCGGTCGTGTGGCACCAACGCACAACTCCACTACTCCATCACTCCACTTCCTCCACTTCCCACGAGAGACGTGAATAAGACTCAATGACTTGTATAAATAGGTTCTCCGCCCTATTTCCAAACAACGGAGAACAACGGGAGAAAAACAGAGAAAAACAACAAGAAAACACCCAGAGCCTACTTACACCAACCGTAAGCTTGTTCACTTTCCTGTTGCAAGTCATAAGCAAGTGTACACCTTCACAATCTCAACACCTTCTTCGCTTACCTCCCTAAGATCAACCCCATCTCCTTCACTTTGTGATAGAAACAAGTCAGGAACGGCCATTTCTTGGTTTAGGCCGGACTTGCACGGATTGATCTCTCGAATCTACAAGCACTCACCGCGCTGATGTATTTGTTTAAGGTTTAAATTCATTCCTCATCCACACCCCAAATTACCAAATTCTACAAGAGTAGTTTTCACCCATAAACAATTGGCGACCACAGTGGAAGGTTGATCTCTCGGTTGCACAAAATTGAATTCTCAATTTTTAAGTTTCCATCTCGCAATGTATCCGGAAACCACAGGTGGTTCAGATATCATGGGAAGTATAGCTAGAATGCTGGAGGATGTCTTGGCAAACCAAGCCGGTATCACCAGAAGGCAGAGCGAGACATTTCGCCTTTTGAATGACATAGCAACACAATTACAAGAAGGGTCGGCAGGAATCTACTCAAGCAGTGCAAGAAACGCTGAATCCTTAGTCAGGAGTCACGCCTTTACCAGTGGTGGAGAGGCAAAAAGAGCGCGTAACCGCGGAGATTCGGGAAAGATGAACAACATGGTCGGTCAACAATGAATAACCGAAGCAACTCCACAGAGGAAAGGACTTGTCCGGAGTACTACAACGTCTACCGAGATAAAGAAAGGGAGCTGCATCCTGGAGCCCTGTTAGAAGATTTATATCTCAAAACTCTCGTTGAAGCCGGAAGACTGTCCAATCGCATCGACCTTCCAACCAAATGAAGAAATGCTTGAGGAAGGAGAGATCGATCGGGAAATACGTGAATACGAGAGGATGGGAGCGTTCAATTCGATCACTCAGCGGTGATATTACGACACCTTCCACACCCCTTTACCCAGGCAAGCGATCGCGGATATGATGGCACTTCCAAGTCTTCCAACTTCATCTCGGAACGTGCTCCACATCAAAGCCACGTAGAGACATCACAACGCCCACTAACGCAGGAAAAAAGTTTGGACTCGAAGTACCTACACTTTCCGTTCCCGATGGAAAAGATTTTGGAGTTCTTTGGAGATGTGGGTACGAAATAGAGAGGTGGAACTATCTCGTATGGCGTCCGCCTGCGATCAATAAGTAATGGACCCGAGGAATACTTGTCATTTCCACCAGGTTCCTCCATCACCCCACTAACGAGATGCAACGCTTTGAAGCGCATTGTTCGGGAGAAGCTTGGTCCAGAGCGATAACTACGAGAGATTGGTGCGGAGGATTTTCTTAGAAAGGCTACTCGGTTCGATACAAGTGAGACTTCGAAAGCAAGTAAGTTCTACTCAACAATTTTACAAGAAGGATAGTTTTAGAATTCAGGGACTTAGCATCCCGCACATGGAGAAAGGGGCTCAACGATCAAATGCCATATTTGCTTCCCTTCATACCTCCCTTTACACGACATTTGCAATTTCATATGACATGTGCAATCATTCATGACCAAGATGCAAATTCCATTTAAAATAACCTCTTTCAGAAAAAGTTATTCACAAAACTATCTCAATATAACAATTCAATTACCTATTCAAAACCAGGAAGTCAAATTACGAAAGGAAATCCTCACTATCACTCAAAAAGAAAAGCATCTAAAAGAAGAGGCAAGTATATAGCACGAATCCTTCAAGGAAAGTCCTTCGGCAATAACTCGTCCTTCTGGGCAAGAGCGACTTTCATCCTTTGAAGTACTGACTTGCCGGCTTCAACTCCTCGGACAACTTTTCAACCTCTTCTTCTGGCGAGTGACGCTTTCTGCAGAAGGGGCTTCACCTTGTAATTTTTGGAGCTCCTGAATCTCGGAGAACCTTTTGAGGAACCAAGGAGCATTGAAGTCGTACTGCACAAACACATCTCGATGGCACTTCCAGTCTTCAATCATCTCCTCAGAAACTGTTCGACCAGTCGCGGCGCTCATCCCATGGATAGAAAATAAAGCCTCTGAACGCGGTTGACCAATGCAAGACGACTCTTGAGCTTCAAAGTGGTATTAATGTGACCGTGTTTCTCCCATATTGCCGTATACAACTCTTTGAACCGAACCAAACGCGGTTGAATCCACCAACCAACACATGACCTGGATAAGGGATGTAAAGGAGGATCGAACAAAGCCCCGAGCTGCATCACCAGTAATTCACCAACCACGGGAGCCTTGTCGGTTGCAGGGGAGGCCTTTCGGAAGAAGTCACCACAATAGCCATATTCATTGGAACCAGCTCGGGATGGATTTCCAGGGGAGCCGCCTCAATTATTGCAGGACGCTACCTTTCTTATACTCCTTCCAGGCATCTACTTCGCTCTCGGGTACTAATTTCCATCACGACCCGTCAACAAGATCACTCGGGGGAGGCGGCTTGTCCAACAAGCTTGCATCATCACTGTCATGGTCGAAAAAGGAGCGGTTTCTCCGGACTTCTCGGCATGAAGATCGGTTTCTCCGGACTTCTCGGCATGAAGATCAGTTTCTCGGACTTCTCGGCATGAAGATCGGTCACCTTGACCTTCTCATTACGAATACGCGCCAACCTTGTGAAGACATTATCTTTCGGAATCCCCTGATTTCAAGCAAGAATTACTCTTAGAAAGATTCACCCTGGAGAAATAAAGGAAACAACGGGAAGAGATTTAAATACCTGCATATTGGAGGAATTGAGGATCACCAAACCACATGCATGCCTCTTGGATCTCTCTCCCACTTGGGGACTGCAATCCTCAGCTCCGGTCCGTTTGGCTGGAAGTGGATTCAACCGGAAATGCTTTTTTAAAACGTCATAAGATGGTTCACCACGGAAACCTGTCACAATACTCTCCAGAGAATTCTGGAAAATCAACGGTTGACTGCTCCAAAATTTCTTGTACTTATCGGTTACCCTTTGGGTTTCTTCCAATAGGCGGAAGGAAGGCTCACCTAGGAGCGAACTTTGAAGCGTTCCCATAAGAATGCCCGTCAATAAAAGCCGGGCACCATGAACACCTCTGTACCCATGAAACATGTATGTCCATTACAAAAGTGATCTATTGAGAAATACAGTGATTCATGAACAATACTACTAGTTGAAGAATCACCTTCCCCACTTTATAGCACCTGGTATATAATACTTAATGAATTCAGAACCATCATCGAATATATCCCTGGATAGCCATAAAGATAGAACGGCATAATCACACTGAAATGATTTTCCAACTCTTGATCCGGCTCGTCTCCTTGGCAGACTACTCCGATGACCACCACAGTGTAAAAGACCTGTGATCTTTTTCTTCCTGTCCAGACTGGCCACCCGCCACTTTTTGAAGCATAGCACCAGTTAGCCTGCTCCGTATCGCAGAGCCTGTAGCATAGACTTCCAGCAAACAGTGCAGGTTCAGCCAATGCAGCCACACTCTCCAAAGCACAGTCATCTCCCCATCTAGATATGGCATTGTGGTGGAGGAAGACACACCGAAATGGAAGCTGCAATCAAACCCACGTTTTCCACTTTTGGAGTAAGAGATAGTGACCAAAGATCGAGATCTCATACAATAAATTATCTCAATGTCTTATTACTCAACACATGCGTCTCATCCATCTTCATACATCCTAGTGGAGTATGGTAAGTCTTGGTTAATAGGAAAAGGCGATATTCGCTTTCTCCGGAGATGAAATCTCACTGCTGCGCCACAGTTAGAATGATCGGCCTATATTCTTCAATCGGAAGTTAAGAATTTGGATCTTATGAGAAGGATGCTTCCAATTTTGGAAAAGGGAGGTGAATAATTCATCATCAATGTCTCATATATTTTGGAGTCACAATACTTCCCGACTAAGTACCGTGATTAACCTGCAGAGATCCCAACAGGATTCTTTCCACAATAAAATAAAAGATGGAGTTAGAACCCCAGGCGGGAGCTATGAGAGATGAATACACACTGCGAAGATCAATTCCACTGAGCACAATGTGAATGTTTAAAATGACTATAACTGTCCAGAATTTACCAAATAGTTTCAAGTCCCAGACAAATTTCAGCCTCATTATCAAGTCCTGTATGTTTCCAAGTTCTAAATTTCAAGATGTTAGTGCAAAGACCTTACGCCCAGATACACTATGGGTTCCATTCATTCATCCAAGATGTATCATAATACTATTTTTTGACCATGGGAACCTAAGCCCACGATTCGTGTTTCATACCAGTGGAAAGTATATATATATGTTCTGCAAAAAAGGTGTTTACCTAACAAATTGTATTACCTTTGAAAAAACTTAATTTATCGATCTGATTTGCCATGCGACGGTAGTAACTCCAGAATGGGCACATGAGCAGCTGAAAGGCTGTCACGCAGCAAGGTCATGGACTAGATAAAGCAATAGAAAAAAAAAAAACCCTAGATAAGCAAGGTAGTCTCTTTGTAAAGGTAAAATTGGGAAGAATCCTAATGGAACAAGGATACCTTTCTTTTGGTTTGATTCTCTTTGATTCAAATACCCAAAGAAGGAAACTCATTCCACCAAAGGATTCCATGCTATTAACGTCATGAATTAGCTGCCACAACACTCTTCCGCAACTTCTTTCATCCCATTTTCTCACGTATATGACAAAACATCTTCATGCCTACCACAATAGTGCAACCATTGGCGTGCTAAAAGGTGGACTTAATGTTGATGTATTTTCATTCAAGGTTAAATTTGCAAAAACCAGGAAAATCATGCTACTGACATCTGTAAAAGATATTACTATAAAAGTTGGATACTCCTCACCAATCTACCAGAATGGAGCATGGCAACAACCTATCTTCAGGAATACATGAGCAAATTCCTCCAGTTGGCATGGCAATAATCCTTCTTGTGAATCCCACTGCCCTTAGTTTGTATCATTATCAGTTATGGGTATGACGATCAAGTGTTAATTTTATGTGAAATACAATCCTCTGCATTATAATGAAACCATGTACTGTAAAATACCCGCATACGCAACACTCCTGTGTTATAGTCCTGATTGAGCCCTCTCAGTGCTATACTAGCCCGAGCGAGCAGATCCTAACACTATCAACTGGACATGAATCATCAGCCAACCAACTCCATAAGCATGATTGAAGGACCTCGCATCAATTCCACGCCTCGTGCTGTATGGAATACCAGATTTATTGCACTTCGTATGGTCGACATCTACGCTTACAAGAAAAACCGCTCATACAAGCATTAGTGGATTTAAAACCCGAATAGCTTTCCATGATATTATATTGTGTCGCGAAATGTCTTAGCCCACTCCATCTTTCTTGTATATGGAGGTGGGAGTGGATCAAAGGGCCAAGAGCATGCCGTCGATTACTGGCTCACACACACTCTTCTACCTGACTATTAAGACTAACCACTTGATGTTGAAGAACAATCTGTGGCGCCAAACAAGGAGACTGCTTGAACCTGCACTAGGGCTTGAAAAACAGTAGCTACTCATCTTCTCCCAAGATGACTTGGAGGGTCCGAAAGATTGATTGAGGCCAGTCCGGCCATGGCCCAGCAGCTGCACTCCTCACTGTGGGCCCATTCTATCTCTTCACGTGGTCGGCCAAGGCATACCATGCTCATGATCCCAAACCATTTCACCCAAACTTGCGTGGGTTACATCCAATTGTAAATCGACTTCGCACCACTCAACTTCACCTGGACGCATTTGAGTGGCTTAGACTGCTTCTGGATAGCCGTGATAGGTGTGAATACCCAGCCTGTCACTCCACACGCTGGTATGCTGACTGACCAAGACTCACCAAGATGGTTGTCTTGAAATGCAACCAAACTAGGGGATGTCACGCGTTTCAACTCCTTTTCGCGCACGGATTGGCCAAGAACGATCTCGAACACACTCAACTTACCGGCCAACGAGGGTCGGATCGCTTCGGTGTGAGGCGGATGCGCATACTGGTATTACACGCAGGCGATTATGTCTCGCCGGTCCTCTCCGCATCTTTTCTTCAGTGCTGGAGCCTGACTGTTTAAGAGCGATGTTTAATTCTCTTCAAAAACTGTAGAGATTTATTAACGGCCGTAGATGAGTGTCTCTGAAAGATCATCCATCCGTCCACCTCACCATCTCTGGGCAGTGGCAACCCTGGTCAGAGCACCGCCATGAGGCGCGTTTACCCATCACTTTACACACTCCAAGGATGCACACCCGCACAAATACACACGACACTTACAGATCGACTTCAATAACGCAAATGATTCACCTCAAAGATTACATACATCTTTCGTGGATCCACGCCGATCCACACGCATTCCAGACATCAACGCGCTCGCCAAACCTGGGGATATATCAAGGTTATTCTGGCGCTGCGCCGCGGTGCCAGTGGTAACGCTTTATCATATTAATGCGCCCGTCAGAAGTCATCGACGTTAGAGATGAATGTGGAGAAGTGGGCAAGATCAATGTAAAGGGCACCGACGCACACCCACTTCATCGAATACCCACTTCCACGAGGGACGGGAATAAGGCCTGCCGATCAAGGCTGTCTTCCGCCATTTCAAACAAATGTTCATTGAAATAAAACCAAGTGTTACTACAAAACGTGAGTCAAACACCCAGAGCTTATCGGGTATCGAATCATGTGTCAGCTTCACCTTTCATGTCATAAGCAAGTCAACATCTCTGCAATCTCAACACCTTCGCTTCTCCCAAGATCAATCCCATTCTTCACTCTTGTGACCGGGCACTGAAACGGCCATTTTTGGTTTAGGGCTGACTTTTACAGCATTGATCTCTCGAATCAGCGACTATCAAGGTAGCAGCGGCATTTATTTATGTTTGAACACCTTCATCTACACCCCAAATTACCAAATTCTGCAGAGTGAAGCTTCACCCATGGCCAGCAAGATTTCTGATCTTGCCACGTAACTGGACTCACCTTCGCTGCCTCGACACAGAATCTTCCCAGAATCCAGGTATTCAGATATCGCAAAGTTACGTTTGAATGCATTGACTTAAAAACCGCTTCCATCAGAAGAGCTTAGATTTTTACTTTGAAATATATAAATACATAATCAAGAAAATTATAGGGTAATTAACTGTGGACAACCGCAAACAAAGAATCCTTAGTTTGAGTCAAAAATCTTATGCTGAGAAGCAGTGATAATGGTACTAGAAAATGAATCAATAAGATACACGATAACCACGAGAGCACTCTGATCGTGAGTACTACAATGTCCGCCAGATAAAGCAAAGCTAAGCTCAAGAGCCTATGGAGCCCCCGCTAGAGGATTTATATCTCAAACTTTTTTGCCAGCTCCGAAGACTGTCTAACTACAATACCTTTCCAAACTGGACTGAAGAAATGCTTGAGGAAGAGAAACAACTTGAATACTCCAATACAGATGGAACTAATCCTGGGCCACCACAGCGATATTGATGATACCGTATATCCTTTTACCTAGGGCAATAATCCGCAGGATATGATAAACCACAAATCTTCCAACTTCATCTCCGTTGCTCCATATCAAAGCCGCTTGAGACATCAACGCCCACTTCAATGCAGTGCTTATCTGGGCAAATTTACATTTCCCTCCCAATGAAGAAGATTCTAGGGGCTAATAGAGGCGGGGCGCTGAAATGGAGAGAGGTGGAGCTACCTCTTGGTAGTAGCAGCCCGCCTACTGATCAAGAAGCAGTGACTGAGGTGACCACATTTCACCTTGTCTCCACCCCACCTGAATGCAACGCTGTAGTTTACTGTTCAGAGAAGTTTGGTCCAAAGAGCTGATAACTCGAGAGACTGTATGAGGATTTTCTAAAGGCTACTCCATTTGACATGAGTGTTTCTAAAGGCAGTTAGTTCAACAATTTGAAGAAGATAGTTTAGAATTAAATGACTTACATGCCGACGGAGAAAGAGGCTCAAGAATCAAACGCTGTTTGCTCTATCAGATTTCCTTTACATAACATTTGCAATTTCACAAAATTATTCACCAGATGTACCCCATTTAAAATAACTCTTTTCAAAAGTTATTCATGACTATCTCAAAATAAACTACTCAGAATTGTTTATTCAAAGAAAATCCATGATGCAAACTGCAAGAGGGGACTTCATCCTTTAATGAATTAATCTTGAGAACTTTTAGTGAATCAAGTGCTATCTGAAGAAATGCAATGATGTCCCGATGGCACTTCCACCTTCAATCATCTCTGCTGCAAACTGCTCACTCAACCGTGATACACTCATCCTCTGATAGAAACTAGCTTCTGGATTTATGATCACTTAAGATAACTTTTTTGAGCTGCAAAGTGTAGCAATATGGTCATATTTTCCCATATCAGTGGTACAACTCTTTTACAGTCCTAACTGGCATTTAATCCAAGTCACCAATACACATGACCTGGATATGACAAAGAAGGAGGATCGAACAAAGCCTCAGCCGTATCACCAGACCACTGTAAGCCATTGTGGAGCTCTGCCACTGCAGAGGCCTTCTGGGAAGTCACCACAATAGCCATCTATCGGAACCTCGTCACAGACGGATTCTGGCGTGAGCCGCCTCTGCTTCTCTGCTGGGTGTACGCTACCTTTCTTATACCCTTTCTTCCGGCATATAGTCAAGCCTGGCAATTAATTTCCATCACACTCCCACAATGATCACCCATGGAGGCAGCTTGTCCAACCGAGCTTGGCATCATCTCCACATGGTCGGGAAAAGGAGCGGTTTCTCCATCTTCTCAAAGATGAAGATCGCTTTCTCTGCATTCTCAACATGGAAGATCGCCTCTCCTACATTTCCATGAAGATTAGTAACGCCTAGCCTTCTATCTAATACACTTCTGTGAAGACATTCTTCTTAACTCTGATTCTTCAAGCAAGAATTACTTTAGCATCTGACCTGGAGAAAGAAAGGAACCAACGGGAAGAAATGGAACATTCTCGCAGATATTGGAGGAATTGAGGATCACCGAACCACATGTCACTTCTTTGGATCTCTCTCCTCGCTGGGACCGTAACTCGCCCTGCACGCTTATCGAAGTGGCTTCAACTGAAATGTTCAAACGCCGTGGTATTTGCTCACCACGGCTCTTCCAATGAGACGGATATATTCTGAATGTCACAGTGTTAAGTTCTGGCATTTGTGTTCGACATCGTACACAACAATGACGCGGATCATTGCTTATAGCAAAGTCTTTGAATAACAATGAAGGTAATCGCACCATGGATCGAAATCACAGTGAAGACATTGTCAGCACTACGTTCACAAGTTTCGCAGACTCCGCTGGAAGTGCTTTTATCTAACCAGGCATTCCTGATTTCACCATATGCTACTGAGCGAATTTCCGTGAGGGCAGGGAGCTTGTTTTGAAGTGTTCAAAAGAATGCTCAATAAAAGGAAGTGAACGTATGACCAATTTCAACGTTAGGAAACATGCATGTCCATTGCTAAAGCGGCCCAGAGATGAGAACACAATGATCCAAGGAACACAAATGAAGGGAAGAACTTCAATTTTCTGCCAAAATTTTTTTGATAGTAACTGGAAAGGCTACTTCTAATGTCTTCTCCTGTAACCATCATCGATGAGGATCCCCTGGATAGCCATAAAGACAAGAACGTGAATCACACTCCCGAGCCCAGCTCAACCCTGATCCTGGCCTGGGTCCAGGAGATCTCACTCCGACAATCTATCAGTGAAAGCATCTCACATCTTTTTTCTTCCTGTCCAAGATCACAATTCCGCCTAATTTTCAAAAGTATAGCACCACAGTTACTGTCTGCATCGTGAGAGCTCAAGATAGACTTCAAGAATAAAAAGGTGTTTACACGCAAATATACACTCTGTGCTATTGAGCCGCCTCCCATCTAGATATGTACTGTGTGAGTAGAAATACGCCACCAGAGAGAATGGCAGAATCAAACCCAAGGATGTCTTTTCCTAATTCTCGAGATAGCAGATGCTATGACCGCATCGAGGATCCATCACATTATCAAACTATCCTTAGCCCTTATTAACAGAATATACTCATCCATCCTTCTTACAAGAACCAAAATGGGGAGGCATAAAAGTCTTGAAGTCAATAGGAGAATGGTATTTGTTTCTCCTGAGATAAAATCATCAAGAAAAATAAGAAGAGAAATGGATCAATTATATTTTCTAATCTGAAGCAAAGACTATCTTATGAGAAGGATGTTTCCTAATGTCTAAAAAAGTAGTGAATAATTCATCATCAATGTTCAAAGATATCTTGAAGTCACAACACTTCCCGTAATTTGGCACCACAGATTATCTTCCATATATCTCACGTGGATTCTTTTCTTCCACAATGAAATACCAAAAGAAGATAGAACTTGTATGAAAGCACAGAGATGAAGGTACCAAAGACACCAGACTATACTAATACGTGGTTCAACACTCATTCAAGTCCAAAATTTAACATTATTCTCTAACCGCAAATTTCTGGGTCCGCATTGGTCGTCCCATGATGCTTCCAAGTTCGTAAAATTTTAAATAAGAGGCGTGAGAAAATTCCACGCTCCTTGATACACGGCTTGCCCGCGATTCGGTCCATCCGCATGCATCGGTAACACGGTCTTGGTTCAGTGGGAATCGTGGCTCCACGGATTCAAAGCCAAATGGTGGAAAAGCAAGGCGAAAGACATGTCTTGCAAAAGGTGCTTACCTAACAAATCAGGGTTTTACTCTTTGAAAAAAAAAAAAAGAACTACTCGGATTTACCTACCATGGCGCGACACGGCAATCAACGCAAGTAAATAAAGCAGTTAGAAGAATTATCATTACAAGTATAAAAGAAGGTCAGATCAGAGCAAACAAACAAAAAAAATCGTGAGGAAAAAGAAGTTAGTTTTTATAGACAAAATTAAGAACCCAATGTAAACAAGGATAATTTTTGCCTGACTTTTATCTAAATACCTGGCAAAGAAGAAACCTGTGGGTCCCACCAAAGGATTCCAAGCACATAACGGCGTGGCGACTAGCGGTTGGCTGGAACACTTCTGTAAACTTTCATCTCCAGTCTTCTCACATTTATATGCCACTTATCTTCATGCCTACCACACAATAGTGTAAATCAACAGTAAAGTAAAGGACTATGAATGTTGATGGTGGATTTTCATCTACACAATTTGTAAAACCAAAAATCTATACCATCTAGTAAGAGTTACTTATGTTGATACTTCACTAATTCACTTGAATGAGCATGTGGCAACAATCCCATTCAGAATACATGAAATCCTCCAGTTAAGGACAAATAATCCTCTCTTAATCAGCACCTTGTATTCTCCAAAGACTTCATTATCAGGCAGGCATGACACCCAGTGTTACTCTATGAAAAACAACCCAAAGCATTTGAGAATGAAACTACACAAACATCCATGGACAGCGTCGACTTCTGGTGTTATACTAGGCCTGATCGAGCCCTCCTTGTGTTATACGCAGCCCGAATACATCCGGACTGACTGCACAACCCCGATGATCTCACGCAAATGCATCCAACTCCATGCTACGATTACACCCCGCATCACCCATCACCTCTGCAGAACACCACGCCACCCGTATGGTCGGTCATCTAGCTTGCCAAGAAACCTGCTCATACCAAGTACATTATGGATTAAAACCTTAATTAGTTTATGACATTACATGTACGTAAAATACCTTAAACCATCCATCTTCTAGGTATAGAGGAGGGTGTAGATGTAGACTCAAAGGCTTAAGATTTGAAAATAATTATCACCGGCCCGCCCACACACTTGACCAATCTTGCACACACTGGTCTGCTGCATATTGTAATAAATCAGATCAAACAAGGAGGACATGAAACCAGACTTAGGTTTTGATACTCAGAGCTGCCTCCATTTCCTGCAATGATGGAGTGGTCCTAGATTAGATTAAACAGTCCATATGTGCCTCAGTGATGACCACCGTAATGTCTATCTCTTCTTCATGGTCTGCCAAGGCATACCTATGCCTCGGGCTTATCCCAAACCGTCTTACCCAAACTCACAAGGTGGACACTTCCCAATAACTGATCTCACTCACTCACACCACCCTGACGGTCGTGAGTGGTTTAGATCACGCCATGGAGGCGCATAGGTGTAATACCCACCTACTTCACCCAATATCGTCAGTATGATCTAACAAGACCACTCAAGATGGGTTGTCTTGAAACAAAGTGGTCAAACTAGGGATGTGTCACGCTATTTCAACTCCTTTGCTGCAACATTTCTGCTTAGGTCCATCCTCAACCACCCAACCCGCACGGTCAAATCTGAGGGCCTAGATCGCGCCTGGACAAAGAGGTATGGACGTGCACACCGTACGCCGGCTCACATGCCCGCCACCTCTCCAACTTTCCTTCCATGCTTGGTTTCGACTGAGCCAGAGTGATGCTTGCGACCCCCTTCAAAAAAAAACCTAATATTCACAATTGCACGCAGATGAGTGTCTCAAAGATCATCTCATCCCGCCCAATTTCACCATATCCGTTATACAACCCGTCGAGACACTAAGCAGTGGAAAGTCATTACCCATCACTTTACTACACCATGATGCATCACATAGAAACAATAATACCACTTTCGCACGGGATCTCAATGAATGAATATTCGACCAGATTATATGCGTCTTCTTGACCACGATCACATTCAGAAGACTAATCAGCTTGCAAACTGGGGTGAGATGGTACATCGGAAAATGGTTCGCGTTTACACAGGTAATACGCTTATCACAAGAACGGCTTAAGCCGTGACGTTGAATGCAACAGGAGGCGTGGCGTGACCATTGGTAAACGAGATATAACCCATCACATCAGCCATCACTTCACTCACGAGAGACGTGAATATGTCAGAATGACTTGTATGGTAATTTTCGTCTATTTCAAAAATAATAGTGTTCAATAATAACAGAAAAACCAAGTGTTAATGCAAAATTGATCAACATCGCCTGCAGTTACCAATGAACTATAAGCCTCATTTTCACCTTCCGAGTGTCATAAGGCCGGGAAGAATTTCCATAACTAAGATCTTCTTCATTTCCTTCCCTGAGATCATCCATCTCTCACTTAGTGAATTGAACAGTCCGAATGCCATTTTGTTTAGCCTGATTTAACATTGGACTTAATCTACACATCACTCTCATGATGAATATTATGGTTTGAATTCATTCTAACTATACCCTGAATGTACAACCCAGGAGTAGTTTTCACCTATAAACAGAATTGGCAACATGGTGAGATTGATCTTCCTACAAGAATAACTTCACTTTATTATCAATAGTAATCTCACTGTGAACTAGTGTGGTCTGGAGAGACTTTGAATGGTATTTGAATATTGAGGACAATGGTGCAACTGCCGGGTATCATCATGTGGAAGGCAAAGAGTGATATTTTACTTTGAAGGATAAGAGGCAAGACCATGGTCGATAGAAGATCAACTGTGATGCATAACGCAGAAACAAGTGAATCCTTAGTTTGAGTCACACTTTACAAGTGGAGAAGGACAACAAATAAAACGTGACCAGAAAGAAAGAATAATACAATCTTGATAAGAGAGACTGGTCTGGAGTACGGCAATGTCCATGATAAAGAAAAGGGGAGTACAGTCATGGGATTTCATGAGGGACTCAGTATTTAAACCTCTACTAAAGCTCAAGATCTAACTACAGCTGACTTCAACAAACCCTGTCTAAGAATGCTTGAGGAAGAGAAATCAATCAGAAGATTACAGAGAGATAGAACACCAACTCAGGTCATCTTTAGGCAAAGACATTGCAGCACTTCCACATCCCACTGCATGACCCATGGACGCAACGCCAGCGATTGTCTTATAGCTTTAATCCAGCAGAATCGTGAGATTGGTGCGGAGGATTTTCTTCTTAGTGCTACCTGGTTCGATATAAGTGAGGCTTCAAAGCAAGTAAGTTTTGGTCTAACAATTTTACAGAAAGATAGGTTTGTAGTTCACCTGGACTTAACATGCCGCACGTGGAGAGCAGGCCTGTGACCAAACGCCATGTTTGTTTCATTCTTACCTCCCCTTACATAATATTTGCAATCAACATTCATGACCAAGATGTGCAAATTTGTATTTGAAATGAACTCTTTCTGGGTAAAACAGATTTGCTTGTAGATTATCTGAAAACAACTGGCCTAATACTTATTCAAAACCTGGAAGCCAAATTACAAAGAAAATCCTCACTATAACTCAAAAGAAAAACATCTAAAAGAAGAGACAAGTATATAGTGCTGAATACTTCCAAGGAAAGTCTCAGGTGTTGTCTCCGTCCTTCCTGGGCTGAGAGACTTCATCCTGAAGCACTGCCAGCTCCTGGGCCTCTAGACAACTTCAACCTCTTCCCCATAAAAGATAAATTTATAGAGACTCAGTCCTGTAAGCCCTAAACTGAGAACTTGTAATCAGAAGCATTAGCCAGATTACAGAACATCACCCGATGGCACCTAATCTTCTAACAATCATTCCTCGTGAACTGTCAATAATGTGGATTTTTCATCCCTGATAGAAACTAAAAGCTTTGACAAAAAGACCAATGCATAATATTTACTTTCGAGCTTTCGTGGTGGTAATACACGCTTCCCGCATCATTGTACAACTCTTCGAATCAACTCGCATCAATCCACCAACCAACACATGACCGGATAAGGGACAGAAAGGAGAGACCGAACAGCCCCAGCTGCACCACCGGGGTTCATCCAACCATGTGGAGCCTAGCTCGCTGGGTGGTGGAGGCCTTCAAGAAGCCGCTAATAGCCAGCATATTCCACCGGAACTCCGCTGTGATTTACCTGCTGAGCGCCTCGAATTACGTGCACGCCACTTTCTATACTCCTCTCCAGACAGATTTCTCCTGGGTACTCACTCCATCACCCACTTTACTAATGCATCACTCCTTGGGGAGGCACTGCCCAACCGAGCTGGCAATTTCTGTCTCCATGGTCGGGAAGGAGTGTGTTTCTCCTGCATCAAAGATGAAGACTCGCTTCTCCAGCATCAAAGATGAAGACTGGCTTCTCCAGATTTTCAAAAGATGAAGATCAGACTGTCGTCTTTCTCCTCATCTCCTGAATATCGCGCCTAAGCTCTAAAAGATATCTCTTTTCTAATCCCCGATTTCACAACAATTGACTTTAGAAAGATTCACCCTGGAGAAATAAAAGGAACCAACGGGAAGAGAGGTTCAAATACCCGTGACATCGGAGGCACCTGAGACCAACCATGCCTTACCTCTTGATCTCTCTCCCCGCTAGGACCTGCAATCCCACTGCACACATTTGAAGTATCTTCAACCAAAAATGCTTTTCAAAACGCTGCATATTATTCATCACTGAATCCTGTCAACACATCTCCGAGAATTCCCGGAAAATTGTTTAGCTTATTTCACCTGGTAAATTCTTGTACTTATCAAGCTGCCACCTGGTTTCCTATTAGCTTAAGGGCTCACCCGTCTGGAAACATGCCGCCAAGCAGAATATTCGCTGGGAGAGATTCTTTCTAACCTTATGAACGTAATGGGACACCCCATCAAATCCTATTTAAGAAAATACACATTGCATGGAGCTCACGAAAATTTCCAATAGAGATGGATATCCTCAATGCACCACAGTAAACAGCCCTGCATTTCATAGTTTCGGTTACTCCAGACACAACACAAGATCGTGGACTGAAGTTTGAAGCTATAGTAAAGCATTTAATACGAATAATGGAAGGAGTGGATCCTCACCTCATGGATCAAATTTACAAGACACATTGCCAACACGCCCACAAAAGTTTCAGACCGCTGGGGCGCCTTTTATCCAATGAGTATTCTCTTTGAGCCACCGCACAAGTTAATGAGCACTCCCCAGAGTAGAGCAGAATTTTGGAAGGTTCCTACAAGAATGCTGTTCAATAAAGCCAATAATGTGCGATCACCTTCTTGTAATCTGCATGAATGATGCAGAAAACCATTGTTAAAGCGCCCAAGTGAGAATAAGATCATGAATAATGCTCAAAGAATAGCAATCCCTGACTTCATGTTTTAGTATATAATCTGAATAAGGCCAATTTAATATTCTTTCCGGGGAACCGGGGTGATTTAATATAACCGGATAGTTGTTAAAGACATTGGCCCAATCACACCCAGCCTGGTCCTCCAACCTTGATCCGGCCTGGTCCCAGTGAGACCACTCCCACCCACTGGGTGTAAAAGCATCTCACATCTTTTCTTCCTGTCCGGGAAGACCGTCACTAATTCCGCCACTTTTTGGTGCATAAGAACATAGTTACCTCGGGGTTCGTGATCTAGGCCTGCAAGAGAGACTTCAAAGAATAAAGTGTTCAGTTAATGCAAACACACTCTCCAAAGTAATAGTCATCTCTCCCCATCCAGATATGGCTGTGTGAGTAGAAATACGCCACCGAGAAATGAAGCAGTAATCAAACCCGCGATGTCTTCCTAATTCTGGCAGAGTAGCAGACGCTATGACCGCATCGAGGACTCTGCGCTTGGTCAAATCTGTCCCTAATGCCTTTATTACCTGCAACATGCGTCCCAATCCATCCTTCATGTATCCCGCATGGAGCATGGCAAGTTCTGGTTGGCTAGGAGAGGTCATGATATTCGTTCCTGGGAGACAAAATCTCATCACATGAGTGTCACACAGAAACGGATCTGGCCTTCATATTTTCCGCTTCAACTCGGAAAGCAAGACTATCTTATGAGGTGGGTGTCTCCAATGTCTGGGAAAGTAGTGGAATAAGACCTATCATCAATAAGCTCGCAGATCTTGAAGTCAGCTAACA
Organism: Papaver armeniacum; assembly: GCA_023531295.1. NCBI lineage: Eukaryota > Viridiplantae > Streptophyta > Magnoliopsida > Ranunculales > Papaveraceae > Papaver > Papaver armeniacum. The sequence goes on from JAJJWW010010322.1 coordinate 409,810, forward strand.
CTTTCCCTGACTTAAGCACCAAAGCATTATCTCCGGTAGATATCTCTGACGGTGGAGCTCCTTTTTCTTCCACTGCAATGAAATAAAAGACGAGGAGTTAGGAACTTGTATGGGAAAGCACGTCGAGATATGGAAGGTCACACACGGCAAGACGTCACCTTCGCATTCTTTGTAGTAGCACTACTGAACGGGCTTCAGGCCCAAACACCATTCAAGTCCTGACAACCACCCTGTATTATTCTAAGTCCGAAACAAATTCCTCCACTGTATTAGCTTCAAGTCCGTATGCTCTAAGTTCAAAATTTCACTTAAGCATAGTAGAGTAAGACCTTACTGCTCCTATGATACACGCATGGAATTCAAGATTCATTCATCCATGCATCATAACACGATTTTCTCATTCATGGGAATCGTGGTTCACGGATTCAAAGCTAAATGGTGGAAATAAGATACAACAGCGTTCGACATAAAGTTGTGCTTCACTTAACAAACCAGGGCTTTACCTTGGAAAAAAAAAAACTTACCCCTAGATTTTGATTGACGCACAGCATGAGTTAACCCGCACTGCAGCAGCAGCACCAGAAGCGTCAGGCGGCGGCAGTGGTGGTCATGACTTGAAAGGCAGAAACAAAAAAAAAATCTTGAGAAAGTGCTGAAAAGGGGTTAGTATCTTTTTATCGTATAAAACAGAAGAATCCAAATGGAACAAGTTGGACACTTCTTTGTTTGATTTTCTTTTGGATTCAAATACCCAAAGAAGGAACTATCCCACCAAAGATTCTGATACATGCTAACGGCGTGGGTGATTAGCAAGTTGGCCACAACACTCTTCCGGTAAAACTCTTTCATCCCTGCTCTTTCTCATGATATGTCATTATTCAAGCCTATCAATAGTGGAATCATTATAAAGTAAAGGCAGACTTGAACATGGTGGATTTATTCAAGGTTAATTTGTAAAAACTTAAAATCATACTATATCAAAAAGATATTTCATTTATAAGTGTTGATACTCCCTCACTTAATCACCAAGAATGAGCATGTATAACAATCCCATTGTAATAATGAATATAGGTGTTCCTCCAGTTGTGACATGTAATAACTTTCTTAGAATTTCTAAGAATGCTTATATTTCCACAGATCATTAGGTGTGTATGATGACTGAGCATATTTACAGAGTACATGAACCCTCCAAGTACTAGTAATGAAACCACATTTCAAACACCATAGCCGACTTTGTAAGTTATACTAGCCCGATTGAGCTCTTCTCCTGTGGTGTGTTATACTAGTCTATTGAGGATCCCACCACCATATCACCGATGACCATCGCAAAATACTTCAACTCCACAAGAACACTTGATGATCCCATCAATTCCATCACCTCAAGCAGGCTAACATCAGCCGAATTCCCATAGGTCTATCGGCTACATCATTATTAAATAAGGAAACCGCCTGGCACTAAGCATTATGACTGGAAACCTTAATGGTTATACATGACATGTGTCGTAACAAATTTGGCACATCCATCTCATAGATGAGGTGGATGTAAACCCATACCCAGACATGTCAATGACGACTGTGGGCCTGTCCTACACACTTGACCAATCATTGATTTGTTCAACATGGTTGTAAGCAATTCCGATGCACTCAAATAAGGAGTGATTACATGAAACCTAATTAGGTTTGAGTAATCATGAGCTGCCCATCTTCTCCTGCATATTTGATGGAGGGTCCTCAGATTATTTGAACAGTCCGGTCACAGCCAGCATGACCACCGTGCTCACCATCTCTTCGCTGGTCGGCAGTGGCAATGCCCACATTTCAAACTGGCCCAATTCAAACTTGCGTGGTTACACTTCCCAATTGCAACCGATCTCACCACCAACTCTCACCCCATTGATTGAGTGGTTTAGATCACGCCGCGGGATAGCTTACAGGTCCGAACACCAGCTCATCACCCACGCCGCATGATCTATCAAGACCACCCGCAAGATAGGTTGTCGAACGCGCGTCTTTCCAAACCAGTATGTCATCGCTGTTTCCAACTCCTTTGCGTGAATGATTTCTGTTGAATCGATCTCAACCACTCAACTTTACCGGTCAAACGAGTGGCCTAGATCGCGCTCTTCGCGCGCGGGGACAAGAGGTATGGATGCACAATGAGTGCCAAATAGTGCATATTTATTCACCTTTTATTGGCATTTTACTCATCTTTTTGCGCTTAGAAATCGAGATATTATCCCAGATTCTGTGTTTTCTTTGTTTTCAAGAATAAATATTTGTATTAATTAATTTTGTGTTTTTAGGCAATAAATAAAGCTCGGAGAAATTGAGGAGCCAAAAGAGCGAAGACTCGAGGCAAGTGTCTATGGAGCGTAAATCAAGCCCGCAAGCAAGCAGTTGTAACCCAACAAGTAGCAACTCATATACAAGACATGGGCTAGAGCTACCCACGACCCGGGTCGAACCCGCTCATCCCGAGCCGTTGAGATCTCGCCCAGATGCATCATACGGTCGCTCCTTCGCTCACATCTATTTCTCGATGCTCCGCCTCAACACCAAGATCACTCAAGTCCTCCTCGGCCCCGTTCGAGATCGTACCGGCTTCATCCTACGCTCGCTCGGCCCGTCTCATCATCACTCGATGTATCCGCCTCACAAAGAAACTCCCCATACCCTATACCCTAATCGACCTAACCTCATTTCATTTCCATCTTCTCTTTCTTCCTCTCCCGTCACGCTCGCGAGCACGTAGCTCCGCTCATCCACCTTCTTCACCCATACCACCACCACGAGCCACCTTCGCCACCAACTCCATCCTCTCCCGACACTGGCCCAACAACCCCAGCAGCCGTCTACTCCTCCTCCTTAGGTCTAGATATCTCTTTCTTAGTTTCTACCAACCCTGGTAGAAACTAAATCGAGATAACTAGAGCTAGGTCTCCAATCAATCAACCGATGGAGTTCGAGCACGAATTGTGGGGAGAACAACGATTCGAGTATGGGTGCGAGTGTTGTTTTTTATTTGTTTTATCTTTAATTTCTGTTTTTGAATATTAGGGTTTATATTCCTTTGCATGTATAAATAGCAATGAACTTTGTGTGTAGAGGGCATGCCTGGGCTAGCCAGTGCGTCAATTTAGGTTTAATTTGTAGTTTAATTATCTATTTTGATGTCATAATTTAGTTTGCTAGGGTTTCATTGAAACCCTAATTCCATGTATGATTTCAACTGTGTTTGAATTATTCTTGAGAGCTTAATTTATAAGATAATCTTCAATTCAAGTACCCGAGGCTTTTCTCTCACAATGGATGCCTTGTATCCATTGTAGTTAGGTTATAACTGCTTTGAGTGTGCTGCAGCTCAACCCTTAGACCCAAATGCTGATTCCCTTGACTAGTTGTACTTAATTAGACAACTAGTGCTCTGGGTTAGCACTTTAGCTGTTCTTTGAAGCATTACAGGGAGAGATAGGTGGTGGAATTGACACCCTGCCCTTATCGGTCACAAGACAAGAAGAACTCAATCTAGTTGAGCATACAATAGGAGTTAGTGGTGGGAATTGATAACCCTAGCAATCCTTTACTCTCACTGTTTACCTTAGTTTAGAGTCACTTCAGTTCAAACTCATCCGTTTCGGCAACAAAACCACAATATTGTTCTGTCACTTTTGAAATCAGTTTAGGAAGCCATAAGATCACTTTAAGCACACCCATTTCTCTGTGGGATCGACCCGTATTTGCCACGTCTCCGATAGACGCCGTGCACTTGCGGTTATTACAAGTAGGCTAAATTAGAAACCCCTTTCCGGCCTACCAAGTTTTGGCGCCGTCGCCGGGGACTTGGCATGTGCCCTGTGATCAATTGCTGCCTTTACTGAGTTCATTTCATCCTTGTAAATACTCACACTGCATTGTTATTTTTAGTTCTTTGTTAGTGTAACTTAACTATTCTTCATTGTTTTGCATCCTCAACTGTTAGTATAACTTTTGTCATCTGCATCTTTATCTGTAGCTGTAACTTAGTGAGCAAACTAGTTCTGTTGTAGTGTAACTTAGCTTCCATCATTCTTTGCTTTACTTAAGTTTTTGTAACTTAGCTTCTTTGTGTTATAACTTTGTGTAGCTTGTATTGCATATTGTCACTACCATATTCTCTTTTATTTGCATCTTCATTGCATATTGTTAACTACATCAGTGCATCTTAGTTAGTTTACTTCAACTCCATTTACATTTTCTTTTATCTGATTTGCACATCTTCAATTATTTCTCGCAGCTGACCTTGTAGTGTAGCTTAGTTAACCAGTTTGCTCATAAAATTTTGCATCTTAGTGTTTCTTCCTTGTAAGCTCGGTTGTAGGATCAAGCTTATCGATTTGCATTTCAAAGTGCTACCACATCATCTCAGTGCATATTTGTAGTGTTTCTTGCTATTAGCTCAGTGAGCTTTGTCACTAGTTTACAAGGAAACTAAGCAACACTGCCTAGTGTTGTAGCTTAGTGTACTTGTAAATCTTAGTCCCAATCAGTCCATGATACTCTCAGTGCATATCCTGTAGCTTGATTCTTACTTTGAACATAGCCCTGAGCTCTGTCATTGTAGCACTATAGCTCTGTTGCTTATTGTATAACATCGAGAACTGAGTTTGATTTGTTGAGCTCACAGGTGCATGCTACAAAGGCCAAAGGAAGGGAAGAGCTGGGGCAAAGCCAAGGAAAAGAATACAAGGGAGCAGAACAACATAGCCATTGTGGCTAAACCGGTTGGTCATTCTCCAATCCTGTTATATTTTATATCTGCGTGAATGAATGTGTGCTGACCTTTATGCATATATGAATGAGCGGCCATTCCCAGAACCCTTGCCTCACTGTTTGCTGTTAAACGATTCTTGCCGCATATTGTTTCATCTCGGAACTTTTGACTAATCTGGTGACACTTGAGTGAGCGTGGTAGATCTAAAGCCTTTGAATGTGTAAATTGAGCTTGGCCTGTGAATCTTTGAACCATCTTTGCATGAGAAATTAGCAACCTTGCTAGGTATTACTCACACTGTGCAACTTGGTGTAATTACTCTGTCTTCATTTTAGCCCACGCAAACAAGTGTGCATACCACGATCATAACCATTGAAAACCAAAAAGGGTGTCGACCTGTTGAACTTGTGATGTGTTGTAAACCCTGAGCATACACTTTGTGAATTAGCTACTCGCCACCTTGCCAGCCCCCGTAGCTGCAAGTTTGAGTTAACTGTGCAAACCAAGAAAAGTCAACCGAGTGAGTTGGACACAATTTATTTTGAGCCTATGCATACTTTTCTTTGCCAACCATATCACGTGAGATGCTCTTGAGCTTGCCAAACTTTGCTTGAAACCCATAACCCTTGTATGTTCTACTCCATCCCCTGTAGCTGGTGAGGCTTGAACTTTCATAACCAAGTTGGTCATAAACCCCATTGCCTGATTGACCCCTGCAATGCATGCTTGATTTTACCCTAAACCTAGTGTGAGTCAGGCTATTTCGTGCCGTGTCATTTGCCTGTCTTTGATTAACCCTATGCTGTGTCATTTGCAAGCATTCACATAACCCTGCCAGCAGACATAACTTGCACACAACCTGTGCAACTGGGGATGACCAAAACTAGGCCTACCAAGGTCAGAACCCAGTTCCACTAGGCATTTCACAAAATTCCACTAGGCTTTGCAAACAAACTTGGGCTCTGCAAAAACAAAACTTTCACCCACACAAGTTGTTTCATTTGGGTCATGGCATAATCAAGCCCACATCCACTTGGGCCGCAAAAACCAAACAACCAAAGCCCTCATAAAACCAAACAAGCCCACACAACCTAGGCTTTGCACAACCAAATCAAGCCCAAACGGGCATGTGCATCCGGGCCGTGCGGTTCACTGCTCAGGCCGTCGCCTAAGTCGGGCTCTGCTCCCTTGCAATCAAGTGGCCGAGCATAATGAAACCCACGGTTACATCTGGGCTGTATTTTTTCCCAACAAACCAATCCACAAAACCAAACCAATCCCAACAAACCAAATGAAACCCAATAAACCAAATTGAGTCCACTACAACTGGGCTTTGAGTTCAATTTGAATGCTAAATCATGTCAGGATTTTGGTCTACAACTGGAGATACAAACAAATCCATTAGAGAGCTTGCTTACGGCATGAACTCCCCACATACCATAGTGATTTTAGGGAACTTTATGAGCCTTCTCGGAGGCCTTGACCTTGAGTACTCATACCCCAACCATCATGAGCACATGTATCAGTCACCACAGTGGGGATATGAACAATTTTATACTCCCCCGACTCCTTGTTTACAATCACTAATGGAAACGCTCATGGAGCAAAATGCTAGGCTTGAATTGAATGCAATGCATGATCATCCCTTCTCTAGTGAACCATGTGCACAACCATTTAATGATTATTCATATGAAACATGCATACCCACTATTGAAGACTCTCCCTCCATTGAACAATGTCACATATTCTTAAAGATGAACCGATTCATTTAGAAAAGAAGAATGGAAGGCAGTTCATGATAGAATGATTATTGTCCCTAATAAAGAAAATCTTGAAAATAGTGTTTCTCTTCCTACTCATGCAACTAACACTGAATATGAACCTAATCTAGAGGAAAATGAGTACACTAGAAATGCTACAATTTTGAGAAGGGAAATACATTTTTTTTATGATGATGAGGATGATTATGATATGTTAGAAGAGCATATGCATGCAGAAAATATGATGGAATCTTTTGGTTCAGAGACGTTAGGCGTCTCTTCTGTGAACCCTATGAATGATGCCTCTTCTAATATTCATACATGTGATATTAACTCGAGCTTGGTTTTGTGAAATTCTTCATGAATGTGAGCATGCTTCACAACTTGTTTGTGACTTAGGAAAGGATGAATCTTCTGTTGACACTAATGTTCTTTTGGATCATGATATTATTTTTGTGTCTGATTCCCTTCCCATATCACAATATGTTGCCTGCTTTGATGATCATGACATGGTGATTGATGAATTGTTCTATGCTGGTGAACATGATTTACCTGTCTGACTTTAGGAAAGTGTGTAATGGTGCAAATGATCTTATACATGAAAACAACTTAGATGTACCTACTTTCTCTCCTAAGTCACAAATTGAAACTCCTCCACCAAACCTAGGTGTAGTTTGTCACAAAAATCTTAAACCAACTTTTCTCGAGAGTTCCCGTTTAGGCCTAGAACTTTGTGCCTCCCAAGTCCTCTTGGACTATTTTGCATCAAAGTATAACACTTTTAAGGAACCACGGTTGAACGTGTATATCTGTCGTTATTAGTAAAACTCATTTTGAGTTAGACCTTTTGCATGATGTACCGTTAAAATTGCAAGATTTTGTGCTCCCAAACACACCCGTTCACAAGTTTAGGTTTGGGGAAACTCATTTCACATATGCGGTCTTACTTGCACTCTCATGTTATATTTGTGTAAGATCATGATGTTTGTACATATTTTCTATTGGGTTGACCCTCAACTCTTTAGATTGTTGGTATATGGTGAATTTTTGTATATAATCCCAGAGGACTTGTTAAATTTTTTCTTTCTTGAATCGGTTGAGTCTTCTTGTGCATATATTGTGCTAATCCGATATGATCTCCGCTGAGAATGTTGGATTCTAGCCTTGATTAATGAAGCTCTAACCTTGCTCCGCCGACATCCCAGTAATCTCTTCCTTTTCTCTACTCAACATAGTTCTCGTGGTATGTGACTTGTTTAAATTTTCCCTTCTGTTGACACATTGAGGACAATGTTTGATTCAGGTTTGGGGGTGCATTTGCATATAGAGTTTTTAGTCTTTTTAATCTTTTATTAGTCTTTTTAATCTTTTATTTTCAAAAAAAAAAAAAATCAAAAAAAAATCAAAAAAAATCAAAAACTCTTTTTGTAAAAACATCCAACTTTTAGAGATTTTAGAGTCACTAGCATGGTTCTAGCTATGTTTACATAGAGAATTTTTCCGACCGAAATAACGAAGTTAGAAGTACCGGAGAACACAATCGGGTTTCTTAGTTGATTAGAGCGTTAAAGTTGGATTTAACCATACCGGAGGGCTAATTAGGTGTTTGTTTAGATATTCGGTAGTAAAATTGTGATCACCCATAGTGGAGACTACCCATTTTACATCAAGTGAGGCACCAACCTTCAATTTTTTGCAACTTTCTAGAAAAGTTTGTTAGAGTGTGTGTCACCGTACATCAATTCCGGGTAGGAATGGTGAGCTACCCAACTTCGCACCAATTTCAAAGCACTACTTTTGATCTCTTGAGTGCTAGTTTTTGTCAATCATGAGGGTGACGTTTAAAGAAGAAAACTCCTTCTAAATATCGATTTGCAGTTAGCATCACTCTCTCTCAATCAGCAGACCCATAGAAACACATCATCGTCAGCAAACGGAGCAGCATCAGAATATTGAAAGAAAAGTTGATATAGTCCAAGGTTTATGTGCAACAAAGAAAAAGAAAAGAAAATAGGATGAGAATTAATGAAGTTTGTAAAAAATTGAGTTTTATTGTTTTAAGTTAAAAAAATAATAATAAAAAAAATTGTTGTTGTATTAATTATTTTCATTTCATGTACTTAATCAAAAAAAAAAAAAAAAAAAAAAAATTGTTAAGTTTTTGTAAAGTTCAGAAGTTCGTCATCAACATTTGAAGACCGAAGATTGAAGACGTTTCTATGGTTCTTATGAGAGAGTGATATTAATTGCCGATCGGGTGAGAAGGTAAGTGAGTACTCCCATCCTTGCTAATGGTTGATTTCCTTTCTTAGAGATCATCAGAAAAAGATTCTTTTTGTCCACACTTCTGTGGAGTCTCCAGAAATTATTTCGGAAGGTTATCCTTCTTACCTACAACGTGTGCGGGATTTCTCTCTTTATTCCTGCTTCGCACACATGAGAGACTAAAAAGCGATCTTTTTGAGTGCAATTATCATAAAAACCCTAATGGTGAGGCGAAGTCGAGGCTTATGATCACAATCGAATCCGAATTCTTTCATATGGTATGGTTACTTCTCGCTCAAAGACTTAAGGATGAGAATGCGTTCTTTGATAGTTCCAACTTCACATTACTAGCATGCGTAAACTCTATGTCCTCATAGCCCTGATGCTTGAGACTCTTTTACACTGAAGTTGGAGAAGGTTTTGTGGGTACACTCGGTAAACCCTCACGAGACTACAACTCGTCCACTAGGGACACCTAGGGGTTTAAAGGCTTAGTGCATACGCTAAATGCATTCGAGAGACTCACACGGGGTATAGTTAGGATTTCTTCATTTTGTTTCACTTGAGGACAAGTAAAATTCAGGTTTGGGGGTATTTGATGAGTGCCAAATAGTGCATATTTATTCACCTTTTTATTGGCATTTTACTCATCTTTTGCGCTTAGAAATCAGGATATTATCCCGCATTCTCGTGCTTTCCTTGTTTTCATGAATAAATATTTGTATTAATTAATTTTGTGTTTTTAGGCAATAAATAAAGCTCGGAGAAATTGAGGAGCCAAAAGAGCGAAGACTCAGAGGCAAGTGTCTATGGAGCAGAAAGCCGAAGCCCGCGCGCGCAACAGTTGCAACCCAACAAGTAGCAACTCATCTACAAGACATGGGCTAGAGCTACCCACGACCCGGATCCGAACCCGCTCATCCCGAGCCGTTGAGATCTCGCCCAGATGCATCATACGGTCGCTCCTTCGCTCACATTTATTTCTCGATGCTCCGCTCAACACCAGATCACTCCAATTCCTCCTCAGCCGTTCAGATCGTACCAGCTTCATCCTACGCTCGCTCGGCCCGTCTCATCATCACTCGATGTATCGCCTCACAACAAACTCCCCATACCCTATACCCCTAATCGACCTAACCTCATTTCATTTCCATCTTCTCTTTCTTCCTCTCCCGTCACGCTCACGGTAACGTAGCTCTCGCTCATCCACCTTCTTCACCCATACCACCACCGGAGCCACCTTCGCCACCAACTCCATCCTCTCCGACACCCAACAACCCCAGCAGCCGCCTACTCCTCCTCCTTAGGTCTAGATATCTCTTTCTTAGTTTCTACCAACCCTAGAAACTAAATCAGAGATAACTAGAGCTAGGGTCTCCAATCAATCAACCGATGGAGTTCGAGCATGAATTGACAGGAGAACAACGATTCGCAGTATGGGTGCGAGTGTTGTTTTTGATTTGTTTTATCTTTAATTTCTGTTTTTGAATATTATGGTTTATATTCCTTTGCATGTATAAATAGCAATGAACTTTGTGTGTAGAGGGCATGCCTGGGCTAGCCAGTGCGTCAATTTAGGTTTAATTTGTAGTTTAATTGTCTATTTTGATGTCTTAATTTAGTTTGCTAGGGTTTCATTGAAACCCTAATTCCATGTATGATTTCAACTGTGTTTGAATTATTCTTGAGAGCTTAATTTATAAGATAATCTTCAATTCAAGTACCCGAGGCTTTTCTCTCACAATGGATGCCTTGTATCCATTGTAGTTAGGTTATAATGCTTTGAGTGTGCTGCAGACTCAACCCTTAGACCCAAATCTTTGATTCCCTTGACTAGTTGTACTTAATTAGACAACTAGTGCTCGGGGTTAGCACTTTAGTTGTTCTTTGAAGCATTACAGGGAGAGATAGGTGGTGGAATTGACACCGCCCTTATCGGTCACAAGACAAGAAGAACTAATGGTGAGCTACCCAACCTCCCACCAATAGAAGCACTATTTTGATCTCTTGAGTGTTATTTTATCAATCATGATGGTGACATCGTATTGCTAACTTACATACCACTTGTAATCTTGTTCGCAGTTAGCACCATCCACTTTATCTCTCTCTACACCAACAGGTCCATAGAAACACTATCACCATCAACAAGAGGAGCATCACAAATTGGAAGGAAAGTTGAAGACGTTCAAGGTTTACAAGCAACGATACAAAAATGAGCAGATTTCAGATTCAAGTATAGCAACAAGACAAGGAGCAGAATTTTACAAGTTGAAGACTATTGTACAAGAGCGAATATTATCAAGATGAGATTTCAAGAAGTTTAATCAAGACATACAAGTTGTGAAGAACAAAGTGGTAAAGTACTTACACCATGGCCTTTGTACTTGCATTTTTATTTTATCTTTATTCTTATTTGTTGGTTTGTATTTTATTTTCTCTTGTCTCAAAAAAAAAAAAAAAAAAAAAAAGGAAAAAAAAAAAAAAGACAAGAGAAAAGTTTATTAGGTCCATCGTTAGTTTTATTATTTTGTTTTGTTTGTTTCATTTTGTATTTACTTTATTTATCTTGAATTTAAAAAAAAAAAAAAAAAACTCACTGTATTATATTTGGTTTGTTTTAGTTCGTTTTTGGTTTTGTATTCATTCAATAAAGCCAATGGAAGATGAAATATTCATAATGAAGTTTCAAGCAACAAGGAATTAGAGGAAAGAATCACATTGTCAAGATTCTACGAAGTTCAAGAGTTATCATCAACAGTTGAAGACCGAAGACGAAGATGAAGACAAGGATTGAAGACCGAAGACGTTTCTATGGATGATGTGAGAGTGGTGCTAACTGCACGTCGAACGGAAAATGAGGTAAGTAAGCATATTCCCACCTTCGTTAAGTGGTTGATTTCATTTCTTAGAGATCGTCGGAAAAAAAAAGGGTTTTCAAAATGAATAAAAGATGTGGGTTTTCAAAACTATTCGGAAGGTTTTTGCCTTCCTACCATTCAAGGTGTCACAGGATTCTCTCTTCACTCCTACCTGGACACATGTGTGACCCATAAAAAGTTGTTTATTATTGAGAGCAATTTCATAAAACCCTTTCTTGTGAGGCAGAGTCGAGACTTTTGATCACTCCGAACCCGAATTTCTTTCGATAAGGGATGGTTATTTCTCTCTCAACTTTTAAGGATGAGATTGTGTTCATATATGTGTCTAACTTCTTATGACTAGTGTGCATAATCTCTATGTCTTCTTAGCGCGTTGGATACTATCATTACGGAGAACTAGTAAGTTGGAAAAGTAGGTTTTGTGGGTTGATAGGTGTCATAAACACCTTTATATTTATCTATTGTTTATGCTTTCTTTGCTATTTTTCTTGTGAATTATATATCTTATGTTTACTTTTGACTTTATCAGGTACTTTGGAGTCATTCGGAGCAAAAGACGAAGAAAACGTCCATTTGGAGCGATAATGGCAAAAAGGCTAGGTTGCGCAAGGAGGAAGTGAAGAATTCAATTGTCAGTTTTCTGAGACTGACAAGCCAAGTATGGACTGGGTGGCGTTGTCCTATTTGCCGGGTGCCAATATCAATTTCTACTCTTACACGGGCCTAAAATTGAGAGAAGTGTTATTTCTCTCTTATCATTAGTTTTGCCTGAGCTGAAACCAAGAAAGATGGCGGCTCCATTAACGATCAGAGAATGGAGATAGGGAGAGGAATGGAGTGATGTGAATCGTGAAATCAAGAGAAGACTTCAAGGAGATGATGAGGATAAAATCACAGGAAAGAATTGGGGTTTGATGTAAGTCCAATTGACATCGAGATTTTCTACTGTTGTTTTAGATCAATTTGATTTCAAGGGTTTGATGTGTTGCTTCCATGGATTAATGGGTTCTAGTGAAGTGATTAGACATGGGTTTTGAGCAAGAAATCAACTGTTGAAGAAATCAGATTTAATGGAAATTAGGGTTCATAATGATGATTTGTGTTGAAATTTGAAGAAGGGGTATGAAGTAGATCTGGTTTAGTGCCTGAGTTAATGAATGTTAGATGTATGCTTAGGTCACAGGTGATGGCCAGTTCTGGGTTGGTGGTAATTGTGTGGTTGTGTGAAGCAATTAGAGTTCTGAGTTTACAGTGGAGAACTGAAAGAGAGATTTGAAGTGCAGATGAAGAAACTAGGGTTTCTGGAGCTGAATTGGGTGTTTTTGGGTTCACATAAGGATCTGTCAATTTGGGTTTGGTTCAGATTCAATAAAATTGGAGGTTTTGGCGATGTGGGTTTGAAGTTGATGGTGCTTTTATGGCAGTCTGGTGATTGTGTTGGTGTTGCTACTAGAAGAGATGGTAACTGTTTTTGGAATGTGGTTTTTGAATAGTCTGTGACAATGTGGTTGTAGAAGGAATTAAGGAATGGCTGTGGTGGTGAATCAGCTCAGAGGTTGATGCTGCTAATGGAGTTGTTGTTGAGATTGAGGAGATGTTATGTACTAGCTCATTGCAGGTGACATAGAATAGGGTGCAACTGGTATAGATGGGGGTATGTTGATGTTGTAGGTTAACTGAAGGCTGTAATGAATGGGATTGTGATATTGCAGTATGGAGTGAGTTACAAAGGCAAGACTGAAATGGATTGATTGTCTGTTGTGATGTTGTTGAATTACAGGGAGAAGAATAAAATTTCAGCTAAGAATGGTGGTGATTATCATGGGTTTTTGGTTGTTTTGATCTGAAAATTGAATTGGAAGACTACACAAAAATCTGAGAATGGTGAGAATTGCAGGCATCTGGTGAAGTGGGTCTGTGTTGAAGTGCAGAGTTGAATCTGTAGGTTGTGGGGAAGTCTAGGCAAGAATTAATAGAACTTGAGCAGATGAGTGTTGCCATGTAACTGAATAGGTGGTGCTATTGAAGCACATGAATGGGACAAGCAGAAGTTGTTGTTGCTATATTGGGTATGTGTGTAATGATCGAATTGCAGAGATTACAAGGAAAGTTGGTGTTGAATATATGAATGCTTGAAGTCCTAGATGAATGCTTAGGCTTGCTGTGAATGGTTTAAGATGGTATATGGAGTTGGAACTAAGCAAGAATTGGTAGAGCTGCAGTTCAGGTGGTTTATGGCAGTGGTAGTTGATTGCGTTGGCAAGCAGGGAAAACTGAATTATGAGATGGAGCTAGTGACTGTGGTGGTACTTAAAAGATAGTGGTCGTCGGAGTTATAGGTGCTAGTGCATGAAATGGGTTGCGCAGGCATGAATGAAAGGCTACAGTTCTGGTGGTGTTGTTTGGAGTTTGAATACAAGCTGAGAAGGTTAGGGAGTGGTGGAGCTGTTAAGCTACTGCAATGGACTAGTTATGATGAGCAGCTACTGATGGTTGTGGCATGATAAATGGAAGGATTGTGCAGTTGCAGTGGTTGCAGGTTCATGTTACAGAGAGAGAGTAAAAGGCTGAACTGCAGAATGGAGTTGCAGTTGTTGAATTGAAGCTACAGATGCAGGACAAAGAAGATACAAGTGCTGATGCTGTTAAAATGCAGACAAAGAGGCTGAGTTGCGATGCGCCACAATGATGCAACACGGAGGATAGGGTTCCTGCAAGATAGCTTAGGCCTGTGCAAAATGGAAACAACCTTGGCCTAGAACTTATTAAGACCAGTTAGACTCTGACTCTGCTGAGTTGCCTTGACTCAGCCTCAGACTCAGTGACATTGACCGAGTTGACTCGTTTACTTCATTTGACCGGTGACCGGGTGGACTTTGCCGGTCACCTGAGATACTTCCCGGTGATATCCCAGCCAAGTTCCGGCGATGACAACAGTTTTCCGGCGACCATTTTTTGGACATAATTTTACATGGGTTCTTCTACATATGGGCTTGGTGGACATCTTAGTATTGGGCTTTGGAAGTTATGACCTAGTTTTGGAAACAAGGAGAGCTACAAAAAGAAAAAAAGGTTTCTACTTTTTTTTTTTTTGGGGGGGATCACGTATTTTCTACTGGGAGCTTTGGAGAGCGGCGACTAGGGTTTGCTTTCATTTTTGTTTTTCATCTTCTTCATTTTATTATTGAATATGATGAACTCAAAAGCTATGAGTAGCTAAATAACATATTATTGGTTATGGGATAAAGTGGATTTCACAACATGATATATGAATCAATGAATTAGTTTTGTCTCAATAATTTATTGTTTGTGATTCACAATTAATAGTGTTGTATAGTTTGAATGCTTGTTTAGTCGAGTCCGGAATCGATTGAGTTTGCCTTCATCCTTATCGCTAGATTAGGGTTTTCAATACGAAAAAGTTGTTTATTCCTGATTCTAAGTAGCATAATTGTGGGTAGTGCTTGTAGTGATATATCCTACTAGTCACAAGTGAGTCATAACTTTTGTTAAAACGGATTAGTGCTTTTACACGTTCGTTTGCATTGATTAGTCTTATTCCATAGAACTTAGTGCTTTTAGAGAGTTAAACTTGATTGTGCTTTTACACGTTAGGTTGCTTTCTAGGAAGAATTCACATATACATCTTTTAATGTGGTTGTGATGAAATCAGGGAATTAGCGGGATATTCTTGCGATCAAGGTATCCTAGGACTTTTAGTAAATGAGAGATTAAATTATCAATTCTAGTCATTGATGAAAATACATGTTTGTGAATGATACTATTCCGTGACCAATATCTTCTCCTTATTGATTATTCCATTTATTTTATTGCTTTCAATTTATTTTTATTGCTCTTCTAAAACAAAAATCCCCCCTTGGTTACTAAGAAACTGAAATTTTATAACAACAAAAGCCTCTCTGTGGGAACAAACTCTTTCTTACCACATACTTCATTTATTTTAGTATAGTGAGAAAGTGAAATTATTTTTGCTCTGCTGACAACCGATCAAATTTTTGCGCCGCTGCCGGGGAGGTATAGTCATACGACTTGTTATTAAATTATTTTTATAATTTCTACTTTTATATTTGCCTTTTGTTTTCTTGTCTTGTTTCTCACTTGTTTGCGAGAATTGTTTTCAGGTACCTAATCCTTGGCTTCTAAAGATTGGAACTATCCAAGGTGCGGGATAGCTACTCGAAGAGGCACAATACTCCAACCAAGTCAAGACACAACAGAAGATCAAGAGTTAGAAGTGGAAGAAGAGTTACAACTAGAAGGAGAACAAGAGGTTCCATTCGTAGAAGAACCACTATTTGAAGAAGAAGAAGAAGCAATGGGTGATCGTACACTCAAGGACTTGGCTTCTCATAGGCTTGATGCACAACGATGGTGTATTCAAACAAACTCAACCTTCGAGATCAAGCCGGGGTTGGTTAGAGAGTTACCAAAGTTCCATGGCATGGTGAATGAAGACCCAAACAAGCATCTTATGGACTTCCATACCATTGTCACGGCCATGCTTCCAGCGGAGACTGATGGTGATGGTGCAATGTTGAAAGTTTTTCCATTTTCTATGGTGGATAGCGCTAAGGATTGGTTGTACTGTTTGCCATCCGGAAGTGTCACTACATGGAATGGGTTGAAGAAAATTTTCTTAGAGAGGTATTTTCCTGCATCGAAGGCTACTCAAATTCGCAAAGAGATTTGTGGGATAAAGCAAAATGTAGGAGAATATTTGTATGAATGTTGGGAGCGATACAAGAGATTGGTGGCAAGCTGTCCACACCACCAATTCAGTGACGCTATGATAATCCAATACTTTTATGAAGGTCTCCAATCAAGTGATAGATATCTCCTTGATGCTGCTTGTGGTGGTGCACTAGTGAACAAGACGGTGGCACAAGCTAGAGAGTTGATTGAAAACATGGCAGCGAACTCGCAACAATTTTACACTAGAGGTGAACCAATGGTTAGGCGGGTGCATGAAGTTAGTGATTCATCATCACACCTTGATCAAAGAATGGGTAGCATGGAGCAAATGATGCAAAAGATGGTTGCGGTTATTTTACCTTCATATGATGAAGAGTTGGAGCAAGCTAGTGCGGTCTTTCCAAATCAGCAAAGACGGTATGATCCCTATTCCAACACTTACAATCCAGGATGGAGAGATCATCCCAATTTTAGCTATGCCAATAAGCAAGGTGCAGTCAACAATCTACTTTCAACCGTTCGGGTGGATTTCAAGTGCAACAACAACAATTTCAGCAATCACAAGCACAACAATCAATGCAAAATCAAGGTTCTGATATCGATTCAAAGCTTCAAACAATGATGCAAGGCATTTCCACCATGTTTAAAGAAAGTCAGTAAGAAACTAAGAGTGCTACAAGGAGTTGCAGACACAAATGGGCTCCATGACGATTGATATAAACAAATTGCAGGCACAAAATAGTGGGAAACTCCCTTCTCAGCCCATTAACCCAAAAGAGGGTATCAATGCTATTACATTGAGAAGTGGTACACAACTTGTGCAACCCGAGGTTACTGATTCGGGCAAGGTGGAAACACCAAAGGAACCTGTTTTGGAGCAGAAGAATGATGATTCTCCTCAAACTTCTGAGGTACATATTCCTAACTCTAAAACTCTGGTTTCTACTTATGTTCCTCCTTTACCTTTCCCTCGCAGATTTGCAAGTTCCAAGAAGGAGGAACTAGAAAAGGAGATTTTAGACGTCCTTAAAAAGATCCATGTGAACATACCACTCATTGATGCTATTAAGCAAGTTCCAAAGTATGCAAAGGTGTTGAAGGACTTGTGTACCAATAAGCAAAGGCTAAAAGGTAATTAAGTGCTAAGTGTGGGGGAGAATGCTTCGGCAATCTTACAACACAAACTCCCACTTAAGTGCAAGGATCCCGGTAGTTTTGACATTCCCGTCACAATTGGTAACATAACATTTAACAAAGCTATGTTGGATTCAGGTGCATCCGTTAATGTTATGCCTGCATCAATATATAATTCACTTGATCTTGGTCCTCTTAAAAAGGCTGGAATTGTATTGTAATTAGACGACCACTCTAATGTCTACCCAATGGGTATTGTTGAGGATGTTCTTGTGCAGGTTAATCAATTAGTATTTCCAGCTGACTTTTGCGTTCTAGAGATGAATAAAGGTTCACCGGACTCGTCTCTTCCATTGCTACTTGGGCGTCCCTTCATGAAAACAGCGAAAACCATTATTGATGTGTACAAGGGAACGTTGACTATGGAGTTTGATGGATAAACAATATGTTTCAACATTTTCGAGACGATGAGATATCCTAGTGATGTCCACTCTTGTTTCTCCATTGATGTTATTGATACATTGGCACAACAAATGTTTGAATTAAATGGTGATGATGCTTTGGAAACCGTGTTAACTACATCCATGGATAATGGTGTAGAGTGTGGTAATGAAGTCAAGGAAGCCCTTGGTGATCTTAATTCACTTCAAGGATGCTCGGAAACTCATAATATCTCTTTTATTTCTTTACCATGTAGCCATGTAGTGATGAAAAGCTTGTACCTTCTATTGTTAAATCTCCAAAGTTAGAATTGAAACCTCTTCCCGATCACTTAAAGTACTTGTACTTGGGTGACAAGGAAGATTTACCTGTGATTGTGTCTAACGAGCTTAGTGATTTACAAGAGCAAAAACTTCTAAGGGTGCTAAGGAAGTACAAGACGGCCATAGGATGGACAATTACTGATATCAAGGGTATAAGCCCTGCCGTTTGTATGCACAAAATCCGTTTGGAGGACAATGCAAAGCCTACAAGGGAAGCGCAACGTCGTTTGAACCCTCCCATGATGGAAGTTGTGAAAAAGGAGATACTAAAGCTTTTGGAAGTGGGTGTTATCTACCCCATATCCGATAGCAAATGGGTGAGCCCGGTACAAGTAGTACCAAAGAAATCAGGTCTGACAGTGGTGGAGAATGATAAGAACGAACTTTTCCCAACTCGTGTGCAAACCGGTTGGAGGGTTTGTATTGATTATAGAAAATTGAATGCCACTTCTAGAAAAGATCACTTTCCTTTACCATTTATTGATCAAATGCTTGAACGTTTAGCTGGACACTCTTACTATTGCTTCCTTGATGGCTATTCAGGTTACAATCAGATTGTGATAGCACCGGAGGATCAAGAGAAAACCACTTTCACTTATCCTTTCGGTACTTTTGCTTATAGAAGGATGCCTTTTGGCTTGTGCAATGCTCCAGCTACCTTTCAAAGGTGTATGTTAAGTATCTTTTCATAATATGTTGAAAACATAATCGAAGTGTTCATGGACGATTTTAGTGTCTTTGGTGATTCATTTGACCTTTGCTTGAACAACTTGTCTCTAATCCTTGAACGATGTGTTGAAACAAACCTTGTGCTGAATTGGGAGAAGTGCCATTTTATGGTAACTCATGGCATAGTTTTAGGCCATATAATATCTTCTAAAGGCTTGGAAGTTGATAAATCTAAGATAGACCTTATTCGTGCTTTAACCCCTCCCACTACGGTGAGGGAGATACGCTCTTTTCTTGGTCATGCAGGTTTTTATCGTAGATTTATCAAGGACTTTTCCAAGATAGCATCACCACATTGCAACATATTGCAAAAAGATGTGGTTTTTAACTTTGATGAAAAGTGTATGGCGGCATTCAATCGTTTGAAAGAACTTTTGATTTCAGCCCCTATCATTAAACCACCGGATTGGAGCAAGCCTTTTTATCTCATGTGTGATGCAAGTGACTATGCGGTTCGTGCGGTGCTTGGGCAACGTGTGGGGAAGATACCTCATGCTATTTATTATGCTTCTAAAACGTTAAATGAGGCCCAACAAAACTACACAACTACTGAAAAAGAGTTGTTAGCCATTGTTTTTGCTTTGGAAAAGTTTCTCTCTTATCTAATTGGTACAAAAGTTGTTGTCTTTTCTGATCATGCAACACTTAGGTACTTGCTAATGAAGAAAGAAGCGAAACCGTGGCTCATACAATGGATTTTACTCTTGCAAGAGTTTGATATTGAAATCAAGGACAAGAAAGGAATTGATAACACCGTTGCGGATCACTTGAGCCGTCTTGTTGTGGACAAGGAAGCTATCCCATTGCGTGAAAGTTTCCCGGATGAGCAACTATTCTCAATTGCCTTTGGAGAACCATGGTATGCCGATATTGTCAATTACTTGGTATCTACACAAATCCCAAAGAACTTGTCTCGTGCTGAGAGGGACAAACTTAAGAAGTTGGGAAATCAATACATATGGGATGGTCCATACTTGTGGAAACATTGTAGCGACCAAGTAATACGAAGGTGTGTTCCCGAATCTGAATTTAATTATATCTCGTCTTTTTGTCACTCTTATGCTTACGGAGGACATTTTGGGAGTAAGAGAACCGCTCACAAGGTACTTGAAAGAGGTTTCTATTGGCCAACCTTGTTTAAGGATGCACATATATTTTGTACAACTTGTGATAGGTGCCAAAGAACAGGCAATCTAGGTGCCCGAAATCAAATGCCACAAACTTTTATTCAATTTATTGAAGTTTTTGATGTATGCGGTATTGATTTTATGGGTCCTTTTGTCAACTCCCATGGTAATTTTTATATCTTACTTGTTGTTGATCATGTCTCTAAATGGGTGGAAGCTAAGGCCACCCCAGCTAATGATTCTAAAGTGGTTTCAGATTTTGTGCAAGCTAATATTTTTGCAAGGTATGGAATTCCAAGAGCCATAATTAGCAATGGGGGTTCTCACTTCAAAACCAGGATCTTACAAAGCTTGTTGAAGAAGTACAATGTGCCGCACAAGATTGCAACACCTTATCATCCCCAAACAAATGGACAACCCGATGTTTCTAACCGGGAGGTGAAATCCATTCTAGAGAAGACGGTGAATCCAACAAGTAAAGATTGGAGCATGCGACTTAATGATGCTTTGTGGGATTATAGAACCGCATACAAGACACCTATCGAGATGTCTCCCTTTAGGTTTGTGTATGGTAAACCTTGTCATTTACCCGTTGAAATTGAGCATAAGGCATTTTGTGCTATTAAACAATGCAAGATGGAGATGGATAGGGCTGGAAAGCAGAGGAAGTTACAACTCCAAGAGCTAGAGGCGCTTCGCAATGATGCATTTGAAAGCTCACGCATTTACAAGGAGAAAACGAAGGCCTTTCATGATACTATGATTTCTAGAAAACAATTTTGCATTGGGAAGAAAGTGCTTTTGTTTAATTCTCGCTTGCAATTATTTCCGGGTAAATTAAGGTCACGTTGGATTGGACCTTTTATTGTTACTAATGTGTTTTCTCATGGTGTAGTAGAAATTCGTAGCATAGCTACAGGCAAAGAACTTAAAGTTAATGGGCATCGGTTGAAACCATATTATGAGAATTTCACTTCCGAAGTGGTGGAAGGATCTAACTTTGTGGATGTACTCCCTCTGGAGGAGTTGTAGAAAGCAAGGAGATAGTCGGGCTGACGACTTTAAACCAAGCGCTAAATGGGAGGCAACCCATCGGATGAGTATTTCTTGTCTTATTTTTATTTTCATGTTTTGTTTTTAGTTTTTTCTTGTCTTGCATTTACTTTTTCTGATTTCTTGTCATATTATCATGTAGGATTTCCCACCTTGACTTACTTTGGATGACTCAATTTACATTGAGGACAATGTAAAGTTTAAGTGTGGGGGAGTGGTTAAGCATTTGGATTGTAAAAATTTCAACTTTTTCAAAAAAAATTTTTTTTTTGTAAATTAGTGAATAAAAAAAATCCAACTTGTGGTTAGTTTAGAGTCACATAGTGTTGATGGTGGATTTTCATTTAAGGCTAAAATTGTAAAAGCCAAATTATGCGCTAACATCTTGCAAAAGATAAACCATTAATAAGTGATGAATACTTCTTCATTTTACTAATTCACCTAGAAAGGAGCATGTGGCAACAATCCCAGTATTATGTTAATTAAACACACGAAATTCATCCAGATTGGAGCATGTGGCAACAATCCCATATACCCTGTGAATTTACAGCATTATTAATTAATGCATGACCAGCCTTGTATTTCCTGTACTCATTATCGGTGCGGCATGACGACCGAGTGTTGTTCTCGCAGAGCAACACGAACCTCCAAGTACTAATAATGAAGCATGTACGAAATACCCGTCATGTGCTGCAACTCTCGGTGTGTTATACTAGCCCGATTGAGCATACATCTCTCGGTGTGTTATACTAGCCCGATTGAGCATATTTGAATCTGAACTGTCCATATCAGTCTCAGAAACGATCACGACCATCCAACTTCACCAAGCATGGTTGGATGGCTTAGGTCAAATCCATGACCCCAAGAAGGTATTGGAATATTCACTACCTACCCAACGCGGGCCCCGCATGGTCGGCCTCCCCAAAAGGGTGGCATAGCTTGCCAAACCGTCCAAGCCAAAGCAGTATGGACGAAAAACATTAAATTAGGGTTTGCGGCACATTACATGTGTCGCAAAATAGTCTCAACCATCCATCTTCGCAGGCATAGATGGAGGGTGTAGATGTAGATTCAAAGGGCCAGAGCATGTCAACACGCTCACTGTAAGCCCGCCTACACACATGACCGATCGGTCAGGACCAACCATGGCTGGTCGTTCCAGATCGTGCGCCCAAAGTGGGCATGCCGCACGGCCGGCAAAACCCTAATTAGGGTTTGCATTGATCGCAAACGTCCGTTTTCTCCTGATCGAATGGAGGGTTTAGGAGTCGACTAAGCAGGTCCAGTGAGCATCAACATGATCAGCGTGGACCCATCTATCTCCACACCCGATCGGCCAAGGCATACCATGCCTGGTTATTCCAATTCGCACGCCCAAACTAGCGTGGTCACACCTCCCAATCACGAACTGATCTCGACCACTCAACTTCGCCGGACAAATTGAGTGGCTTAGATCACTTTTCCATGGAACAGTAAGGTATATGCGTGAACACCATTCTACCACCTACACGCCGAACCAATCGGCCAGGACCGACCAAGCTTGGTCGTCTTGAAACGCGTGCCCGAAGTTGGCATGACGCGCGACATTTGCAACACCAAACTTCTGTCGTAAATCAATCCTGACCGCTCCTCTTTGCCGGACAAATTAAGCGGCCCAGATCACACTTTCACGGGACAGTGAGGTATGGGCATGTATACCGGCATGCCGTCTACACGCATGCCCGATCGGCCATGAGTCTCAAGCTTGGATTCGACCAAGCTGAAAAGTGGTGCTTGCGCACATCTTCTAAAACCCTAATTCCACTAACGGTCGCAGATGAGTGTCTCAAAGATCATCTCGTCCGTCCAACTTCACCGGCTTGGTTATACAGACCTGGTCAGGAGTTAATTGGCCAGTGAGGCGTCATGGTGATCACCACCCGTCACTTTACCACGCCATGTGATCGGCCAAGGGAGGACTTGCTTGCGCAACCTCCAAACCATCACATGAAGTAGGCTGGACATGAGGCTATTTTGAGACGCTCAAATAGCGATGCTTCATACATGCTGAATATACTCGATGCAAGCACACATAGAATACACACGATACTTCACAAGTATCGACTTCCTAAATAACTTAGTTATTTAATCTAGCATTACATGCTACTTTCTGTGGGTCCCACGATCCACACACTCGAGACATCAATCATGTCACAAACTGGGGGATACATATTGGGGTATTGGTCTGGCGGTTTACAGCGTGCAGCGCACAACGCGCCATCACAAGAACATGTCAGGAAGTCATGGACGGTTAGTGATGATGGGAGAAGTGGGCAAGACTGGTCATGTGACACCAACACACAACTCCACTACTCCATCACTCCACTTTCTCCACTTCCAACGAGATACGAGGGTTAGGCTTAAAGACTTGTATAAATAGGTTCTCCTCCCTATTTTCCAAAAGAGGAACAAGGCAGGACAAGACAGAAAACCAAGTGTTGATATAATCGTATCCAAACACCAGAACTGATAGCTTACATTCTTCAACCCAGTTCAGCTTTCTAATACAAGTCATACACAGCCAACACCTTCACAATCTTAACACCTTCTTCGCTTGCCTCCCTAAGATCAACCCCATCTCCTTCACTTTGTGACCGAAGCAAGTCTGAATGACCATTTCTTGGTTTAGGCCAGAGTTGTACAGATTGATTTCTCGAATCACAAGCACTCCCGTGCAGTGCATTTGTTTAGGGTTTAGATTCATTTCTCATCCACACACCCCAAATTACCAAAATCGGCAGAAATAGTTTTCACCCATAAACACATAGTATACATGTCGCTAAGATTACATCGAGATTCTCATAAGAGTGACTGAACTTAGAGATGACAGAGAACATGATCGGGTTTCTTAATTGTATGAGAGTTAAAGTTGGATTTAACCATGCCAGTGGCAAATAAGGTGCAGACTGAATTCGATATTAGAGTAGTGGAGACTACCCATGTTACATCATGAGAGAACCGACCTTCACTTCTTTGTACCTGTCTAAATTTGTGCTTTTAGAGTGTGTGTTACCGTACGTAAACTCCGGGTAGAATGGTGAGCTACCCAACCTCCCACCAATAGAAGCACTATTTTGATCTCTTGAGTGCTATTTTATCAATCATGATGGTGACATCGAATTGCTAACTTACATACCACTTGTAATCTTGTTTGCGAGTTAGCGCCATCCACTTTATCTCTCTCTACACCAACAGGTCCATAGAAACACCATCATCATCAACAAGAGGAGCATCACAAATTCGAAGGAAAGTTGAAGACGTTCAAGGTTTACAAGAAACAGTACATAAATGAGCAGATTTCAGAGTCAAGTATAGCAACAAGACAAGGAGATGAATTTTTACAAGTTGAAGACTATCGTACAAGAGTGAAAATTATTAAGATGGGAATTTGAGAAGTTTATGATATCGAGACATACAAGTTGTGAAGAATTGAGCGGTAAAGTACTTACACCATGGCCTTTGTACTTGCATTTTTATTTTATCATTATATGTATTTCATTTTCTCTTGTCTTAAAAAATAAAAATAAAATAAAATGAAAAATGAAAAATGAAAAAAAAAATAGAAAAGAGAAAATTTTGTTAGGTTCATTATTAGTTTTATTATTTTGTTTTGTTTTGTTTTGTTTTCATTTTGTATTTGTTTTACTTTTCTTGTCTCAATTAAATAAAAAAAAAATTGAAAAAAAAAGGAGAAAAAAAAAAGACAAAAAAAAATCCATTGTATCATATTTTCGTTTGTTTAGTTCATTTTTAGTTTTGTTCTTTCAATAAAGCCAATGGAACGAAGAAAAATTCATAATGAAGTTTCAAGCAACAAGGAATCAGAGGAAAGAATCACATTGTCAAGATTCTACGAAGTTCAAGAGTTGAAGACCGAAGACGAAGATGAAGACACCGATTGAAGACCGAAGACGTTTCTATGGATGCTGTGAGAGTGGTGCTAACTGCACGTCAAACGGATAACGAGGTAAGTAAGCATATTCCCACCTTCGTTAAGTGGTTGATTTCCTTTCTTAGAGATCGTCAGACAAAAAAAGGTTTTCAAAATTAATAAAAGATGTGGGTTTTCAAAACAATTCGGAGGGTTTTTGCCTTCCTACCATTCAAGGTGTCGCAGGATTCTCTCTTCACTCCTACCTGGACACATGTGTGACCCATAAAAAAGTTGTTTATTATTGAGAGCAATATCATAAAACCCTTTCTTGTGAGGCAGAGTCGAGACTTTCGATCACTCCGAACCCGAATTTCTTTCGATAAGGGATGGTTATTTCTCTCTCAACTTTTAAGGATGAGATTGTGTTCATATATGTGTCTAACTTCTTATGACTATTGTGCAAAATCTCTATGTCTTCTTAGCGCGTTGGATGCTATCATTACGGAGAACTAATAAGTTGGAAATGTAGGTTTTGTGGGTATATCTCTAGTAAACCCTCACGGGAGTTGTTTGTATCCTTTAGAATAAGTTTTGTTTGATTTGCTCGAGGACTAGCAAAGTCTAAGTGTGGGGGAATTTGATAGGTGTCATAAACACCTTTATATTTATCTATTGTTTATGCTTTCTTTGCTATTTTTGTTTTGAATTATGTATCTTATGTTTACTTTTGAGTTTATCAGGTACTTTGGAGTCATTCGGAGCAAAAGACGAAGAAAACGTCCATTTGGAGCGATAATGGCAAAAAGGCTAGGTTGCGCAAGGAGGAGGTGAAGAATTCAATTGTCAGTTTTCTAAGACTGACAAGCCAAGTATGGACTGGGTGGCGTTGTCCTATTTTTTGGGTGCCAATATCAATTTCTACTCTTACACAGGCCTAAAATTGAGAGAAGTGTTATTTCTATCTTATCATTAGTTTTGCCTGAGCTGAAACCAAGAAAGATGGCGGCTCCATTAACGATCAGAGAATGGAGATAGGGAGAGGAATGGAGAGCTGTGAATCGTGAAATCAAGAGAAGACTTCAAGGAGATGATGAAGATAAAATTACAGGAAAGAATTGGGGTTTGATGTAAGTCCAATTGACAGGGAGATTTTCAGTTGTTGTTTGAGATCGATTTGATTTCAAGGGTTTGATGTGTTGCTGCCATGGATTAATGGGTTCTGGTGAACTGATTAGACATGGGTTTTGAGCAAGAAATCAACTATAGAAGAAATCAGATTTAATGGAAATTAGGGTTCATAATGATGATTTGTGTTGAAATTTGAAGAAGGGGTATGAAGTAGATCTGGTTTAGGGCCTGATTTGATGAATGTTAGATGTATGCTTAGGTCACAGGTGATGGTCAGTTCTGGGTTGGTGGTAATTGTGTGGTTGTGTGAAGCAATTAGAGTTCTGAGTTTACAGTGAAGAACTGAAAGAGAGATTTGAAGTGCAGATGAAGAAACTAGGGTTTCTAGAGCTGAATTGGGTGTTTTTGGGTTCACATAAGGATTTGTCAATTTGGGTTTGGTTCAGATTCAATAAAATTGGAGGTTTTCGCGATGTGGGTTTGAAGCTGATGGTGCTTTTATGGCAGTCTGGTGATTGTGTTGGTGTTGCTACTAGAAGAGATGGGAACTGTTTTTGGAATATGGTTTTTGAATAGTCTGTGATAGTGTGGTTGTAGAAGGAATTAAGGAATGACTATGGTGGTGAATCAGTTCAGAGGTTGATGCTGCTAATGGAGTTGTTGTTGAGATTGAGGAGATGTTATGTACTAGCTCATTGCAGGTGACAGAGAATAGGGTGAAACTGGTATAGATGGGGGTATGTTGATGTTGCAGGTTAACTAAAGGCTGTAATGAATGGGATTGTGATATTGCAGTATGGAGTGAGTTACAAAGGCAAGACTGAAATGGATTGATTGTCTGTTGTGATGTTGTTGAATTACAGGGAGAAGAATGAAATTTCAGCTAAGAATGGTGGTGATTATCATGGGTTTTTGGTTGTTTTGATCTGAAAATTGAATTGGAAGACTACACAAAAATCCGAGAATGGTGAGAATTGCAGGCATCTGGTGAAAAGTGGGTCTGTGTTGAAGTGCAGAGTTGAATCTATAGGTTGTGGGGAAGTCTAGGAAAGAATTAATAGAACTTGAGCAGATGAGTGTTGCCATGTAACTGAATAGGTGGTGCTATTGAAGCACAGGAATAGGACAAGCAGAAGTTGTTGTTGCTGTATTGGGTATGTGTGGAATGATCGAATTGCAGAGATTACAAGGAAAGTTGGTGTTGAATATATGAATGCTTGAAGTCCTAGATGAATGCTTAGGCTTGCTGTGAATGGTTTAAGATGGTATATGGAGTTGGAATTGAGCAAGAATTGGTAGATCTGCAGTTCAGGTGGTTTATGGCAGTGGTAGTTGATTGCTTTGGCAAGCAGGGACAACTGAATTATGAGATGGAGCTGGTGACTGTGCTGGCACCTAAAAGATAGTGGTCGTCAGAGTTATAGGTGCTAGTGCAGGAAATGGGTTGCGCAAGCATGAATGAAAGGCTACAGTTCTGGTGGTGTTGTTTTGAGTTTGAACACAAGCTGAGAAGGTTAGGGAGTAGGGCTGTCAATGGGTCCGGGTCCTCCAGGGTACCACTAGACCCGGACCCTACTTACAAAACACGGGTCCGGTTCCTAACAGTTCCGGTTCCGGTTCCTGAATTTGTGGACCCAAAACCGGACCCGTTTAAAGACCCGGGTACCCGTCGGTTCCGGGTACCCATTGGGTATTAAGAAAACTATGAAAAAAATCTTAAAAACTCAATTTCTTTCTCTTTTTAGCTTGAATCTAAAAATTTTTTTGTAAAAGTTTATTATTATTTCTTAATTAATGTACTAAATAAAGATTAAATGTAAGAAAAAAATGAAAAATGAAAAAAAAAAATCAAAGACAAAACTAGCAAAATGTTTCTAATTTTGCTAAAAAGATGAATAAAAGTATGAATAACCGGGTACCCGATACCCGCGGGTGCCCGATGGGTATTACCCTTTTGGACCCGTTAAGATTCGGGTCTAATCGGGTAATTACCAGTCGGGTCCCTAGTTGTTAATGGGTCCAACTTTAGGACCCGGAACCGGACCCGAATCTAGCGGGTCCGGTTCTGGTTCCGGGTAATGGGTACCCATTGACAGCCCTATTAGGGAGTGGTGGAGCTGTTAAGCTACTGCAATGGACTGGTTATGATGAGCAGCTACTGATGGTTGTGGCATGATAAATGGAAGGATTGTGCAGTTGCAGTGGTTGAATGCTCAGGTTGCAGGTTCATGTTGCAGAGAGAGAGTAAAAGGCTGAGCTGCAGAATGGAGTTGCAGTTGTTGAATTGAAGCTACAGATGCAGGACAAAGAAGATACAGGTGCTGATGCTGTTAAAATGTAGACAAATGGGATGAGTTGCGATGCGCCACAATGGTGCAACACGGAGGATGGGGTTCATGCAAGATAGCTTAGGCCTGTGCAAAATGGCAACAGCCTTGGCCTAGAACTTATTAAGACCAGTTAGATTCTGACTCAGCTGAGTTGCCTTGACTCAGCCTCAGACTCAGTGACATTGACCAAGTTGACTCGTTTACTTCATTTGACCGGTGATCGGGTGGACTTTGCCGGTCACCTGAGCTACTTCCCGGTGATATCCCGGCCGATTTCCGGCGATGACACCAGTTTTCCGGCTACCATTTTTTGGAAAGAATTTTACATGAGTTCTTCTACATATGGGCTTGGTGGACATCTTAGTATTGGCCTTTGGAAGTTATGACCTAGTTTTGGAAACAAGGAGAGCTACAAAAAGAAAAAAAAGTTTCTACTTCTTTTGGGGGGGGGGATCACGTATTTTCTACTGGGAGCTTTGGAGAGCGGCGACTGGGGTTTGCTTTCATTTTTGTTTTTCATCTTCTTCATTTTATTATTGAATATGATGAACTCAAAAGCTATGAGTAGCTAAATAACATATTATTGGTTATGGGATAAAGTGGATTTCACAACATGATATATGAATCAATGAATTAGTTTTGTCTCAATAATTTATTGTTTGTGATTCACAATTAATAGTGTTGTATAGTTTGAATGCTTGTTTAGTCGAGTCCGGAATCGATTGAGTTTGCCTTCATCCTTATTGCTAAATTAGGGTTTTCAATGCGAAAAAGTTGTTTATTCCTGATTCTAAGTAGCATAATTATGGGTAGTGCTTGTAGTGATATATCCTACTAATCACAAGTGAGTCATAACTTTTGTTAAAACGGATTAGTGCTTTTACACGTTCGTTTGCATTGATTAGTCTTATTCCATAGAACTTAATGCTTTTAGGGAGTTAAACTTGATTGTGCTTTTACACGTTAGGTTGCTTTCTAGGAAGAATTCACATATACATCTTTTAATGTGGTTGTGATGAAATCAGGGAATTAGCGGGATATTCTTGCGATCAAGGTATCCTAGGACTTTTTAGTAAATGAGAGATTATATTATCAATTCTAGTCAATGATGAAAATACATGTTTGTGAATGATATTATCCCGTGACCAATATCTTCTCCTTATTGATTATTCCATTTATTTTATTGCTTTCAATTTATTTATATTGCTCTTCTAAAACAAAAATCCCCTCTTGCTTACTAAGAAACTAAAATTTTATAACAACAAAAGCCTCTCTGTGGGAACGAACTCTTTCTTACCACATACTTCATTTATTTTAGTAGAGTGAGAAAGTGAAATTATTTTTGCTCAGCTGACAACCGATCATGGGTATATCTCTTGTAAACCCTCACGAGATGGAGTTGTATGTATCATTTAAAATAAGTTTTGTTTGATTTGCTCGAGGACTAGCAAAGTCTAAGTGTGGGGGAATTTGATAGGTGTTGTAAAACACCTAATTTAATATCTAGTATTTATGCTTTCTTTGCTATTATCCTTGTGAACTGCATCTCTTATGTTTAGTTTTGAGTTATTAGGTGCAATGGAGTCCCTTTGAGCAAAAGAAGGAGAAATCTTACATTTGGAATGTAAAAGGCAAAAAGGTCAATTCACAGCGAGTGATACTTGGAGCCAGCTAAAGTGATGCAGCAAAAGAGGTGAAGAATGTGTTGTTAGTTTCCTATAACTGGCAAATGAGTCTAACAGAGAATTGGGATGTCGGTTGTTCGGAACTGACAAGCCACACACAACTGGGTGGCTCATATCCATCACTGGGTGCCTGTGTCTATTTTCATTCCTACACAACCCTAAAAGTCAGAGAAGTTTTATCTTCACTCTTATCATTTGTTTACCTGAAAATGAGAAACAGAACGGCTGCGGCTCTTCATGAAGAAATTGAGTTATGATGGAAGGAATTATTGAGTTCGAATTTAATGGAAGGTAAGAATGGAAGAGGTGGCTGCTACTTCATGTTTTGATGGTGTTTTAGTCCCTGAGAAGAACTAAGAAATTGGAGCTGTCGCTGTTAAATGGAGACGATGATAAGGAGATCAAAGAATTGAATCTGAGGAAAGGGAATTGATGGCAGAGTTGATATGAGTTTGCTAGAAATAGTCGAGATAAAGATGCTCAGATTTGGGATTGTTTTGTTGCTACTGTTACAACAGGGTTGGCCTTGAATTCGTGTTTGGTTGGAGGATTGAGAAGAATCGTTGGAATTAGGGTTTTGAATTGTAATTTTGAGAAGATCTGGTGTTGATATGGTGGTTATAAGATGTGGTTTTGAATATTGATTGAAGGAAGAAGACAACTTTGTTGTTGCCTTTAATTCGAGTAGGGAATGGAAATAAGGGTTCCTGAATCTGAGTGTGACCATGGGTTTGGTGGCAATACAGGAATAAGGGAAGAACTGAGCTCATTCTTGAGCTGATATGAGTTACAGAGAAGATTGATGAAGGATTCAGGGATGAGAGGAGGTATCTGTAGCTAATTGAAATTGCAAATGGTTCGAGCTAAAGAGTTAAGCAAGAACGGAATGGAGTTACAGTGCAAATGCATGAAATGGATGTTACAATGGCTGGTGTTGTGATGCTTGTCACTGCTTGATTATGGTGATGAATGAGTTGAACAGGAGGAGGTTGCAGTCTAGTGTTTATAAGCTGCAGAATGGAATTGGTAATGAGTTATAGGTGAACTGAAATGTGTAGCTCGAATGGGAGGAGAAGCTCAAATGGACTGTGTTTGAGGTGCTCAGACAATGGATTTGATATGTTGCAGGTCATGGGGGAATGGCTGTGAATAATGGGAGTTGCAGGATGAGTTTTGTAGCTGCAATTGTAATTGAACAGGATGGCAGTGGTGGCTTTGAGTTGAAAGAACCACAGTATGGTGTTGAGTTCGAGATGAAACTGGGTAGATTCAGCTGCAATGGTTGTTTACAGGCAGTATGAGATGAAGCTTGTGTTGCAGGTGGCCTGAAGGTTATGAGATACATGATATGTTGCTGCCGTTGAAACTGAAAAATGAACCTGGTGATGTTGTGTTACTGACCTAAGATGGAGTGGTTCACTAATGACGCTGTATGGGATTGCGACGAGAGCAAACATATGGAGAAGACTGAATCACTGATGCAGTATAGATGAATACTGAGTTACATGGATAAAGAGAATTGGCATCAAGGGTTACAACTGGGTCCTTTTCAGATTCAAGATGGAGGTTGTTGTGGTGATTTGTTGCTGCAATGGAACTGAACTGTGAAATGCTAGTGATGGCAGTCGAATGAAGCAGAGTTGGTACTGGTGCAACTGCAGTTGGAGACTCAGATGCTGGGAGATGGCAGCTGAGCTGCCAATGGTGGTTGCTCTAAAGGGTTAGAATGAGCTAAAAGTATGAACTACATGATTTGAGTTGTTGTGGGTGATTCGGGCAATTGAAGGTGCAGTCCAAGCTGGAGTTGTGGGTATAGGATGCAGTAGAGATTGCAGGTGAATGAACTGAAGCTACAATTCTGCAAGATTGAATGTGTTTGAAGCAAGAACTGAAATGGTAAATTGTAGGTGGTAACACGGAACTGTGAACTGAATTACAGGGAGCAGGTGATGTTGATTTCAAGGCTGGTGCTGTTGTTGCAGCAGTTTGAGTTTCACGATGGTTGTGACAGTGGTGGTTAAACTGGAATTGCAAGTGAATGAGCAAGTCAGACAGAAGCAGAAATGGGTTGTGGTGATGCATAGTGGAGTTGCAGCTGCTACAGAAGTTACAGAAAGAATGGAGTTGAATCAGTTGTAGGCAATGGAATTGGTAAATGGAAGTTGGCACTGCAGGGAAGAGGTGATTGTGTTATTGTGCTCAAGGGTTTGAGCTGGAGCTGATGTTACAACTGAACATAAGTGAAGAATGTCGAGTCTGTGTGTATGGTTGTGATGCTGCCAATGGGTATTTCCGTGATGTTGCAGGAGTTAGAATGGAATAAATATGCACGTCTGCTAAGGGTTATGAAGCTACAGAAGTTGGGAAAGTGCATGTTGTGAAGCGCCATCTTGGCGCGACACAAATTATGGCCAATGCAACACAGAACTGTCCTGTGCAAAACTATGGCTTGGAATCGAGTCAGCTGAGTTAGCCTCTCACTCAGACCTGATTATCTGACTCCCTTGACCGTTAGTCATCCGTTCACTTTGACAGTTGACTGTTATAATTGACCGGTGACCGGGTGGGCTTTGCCGGTCACCTGAGCTACTTCCCGACTACTTTTCCGGCCAAATTCCGGCTGATGATACCAGTTTTCCGGCGACAATTTTTGGGACATATTTTCACATGGGTATTCCTCACATATGGGCTTTGTGGACATCTTTGTATTGGACTTTCGAGATTGGACCTAATTTTAGAAGTTGATGAAAAGCTACAAAAGGAGAAAGCTTCTACTTCTTTTGGGGTTATCACGTATTTTCTACTTGGAGTTTTGGAGAGCGGCGACTAGGGTTTGCTTTCATTTTGTTTTTCATCTTCTTCATTTTATTATTGATTATGATTATGATGAACTCAAAAGCTATGAGTAGCTAAACACATATTATTGGTTATGGGATAAAGTGGATTTCACAAATGATATTTGATTCAATGCATAAGTTTTGTCTCAACTTTATTGTTTATGATTCATGGTTTATATTGTCATATGATTTGAATACTTGTTAGGTTGAGTCCGGAATCAATCCGATTTGCATTCATTTCTAGACCTATATTAGGGTTTTCAATACGAAAAAGTTGTTTATCCCTGATTATAAGTAGCATAATTGTGGTTAGTGCTTGTAGTGATATATCCTACTAGTCGCAAATGAATCATAACCTTGGTTAAATCGAATTAGTGCTTTTACACGTTTGATTGCCTTGATTAGTCTTATTCCATAGAACTTAGTGCTTTTAGGGAGTTAAACTTAATTGTGCTTTTACACTTTAGGTTGCTTTCTAGGAAGAATTCACATATACATCTTTTAATGTGGTTGTGATGAAATCAGGGAATTAGCGGGATATACTTGCGATCAAGGTATCCTAGGACTTTTAGTAAATGAGAGATTAAAATACCAATTCTAGTCATTGATGAAAATACATGTTTGTGAATGATACTATCCCGTGACCAATATCTTCTCCTTATTGATTATTCCATTTATTTTATTGCTTTCAGTTATTTTTATTGCTTTGCTTAAACAAAAAAATCCCCCCTTTGGTTACTAAGAGACTGAAATTTTATAACAACAAAAGACTCTCTGTAGGAACGAACTCTTTCTTACCACGTACTTCATTTATATTAGTAGAGTGAGAAAGTGAAATTATTTTTGACGCATACGACAGCGATCATAAAATAAGGTTTACAAAAGCTTTGCTAGATTTAGGAGCATCTATTAGTGTCATGCCTGCTTCAATTTATGAATCTTTAAATCTTGGTCCTCTCAAAAGTACCAACATAGTTATTCAACTTGCGGATTGATCTAATGTCTACCCGAAAGGGGTTGTTGAAAATATTTTGGTGCAGGTTAATGAGCTTATATTCCCTGTCGACTTCTATGTTCTTGATATGAGTGATGAGAACTCATCCTCGTCTACACCTTTGTTGTTGGGTAGGCCATTTATGAGAACCGCTAGAACCAAGATAGATGTATTTGAAGGTACCTTGACAATGGAATATGATAGAGAGATCATTCGCTTCAACATCTTTGAGGTGATGAGATACCCAAGTAATGTGCACTCATGTTTTGCCGTAGAGGAAACTGATGCTGGCTAAGAATGCAAAGGAGCTGAAAGTCGGGCTGACGACTTTAAACCAAGCGCTAAGTGGGAGGCAACCCGCCGGTTTTGTATCTTTATCTTTATCTTTTTATTTTTCAGCAGTTTATCTTTGTTTTGCATATTATTTGCGGAATTTCCCACCTTGACCTTTACTTTGAATGACTAAATTTTACATTGAGGACAATGTAAAGTTTAAGTGTGTGGGAGCATTTATATGTTTTTAGAATTGATGCCTTTAGAAAAAAATTAATAGAAAAATAAAAAAAATTGCTTTATAAACTCCGAAATCTAGAAACTTGTGCCTTTAGGATGACACTACCAATATAAGTGGATGGAACCATCTTGATTACAGGGGTTGAGGAACCCATTAACTAAAAGGACGGACAAAGCTCAGGAAATACAAATAACATGATAGTTGTTACCATATCTCGGAATGTCACCATATCACTTTCTGTTTTTATTTTTGCAATATTTTCTTGTTTCTCTAAGTGATTTGGTGGGTCACTAACATTGAATTGTTATTACTTCTAGGATGAAATAGAGTGATTGAGTTACTAAAAAAAAAAAAAAAGACCAGACCAATTAGACTAACCGGAGTATATATATATATATGTAAAATGACACTTGGATATAACAATATGTGTGTGTTCTCCCTATCTCTGTCGCCTAAACAAGCGTGGAACGCAGGATCCACGGGAATTACCATGTAATCTGCTGACAAGAAGCATGCGCTTGGGTCCAAAAAATCTAATCATGTTGTCAATTCAAAACAAAAAAAAATGAAAAAGAAAAAGAATTTTTTTTTTAATTATTATTATTGTTCAATAAAATCGACTGCTGGTTCCCTTGTATATGCCAGTTGAGTTGATCAAGAATTAAGATTGTCGACTGCTGGTTCCCTTGTATATGCCAGCTGAGTTGATATTAGAATTCAGACCAGTATCTCAATCCATTAGGTCATAGGTTCATCTTGGCGGTGACCTTCAGACAAATATGGGAAACACCAATCACTTGTTAACATTCGCAAACATCTATCTCTATATCCATCTTCTTAATATATTCATGTGTGATTGTGGTTAGTTAAATTCCGAGTATTGTGGTTTGTTCAACTTTCTAAGTAGAGCTTTGTTTACTTATATACGAATTGGATTGCATCAAGGTACATCCTCCTGTAGTCATTTTGGATTCGTTCATAAACACTTCACAGGTAGTTGGAATTTGGAGTAAAAGGATTTATAGGTACACCTCTTGTAAACCTTCACGAGACTATAACTCGTCCACTAGGGACACCTAGGGGTATAAAGGCTTTTATTTATGCTAAAAGTAATTGTAGCCTCGACGACACGGAGTTGTATGTATGTTTTAGAATTATTGTGTTTGATTTGCTCGAGGACTAGCAAAGTCTAAGTGTAGGGGAATTTGATAGGTGTCTAAAACACCTTAATATTTATCTATTGTTTATGCTTTCTTTGCTAAGTTTTCTTGTAAATTATGTATCTTATGTTTGCTTTTGAGTATTTAGGTACTTTGGAGTCATTTGGAACAAAAGAAGAAGAAACAGGGAAAAAGTGTCATTTCATGTGCAATTGTTGTTGGAGACTAACTATTTCTCATTATTTGCTTTTATTTCTTCATCTCTGTCTGAAAAGCATGTCGGCTTTAGTGATGTAAATTTATCTGTCTGAAAAGCACGACTGCTTTAGTGATGAAGAGAAATTGAAGAAAAAAAGTGGATTTGAGGAGTAAGAGACGGCTGTTGTTGGTGGAAGAATTCGAGGAAGACGAAAGCGTCATTTACATATGCAAACACTATTGGGAGCACAATGGAGGATACATGACAGTCGATATCACCAATAAAAGTTGCAAAAGGGCTACATTTGGTTGGCCTTTATCCTATTTATGAGTGCCTGAAATTATCCAGGGTATCCCCTTATCTACTCCACCTGGGTGGCTATATCCATTCCTATTCCTATAGAGACCTGAAAATCCAACCCATTTCCCTAATCATTGGTTTGTCTTTCTTTCATTTCACCTGAAATCAAGAGAGGAGAGGCGGCACCATTAAAATTCAGAGAAGTTGCTGAAATCCAGAGAAGATGCTGTTGCTGAATCAAGAGTTTATCAAGTATCAGAGGATGGCTCCGTGGTGGATGAACCAGATGTGGTTTGAACAACAGATGTGATGGAGATTTAGGGTTCATGATGAAAAGAATGAGATGAATTTGTTGCCGCTGGTGATTACACAGAGAAGAAACTGGAAGAAGGGGGTTGAGTTAATTTTGTGAATGTTTATTACATGGGTCTCTGGTGAAATTGGAGATTAGGTTTGAATTAAGTGATGTATCTGTTATGATTCGAGCAAGGAAGAAAATGGGTTTTTGCCATAATTAGGTTTGGTTCAGATTTGAGATGGTGGTTCGATGGAGTTGCAGCTGTGAGAATCAGAAGAAGGGGTCTCATGTCTGAATTAATGGGTTTCTTCTCGAGTTTGAATTGGCAGCAAATTATGTTTATGACTGGTTTGTGAATGTTTTGGAGATGGGTTCTGAAGAACATGAAGCTGTAAAGCAATGGTGTTGTGCTGATGAAAAGAGGTTGAAGTGTTGTGGCTTTGATTTGTAGTTGTTGTTGTGCTAACTGGGTTACAGATTTGATGAATGGAGGAGATTTCTGGTAGATTTGGTTCAGATGCAATGGTGAAGTGCAGGAGATACAAATGGGGTCGAGCAGCTGAAATGGAGCAAGGAATGGCGCTGATAAGGTTTCTGAAGCTGTGTGTGTTTCTGGTGAAGTTTAGAAACACTCCGCCAGAAGTGTGCAGTTCTGGTGGAGTTATTGAGCAACAGGGAGTTGGTATGAAGGTCTGAGCTGAAGTGATAGATGAATGATTAGGACAAGGTTTGATGGAGTTGTGAGATTGCATTTCAAATGGAGGTTTGTGGTTTTGTGTAGAGTGGTGAGATTTATTGAAGCTGAACTAATGGTGGCCTGGGATGATATTGCAGTTGGACAAAGAAGTTGGTTTGGCGATATGGATTTAAGGTGACTATGTTGCTCCAGCCATGAAGCTGAGATGGAACTGGTGGTGTTGAACTGTTGCAGGGTTGTAGCTAAAGTTGCAGCAGCAGTGAATGGTTTAGTTGAGCTGTAGGTGCTGGTAATGTGTGTACGAGAAAAAGATGGTGAAGTTACAGAAGGAATGGAGTGAGGGATTGTAGGCTAGGAAGTTATGGTTGCTTGTGCTGGAGTGCAGGCCATCTTGGGGCATCACAGGTGTTGGCCTTTGCAAAATGGCGCGTTATTAGTTATAGCCAGTGCAAATGGCCTAGGCCAAGACCATTCAGCCCAGTCAGACAAGTCAGTTAGCTAATTCTGAATCCGACTCTCTGACTCGGTGACTGACTCAGTGACCTTGACCTGACTGAGTTGACTGCTTGTCTCGGATGACCAGCGACCAGTTTGACTTCCCGGTCTCTTGAGATTCTTTCCGGTGACTAATCCGGCCAACTTCCGGCTATGGACATGGGTTTTCTCACACTTGGGCTTGGTGGACTTCTATTTATTGGACCTTTGAAGACTTGACCTAAGAAGAAACATAAAAGGGAGGATTTTTACAACTTTGGTTTATCACGTATTTTACTTGGAGCTTCTGGGAGAGAGCCGCAGCTATGGTTTGCTTTCGTATTTATTTTTCATATTCTCTATTTCAATTATTATTGACGATGAACTCCGAAACTATGAGTAACTAAAACTATATTTGATTAAGGGCGATTTCAAAGCCCGGATTATGAACTCATAATTGATATGCAAAAGCTCGTTTTCTCGTAATTATTTCGTTATTGTTTGATTTCTACTATGCCAATAATGTTTATGGATTTGTAGGATCAGAATATCGCGACATCAATACTTCGCGAGATTAATAAACGACAGCATTGCGAAATGTCGCAAATGAGTAATATAAATGACGGAATGAATGACGATAGCCAAAACACGAGAAAGATGTGAAGACCTAGCAAGATTATATAATTGTACACTTGCGGTATTTCGCAAGTCATTCCCGAAAATAAAGGACAGACTTAGTCATTTGTCGTCAATGTAATACCCTATATAAGGAGTCGAACAGGACTGTTGAAGGGATCCTTTTCCGAGTGTTAGGCAAGTCATTAGGAGAGAGAAAGTTTGTGGTGATTGTAATTTCTTTAGCTCTTTTCCATTATATCTTGTAAACATTCAAATAATTAATGAATAAAAATAATAGTTGATCATCTTCAAATGTCTTAGTTGTGTGGATTCTAGTGAGGGGTGTAGTGTAGGATTTCCTGCAACTACAGGATTGTTTGTCAATTGTTTGAGTTCGAAATTAAATAGTTGATTCATAGTCTTATTGCTAGTTTTGAATTCTTCGACCCGTAACTGTCTAGAAAGATAAATATAAGTAGCAATATATGGGTATTGATGATGGGACTTTGTTAAGTACCTGTATGTAGAAATTGACACTATTATGTGATTCAAGCTTTTGAATTCATCACTAGGAGCAACCTTATCTCACAAAACTTAGAGCATTTGTTTAAGTCACACCTAGAGAGCGTACTTCTAGGAAACTTGGCATGTAGAATCCGGTAGTCGAGCGCTTCCGTATCCGGTGAGCTTAG
Source organism: Papaver armeniacum (assembly GCA_023531295.1). Classification (NCBI taxonomy): domain Eukaryota; kingdom Viridiplantae; phylum Streptophyta; class Magnoliopsida; order Ranunculales; family Papaveraceae; genus Papaver; species Papaver armeniacum. The sequence continues at coordinate 448,823 of JAJJWW010010322.1, forward strand.
GGGATAATAACGGGATAGTTGAGCGTACTAATTATCCTAGGGTATTTAGTAACGATATGATGCGAAAAACGTGGTTATATATCAATTAGGTTTATATTCTGTGGTCGAGAATGATTCCTTAATAAATTCCATCTCATATTTGAATACAATATTACAATTTTCAGATTTTCTACAACAAATTAATCTTACTAAGAGTATTTGCATAACAACTATTGCTTAATACACCTTCCTTGGGACGATCCTGCTTTCATTGTACTACTTGCTAGTGTAAAGAAAAGTAGAAAATATTATTTGCGAGTTTGACACCTCGTCAGAGGTAGGAACGGTTTTACGGAGTACCACCACTTGTTGCTAGTGCTAGCATTGTTTGGGTTAGGATTGGTAGCGAACGACCTAAGGTCAACCATTTTGTGAAAATGAGATATTGCAACCGATAGATTAATCTCCCACTGTGGTCGCCAATCTGTGGATAGGGAAAAACCATTTGCTGGTTGTTTATGGGTGAACTATTTCTGCCGGTTTTGGTAATTTGGGGTGTGTGGATGAAAAATGAATCTAAACCCTAAACAAATGCACTGCACGGGAGTGCTTTTGATTCGAGAAATCAATCTGTACAACTCTGGCCTAAACCAAGAAATGGCCGTTCCAGACTTGCTTCGGTCACAAAGTGAAGGAGATGGGGTTGATCTTAGGGAGGGAAGCGAAGAAGGTGTTGAGATTGTGGAGGTGTTGGCTATTTTATGACTTGTATCAGAAAGCTGAGGCGGCTTGCAGGATGTAAGCTATCAGTTCTGGTGTTTGAATACGATTGTATCAACACTTGGTTTTCTGTCTTGTCCTGTCTCGTGGAAATAGGGAGGAGAACCTATTTATACAAGTCATTAATCCTAACCCACGTCTCTCATGGGAAGTGGAGGAAGTGGAGTGATGGAGTAGTGGAGTTGTGTGTTAGTGTCACACGACCAGTCTTGCCCACTTCTCCCGTCATCACTAACCGTCCATGACTTCCTGACACGTTCTTGTGATGGCGCGTTGTGCGCTGCACGCCGTAAACCGCCAGACCAATACCCCAATAAGTATCCCGACGATGTAAAGAAAATTTAGAAGGAATAGATGTGGCCTTCAAAGTTCTATCAGAATATCGCGACATCAATACTTCGCGGGATCAATAAACAATAACATTGCGAGGGCGTCGCAAAAGAGTAATATAAATGACGCAATGAATGACGACAGCCAAAACACGAGAAAGGTGTGAAGACCTAGCGAAGTTTAGGAGAGCTGCGAGAATGAATACTTGTACACTTGCGATATTTCGCAAGTCATTCCCAAAAATAAAGGACAGTTTAGCTGTCATCCATTGTATACTACCCTATATAAAGAGTCGAATGAGCCTGTTGTAAAGGGGGATTCTTTTCAGAGTGTTAGACAAGTCATTAGGAGAGAGAAAGTTTATGGTGATGGTAATTTCTTTAGCTCTTTTCTATTTTATCTTGTAAACATTCAAGGAAATAATCAATAAAATCAGTGTTATTCATCTTCAAATGTCTTAGTTGTGTGGATTATTGTGAGGGGTGTAGTGTAGGATTTCCTGCAACTACAATGACGTTATGTGTAGTGGATATGGAATCACCATATAACATGCTGTTGGGGAGACCATGGATACATGCAATAAAAGCTGTAGCATCAACATTTCATCAATGTGTCAAATTTCCTATACCGAGTGGAATTGGCGAAATCAGAGGAGATATCGATAAAGGAAGGATATATCATCAAATCGAAGTAAAACATTATGAAGAACAGGTGAAGAGGCGAAAAGATCGCAAGAAGATGGCAAAAGCAGCGAAAAAGGAAGAAGAATTTAGAACTTACATGATAAGAGCAGAAGAAGGAAAAGGAATATATGGTGAAGAAAATGAACTTGCGAAGGAAGTAAAAGGACCAACGCCCATGGGAGAACCGAAGGCTAGCTACACTGCGGCAGAACCAACAAAGGAAGTGAATATTGGAACTAAAGAAGAACCCAAGATGTTAAAAATTGGGACTAAAATGGAGGCAGATGAGGAAAGAGAGACTATTGATTTGTTGCGAGATTATAAAGATATCTTCGCGTGGGATATGGATGAGATGCCTGGAATAAATCCATTTGTAGCATGCCATAAATTAGAAATTGATAAAAATGCAAGACCATTCAAGCATAGAATTAGAAAAATTGTAACAGCATATCATCCTCAAATAGAAGAAGAGTTACAGAAGATGCTTGACGCCAGAATTATTAGACAAGCAAAATATCCCGAGTGGATAGCAAATATGGTCGTAGTCCCAAAGAAGAAAAAAGGGATAAGAATTTGCATAGATTTTACCGATCTAAACAAAGCTTGTCCAAAAGATAGTTTTCCTTTGCCAGATATTCCGCAAATGGTTGAGTCAGCAGCAGGAAATGAAAGGATATCCTCTCTTGATGGATACAAGGGATACAATCAAATTCCTCTCATTTGAAGAAGACCAAGAGCATCTTGCCTTTTTCGCTCCAAGAGGGTTATATTGTTACACAAAAATGCCATTTGGCTTGCGAAATCTTTGGAGCAACATACCAAAGGATGGTAGAAAAAGTGTTCGAAAAATGGATACATAAAACACTAGAGGTATACGTGGATGACATGTTAATAAAAAGCAAAGAAGCAAAAGATCATGTACGGGATTTGAAGGAAATTTTTGAACAAATGAGGCATTTCAACATCAAAGTAAATCCGGAAAAATGTACTTTTGGGGTGGCATCTGGAAAAATTTTAGGATACATTGTGTCAAAAGAAGGAATACAAGTCGATCCGGAGAAAGTACAAGCAATTCGCGATATGCCGACACCAGCAACAGTGAAAGATGTGCAAAAGTTAAATGGACTATTAGCTTCGCTAGGAAGATTCATCTCACGATCATCTGATAAGTGCAAGCATTTTTTCAACATACTTAAAAAGGGAGCGAAATTTAGGTGGACAGATGAATGTGAAAAGGCGTTACAAGGAATAAAAGAACATTTAATGGATATATCAATCTTACAAAAAGCAGAGCCAGGGGAAGAATTACTAATTTACCTTGCGACAACCTCACATGCACTAAGCGCAGTATTACTGCGAATGGACGCAGGAGTGGAAAAGCCAATCTATTACATCAGCAAAACATTCAATGCCGCGGAGAAAAATTATTCAAAAATTGAAAAACTAATCTTAGCATTAGTTTACGCAACATTTAAACTTCGCATCTACTTCGAAGCACACATGGTTAAGGTAATGACAAAAGTACCAATTGAGTCAGTAATGAAAAATTCAAAAAGGTCAGGAAGGGTTGAAAGATGGAATGCTCAAGTAAGTCATTACAAACTCAAATATGAAATACTATCCTCACCCAAATCACAAGTTGTTGCGAGACTTTTTAGCGAGTTTCCATTGGAAGAAGATGAAGCGATGTGGAAGAAATGATGGATATAGAAGAAGAACATGGAAATCCAAGGGATTTATTAAGCGAGCCAAATAGATGGGAAATATTGGTAGATGGATCATCAAATGGAGAAGGTAACGGAATTGGGATCATTGTAATTTCGCCAGAAGGCAATAAAATGGCTTTTTCTTTCAGATTGGAATTTGCATCTACCAACAATGAAACAGAGTATGAAGCTATAATACATGCTTTGTGATTTGTAATAGAAATGAAGTTGGAGAATGTAAGAGTCACCAGTGATTCCCAGTTAGCTATTCGCCAGATAAAAGAAGAATATACTACAAATGAACCATCAACGAAAAAATACAAAAAACTTGTTGAAGAATTATCGGCGAAGATACCAAAAATAAAATGGAGACACATATCAAGAAGAGACAATAGACTCGCGGATGCTTTTGCTTTTATATCAAGTATGATGACAGATCCAAATGCGAGATGCATAAAAATATAGACACTTCTATCACCGTCAATCAATAAAGAGGAAGAAGAAGAAGCGGAAGTAATGCTCATAGAAGATGGAACACAAAGACCCTATTGCGAAGATTGGAGAACAAAACTTCATGCTTATCTAATGAAAGGAGAAACGCCAAGAAATAGATTAGAGATGCACAAATTAAAAAGCCGTGCAACAAATTATGAATTACGAGACGGGGTGTTATACCGAAGATCCTTTAATGGACCCTCGCTTAGATGTTTAACACGAAAAGAAGGAGACGCAGTGCTAAAAATGTTACACAGTAGGGATGTTTGGCAATCATAGTGGCGGAAGGTCTTTAGCACATAAGGTGAAAATGCAAGGCTATTATTGGCCATATATGCATGAAGATGCGAAACAAATATCAAGACGTTGCGAAGATTGTCAAAGGCACGGAAAGAAAATACATGCACCAGGAGCACCATTAACTTCTTCAACAAGTGTATGGCCTTTTGGAAAGTGGGGGTTAGATATTGTAGGACCATTTTTACTAGGTACAGGGCAGAGGAGATATCTGATTGTCGCTACAGATTATTTCACAAAGTGGGCAGAAGTAAAAGCAGTACAACACATTCGCGATAAAGATATTTTTACCTTCGTATTCGAAAACATAATATGCAGATTTGGAATTCCAGCACAGTTGGTATCTGACAATGGGAAACAGTTTTAGGGACAAAATATAGAATTACTGCTTAATGCATTTCAAATAAAATGTGGGAAGTCAACTCCTTTATACCCGCGGGCCAATGGACAGGCGGAAGCAACAAATAAAACAATCGCAGATATACTGAAGAAGAAGTTAGAAGGACATAATAAGGCATGGTGTGAACAAGTACATAATGCAGTATGGGCTTACAATACAACAAGGCGAGAAGCTACGGGAATGTCACCATTTTGTCTAACATATGGAGTTGAAGTTGTACTTAGACGAAGTTATTATTCCAACAACAAAGAGAGAAGCTTGGGAGAAAAATCTTAGTGCGGGTAACATTTTGGTTAAATTAGATGAATTAGAGGAAAAGAGAGAAAGAGCACTACATCATATGGAGAATTACCAGCGAAGATTAGCCAGGGAATATAACAAACGTGTCAAGACACGCGAATTTCAACCAGGTGATATGGTATTGAGAGAAACACCAATATATCAGCGAGAAAGTGGTGGCAAGTTGGCGAAAAAGTGGGATGGACCTTATATCATCAAGGAGATAGTTGGAACAGGGGCATATAGATTAATGGATCCTGAGGGCAAAGATGTGGGCCAAAGATTGGATAGACCGTGGAATAGATTATATCTCAAGAAATATTATCCATAGAAGATGGAAGGGAAAGAATAGGTTGCGAAATATTGAATGGATGAAATGAAATGAATTCATATGAAAAGTTCTTGCGACATATTGATTGCGAAATTGCATAAAATAAAGAAGGAATGTGCGAATATCTCGCAAATAAAATGACAAGAGATAATCAAAAATGAATGATTTATACGAATGGGACAAACCTTTATGGCGTACACCCTAGTTCGCGAATGATATTTCGTAAGAGGCAAATGTAAGACCTAAAGTGCGTCATATAAGGGGGTATCTCTTGACATGGCTCAGGGAAAAGGTTACACCGCCCTTGGAACCTGAGTCATGAAAATTTGGGGTCAATAAAGCCCATCCGGGGGAGATACCTTGGATTTCCAACTATATATATAAGGTTATACCCTGGTTGGACGACCGAGGGTCTCTTCCAAGGAGTCAATGTATGACCAAGGCGCCGAGGTACACGGTTGAGCCAAGAGTGCTTGGGGCATTTGAAGTGTCTCGGCCATTCTTGGCAAGTCTTGGCACATGCTGCACTCGGCCCGAAGAAAACTCCACTTAGGGTGCGAGTCTCGTAACCATAAGCCCTATAGGTATAAGGGATAAGAGGCTGCGAAAACAACTGGTTGTTGTTAAGACCGGATGGGAGGAGCTAGTCTTGTATGGCCGATGTACGCCTCCTTGAAGGGGCAACCAGGGAGATGATAAGGGCGGCACCCTCCATTAGGGAGCTGATAAGTGTCTTAAGACGCAAATGTCATTAGGCTCTATTTTCGCAAGAAAATTTAGGCTTGTCATATTTGTGCGATGATCCTGAAGATGCAATAATACTAACGCGAGGGTAAGACGAGATCAATGGGTTTTTACATGAAAATGTAAAGACGTCCTGTGATTTCGTCAAAAAAGACGACAATGTCATGGGGCTTTACGTTCGCAAGAATATTTAGGCCTGTCATATTGTCGCAAGAAAAATATCTATGAGAGGCAAAAATACTAAAGAAATGATAAGACAAGATCAATGGGTCGTTACATAAAAGTGTAAAGACGTCCTGCGATTTTGTCGTAAGACGGCAATGTCATGGGACTTTATGTTCGTAAGAATATTTAGACCTGTCATATTGACGCAAAAATGAGGGGTGGCAAAATAAGACCTTTAACTAGGAAGGCAAAATAAGACCACACAAGAGCAATGATAAGGCAAGATCAATGGGTCATTACATGAAAATGTAAAGACGTCCTGCGATCTTGTCGCAATGATGAATTTCAACATAAATGAAGATAATGGAAAACAAAATAACAATTATTAAATATCAAAAATTATACTCGTTGAAAGAAAGAGTAATAATAAGCAGATGAACACATCTAAAAGATGATTGAAGTACGTAAAGAAGTAATGATTACAAGAAGAAAAATTACAAGAGAAAGTCAATTATCAAATATCAGTTTTTTCACCCAGAAGGAGATACTGGGTTTTCTTCAACAACTTTATCCATATTTTTGCCAGTTATTATATTTCCACCAGATCCTCCTTCACCCAGATCATCATTGACAGTTTTACTAGGAGGGATTGTCTCTTCATTTGCGAGCTCTTCACCACTATTGTAGTCATAATCGCTGTCAGGAGAATTAGGAACTTCATCGTCGCTTACTTCTAGAGGTTCGATACATACAGGATCAAGAGATTTAGATAGTAAAACATCATTCACAAGAACTTCGGCCTTAAGATGAAATTGACGAAGGAGTGCTTTCTGATGATTTCTACTCTCTATATCTTTCTGATCAGACATATAATCGAATCTTCTTTCTGCACGATCGCGAGAGCGAGCAAGGGAAGCAGTGAGTATTCCATTTTCTTTGCGAATTTTTGAATAGTCAGATTTTAGAGTGGCAATAGAGGAATGAAGATTTTTCTCAGAATCTGCAAAAGAAAAGAACATAGAAAATTATTCAGATTTTTGGAATTCGCAAGGAAAATATCACAAAATAATAAATAAATGGATTAAGGTAGTCAAATAATATGACTACCTTCCTTTTGCGAGGTAATATATTGGATTAAAGCCGAACAACTATTCTCCAAGTGATCCATGGCATTATCAAAATTATCTCCAATTAAACCTTTCAGTCGAGATCGCAAGCTTTTCGTTCGAAACAAGTAAGGCATTTTCTTTCGCAAGAGAAGAATTGGACTTTTCTAACTTGGAACATTGATCCTTGAATTGGTTCGCCTTTACACTTAAGGTTATTCTACCCTGGATAAGTTTATCCTTCTCGACTGTAACTTCTTCGAGTTGATTTCTCAGCGAACGAAGAGATTGTTCTTGTTCTTTACATATTTTTTGACAAACATCAGATTTATTGCGAGTAAATCGCCACCTTGTTTAACGAGTTCGCTTCTCTTGAGAAAGAATTCCATTCTCATCGATAAAGTTTCCAACTCCAAATTAGCTTTAGTCAAAGAGTAAGAGAGGCGAGATAATTCATTACTTAATGAGCCTTGTTTCTGAACTAAGTCAGCATTTTCTTTAGAAAGATTATCTATTTGATCAACAGAATATGTATGAAGATTATCTAATTGGTTATATTGCTCCATCCAAGCATCTCTATCCATTCGAGCTTCTTCAATAGTTGATTCCAACTGATATATCTCCATTTTTCGTTTCTGGTTTAAAGCTTGAAGGGCGAACAAGGGCTTGAGGATCAAAAAAAAAAAAAAAAAAAAAAAAAAAAAAAAAAAAAAAAGATTGTACCTTTCAATTCTTCGTTCTTCTTGCGAAGATTATCACGATCCAAATGAAACATTTTGAAGTTTTTGATTCTCAAGTTGGAGAATATTACACTTTGCAGTCATAGCTTGGAGATCATTCTTCAAAGTATTAACTTCTTGCTCCAAATATGTTTGCGAAATTCTATCGGAGCCAAGGTATTTGCTCAAAATCTCGCAGACATCAGATTTGATAGGATCGACAGAAGTCTTCTTGGCATCGTTCACAATATCTGATAGAACTTTGAAGGCCACATCTATTCCTTCCAAATTTTCTTTAGTAAGAGGGATTTGCTCAGATAAGGAAGTAAAGGCGATAGAAGAAGGAAGAGATGAGTCATTTTTTGTTAAAGGAATATCATGAGAAGAGGAAGTCTCATGAAGATCAATGACTGGAGAAACGGTAGAGGCATTGACAATAGAAGAAGAAATGGGCTCATTAGCAACGGGACTTTTATGAGGGATTTGATCTATGAAAAATTCAGGCATAGGAGTGCTATCATCAACATTATTTTCGGAAGAAGAAACAGTAGGTTTATCTTGCGAAGATTTCGCAGGAGGAGTTGTAAGTTTGAATGTAGGAAAGGAAACAGCAGGTGCAATAGGTTTAGAACGGCGAGGCTTCTTGGGGGACCTATCAACATTTCCGTCATCCTGCGAATTACAAGTTAAATAAGAAACAGAGGCAACAATATTGTTATTAAAAGAGTAAATGTTTCTTAAATACCTTGTTATTCGCAGGCTTTCTTTTAGCGACAGTGTTTTTCGGTTGCGAACCCATGGAGATATTAGGGTTCACAATGGTGAACTTGGTGTTAGATTTGTTCTTGCTAAAACAAAAAACAGCAGGGGAACCATTAAAAGAAGAACAGTATCAAAACAAAACAACTTCAATAAGAGAGATTAATCACAAAGTAATCAAATTCAGCAAAATTAACAAACCTTGATGGCTCCATAGAAACAGTAGCAGAAAAAGAAAGATGAAAACAGTAGCAGAAGAATAATAGCAGAAAAATGATGAAGAAGACGATGAAGAAAAAATAGCAGTAAAAAGTTGCAGACGATGAAGAAGACGAAGTAAAAGAAAAGAAATACTTTCTTAAGGAATTCCCCTTTAAATAGACAAGAGAGGAGTAACCGGATAACATTAAATGTGCCGGTAAAAAGGAAATGATTTGGACACGTGTAAGCAATCATCCTTAATCCACGGAATTTTGTCGGCAAAAATTGATGAAAAACAAGTGATTGCGGCATTTCAGAATACTGGTTCTCATGACATTCTCTTCTTCGCAGAGAAGACATGAGAAGAGGCAAGATGTAGGATCAGAATATCGCGACATCAATACTTCGCGAGATTAATAAACGACAGCATTGCGAAATGTCGCAAATGAGTAATATAAATGACGGAATGAATGACGATAGCCAAAACACGAGAAAGATGTGAAGACCTAGCGAGATTTAGGATAGTTGCGAGATTATATAATTGTACACTTGCGGTATTTCGCAAGTCATTCCCGAAAATAAAGGACAGCTTAGCTGTCGTCCAATGTGTAATACCCTATATAAAGAGTCGAACAGGACTGTTGAAGGGATCCTTTTCCGAGTGTTAGGCAAGTCATTAGGAGAGAGAAAGTTTGTGGTGATTGTAATTTCTTTAGCTCTTTTCCATTATATCTTGTAAACATTCAAAGAATTAATGAATAAAAATAATAGTTGATCATCTTCAAATGTCTTAGTTGTGTGGATTCTAGTGAGGGGTGTAGTGTAGGATTTCCTGCAACTACAGGATTGTTTGTCAATTGTTTAAGTTCGAAATTAAATAGTTGATTCATATTCTTATTGCTAGTTTTGAATTCTTCGACCCGTAACTGTCTAGAAAGATAAATATAAGTAGCAATATATGGGTATTGATGATGGGACTTTGTTAAGTACCCGTATGTAGAAATTGACACTATTAGGTGATTCAAGCTTTTGAATTCATCACTAGGAGCAACCTTATCTCACAAAACTTAGAGCATTTGTTTAAGTCACACCTAGAGAGCGTACTTCTAGGAAACTTGGCATGTAGAATCCGGTAGTCGAGCGCTTCCGTATCCGGTGAGCTTAGGGGATAATAACGGGATAGTTGAGCGTACTAATTATCCTAGGGTATTAAGTAACGATATGATGCGAAAAACGTGGTTATATATCAATTAGGTTTATATTCTGTGGTCGAGAATGATTCCTTAATAAATTCCATCTCATATTTGAATACAATATTACAATTTTCAGATTTTCTACAACAAATTAATCTTACTAAGAGTATTTGCATAACAACTATTGCTTAATACACCTTCTTTGGGACGATCCTGCTTTCATTGTACTACTTGCTAGTGTAAAGAAAAGTAGAAAATATTATTTGCGAGTTTGACACCTCGTCAGAGGTAGGAACGGTTTCTGGAGTACCACCACTGTTGCTAGTGCTAGCATTGTTTGGGTTAGGATTGGTAAATGAACCTGACCTAAGGTCAACCATTTTGTGAAAATGAGATATTGCAACCGAGAGATTAATCTCCCACTGTGGTCGCCAATCTGTGGATAGGGAAAAACCATTTGCTGGTTGTTTATGGGTGAACTATTTCTGCCGGTTTTGGTAATTTGGGGTGTGTGGATGAGAAATGAATCTAAACCCTAAACAAATGCACTACACGGGAGTGCTTTTGATTCGAGAAATCAATCTGTACAACTCTGGCCTAAACCAAGAAATGGCCGTTCCAGACTTGCTTCGGTCACAAAGTGAAGGAGATGGGGTTGATCTTAGGGAGAGAAGCGAATAAGGTGTTGAGATTGTGGAGGTGTTGGCTATTTTATGACTGTATCGAAAAGTTGAACTGGCTTGCAGGATGTAAGCTATCAGTTCTGGTGTTTGAATACGATTGTATCAACACTTGGTTTTTCTGTGTTGTCCTGTCTCGTGGAAATAGGGAGGAGAACCTATTTATACAAGTCATTAAGCCTAACCCACGTCTCTCACGGGAAGTGGAGGAAGTGGAGTGATGGAGTAGTGGAGTTGTGTGTTAGTGTCACACGACCAGTCTTGCCCACTTCTCCCGTCATCACTAACCGTCCATGACTTCCTGACACGTTCTTGTGATGGCGCGTTGTGCGCTGCACGCTGTAAACTGCCAGACCAATACCCCAGTAAGTATCCCCCAGTTTGTGACATGATTGATGTCTCGATCGTGTGGATCGTGGGACCTACAGAAAGTAGCATGTGATGCTGGATTAAATAACTAAGTTATTTAAGAAGTCGATATTTATGAAATATCGTGTGTATTCTATGCAGGTAACGCATCGAATATATTCAACATGTGTGAAGCATCGCTGTTTTAAGGCTTAACGGAGTAAGTCACGAATTTAAGCGTCTTAAAATAGCATCACGTCCAACCATCTTCGAGTGATCGTTTGGAGGCTATACAGGCAAGCCCTGATTTGGCCGATCACCTCACGTGGAAGAGTGGTGGACGGTGATCGTGGTGATGCCTTGTTGGTCGCCTAACTCCTGAACAGGGATGCCTAACCAAGCTGGCGAAGGTGGACGAACGAGATGACTTGCGACCCACATCTGCGACCGTTGGATTAGGGTTTATGATCTTGAAGAGGTGCGCAAGCAGCACTCTTCAGCTTGGTCGAAACCAAGCATGGGAGGTGTATTAGGCAGGACCGACCGGGCATGCGTGTAGACAGCTTGCCGGTGTACACGTCCATACCTCATTACCCCATGAAGATATAATCTAGGCCACTCAATTTGTCTGGCAAAGTTGAGTGGTTGAGATCGGTTTGCGGCAGAAATCCGTTGCCGCAAAGGAATAGGGGACCGCGCGTCCATGCCTAGTTTGGGCGCACGAATCGAGGCGTCTAGCCATGGTCGGTCTTGGACGATTGGTCAGGCGTGTAGACGGGCCCACGGTGATCGTGTTGACATGCTCAGGGCCTGTTAAGTCCACATCTACACCTTCCATCTATGCTTGCGAAGATGGACGCTCGTGATCGATTAGTGACACATGTAATATGCCGCAAACCCTAATTAGGGTTTTGGATCGGTCGTGTGTACACGACTTCAGCCTAGCGGTTTGGCAGGCTATGCTCCTCCTTTGGGGAGGCCGACCATGTGGGGCCCATATTGGGTCGGTGGTGAACATGGTGATACCTGACTGACGGTCCTAGGCATGATCTAATCCATCCAAACATGCTGGTGAAGTTGGATGGTCGTGATCAATTTGAGACCTTAGTGGAATTTCCTACGACCCTTTAAGCATTACGCCGGCCATACTTTGGGAAAACGCACGTTGCTCTATGGCTAGGTTAGGAGATGGTCGACAAGGCAGGTAGAGAGGGGGCCCACTGGTGTGCAGGACAAGCTTGTCCAACCAGTCATGGGATAATCCACGCCGTCCAATCATGCTGGTGAAGTTGGACGACCGTGGCTGGTTTTGAGACTGTCGTTGGCGGTCTTGTGCGCACAAGCTTTTCCAAGCTGCTCCACACCAGTCTAACCATCCTACTTTAGGCTGCTGTTCGGTGGTTATTTGGGAGGCATGGTATGTATTCGACCGACCAGGGCATAAACGGGCCCGCTGGTAGTCATTAAGGTGGTAGCCTGCTCTTGCTGAGGATCGTCTAGGCTGGTTGAATCATGCGGCCAACTTGCGTGGTCGTGATTGTTTCTGAGACTGATATGGACAGTCCAGATTCAAATATGCTCAATCGGGCTAGTATAACACACCGAGAGATGTATGCTCAATCGGGATAGTATAACACACCGAGAGATGTAGCCTGTACGGGTATTTCGTGCATGCCTCACTATTAACACTTGGAGATTCGTGTTACTCTGCTGAGAGGAACACTCAGTCGTCATGCCGCACTAATAATGAGATTTCTGTGGGAACAGCACAGGAAATACAAGGCTGGTCATGCATTAATTGATAATGTTATAAATTCATAGGGTATATGGGATTGTTGCTACATGCTCCAACCTGGATGAATTTTGTGTATTTGATTCACAGAATACTAGGATTATTGCCACATGCTCTATTCTAGGTGAATTAGTAAAGTGGAGAAGGATTCATCACTTATCAGTGGCTTTATCCTTTGCAGGATGTCAGCACATAATTTTGGCTTTTACAATTTTAGCCTTAAACGAAAATCCACCATCAACACTGGTTTTTTTAGGAAAGTGAAGAGCCGAGCGTGCGGACGAGACTCCTCGACCGAACAAACTGCTGAACCTCACACAGATGCACTGCAAATGGAGTGCTTAAATTCAAGAGATCAATCTGTAGGACTCCGGCCTAAACCAAGTCAATGGCCGTTCCAGAGTCAATTCGGTCACAAAGAGGGAGATGGGTTGATCTGTAGGAGGGAAGCTAAGAATTTTGTGGGATCAATGATGATCAAGGATTTTGGATGTGTTGAAGGTTTATGCAAATTGATGAACTGTTGAGTTCGAATAAGTTCTGGGCGATTGATGGAATTTCTGAGAGTGATTGCTCGAAAAATTATTGTCGTTCAATCGTGGATCCAGAGACTTATTTATATTGTCAGAATAGCGAACACATTGATCCCAGTAAGTGTGACGGTTTCATGAGTGAAAGAGTGGGAAAGTGGAAGATCGTGGTGAAACCAGTTCTAGGTCGTGCGGAGACTTGGTTAACCGTCCACCCACTACTTTTCTAACTCCTTCAACCGTTGCACGACTTACTCACATTTCTTACCGTGGATGAATCCACGTGCCGTAGGCCGCCAGACCAAAACCCTAATTGATATCCCCCATGTGACGTGATTGATGTCTCACGAATTGTGGAGTCTGCATGACAGACGTGTATTTAATTAGTCAGTTGTTGACTGTTTAGACAATGAGTCTAGGTTTTGTTGAATCTAGCATAAGTGATCGAATGCTCAATGGAACATGTTAGACAGCTCGAATATTGTAAATTCGAGCAACTGAGCAAGTATTTCTCGACGAATTACTGGATATTGATAGTTGGATCAATATTCGAGCAATTGAGCAAGTATTGCTCAATTCGACGAATTACTGACTATTGATAGTTGGATTAATATTCGAGCAATTGAGCAAGTGTTGCTCAATTCGACGAATTAATGAATATTGATAGTTGGGCAATTGAGCAAGTATTGCTCAATTTGACGAATTACTGAATATTGATAGTTGGGCAATTGAGCAAGTATCGCTCAATTCGACGAATTAATGAATATTGATAGTTGGATCAATATTCGAGCAATTGAGCAAGTATTGCTCAATTCGATGAATTATTTATTGGTGGTGTGACCCAATAAAATATTAATTAAAATATTGGTAGACTACCGAATATTATATAATTAATCCGCGTGTTGTTTGCTAGATCAACATAAATTTATTAGTATTTGAACTTGCTCAGAATGATAATTCGTGGAGCGTTTGTTCGAAACCCTAATTTTTGATCAATTGCTCATTAATTGACGAAATGCTGAAAATAGGTCATGAGCGAAGGAGGGACCGACCACATGGGATTATGGACGTCCATGTGATGCCCAATTGCTCGAGTGAGTCTACACCAGGGTCCCGAGTGTTGATGGTGGTTTTTAGCTTATGGTTAAAATTGTAAAACCTTGCATCTGATGTGACGTCACTCTGTAAGAAAACGGTGCCGTGAGTGCTAACCTATCCACTGAAATATCTATTGAGCCATTCAATATATTTACATGAAATTTTTCCAGACTGGCGCATTTAGCAACCATCCCAGACGTTCTGTAAATTTCGGCGCCTTGCCTATATTCACTTAATATAAGTTCCTTTGAATGCCTTCTATGCTATGTTTCCCGGCTGAACCCTTAATGTTGATATGGCATGACGATTTGTGTTCACTCGCAGCAGAGTAGCACGAATTTCCAAATATCAAGGATAAGGTCTTTGCATAAGGTATTCAATCAGAAAAGCATGCTTCTCTCTGGCAATGAACTTAAAAGAACTCTGTGTCAACACATAGAATTCAATCAATTGCCTTGATTAACTTGCAAAAGTTAGGGTTTTGCGCCTCGCGCAGTATATCAGACCTTGCTTGTCGAAATTAAGCCTATGCAAACTAGGTAATTAATACGCCATGGATTAGCAGGTGCAAAACCTTTCCCAGAATCAGAAAACAAGGAGCCGCAGCAGCAAAGGGAGACGTGGCCATGCCTTAGGCCAACTGACGCCACTTGCCATTGGCTACACCCATTCCTAAACCGGCCATATTTCCATCGACCAATCGTGTCGCCTCAAATTAGCCACGCACACACATAAGTTTCGACCAATTAGGTTGCTCTAAAGCCGCCACACTCTCACGAAGTGGACCCATGCTTCCCTCTTTTAATCGACCAATTAGGTCGCTCTAAAGCCGCCACACTCTCGCCTTATGAAGTTTAGCCAACAGTCCCATGCCACCATACATTAAAGGGCCGACCCTCTTTTAATCGCCAAACCAATGCCACAACAACATATTGTCCTGCCAAAGCCACCACACTCTCACCCATAAATAGCGCCCTATGTGCTAACCTACCTCATGTTCGTGGCCAACGCATGAAAAGCTTATTGTTTGGCACGCCTATGCCCTTTTCTTGGCCAAATCATGTCAGACCCCATAACATCGTGTGGGCTCTAAACTTGCCACCATACATTAAAGGTCAACACTATGGCCTTGCCATAACTCCTTTGGCATGGCTATGGCGCCAATTTCACAAAAAGTGTCGCATCACGGCATGCCAAAACCCTGCCAAACCATTGGTCATGCCAACCAAAGCCAAATAACGTTTCCCTAGCATTGGCAACAAGGCCATGTTTCCCGCCACATGTGGGTCCAAACCACCACAAAAACCTTGGTCATGCCGCCAAACCCTAGCATTGGCCATGCCGCTAAACCCTAACCTTGGCCACGACGCCAAACCCTAGCCTTGGCTATGCCGCCAAGCCCTAACTTTGGAGCCAAATCTTAGCTTTGGCCATGCTACAACACCACAGGAGTGGCCATGCCACAACGCCAATGGCATGCCTCTATGCCACGGCTACTAGCATGTCGCCATGCCACGGCTACGCCACTGGCATGCCGCTATGTCGTGGCTCCACCAGGCACCACTATGCCAATGGCGCCACTCCGCTATACAACAAGATGAGGCCATAATCAATGGCCATCCTTCCTCATGAGATGCAATCTCGGCTCATCCAAGTTCACCACTGAACTGACAGACTTGTGGCAAGTTTCAGGCGACCAGCTGCCTAAATCTATTGGCCATGGCTACGCCAGGCGCCACTTGCACCACCGTGCCACTGGCATGCACGAGCCATGCCACATTGCCACTGGCGTATACCATCGCGCCATTATCAGGTGCCAACACAAGGTAGCCATAATCAACAGCTACCCTCCTTCATGCGATACGATCTCAGCCATCGAAGTTCGCCACCGAACTGACAAACCTGTGGAAAGTTTTAGGCGACCAGCCAAAACGAGCCTAATAGCATTACATGTTGTTTTCCTGCGGTAAGTCCCTTGACTTTGACTTGCCACACGTAGCGAAGTGCTACATGTTTTCCACGAAAATACTCGAGACATCAAACATGTCACAAACTGGGGGATGCTCATCAGGGTATTGGTATGGCGGTTTACAGCGTGCAATGTGCCCATTACAAGAAAGTGTCATGAAGTGGGGCAATTAGTGGTGGTGAAAAGTAACGGTGTAAATGAATTCATTTCCTTCATCATGGAAGCATAATGTCTGACGGTTACACAAATTCACTTCCTTCATCATGGAAGCATAACGCCTGACGGTTACACGTTACTCTTTTCTTCCACCACTCAATCGTTTCCACTTCTTACGAGACCAGGGTACGTTTCAATATGACTGGTATAAATAGGCTTCACCTACTTTCACCAAAGAACAAGTTTTGGTCGGCAACAATACATTATCTAGAAATCACCTGGTAGCTTTTCGTTCTGCTAGCCAGTTCTACTTCCAGATACAAGTCATAAACAACCACACCTTCATAATCAAAAATTCTGGTCTCAACACTCTCTTCGCTTCCCTCCCTAAGACCAACCCTTCTCCTTCACTTTGTGACTGAAGCAAGCCTGGAACGACCATTTCTTGGTTTAGGCCAGGATTGTACAGATTGATCTCTCGAATCAAATGTACTCCCGTGCAGTACATTGTTTAGGGTTTAGATTCGTTTCTCACCCACATACCCGAAATTACCAAAATCAGCAGAAATGGTTTTCACCCACAAACACCGAGTTGACCGGTTGGTGAAAGAATGATGATTAAATGTCGGTTTCATCATTTATTGAAATAGTGCTCGTCTGAGCATTAGGTATTAAACCTAATTTATGGAGAAGTGAGGGACCGAACAAGAAGGCATGGAACCGTCCCTTGAGGGTGTGGGACCAGCTGATGGTCGATTGAGCAAATCCCAAGTTGTTTGGAAAGAGTTTGGACCCAATATGAGCAATTGTGCAAATTAGGTCAAAATTGTGAAAATGTGTGGGACCGGCTCATTGCAAGCCTTAAAGCCGTCCTTGGTCGGTCAAGGGAGCATGCCCGTGTCACCATGATGTTAGTGTCTTAGTCCTGGGAGTTTCAGTATTTTCTGATGTGCGTTTGAGCAATATCTTGAATTTTCAAAAGAATTCGATCTTTGATTGAAATTCTCGATTTTGCTCGAATGAGCAAGTAGAACCTTGCTCGTTTGATCAAAATTTAGAAAATATTAAAATAATAATATTTTAATATTTGGCGTGAGTAGCCTAGTCGGTCATGTGACCATTTGACTTTTTGACCTTTTCATGGTTTGAGCAATATTTGAGAAAATATGGAGAAACCATGATTTTTGCTGAAACAGGGAAGTTTCATGAGATGAGAGAAATAACAATTTATGAAAGATTAGGGATTGCAAGGTGTGGGACCGGCCACGGCTAGGGCATGCCGGCCGACTAAGTTGCCCGATCCCGCGACACCTTTCCCTATTTTATATTATTATTTCTCATGAAATCATGAAAATATGGAGAAACCATGAGTTTTGCTCAAACCAGGAAAGTTGCTAGAATGAATGAGTTTTCATGAGTTCATGAAAATAACAAAAATAAGGAAAAAATAATAAAAGAAGGCATGGGACCGGCCACGGCTAGGGCATGGCCGGCCGGCTGGTGGGCCCGGCCCATGGGCACCTCTTTATTATTTTAATATTATTATTTTCTCTCTCCTATTTCGGGTAGAACTCTTCATTTGTCCATATTTTCGGATGCTCGTTCGTGCATT
Organism: Papaver armeniacum; assembly: GCA_023531295.1. Taxonomy (NCBI): domain Eukaryota; kingdom Viridiplantae; phylum Streptophyta; class Magnoliopsida; order Ranunculales; family Papaveraceae; genus Papaver; species Papaver armeniacum. Next base: position 467,175 of record JAJJWW010010322.1, read on the forward strand.
TGGGTGCTCATTCATGCATCATTGTCGAGTACACTTGCACCATTTTATGGGGCTTACTCAGTGGTAGTCCAGATGCCCGATTATTGAGTATTTATTACTAATTTATGAAATTCATTGGAGAATGATTCATAAAACTGAGTAATAAAAGTGAGTAGTTATTTATTATTAATCCATAGGATCATCTGTGGATTTCGACCATGAATTCTGAATAATAAACGAGTATTATCATTCCATGGGATCGTGGATTCGACCATAGAATCAGAGTAATGAAAGTAGTTATTACCATTCCATGAGATCAGCCGTGGATTCGATCATGAAATCGGAGTAATGAGATTATCCATTACCATTCCATGAGATCAGCCGTGGATTCGATCATGAAATCGGAGTAATGAAATAAAATAGATTATTTTCTAGGAATTCAGTGGTGACTGTCACGGTATAATTAATCTATTACAGAAGGGATATTAGCCAGTTAAAGCGTCATACCCGTTCTGAAAGGTGCATAGTCAGGAAACAACGAGTGTTGCCAAAGTCCTGACGCGTTATTGCTCTCAATCTTACGGATAACCGCCTGGATCTATACACGGTCTCTCTACATAGTCAGGGAATAGTGAGTGTCACCGACGTCCTGAAGGCATTAATGCTCTCAATCTTACGGAGAACCTCCCAATCGTTCTTCTATGTAGAGGTGGGTCTCTCTATGTAGTCAGGGAACAACGAGTCACTAACGTCCTGAAGGCGTTATTTCTCTCAATCTTACGGAGAACCACCCAATTATGTTATTCTACATAGAGGTCATGATGAAATACGAGGTATCGAACGCTCAGCTAGTGGAGGCCTTTCGAGAAACATATTCATCATGGCTCGTAAAATATGAATCGTCACATGCCTGAAAGCCGTGTCAGAAACATGCAATATCATGATTTTACGATTTTGACCTTTGTTGAAAATCCACCATCTACACTCACTTATATAGTCTTTCGAATCAGGGTTGCCTACAATCAAAGCTGAGATAGCTGAGTAATAAAGCATTCAATATTCACCGTTAGATAAAATCCTGATTTAAGATTCAAGATAAGTCTGTTTAGAAATTAAGTAATTAATCTCTACCATTAGATGGTCTTAGCTTGTTACACACAAATGAAATATACCTTCATTTAGATATGGATAACCGTACCCAAACATGTATATTGAGTTGGCTCAATAACAGTTAATTGAAGTTAATCATATGAACACTTTTGTCTTAACCATATTCATCTAACACTTCTAGATCAAATATGATGATCAATCAATCATGAAACATAATCAGATGAATCTAATTGTGTTTCATATATAGTTGTTTAATCGTTCACTATCTCATAGAAATATATATGAAAAAATTGAAACAAAATAGGATTCGAAATCGTACAAATTACTTATACAAGAATCAATTCATGAATATTAAGACACGGTTTGCAAAGATTGCATTCCTTAATTCGCTTTAGTTCATGAGTATGAGAACCATATATTACATATTTATAACTTAACCATTGTGTTCGCAAACCAGGTAGGTACGCAAACAACAGCTCCGGACCTTGGCTTGTCAAGTTGTTTGCAAACCCAGTTCGCAAACAGCCGTCCCGGACCTAACTCGGGTAAAACCGTTCGCATACTGGGTACGCAAACAAGGTTCCCGGACTTTCCCAGGCAAAACCGTTCGCATACTAGGTACGCAAACAAGGTTCCCGGACCTGAATCATCACAAAACAGTTCGCATACTAGGTATGAATACCGTGTTGCATCCAGACACAGGTAATTGTTCTGAACTCTCATTTCAATCATTGAAACATCCTTAGAAGACGACAATGGTAATATCACATATACCATTAGCTTCAAATAATTTTCAAGTGATCGAATGGTCAATACGAAACTTCCCAAGCTAACATCAAATGACTGTCTCACACAAATCATGTAAGATGTTCAAGGTAATTTTCACATGATCATCTTTTGACTTAACATTTAGTTTCCAATTAAACTCGTCAAGAACAAAAAGCTTCCAACACATATTTCGAGAAAAAGATAAGCGAGATAAACTCGGCTCGAAATACCAAATGTGTATACTATAAAAGTCTATATAGTTATACGACTTAGTCTCATTAGAAGATAGAATAGACTTATGAGTGATAGATAAGTTTTAGTCTCCACATACCTTTTGTCGTTGAAGTTCCCCCAAGCTGCTCAGTAGATCTTCGTCTTCAATTGGTGAACGCCGTGAAGTCTAAAGCTCAACTACACATTATATCCTAATCCGATACATAGCTATAAGTAGACTAGAAATCAAGTATATAGTTTTGATCAACTAAACTTGACAAACAAGCTTGAGATAACATCGCTTGTGAGTTCGAACGTGCAATGCTATAACAAAGATGAAAAGTCATCACGGTATTCAACCTAGGAAGATAACGACTAATACTAGTCATCAAGGTAGTTGAATTAAAATTGTCAAATTCGTGAACCTGTGAAGAAATCATACTGGAGTTGAGATTGCGTATGATTATGTACTCATTCTCAAACCAAGTACGAATATATACTCATTTTAAGATTGGGTACAAAATCATACCCAATCTCAAATCTCGTAGTTGCAAAAAGAAAAAAAAATTGATTATGCCTAGATTTTTTTTTTTTTTTTTGATTTCATCACATAGGTTTCAGAGTTTTGAAGATTTATGGATGAGTTTAATTTGACAGTTTGAATGAAATTGAATTCATGTGTTAATGGAAAGGGTAATTTGTTCTTTTGACATTTTTAGACACCCCTTAACATACTATCTTGGATGAGTTTGAATTTTATATACCAAAATTAATCTGGGTATACCCCAATCCAGCCAGTTTTTTTAATAAAGACTTATATTAAATTAGTGTGTGATATATGCATATGATGTCAGTGATGAGTCTGACACGGAAACGCGTGAATCCAAATATCAGACGCGAATCTGACACCGACACCAATCCAATTTAAACATGTCTGTGCTACATAGATTTTTTTTTTTTTTTTTTTGATGTAAAAAGAAAATATATTAATCAAGCAATAAAGAACATCAGATTTACAATATCTTTCTTCTCAAAAATATTGGACATCACACTTGATTGTGATATCTTTTGCTGAATTTGTGTAGATAGGTGGTTAAGATTCTTTGTCCGAGCTTCTTTTGCTATCTGATCAGCTGCAGCATTAAATCTTCTGTTGATATATTTCACCTTAGCTTGAGGGAGTCCTTGCAAGATCTTTTGGGTTTTCACTATTGTGTTCTAAAAATAGCGCTCCAAAATTGGGATCTTGTCTTTCTCTCCAATTGTTTCTACTAACATCTTGCAATCTGTGACTAAAGTGACACTAGATAGAATATTCTCACTAAGCCAATATGAAGCTTTTAATAAGGCTTTTGACTCTGCATGGAAAGCTTTTGATCCAGTGCCATTGAAACACATACATACTTTATTAAATTAACAAATCTTTATCTTTTTCTTAAAAAAATATGATTCATTGTGTAAGGAGAAAGTCACATGCCAACAACGGTCTAGTACAATGGTTAAGGCACTCTCGTTCGTTCATAGCATGGCGAGAGGCAGGGGGTCGATTCCCACAATGAAAGGTTAGATTCCCTATTCTCACTAATTTTCTTAATGGTTAAGAGCTGAGATTGAATTTTGTTGTTAGAGTGGCGGTTGGATTAGCAGTGGGCTAGTCTAGCTTACTAGGTCTCCTCAGGATAGGCCCATCTGTGCCATATAAAAAAACAATTACATATACCTCCACGGCCCAAGCGAATTTTTCTATATGTGCTCGTAAATGAACTGCTTGAGCAAAACAAAATAAAAATGAGATGCCAATCTAGAAAAGATGAAATAATAATCTTTTGAGACTAATTAAAAAGCTTTTCTCGTACACAAACATCAACTTTAAGCACTCAATCTAATTAGAGCATATCTTCTGAAAATCAAACTTTCTAATAGTGGAAGATTTACTTTGAGAGATTTTGCAATAGCAATCAAAATGATGTCATAGTATTACATGGTGCGTATTATATTAGTGCAGTGGTAATGAATAGGATGGCATGCGTGTCGTGAAAGTATCTAAAGTTTAAGCTTATTCTGATAAGGAGATTAACCTAATAAGATTATAATATCCTTGCAAGATGCTTTTGCGCATAGTTTGAACAGAAAAATATCACAAAAGTAATTAAGAAACTTCTAACTAAAAAGTTAGTGTGAGCATATATTATAATTTAAGCTGTTTCAGCAGCAAACAAATCTCCCTGTAGCTTCCGTACATATATCTTTGTCCTAATCTTGCGATTAATTTAGCTCATATAGTCTAAAGTTCTGGCGAATAGTCATGCGACGTTGACTTAGTCAGACAAAAATTCTCGAATCCAATATATTCAATCTAGTCTCTTTCATTGGAAATCAATCATTTCTTCATGTTCTGCTGTTAATTTAGCTCCATTTACATCCTCTTATGTTATCTTTTGAGTAAGTTTTGATTACATTCGATAATTTGTGTTATGACCTAATTTTTTAGGTAAATTTTAAAACTTTGATTTCTCAAACTCTTTAACTTTATTTGATGATTTACCTATTGTTTTAGTCCTGCAATTCAGTAATTATCTTGTTTATTTGATTTATCTGTTGCTTTGAAGGTTTTCTCTCTCTGTTTGTTTTTCATTTTAGGTCATGAGATAAAAGAAGGCGTTGAAGTAGGGTTCAGGTCCATCATCTTCAATCCTCTCGTGAATTTCATATCGCCTTGTATTTGCATGTGGTATGACGCTGTTTCAGCAGCAAACAAATCTCCCTGTAGCTTCCGTACATATATCTTTGTCCTAATCTTGCGATTAATTTAGCTCATATAGTCTAAAGTTCTGGCGAATAGTCATGCGACGTTGACTTAGTCAGACAAAAAATTCTCGAATCCAATATATTCAATCTAGTCTCTTTCATTGGAAATCAATCATTTCTTCATGTTCTGCTGTTAATTTAGCTCCATTTACATTCTCTTATGTTATCTTTTGAGTAAGTTTTGATTACATTCGATAATTTGTGTTATGACCTAATTTTTTAGGTAAATTTTAAAACTTTGATTTCTCAAACTCTTTAACTTTATTTGATGATTTACCTATTGTTTTAGTCCTGCAATTCAGTAATTATCTTGTTTATTTGATTTATCTGTTGCTTTGAAGGTTTTCTCTCTCTGTTTGTTTTTCATTTTAGGTCATGAGATAAAAGAAGGCGTTGAAGTAGGGTTTCAGTCCATCATCATGAGATTTATTAGGGAAGAGGGGTTCAACGATGTGCGGGTTTTTCTTGAAGATAGACCTGCCATCCAAGAAGGTATGAATCACTGATTCCTTTAAAAATTTTCATTACTGGTTCGCATCGAGAAGTGAAGAACAAATTGGTCTTTTTTTATTTGAAGGGGTTATTTATCAATATTGGAGATCCTACTAAAACTGTAGGGATTTGTTTAGGATTCTGATAGTGCTAATGGTATAAAGAATTTTTTGGTAATACAAATACAGAGTGATACTTTTTAGGTTCTGCTCTGTAAGAAGAGGTTATAGGATGTATAAGTTTATGGTGATTTAACTGATGCTTAGGAATGATGATCTAAGTTTATCTCTTTATCAATACTTCTTTTGATGCATCAAAAGCTGTGTTCTTTATTATAATTCAATTAATGAATTGCTTTAATTCATAATGGAGTGAGATTATCAAAGTTAAATACAGTATTATCTGTTGAAGGACGGCTCTTTCAGAAATCTTACTACATTTGGCATTAAGGGTACTCTCTGTTCTTTAGTATTGTGATTCACTAAGAAAATGCTAGAGTAGGACTTTATGCTGAGTTATTTCTGGTTAATTTATTGTCACATCTCAGAATCAGTGTTGTCATGGTCAGTAGTGCAAGGCATGTTTGTTATTAACTTCAATCTATCAAACTACTTTAGTGTTGTGAAGCTATCTCAGAAAGATTTCTACATTTGACAACAATTTATTAAGAAACAAAGCTATGTTCAGATGATTCTCTGTGAGAAAGGATTTAGAATAATGGTATGTACCATTTCTGCCATTAATTGTCACTTCTCAAAATCTAATCCTGTCATTAATTGTCACTTCTCAAAAGTGGTGTTGTCAAATTCAAGTCTATATGCATGCCACTCAATTAGTCTACTTTGTATGGTTTATCTTCTGAGACTGTTGGTTAGAAGTAATGTGACTTAAATCTAGATGAATTGTTTTATCACTCCTAATTCAATGTTATGTCTTTTCTACTGCATGATTTTATCCTTTGGAGCCCCTTAACTGATATAAATCTGCAACATTGTATGCATCAGTTTTTCATCCAACACTCATTATCTGTTATCTGTTTTATTCTCTTGCTTCCTCCTTTTGCTTGGTTCCATAGAAAGTGTTTGAGTGAGTCTAATATAATGGGTCAGTTTAGTAAATTGGCAATGCCTGTTGATCAAGTGAGAGTTCTTAACTTAGATGAAGATGTAGAGGAGTTCCCCTTTAGGTTTGCTGCCCTCCTCTGTGATGACAGCAAGAACTACCATAAGACTTCAGTTAAACACCAACTCAATAAGGCATGGGCTATCAATTCTCCAGATTTTAAGCTAGCAAAACCTTTTATTCAAGGAAATAGTATTCAGAATTTGTTTGTTGTAATGTTCAAGAAAAATAAGGATAAGGAAATAGCATATGCTGCAAGGCCTACTTTGCTATTTGGTCAACTTTTTTGCAGTCCAGCAACTTGGTCAGTTAGAATCCATCTTTGATCTGGTATGGGAAATCACTCTGATGCCTGTACAGATCAACATTCACTCAGACCTAGTTAATAAAGGTTTGGTTAGGGAAGTTTTGGACCAGCTTGGTAATTTTGTTACAGCTGACTCTCCTGCAGGAAGTTTATATGATGCAAAAATCATGGTACCATTAAGAACCCCTCTTACAAGGAAGGTTGTTTTTAACACAAACAAAAGAACTTATATTATGTATGCCTTCTATCCTAAATTGCCATTTAGGGCATGTAAGAGATGTTTTGTTCTGTATCACAATGAAGCTCAGTGCATGGAAATCCAAATGAGGATTCTTGTCAAGGCTCTTCCTGCTCCAACTAGGCGTGCTTCTCATGTTGCGGTTACCAGGAGGCAATCGAGCTCTGAAGTTGGTGAGAGTTCAAATTCTGGAAATTGTAAAGCCGCTTCTTCTTCAGATATTCATGGAGATTCTGTTGACCATTCAAAGCCTTCAGCATTCTCAGTCAGTCTCCAGCCATCTGCGCCCATCAAGAACTCTGGTTCCTCTATCTTTGCTCATGTTGTTTCGTCCTCAACAACTAGGTTTGCTCCTCTTACTATTAAGGAACCGACTAGCAGTAGAGCACCAAATGCTAATGGGATTCATGGTATGAACTTTGTTGGATTTTCACAATCATATGAAAACATTACTTTTGGCACGGATGGCATGTTGCATGATAGGAAAGGCAAAAGATCTCGAACTTCCTTCGAATCTTTTGCTCAGGGTAATTGCTCAGCTTCATCGTCTTTTACAATTATTCCCACTCCTCGTTGGCCTCCTGCCACTTCTTTACCCCCTTTTAGCCCGCCTACTGAAATGGCTTTTAGTTCTGGTGGCTCTACTTTTTCTGCTAGTCATGGTAATGTAGATGCAAATGTTACTTGGTCCACTACAACATCGGCTTTTGCTCAGACCATCTTCACACCACCTGGTTATATCTATAGTGCTGCTTCAGAGATGAATTGTAACTCTGAAATGATGATGCCCTCAAACTCGGAAGTGGATTTCTTGTCCTTTGCGGAACAAAAGGAAGAGCCTTTGGAAAATTTGATTCTTGAACCAATGCCCCTGTCAATACTTCCTTCAGAGCCTGAAATTACGGATGAGGAATTCGAGAAGGAGGTTGATCTCATGATGATGGATTATGACTCTATGGATGCAGAACCTTCGGATGCTCATGACCTAGTAAGTCCCTACTTTTTATTTGATTTTTTTTTTCAGTATCGATTTCTTGCGCTTGCAGTGTGTTGTTTTTTGCTTCTCTTTTCTCTTAAATATTTCTAGTCCCTTTACTATTTTCATCATGAAGTTTATTTGTTGGAATATGAATGGCTGCTGCTCTGATAAAAATGGCTGCACCTCATGAACCTTTTTAGGAAGCATCGACCTACAGCTATTTGTCTTATTAAAACTATGGTAGATAACGAAACTGTCAATAAGTACACACATTTTTTACCTTTTGATTCTTGGTATATTGTTCCTGCTGTTGGTAAATCGGGTGGCATGGCACTTGGCTTTTTTAAAAACTCAAGTTTAGAGGTTTTAGGAAGTACTTTCAATATGATTCATGTAGTTTGTGACATCACACCAATCATTAAAAATTGTATGGTTTCCTTCATCTACAGATCTTTAAATATGTTAGGTATTGAAAATCAATGGAACTATTTGAAACAATTATATGAGTCGGACAATAGACCTTGGCTTTTACTTGGGGATTTCAACTTTATCCTGAATGTCTCTGAGAAACAAGGAGGCATTCCTGAGAAATCGTTAGCTTCTGACTTTGTTAAAAACTCTCTATCACTGTTAAATATTCATGAAGTTTTCTCCTTTGGAAACCCTTTTACTTGGTGTAACAGAAGATTCAAAAATCCTTCTAAGTTAATATTCGAGAAACTTGATAGGGGTTTTATTAATGATAAATGGGTATCGCTTATTCCTCAAACTAGGGTTACGAATCTAGGAAGAGTTTTCTCTGATCATTTCCCCATCTTGCTGCAATGCTTTCATCTTGCTGATAATCTGTCAATTCCTTTTAAATATTTTAAATGTTGGCAAGCCAGTCCTGATTTCAAAGATGTTCTGGTAAAATCTTGGGAAAAGGATAGTAAAGGCTCTTCAAGTTTTATTATTGCTGGGAAACTCAAAAATCTTAAGCATGATCTTAGAATTTGGAATTTAAATACTTTTGGGCACATCAAAACTACCATTAATAAGTTGAATTTTGAAATTGAAAAGCTTCAGAATATGGTTTATAATCCATCTTTAGGAAATTTTATTCTCAATTACTCTAAGCAGTTGGACTTTTGGTATGAAATAGAAAACTCTTTCTATAAGCAAAAATCGAGGATAGACTACTACACACAGTATGATAAGAATACAAATTTCTTCCATAATATTGTTAAGTTAAGAAACATGCACAACACCATACATACGCTTAAAGATAATCAAGGTAATTGGTTAAAAAGTACTTCATCTTCTTGCTGATCACTTTAAAAATATTTTTTCTTCTTCTACGTCGTGTTCTTATGATATTGATGATGTGCTTAAGGATATAAAGCCACTTATTACTGATGAGCTCAATACTAAGCTTATTGCAATCCCTACTACTGAAGAGATTTTAACAACTGTTAAAAATATGGCGCCTTGGAAATCCCCTGGACCAGATGGCTTTCCAGGGGGGGTTCTTCAGGGACAATTGGGGTCTCATTTCAACTGAAGTTATTAATCATGTGTAAGGATTTTTTCGCAACAAGTTTCTTCTTAAACAGCTTAATCACTCCTTTATTGCTTTGATTCCAAAGGTAAGTAACCCCTCAACCCCTAATGAATTTTGCCATATCAGTCTAACTAATACTGTTTATAAAATAATTTCAAAAATTTTAACAAATCGTTTAAAGCCTGTTCTCCATACCAGTCTGCATTTATAGCTAATAGGCAAATACATGATAACATTATCATTAGCCATGGAATTTTACATTCCTTTAAAACTAGAAAGAGGAAAAATAACAAAGATGGGTTCATGGCCATTAAATTGGATCTGTCAAAAGCTTTCGATCGGCTGGAATTGCCATTCATAATATCTGTTTTTAAAAAACTTAGTTTTTCAGATGACTGGTGTCGGCTTATACACCAATGCATTAGTACTGTCTCTTATTCTATTCTAGTTAATGGCTCCCCCAGAGAAATGTTTTTTCCTACTAGAGGTATTAGGCAGGGAGATTGCTTATCTCCCTATATTTTTATCATATGCATGGAAACTCTTTCTCAACTGTTGATAAAAGGTGAAAATGAGAATGTTATTCAGGGTTTCAAACTAAGGAAAACTAGCCCTCCTATTTCTCACTTATTTTTTGCAGATGACTGCATGCTTTTTTCGAAAGCTTCTCTTACTTATGCTAAGAATTTGATGAAAATTATTAATAAGTTTGCTAAGGCTTCTGGTCAGGCAATTAACCTTGAAAAATATGATTTCTTTACTAGTAAAAAAATGCATCATAAACACATCAAATTGCTCTCTAGATCTTTAGGAATCAAATTCCTAAGTAGTACAGAAAAGTACATTGGTACTCCTCTGTTTGTGTTAATAGAGATAAAACAAAAACTTTTCATTTTCTCATTGATAAGTTCTATCACAGACTTAGTAATACAAAAAAATCTAATCTTAATGGGGTAGGTAGAACTGTAGTGACCAAACATGTTCTTTCTAGCCTTTCAATTTATCATATGTCCTGTTTCCCTTTCCTAAGAAAATTACTTCTAAAATTAATTATATTCAAAGAACCTTTTGGTGGTCAAAGAAGAATTCTAGAAGAGGGGCATATTTTCGTTCTTGGGGGTATATTGGAAAATCCAAAATTTCTGGTGGTCTTGGTATTAGGAATTCATATGCTACTAACAGGTTCCTTATTGCCAAATTGGGATGGAGAATGTGTAAAAATCCTTCTCAGCTGGTTACTATTTTTCTTAAGGATAAATATTTTCCAAATCAGAATTTGTTAGAAATAGATAAGGCTGGAGACACTTCTTCTTGGATATGGAAAGGTATAGTTAACAGTCTGGTTTTCCTTAGAGCAAATATTTTTTATAAGATTAATGATGGTAAGTCTACAATGATTTGGAATAATAATTGGCTGCCTGGTAATTCTTGTCCTCCTACTTCGAATAATTCTAATTCTGGTAACTATGTTTATGTTAGTGAGCTTATTAATAATCATGATAATAATTGGAATATTGATCTGCTTTCTTCTCTTTTTTCTCCTGAACACAAAAATGATGAAATTATGTGGGCACACACTAAAAATGGTAAGTATACAGTTAAGTCGGCGTATAAAGCTTACATGAACGACATTGTCTCTCCTGAGGATGTTTCTTTCTGGAAAAGGGTGTGGTCTATCGACTATTTACCTAAAATTAAATTCTTCATTTGGAAGATTTTTGCGCATATGTTACCTATTAATTATCTTCTCAAGTTTTATAATCATGTTATTGATGAATGTTGTCCGTTGTGTACTAATGAGGTTGAAACTGTCATGCATTTATTTGTTCATTGTCCAATAGCTTCTCATATTTGGTTTGCTCTCTCCTTACAACACCTTACTATTTGTGACTGTGATTGGATTGATGATATATTCTTATCTTGGTTTGATAAAAATTTGGGAAGTTCTCCTTATGTTGTGGAGTGGCCAAGTATTGGTGCAGTGGTTCTGTGGTCAATCTGGAAGCTTAGATGTGATGTTATCTTTAGAAAGGTTAAAATTAACCTGGATGCTACGATTATGTACATTAGAAGGTCTATAAATACATATATTGTTACTCCTCCTAAATCTCAAAGAGTAACTCATTTGGAAACTAAGATTCCTATTCAGCAGATAAACCATATTATGTTCATTGATGGTTCTTTTAAAAACTTTAACATGGGTATTGGTATTATACTGTGTGACAATGCAGGAAGGATAAAAAGATGCAGAGCGGAATTTGATCTGATTCCTGGTGTTTTTGCTGCTGAGACAATGGCCCTAATTTTGGCTTGCTCTTGGGTGAGTGAGATGAATCTTTCCAGAGTCCTCTTCGTCAGTGACTGTCTTCAGTTAGTGGAACTGGTAAATCAAGGGAAGGGTGAAATTGACTGGAGGTGTCAAGACTTATTAGAAGAATGTCGGATTTCTTTTTCTAATTGTATGAATTCTAGGGTAGTTTATATTAAGCGTGCTAAGAATAAGATTGTTGATCGTCTTGCACGTCGAGCTAGGAAATTCAGCTTAAAAGACATATGGAATTCTTCTCCTCATTTCTTGCAAACTATCATGAGGGAAGAACCCTTAACTGAAATTTGTAATGATGTTCTTATTTAATGTTATTGTGTGTTTCTCAGCAAAAAAAAAAAAAAAAAGCTTTCATACATACACAATCACACACCATAAACTGGGTTCAGAGCGGGTCCTGAAGAGAAAGCATGAGAAACTCCACTTCGGGGCAATAGGCCAAGGGGACAACAAGATAGGAGTGTTCCGTAGTATTTAGCTGCTAACTGAGAAAACAATTCGGAGAAGATTTAGGATTTAATTTTCCAACATACCAATTGAAAATCGACTTGAGTCGGTGTAGTTAGGATTAACTGAGAAAAGAATTGGGATTCCAACAATTGAAGATCGACTTGAGACTTGAGTCGGTGTAGTTAGGATTTCTGAATGTTTTAAAAAAGTTATTTGATTTCTCTACATCTCTCAAGGTAAGTTTTAGGGTTTTAGTTTAATCTATACATAGGTATTGTTAGTGTTCTTTTTAAAGTCTGAAATGCTATAAATATTCGGGTGCAATTCTATTTTTCTGGGGATTGTGTTTGATGTATGAAACTCTACTCCATTCTTAGACAATAATAGATCATCGATGGAAAAAAAATGTTAATTAGTAAGTTGGATTTTAATTAAGGATGGAACAAAATTTTACACAGATTATAAACAACCTAATACAACTATGCTCTTGATCCTATTTCTTTTAGGATAAGGGGGCAACATTGTTTGGGTTCGCTTTGGGGCAAAAAATACCCAGGACTGGCCCTGACTGGGTTAATTCATATTTTCTTAACTGAAATCGGCGTTTCTTTTTTTTTGTTCAAACTACAGTAATATATCAGAAAAGATACGTTTGAACCTCATCAGAATCGGGTGATGGATCTTTCTTTCTTTTCCTATTTACCTCGGCTTGTAGGTAGTACTGCAGTAGACCCTCGTAGGTTTAATTATTATTTTTTTAAAAAGGGTTTTAATCCAATTTCTTTTTCCTTAAAAAAAGATAAGTCGGCCCGTTTTTCCTTAAAATATTATATTAAAGAGAAAAATATGAGAGAGAAATGGTCCCTAAAATCGTTGAAAAATAAAATAAAAAAATGTGTGATCCCTAATATAATATAAGCAAAGTAGTAATCTTAGAACTTTTGACTTTTCTATTATGAAAAATGCATACCTTTTTAACATTTTTTTTTTTGACGGAAAAAGGGAAAATTCAATTAAAAACTCTTACAGAAGGTGAAAACTATCAAACACCAAATACAAGCATGGCTAATTAGCACACACCAATAAGTAGCCATCGAAAATTGTTGTATGCCTAACCCAATTAAAAAGTGCACATTTTACTGCAATCACCAATTGGTTCTAGTTTCTTCTCCTTGAACCATAAAGACGGTTGTTCCTTTCTCCCCATATCGTCCACCAAATCGCAAACGGAACAAGATCCCACAGTTTATTAGCCGTTTTGTTACCCTTTTTGTTTGGCCATTCCCAATGAGTAGCCTTTACTGAATCTGCAAATGCCCTCCAAAACTACTTAAAAAGTAGTTCCATAGCTTAGAGGTCTCCTTACAATGCAAGAAAATATGCATATTTGTTTCTTGAGCATCATTACAAAATAGGCAGGTACTGTGATTTGACTTACTAGCTTGTTGAAGAAAGTAAAGAGTCGGAGCTCCGTTATAGCATAACGTCCAAACCAAGAATGAAACTTTCAATGGATTTTCGGATTCCACAATTGTTCATGAGGAAATGTAAGATATACGTCCACATCCAATGAGCTGTAACAATTAGCAATAGAGAAATTATCCCCAGCATCAATTCACTTTCTTTTGTCGTCTTCATTTGGATTGGTAACAACAGAAACCGGGTCCCCCAAAAGCTGTAGCAAAAGAACAACTTCACCTAGCTCATGCACATTTATATTTCTAGAGAAATATAAAGACCATGCAGACTCTTCAGAGATGCACTCCATTATCGCAACATTCTTCTTTTTAGACAGTTTATAGAGAGCATTATAAGAAACCCACAATGAATTCTCCACACCATTTGTCCTTCCAAAAAAATATTCTGCAACCATTCTTGACTGTGAAAGAAACATTCTGAGTTATATGGTTTTTGGATTTCAATATACCAGCCCATAAACTGTGTTTAATAGGAAAACTGGAGTTGTTTGGCAAGAAAGAATTTGGATGACCTTTAAATTTTTGATATATAATCTGGCTCCATAAAACTATAGTCCCTTTCCCGTACCTCCAAATCCATTTACAATGAAGAGCTTTGTTGACAACCTTTATATTTTTAACTCCAACCCCACATCTGCATTTAGAAAAACAAGCACTTGACCAAGAAACCCAGTTCCTCTTTTTAGAATTTGTAGAAGAATCCCAAATGAAATCTCTCATTATCTTCTCTGTCTCTTTCATAACAAGAACATGCATCTGAAACATAAAGAGATAAAATACTGGCAAACTAGCTAAGACACTATTGACCAATATCATCCTTTGGCCTTTGGATAAGTACCTACTCTTCCATGTAGCAAGTCTTTGATGGATTTTATGAATGATAACCTCCCGTATCTTTTTAACATACCCAGATACAAATACCTTGTCTATCTTTTAGAAAAGGAGAGAGTCTATGTTATCTTCTAATCACAAATTCGTCACTTAAACATCTTGTATATTTATCACCATGGCTAAAGATTTTTTTTTTTTTAGTTTTACTCGCATGCATTTTATAGTATATGTATGCTTGAGTAATGACAAAGTTAAAAATCTTTAATGAGATCTTTATTAAGTGCCTTTCCTAAATTCTCATCTAGCATACCCAGATGAAATAGTTCGAGGATTTGTTATAACTTTGGTTGATGGTTTTCGAATTGAGATTATGTGGTAGAATTGTAGTTTAATTTCCCTACGATGAGCATCTCTAAAGGAGAGGCTAAACACCAATGTTCTAGCCGAAGTAGTATTCATTTTAATTTCCCTACTAAATTAATGGTTAGCAGGGAGCAATTAAAATCGGTCATTTCGGTCGGTATGCTCCATAATATCGATGTTCGAGCTGAAGTAATCGGTTTTCAGAGATCCAAATTGACAAATGAGAGGGTATTAAGTACACCGAAAACTATTTTAGGTCAGGAACCTATATGGGTAATCCTTGTACAATCTATATGTTCGGTTACGAAACCGTATATAAGATTCTTTTAACTAGGTAAACCTAGTACATGCCCGAAATGTACATGAACCTATTTCCAACAAGAACGAGTCTTGTAATCTATATTTCAAGACACGAACTCAACAAGACCAAGTCTTGTAAGTTCCTTATAGTTGATTTAATACTATCTATGTTTAAATACGTACAACCTGTGATATTTCAATTATAAAGATAAACAATAATGCAGAAAAGAAATAACACAAGTACCATAAATTTTTGTTATCTAAGAAACTACAATCTTTTAGAAAAACCCGAGACCTAATCCAATTGAACACACACTGATTTAAGTTGTTACACCAATTACCTACTACCAGATTTTGAACTATATGTAATACGTGTTTCAGTTGTATCTTGCACCTGTAAAACTCCTACCAGAACACTGATTCTCTATGGATTTTTTCTTCTAAATCTTATAACATGACGACAATTCTCTTTAGAAGATACTCTTGAAAATATTCTAGCAGAATGTTAATTCACTTTAGAAGATGCTCATCAACAATTAGAGTTTACATGTTCCATAGCCTAATTGATTCTTCCTCACAAGATCTCCTAGAAATAATCTTGAGATATCTTTTTCAATCAAATCTAGGGTTTATGAAAAACACCTAGATACATGTTTCATAACTATAAAAGAAGTTGTTTGTTCTTTACGGTTCCAAAGTAAAGTCTCAAAGTCTCACTCTAGTTTACGAAGAACAAAATGTGGATAACAACCCTATGCAACTCATACACAATTTTCCAAGGGATGGTTTGTGTGGTTACATAAAACCTCTATTTATAGAGAATGACCTAGGCTAGGTGTTTATGGGTGAAAACTATTTCTGCCAGTTTTGGTAATTTGGGGTGTGTGTATAAGAAATGAATCTAAACCCTAAAAAAATGCACTGCACGGGAGTGCTTGTGATTCGAGAAATCAATCCGTACAACTCTGGCCTAAACCAAGAAATGGTCGTTCCAGACTTGCTTCGGTCACAAATTGAAGGAGATGGGGTTGATCTTAGGGAGGGAAGCGAAGAAGGTGTTGAGATTGTGAAGGTGTTGGCTGTGTATGACTTGTATCGGAAAGCTGAACTGGCTTGCAGAATGTAAGCTATCATTTCTTATGTTTGGATACGATTGTATCAACACTTGGTTTTCTGTCTTGTCTTGTTTTGGAAATAGGGAGGAGAACCTATTTATACAAGTCATTAAGCCTAACCCACGTCTCTCACGGGAAGTGGAGGAAGTGGAGTGATGGAGTAGTGGAGTTGTGTGTTAGTGTCACACGACCAGTCTTGCCCACTTCTCCCGTCATCACTAACCGTTCATGACTTCCTGACACGTTCTTGTGATGGCGCGTTGTGCGCTGCACGCTATAGACCGCCAGACCAATACCCCAGTAAGTATCCCCCAGTTTGTGACACGTTTGATGTCTCGAATGTGTAGATCGTGGGACCCACAGAAAGTAGCATGTGATGCTGGATTAAATAACTAAGTTATTTAGGAAGTCCATATTTATGAAATATCGCGTGTATTCTATGCAGGTAACGCATCGAATATATTCAGCATGTGTGAAGCATCGCTGTTTTAAGGTTTAACGGAGTAAGTCACGAATTAAGAGTCTTAAAATAGCATAACGTCCAACCATCTTCGAGTGATCGTTTGGAGGTTGTATGGGCAAACCACGCTTTGGCCGATCACTTCATGTGGAAGAGTGGTGGACGGTGATCGTGGTGATGCCTTGCTGGTCGCCTAACTCCTGGCCAGGGCTGCCTAACCAAGCTGGCGAAGTTGGACGGACGAGATGACTTGCGACCCACATCTGCGACCGTTGGATTAGGGTTTAGGAGGTGTGCAAGCACTCACTTCCAGCTCAATCTAATTCGACCTTAGAGGGCGATTTTGGAGGGACCGATTGGTCCTGTATGGAGGTGGGCCACCGGTGTTCATGTTCGTGCTAGCTCATCTCGTAGGGATGCGATCTAAACCACTTGATTCTTCCGGCGAAGAGGAGTGGTCGAGATTGGTTTGCAATTGGAAACTGCGCGACCATGCCTAGTTTGGGCGCATGAATCGAGGCGCTTGGCCATGGCCGGCCTTGGTCGATTGGTCACACATGTAGACGGGCCCACGGTGATTGTATTGACATGCTTGGGACCCTTTGAGTCTACATCTACACCCTCCATCTATGCCTGCGAAGATGGATGGTCGTGACTGATTTGCGACACATGTGATATGCCGCAAACCCTAATTAGGGTTTCATGTCCACGCTACTTTGGCTGGACGAATTGGCAAGCTACGCTCTTCTTTTGGGGAGGCCGACCATGTGGGACCCACATTGGGCCGTTGGTGAACACACCAATACCTATCTGGCGGTTATAGGCTTGATCTAAGCCATCCAAACATGCCGGTGAAGTTGGATGGTCATGATAAATTTAAGACACTTAGTGGAATTTCCTGCGACCCTTAAAGCATCACGTCGGCCGAACTTTTGGCGAGCGTTTGCTCCTCCCTGGCTTGGTCGTGAGAAAGTCGGTCAGGTAAGGAGAAAGTGGACCCGCTGGTGTGCAGGACAATGCTTGTCCAACCGGTCATGGGATGATCCACGCCGTCCAAACACGCCGGTGAAGTTGGTCGGTCGTGACTATTTTGAGACCGATATTGGCGGCCTTGTTCGTGCGAACCTTCTCCAAACGGTTTCACCGGTTCGACCATCCTTTTCCAGGCTGGCGTTTGGTGATTGTTTTGGAGGCATGTCATGCGTTCGACCGGCCAGAGCATAAACGGGCCCGCTGATGGTCATTAAGGTGGTAGCCTGCTCCTATTGAGGATCGTCTAGGCTAGTTAAATCATGCGGCCAACTTGCGTGGTCGTGATTATTTACGAGGCCCGACATGGACAGTCCAGATGCTCGATCGGGCTAGTATAACACACCAAGAGATGTATGCTCAATCGGGCTAGTATAACACACCGAGAGTTGTAGCTTGTACGGGTATTTCGTGCATGCCTCATTAGTGACACTTGGAGATTCGTGTTACTCTGCTGAGAGCAACACTCGGTCGTCATGCCGCACCAATAATGAGAGTTCAGCGGGAACATCACAGGAAATACAAGGATGGTCATGCATTAATTGATAATGCTATAAATTCATGGGATTGTTGCTGCATGCTCCATTTTAAGTGAATTAGTAAAGTGGAGAAGTATTCATCACTTATCAGTGGCTTTATCCTTTGCAGGATGTCAGCGCATAATTTTGGCTTTTACAATTTTAGCCTTAAATGAAATCCACCATCTACACTAAGTTACTTGGAAACAAAGCTACCTTGTCTAGGAAAGAAAACACCAAGTACTTGACTAAAATAAGCCTTTAGTCACGTATTTACGGTTTTAGTTTGCGAATTGTTGCTAAAAGTTTGTGTATAATTTTTAATTCACGAAATTAAGCTTAGCCATACATCATGAGTGTTGCTTTAATAAATCACTCATAACTTTTTTGTTATACTTGGAATCGAGTGATTGTTGGCTCGTTGGGTTCATAGTTTCACTACAATATGAGGATCTTTCCAGGGACAAAGGTCATTCTCACTAAAGTCTTAAGTTAAAATATCCTCAGTTTTATAACATAAATGTATACTAGTATCATAGGCATTGTTCCACAGAGTGAGCACTTGTTTCAGTAGATAAAGAGGTAGAATAAACAAGAGAATCGAGTATTTGTTACTAAACTTTAATGAAGTTCTCCATAAATGTATTTATACTCAACTTCTTAAGCCTAATATATTCTGAATATGGTTTTAGTAGACTAAATCAAAAGTGCGTTTTGGCATCCAAATCTGACAACAAACTTGACATACCAATGTCATCGTGTTAGAGTTAGCAATTCTCTTGCTATCCCCCCATTTATTTATTTTAGTGACAAAGCATTTTACATATGAACTTTAAAAATATTATGCTCTGATTCCAATGTGCTTATATATTTCATGAATCTTTAACTCCTTCGATGTTGTATGTGTCAACTCTGTGCTTGTTGAAGATCAATAGCATAATAACAACGTAGTACTTTAAAATTAGAGTATTTTAAAATTAACTAATCAGTCTACTCATGTTATTATGAAAATTAGTAATACTTTTACCTACTTCAAAGTCCATTGTACCCAAAACTTTAAAGCAATACTACGGTGATATGCTCTCCCTATTAGTCTTTGCTTGTATCTTTTGCTTGATAGGTCGAACATATACACTTGAAATCCCCTCCTCCTTACATAATGCTCCGAGAAGCCACATGCTATAGTAGAATACTATTAAAGAATTCCTCCATTTATGTCAAAAAATTGGAAAATGTGAAAGTAAATGAATTTTTATGAGTTACACAAAAGAGTTATCGAGATTAAAGATATCATATCAATTTTTTAAGATGGTTCCACTAAGTTTCGTAACTTAGCATCTTTACCAAAGAGAGGTAAAGGTACAGTCATCCCTTATAAAATTCCACAGTCGCACTCCCCACAAAGATATACTAATTATGCACAAGTTCAAAATTAAACTCTCTCCCATTTTATGTCATTCTCAAGGAGAACAACAAAAGTGACCTTTCTATAAAGATATATAAGGATTTTTATTGATTTTAGCAATGAGATATGAGTTAAGAATCAATCATTAAAAGTTTCTCATGAGATGATGTTTCTAATTAAAGACCAAAAAATAGTAACTTAGACTATCTTCGGGTAACCAAACAATATATAATCATGTAGATTACGTATTGTGATCATCTTTATTAATTAGGATACAAACTCGTAAAAACAAGTTTTGATTTACTCTTATAGGAAGAATTAACCTTTGCCACAAGGATTTATACCAAGAATGGCAACCATACGCGTATGGAAAGATTTCCTTGACAAATAATATAAATATATATTGTTAGAGCGCTGCTCGGTCGAACTTGCAAGTTTTGCTACCTCAAGCTTATTGTCAATGTTAGTTCATCAAAACTATATCTTTATTTCTAGTCTAATGAAGTCAAGTATCGGACTAGGTATAAAAGTTGGTAGTTGAATATCAGACATTACTGAATAATCCTCGAAAACTGAAGATCGACGAAGAAATTTGAAGAAATTCATCATCAAGGTATGTGAAAACTGAATCATTTTATTTACTCACATGCACACCATTATATCTATATAATACTATGTCGTATTACTTATAGTAGATTTAATATTGTAAAGAAGAAATTTTGAGTCAAGCTTGTCTTGTTAAAAATATCGAAAAATGATTTAAGCAATGAATGTGCATTGGTCCTTGGCAATCTTAGTTCGAAAAAATTTATTGTTCAAGGACTATTTTTGTCTCATATGGATCATTTGGAAATTTCCCAATCAATGATTTATATATATATAACAAACTCGAATATCTCAAACATCAAAAGAGAGTACTTCAGAACTACTGAAATATGGACTCAAGCTAGGTTGGTGAACCATCTTGCGAACCATAGATATATGATGTTCGGAATACATGAAAGTTGGTGAGCTAGTTCGAAAAATATTGAGTTCTAAAAGGGACAGTTCACAAACCCAATTCACAAATTGTGGTGATTTGAATTGGTCTTATAGCCAAAGGTTCACAAATCCAGTTCACGAACCATAGACATCAAAGTTCAGAAATCGCAGGATAATTCACGAACCTGGTTCACGAAATGTATCATCCTGAATTCACGAACTGGCTAGCAGTTCAAGAATCGTTTCGCCAATTGTCCTAGTGAGTATTAGCAAATGTTCAAAGACAATTTTTATAAACATGTTTAGCATTGTTAGGACTCTCATAAACACCTCTAAGAAATCATTGATCACTAAAACACCTTGTGTATGTCCATCATGATTAAACTCTTTAGTGTTTAAATGAACACGATTATGCCTTTTGAAATGTTATCGGTTTCAAGTGCATATTTTCCAAAATATATCATTATACACGGTTCATGAACCCGGAACAAGTGTATATTCCTCTATGTAATTTCAAGAAAAACTTCTCACATGCTTACTTGAAACCCTAGTTAGAGTTTCATGTAAATAGAGAAAATATTTGTTTGAATCTCAAGTTATCTTAACTTGAACTATAAGCAACCCCCAGTCTTGTACATATATAAATATAGAAACTTATTCAACTTGGAAATTCAATCCCTGACACTTTTGCGTCCTAGTTGATTACTAAAGTCGTCCTCTATTAACCTGGGTTTCCTTTGAGAAACATAATTAGGTTAACGGATGAAAGAATTCACTTAGGGATTCTTGAAGCCATGTATGACTATCTTTACTTTGGTAGTTTGTATATACTAATTTTGATTTTTCTGTTATCGAGGTATCAGTGATCTCTTTCGAGCGAGATAGTTAAAAATCACAAAATTTTATTCGTCTCAGACTTTGTGATTCCTCAAGATAGATATCAGAAAATTATTCTTAATTGATTAGATCACAATTGTTCTTGAGAGGTGGTTAAGGATCCAGGCTTCTTAGCTAAATGAGTGTAAGTGTTCCGGCTTTGAAGGGTTTGCTAGTTTTGTCTACTGCATATAATTTTCCATGCATTGATCTTTGATTTAATGGAAAATCGAATAGGCTTATCTGTTAGATGCAGATTGGTATCAAAAGTCTTCATTTAGGTTGAAGTAACTCTTAGGATGTAAAGGACGTCAGGTGAGGGAATCAATTGTGTAGTGCCTTGCGAGGTTCAAGATACATAAGGAGCACGACTGCATCTGAATTGCTTGGAGGGTGAATTTGGGTCTCAAATAAATTCTCGTCCGAAGTCCTACATTTGGTCTAGTGTCTGTAGCAACTTAATACAGTTCGTTGTTCAAATCTGGACGAGGTCCCGGGTTTTTCTGCAGTTGTGGTTTCCTCAATAACAAAATTCTTGTGTGTGTGTGTGTGTGTGTGTGCTTTTTACTTTTCTGCATCTTTTGATTGTTAAAAGTACTACATAGGTTCATACTCCTATCATAACGGAAAAGTTGGTGGTATAATTGGTACCCTATCTTTAACGAAAAAGTCATTACGAATCGTGCACCATGAGTTTACATAAGAACCAAGAAGGTTATGAGCGAGGAAGCAATAATGGTGTTCAAGAACACCCAAGACTCAAACAATAATCTACAATCCCAAAGAGATTTTGTGAATAAAGTTGTCTTAGAAGTGTCTATGAGAGATGTAGCAAAAATGAGCTAGTCAAGACAGTTTGTGAGCTTCTGCTAAACTGGAACTTGATAGGTTTGCAAACAGGGATTGCAAACCATTGGCAGTTTTCGAAGTCAGGCTTCAGTGGTATGTAACCGGGTTTGCAAACCTCTGCCAGTTCAGGAGTTAGATCATAGGGGTTTTCAAACTTTCCCCCATTCCCGAACTTAGATGTAAAAGGTTTGCAAACCTTTATAGTTTGCGGAATTCACACTGACTAGGTAATACATACACATATGTGTATCTTGCACAAAGCAGTTGTATATCTCTCATAATTAAATCTAAAACATTCTCAATGGGCATAAACAATAATTGTTTGCTTGGAATATTTCCAAATGATCAACTTAATCAAAAGTAATTTTCGAACAATAAATTGTTCTAACTAAGATTGTTAAGGATCAATAAAAAATAGTTAGCATCACTACCATTGCAACTAATATTTTCCAATTGATTTTTACCCAGAATTATATAAAAAATTGATATGATTACAGAGACTATAGTGAGATTTTAAATATCATAATGGTGTTGTTATGACATTATCGAATTGAGGAAATTGAGAAATTTGTTGGATTCTGAGATGAATAAGAATTATCAATTCAATAGAAGAAATCAATCTCAATCGATTAAGATGTTTAGGGTTTACACGATAGAAGAAGATTTTTAGAAATCTCAGAGATTTGAGAAAGATGATGGCTGCGATGGCTTTGGTGGGAGTTGCGAGGTATAAAAGATGATGGTATTGGATTGTGTTTCTTTTTTAAGAAAAACATTCATTAATGGTGATGTGTTGTTGGTGGTTAGGTTCATGGTAGTGTTGATGGTGATAATGGTGATGAAGAAAAAAATACTCTTGACTGCGTAAAATTGTAAGTTGTCTCATGATCTCATCAACATCTTGATGGGGAAGAATCAAATGATATAATGGAAATGAGGAAGAAGAGAATTTTAATTTGATTATGGTGGTTGTTAGGCTAGTTAAACATATAACTTAATGTGTGTTTGTTCAAGGCTTAAATTTTCTTTGACTCTCATTAATATTGTTCACAGGGGTGAATGAGGAGATTCTTAGGATGAAAAACGAATGAATGAAACACTGTCACAAATCTTGTTCTCCTGGAATATCCATCCTCTAAAAGACATAAATGAAAAAACATGGCCATTTATAAGTTTAATTAATTTTGAAGGTACAGAACATCAAAGTGTTTGAAGGAAGACATAAGACGTGTGCAGACACAATCATGGAAATCAAATGTAATAATGTGTTTTTCAAATTATACTATGTTTCACTTGGTTCACATCCTATTTATTTGGAAGTTGTATAGTTTCTTAAACTTTGTCACACCATGTGATAAATTTTATTGTCGCCTTTTTTTATATAAATTCAATTTGTTCTTCCAAAAAACAAAAATGGGATTGCAAAACACAAATCCAAGGATAATAAACATAATAACATAAAATTGGAGAGGAAAAACAAATCAGTGAAAAAGTGCAAGATATACATGGTTTCTCATATCAGGATCTGCGGGTTGTAGCTTTGATACAACTGTTTGTTTGTAGCTGAAAATACAAGAAGCTACTCGGAACCATTAGTATGAGGATTAGGAAATATCATATATATATATTCTAGACATAGGTTTGAATAACATTTTGTGGTTGTTATAATGGGTTTAAAGTATGTGAGCATGCTTAGGCTATTAGAAACATTATTTAGAAGGGGAAAAAAATTATTTTTAGACCATTTTTATTAAAAAAAATAATGGCTATTATAATAGTTAACTAGAGAATAATATTATGTAATTTGTATGCAACATTTATAATGGTTGTGAGAATAGTTCTAAATAGCATCTTTATTACGGTTATTACTAATAAAAATTTAGAAATTTAATTGAATGAATTTATTATTTTAATTACAACTTCAAAGTTTTTCATGCAAGCAAAATAGATTCTTTAACACACAAGTTAGACAGTTTTCTAGGAAGAAAAAACCATGAAGTTGATCATTGGAAAAATATAATCATGGGTGGTGAAATGACAAGTATAACAAGTCAACCACACTCTTTTCGATATCAACCTATAAGTGTGATACCTTGCGTGATCTAATATAGACAGAGACTGTCAATAAGATAGCAAAACCACAAGGTACACACTTTGTAAGTTCGAAACCGAACACAACTATAGGGATCAACCCAAGTGATAGATTAACAAACATTTTATTTACTTTTAATTATAACTAAAACAATAATTATTATTGCGGAAAGTAAAAGTAAAGACACAAAAAGATTTTGTTAACGAGGAAATCGCAAATGCAGAAAAACCCTGGGACCTAGTCCAATTTTGAATACTCTCAGAATTAAGCTGTTATACAAAGAACACTACCAACTTCGTATAGTTGAGACCAAGTTAAATATACCCCACCTAGTTTCCTCAGTATCCTTGCGCCTATAACCAATCTGACCAACACAAGTAAGATAGAGTTTGCTATCTTAAGTTGCTTCAGCCGTTATGAAGACTTCAAGCATTCAACTCCTTTGGATCGTCTTCCAAACAGTAAAGGACTAATTTGTTTGGTAACCGCTGTATCAATCTCAATAAGTAAATCAAATATTTATGTTGAGTACGACAAAGGGATCTTATATTTAAATCAATAAATCCTTTTTTACGATTTAATCAAGATCTGATTACCGGAATATCAGATCTTGATTTACGAACTATCAGATTCGGATACTGAAGAATACCACCAAATGATAGCTTGCCGATCTACTACGATTATTCAATCAATCGCCTATCAAATATAAACAAGATATAGTCGGATCCCATGATGATCAACTTTGTGCACGAAACAAATCACAAAGACACGAAACCAGTAAGAAATCTTTTTGTCTTCAAATCTTCAATGTCTTCTTCTGTACCTGCACAACCAAACTTTATTCCAACTTGTGATCGATCATGCACAAAACGGAGTCTATTGACAGTGGGATCACAAGTCAACGTCATATCTGAACCACCGCTAATCCCTTGATCTAGTTTGAGCGACCTTATATCGGAAGAGAAGGATCTAAAGAATAATCATACTGGGTGCAATCAAGAGTTAACAACCGTTAGTCAATTAATCAATAATCGAAAACTAAAATAACAATGCAATTCTAGTTTCACACCAATGGTACTAGTAGCCGCTAATTGATCCCAAAGAAGTCTTTAAACTAAATGACGTAAGATATTTCGCCCAATTTGACTATTCTCCTCTCTAAGATAATATTACCAATAATACTATTAGTCGACTATAACAGTGACTACAAAATGAAGTATCTGCCTCAGGATAAGTTCGTAAGAATAACAAACTTCACTATTCATAGATCAAGGTAGTTTGGACGCCAAGGAATTTCCTTAACCGAAAATATTCTCAAGATATGCAATAAGCACCTAGATTCGGTTTTGTCTAATGCCAACTAATATCCAACTGTATAACCAAAATCCCTTTTGGATTACAACTCAATATATCTTCCAAGGATATGTTTTGCTTGCTGGAAAAACAAAACATATATATTCGAAAATCTTAACAAAAAGATTCTCAAACATTTCGGTTTGCGATCTCACATTGAGTATGAAGGAATATCTGTGAACAATAAAATATAATATTTGTGCACATGTTCAAATTGCTTACTATGTCGACATCTTGAACTTTCATATTTTGCAAACCCAATTTCCAAAATAACACAAACCCTAAAGTTTAGTGACCAAAGAAATCGATTTTTGCATATGGGGTCGGTTTTACCATGACTTCCAATGTAGGTAGGGATCAGTTCTACCTTGATTCCCATATAGGTAAGGGTGGGTACTATCTTGACTCCCAACCTAGGTAGGGATCGGTACTACTTTGATTTCCAACATAGATAAGGATCGGTTCTACCATGGTTCCCAACATAAGTAGGGATCGGTCCTGCCTTAGATCTGCAATGAAAATCGGACCACCAAAGCTATTGATTTCTTTCAACTACAAAACAAGTTCGTAGGTCTGCTTTTCTTAAACTCATTTAATCAAACAGAGTTTTCTAGGCATGAAATCAATCCTAAGTTCATTACACAATCAAGTAAACAAGTTACAAAGATTATGTCTATGTCGCAATTATGAAGTTCAAAAGATAAGCATTATACTTCGAGATCGTTCCTACTTTAGATCTGCAATGAAAACCGGACCACCAATCCAATTGATTGGTTTCAACTACGAAACAAGTTCGTAGGTCTACTTTCCTTAAACTCATGTAATCAAACAGAGTTTTCTAGGCATGAAATCAATCCTAAGTTCATTACACAATCAAGTAAACAAGTTACAAAGATTATGTCTAAGTCGCAATTATGATGTTCAAAAGATAAGCATCATATTTCGTAATTTAATATACCAAGATTGTAAAATAACTTGTATATTCTTCCACGACACCTTGATCATAATAAGATGATCAAGTCTCTAATACTAGAAATTCATGCATATAACTTCGCATGTTATGTTTTCAACCTAAAAGACTTGTATTACTAACCTCAAATAAAAGATGATGTCTTCGCTGATGTTGATACATCTTCAGGTCTTCAGAGTAATACATGTATGTCTCAACAAATATAGACTTTCTAGTTTAATCTAGCGAAATTGACTCTAGTAATCAAGCGACTTTTGAGTTTTGATACTAAAGTATGAGAACCAACCTTGATACCAACGCTTGGCGAGTTCAACCGAGCAATGGTCTAATATGTGGTATAACATGAACAAGGTCCAAAAACATAGTATAATCCACTATATGACTTCGAAAAATAGGCGAACTCGTTCCACAAACCTACTTGGCCGGGAGTGAGGAACTGTGAGTTCGGCTGAGGAACTCATCAATACTCAATTAGATTTGTTCGCCACTCTAATCACATATATTTTCCCCAACATAATTTATATATATATAAGTTTAATCAAAATTCACAAATACTAATACCATTAAAGCAAAAGCAGTACACTTCTCAATTTCATCAAAAGTTGAGGATTAAGAAGAGAAAAAAAGGTCGTGTATAAACACCCTAATTCACAAAATTTGCAATGAGCCTGAATTATTATATTATTTTTTTTCAACAAATATGCATTTTGTTTCCGTCAAACCATCCGTTGAAACTCTCTTAGTTTTGCCGATTTATTTGTCGACCCTAGTCCTTGACTAACTCAGAGGAATTATCTAACAGTAACGGCACAGTGACCGGTCATACTACGTGGCCGTAAAAGTTTTAGCGCCCGTTTTTCAAACTAAAGGGGAAAACAAAACGAAAAGGGACTCGTAGAAAACGAGGTATGATGGCACCCAGGTGAGCCGGAGGCCCAAATTCTGGTGCCCTACAGTGGGGTTCCACTTCCACAAGGTAAGTTGAGCTCTGGGTCTTTTCAGTTAGCTTTCGTTGTATTTTCTAGTTTACTGCCAAAACACTTTTCTGTTACTATCACATTTTTTGTCTCCCTCACCTCACCACTCCCCCCTTACTTAAACCTTACCAAACAAAATTGAATCTTCTTTTTTTCTATTAGTTGGAGAAGAAGATAAAATCATACCACCATTTTATAATTATTTTTTATCTGAAAAGTTCACTTGAAAAAGAGTTACTAAATATTATATAATGGTTTGTCACCATACACTCACAGAAACACATACCTTCCTCATTTGCAGATTTTGCCATTCACAAGTTTTCATTGTCTCTCTCTCTCTAAACTCTTAGAAAAAGACACAACTTTCTGGTACATGTAATCCTTATCGAATCACACTGTTTTTCATTCCCCTCAGAGTTCACAAGCCTTTGATTTCTGTGTTTTTCATACTATGTAAGTTAAGATTATAGTCTTGCTCATGTAATTTTCTAAGTTTTCTCATATTGTCTCTAAGTCATGTAATTTGTTGTTCCAATCTTGGGTTAGTTTCAGTTTTCGAGGTATTTTCTTCAGTTTGTCTTCAGCCCGTTTTAAGAATGCCCATGTTCTCACTTCTCTGACTTCTCCTTTTAAATCATCAATAACGTTTCATTGATCATGGGTTCTCGCTAATTCAAGCACTGATTAAAAAAAAAAAAGAGAGATTTTGCATCATGGGGTTTCGTTAATTACTTGGTTTTTTGTTTTTGAGGTTTAAAGCTTTAATCTTTGAAGTACTACTGTGAGTTTAGATAAACCAAGTAAGCTGATTTCTTTTTTCTCGATGCATTTCTTTTTCTGTTTCTCCAGAGGAATTAATGAATAGTAGTACATCAAGTTTTCATTGTTGAAAAGAAAAGACAAATGGGTCTGAAATTGGGTGAAATCATCCGTTAAATAAGTTAGACAAAGAATGATGATGAGTTTTGCTCGTTAGCATTTTCGGTTTTGTGTTTACAAATGGAATTCAAATAAGAAAATCAGATTATGTTCCCTCAATTGTTTGTTTATAAGACAAGCCTAACTTATCATATACACAAATATATACATATATAGACAATTCTTTCATTCTTTTTCTCAATAAGATGTAATAATACATAATTGTTCATGGACCAATTCAAGGGGGTCTATGTTATAGCAACAATAATGAATTCATATGCTTCAAAAATAAACAATCAACTCCTGTTTGTTTGCCCGCAATATCTCAATTTAGGTTCATCCTAGTTTAAGTGTCAGTATTAGCCTCTCGAGTTCAATATAGTCTGCTTTTGATTTTGGTTTTTTGAGTCTAGTCCATTTGGTGTCGTCTGTCGGTCTTGGTTAGTAGTTGTGAAAATAAGAAAAAGAAAGGAACTGGAAAGTTTGCCAGTTGATTGAATTATGGAAGAAACGTTTGTGCCTCTGCGTGGGATCAGGAATGACATCAGAGGTAGACTGTTGTGCTACAAAGAAGACTGGACTAGTGGTTTCAAAGTTGGTCTCAGGTTTGTCTAACTCGCTTTCTTTAAGTTTTTTTTTCTTCTTCTGGTTTCAGAGTTTGGTTTCAGTGTAGTGATTTGGACTACTTCTGAAGTCTTGTATCTTCCGTGCTGTTTGTTATTTACCCCTAGCATAGAATAGCATTTCTATTGCTTCCTTTACATGGACAAGGGATGATGAGAGAAAAACTAGTTCTCAGATATACCAAATAAAAATTCTGCAATAAGGCTGTTTTGTATAAAATGTAGTTGTGATTTTTCAGGATCCTCGCTCCTACAACGTACATATTCTTTGCTTCAGCAATCCCAGTTATATCTTTTGGAGAGCAATTGGAGAGAAATACAAGTAGGAGAAAATTAGAAACTTCGGTATGTTCTGCATCCATAATTTGATAACAGTGTTATATAAGAGACTACCATATGATGCAGATGGTTCAATAACTGCCGTACAAACACTTGCTTCAACTGCTGTATGTGGAATCATACACTCAATTATAGGAGGCCAGCCACTGCTTATACTTGGTGTTGCGGAGCCGACGGTGCTGATGTATACTTTCATGTTTGACTTTGCAAAGGATAGAAAGGACTTGGGGGAGAATTTCTTCTTACCATGGACTGGATGGTACGTTAGCATGTTAGCATAACCAGTTTAGCTCAACCTCTTCTGGATACTTACTGTGTTTAGATCTTACTGGGATTTCCAGGGTTTGTGTATGGACTGCAGTCCTTCTGTTTTTGCTAGCTGTGTTGGGTGCATGTTCCATTATCAACAGGTTTACCCGTGTTGCTGGAGAACTATTTGGCCTTCTCATTGCAATGCTTTTCATGCAGCAGGCTATTCGGGTAAAATAAATAAAATGATAATGTTATTTTTGTGGATTTAATTATTAGATAGAAGATTAGTAAATACTAGAATGTTATTCCCACGATATCTTCTTTATTCACAACTTACATTGCATTTTTTAGGGAGTTGTGGATGAGTTTCGTGTACCTCAGAGAGAAGACCCTAAGCAAGAAGCTTTTCTACCCTCGTGGAGATTTGGAAATGGAATGTTTGCATTGGTTCTGTCCTTTGGCCTTCTTCTTACTGCACTAGGAAGCCGCAAAGCTAGATCGTGGCGCTATGGATCAGGTATATCTTCGTTGAAACATAATTGGTCATCCATTAGGAATAAATTTTTTTAGGACGCATATATTGTCCTACACTCTTAGTGTTTGTGGCATCAAGTCTGAAACCGTGGGTGTAAGACAGTCTACTCCACTCACCAGGATTTTACTCTCTTAACTAAAGTTACTCTAAATGTCCTTTGAAGTTCTGGTGATGTGTAACTTGGAAGATGTCTCAAAAGTGTAGGTATGCTACGGGGATTGATTGCAGATTATGGTGTACCATTAATGGTGCTTATATGGACTGGTGCTTCCTATATACCAGTAGATAGTGTTCCTAGAGGGATCCCAAGGCGCCTCTTCAGCCCAAATCCATGGTCTCCTGGTGCTTACACGAACTGGACTGTTTTAAAGGTACTCACCCCACAAGTACTAGTATATCAGTCTCAGTTTACCACTCCATTTATAACTTGTACCTATGAATTCCACCCATTACTACTTGAAAGAGCTATTTGCGCATGCTCGAAAGAAACTACTATATCTGTCTATTCCCTATCGTAGTAAAATAGGTTTTTTGCATATTTTATCACTTAATCTTGCTTTCGTAATCTCACCAGGTGATTTTCCAACCTTTAATAGCAAGCTCTTGTTTTATTGATTGGCAGGAAATGTTGAATGTGCCACTAATATATATCGTTGGAGCATTTGTCCCAGCCACTATGATAGCAGTTCTCTACTACTTTGATCATAGTGTTGCATCTCAACTTGCGCAGCAAAAGGAGTTCAATCTTAAGAAGCCACCTTCTTTCCACTATGACCTTCTTCTTTTGGGTTTCATGGTACTCTTACCAGATTTCCCAACTAGCCTTCTAAACTCTTTTTCTTCTACTTACATTTGTTGTACTGGATTTGCAGGTCATATTATGTGGCCTTCTAGGTATTCCTCCTTCCAATGGTGTTATCCCACAATCTCCGATGCATACTAAAAGCTTGGCTACTTTGAAGCATCAGGTCAGATAATCACATACACATTTCTTTTAGTTGCTATTGTACCTAGCACGGGCGTATACATGTGTCCTTTTCTTTATATCTTAGTACCTAGTTGTGCTGAAAACAACAGATTATGCGCAATAAGCTTGTAAGGACAGCTCGCACAAGTATTAGTAAAAACGCAAGCTTGGCTCAGTTGTACAGTACAATGCAAGAAGCGTACAATGAGATCCAGACTCCATTAGTCTATCAACATCCACCAGGACTGGTAACAAAACAATGCTTGATGCATTACATATACTTTATGTTTAGAAACAATTACATGCTCCTTAAAATTTATTTTTCCTGTTTTATTAGGGACTGAAAGAATTAAAAGAGTCGACGATTCAATTGGCTTCACGTACTGGCTATATAGATGCGCCTGTTGATCCGACTGTGTTTGATATTGAGAAAGACATCGATGATTTGTTACCTGTCGAAGTCAAAGAACAGCGAGTCAGCAATTTGCTCCAGTCACTGATGGTTGGTTGCTGTGTTGCCGCTATGCCTCTTCTGAAGAAAATCCCAACTTCTGTTCTCTGGGGATACTTTGCCTTCATGGCCATTGAAAGCTTGGCAGGAAATCAATGTTGGGAGAGAATATTGCTTCTTTTTACTGCCCCAAGTCGAAGATACAAGTAAGTTCTGCCAGACGTTAATTTTTATCATTTTTCCTTCTTACTGCTGCTCAATTATTACAGTATCATGCAACATTTCTAAAACAATCATTTTTCCTTCTTTTTGTCATTCTAAAACAAAACCGTGAGAATTTAACAAAGTGTTTCATTTCTAATGTTCGCTACTCCTATTTGTCAGAGTTTTGACGAAGTATCATGCAACATTTATAGAGACAGTGCCCTTCAGATCCATTGCTACCTTCACCATATTCCAGACCGTTTACCTGCTTCTTTGTTTTGGGATTACTTGGATACCACTCGCTGGGGTCCTTTTCCCATTATTGATCATGCTTCTAGTCCCTGTTAGACAATACATCCTCCCCAACTTTTTCAAAGCAGCTCATCTCCAAGACTTGGATGCTGCGGAATATGAGGAATCCCCCATCATGACATTATCATTAGATGTAAGTTTCGTACAACCTTTGCTTCCTTATAGCTCACACATAAACAGGAAAGGACATTCTCTTTTTTTGCATGAAACCCCACATGGTTTCTGAAAGCTTAGGAGGTTTCCCACTGTCAGAAGATAGTGAAATTTATCATTTAAGGTTGCACCAAGCACATGATGGGAAGTTTTTCGACTCATTTAAATGTTGGTCAAAAAAATCCACATTCCATAGGAAGGGTTTTACTCTGATCTCATATGTTACCTGTGCACTTTTATAGGATCAAGATCTGCAAAGGGTTGCCCATATGGATGATGGGGAAATTCTGGATGATATTATCACAAGAAGCAGAGGTGAGATCCGACATACATACAGTCCAAAAGTTACGAGTACAAATTCTACTCTGCAAAATGATACTAGACCCACAACTGGCCAGCAGGTGTCACAGAGAGTGTTTAATCGTAGCACAAGCGAACTTAGAGGGGAGTGGAGTCCGCGCTTACGAAGAAATGGGTCTGAAGTAAAGCAGACACCTAGTCCACGTCCTTCAATTCCAGGACAAACATCTTTTGATTCCAGTCCACAATAAAAAAAAAAAAAAAAAAAAACAGTTCCATGTTATGTCGTTTGTAATTCTCGAGAGGTTTTTGTGCCCAAGTCTATGTGTAATTCGAGTTTCATCTTGACGTACGATCATTATATAGGTTTCATGTTTATATAGTGTGGTCAGTTTAGGTAACTTAGGTTCGTCGTAATGTACCCTTTTGATCTCCCTAAATAAGACGGGCAGAGGAACAAAACTATGTTATTCACATTTAGTAATGAATGAAAGAAGTTTCAGTTTTATAAATATTTGCACCTGACCATGAGTAAGACACAAAAATAGTTTTTTTTTTTCCTGTTTTCTGAAATATTGTTCAATTTTCTGTTTCTTGTTACTTGAAAGTATGACTGAGAGAAAAAATGACCAGAAGCACTAAGCCATTTCTGCTAAAGCCAAAGAAACTGGTTGTGAATTAGTTATTTGCAACTAAAAGCATGGCCTGATGGCATTGTGTGGAGTTTGGGTAGTTAGCTAAATGCAACTACAGCTGTATATTTTAGGTGAAGATAACTCTATCTCCATGCATGGGATAATATATTTTCAACTCGAACATCGATAACTAATGAGGGTTATTAGGCTTCGCAGTTCTTGTGACATGTTTCCAATAATTGTCATAAAAAGACATACATAGTTGTGTCATTTGATATATCGTCTTCATTGACGACTCTGGTTATAGCTGACAACTAAAGGTCAGCTTAAATGTCACTTATTTTTTCATCTTCTTGCATAATGTAGCTTTCAGATTGAAAACTACATATGTCGTGACACTTTCATGTATTTGTTTTCTTTCACATCTTCTTTTTCAAACTTTCTTTAAGTAAAGCTACAACATGGATGGAAGTCTAGTGACTAGCTAGAGTTCATCATCATCATGGACGGTTAGTATGTCAGTGTCGGGATTTTATGTTCTTTGAAGACCACCATACCAATGAGTGAATTCTGAATGGCACTGTGTATTAGAGATGCCAAATTGCTAATAGATGGGAAATGTCATGTCCTAAACCTAGAGAGTAGTAGTACTAGTAGTTCACCGTTAAAGATCCTTCATGCATAACTTTTCTTTTCTTTCTAGCTAGGGTACATTATGTAGTGGAGAAACCATGGCTTCCACCATGTACTGTATTTGCATGTACGAATGCATTATTATTAGTTTGATGATGGATTCAAACCTCAAGAAGACCATAAGGTTGGTAACATTGACATAAAGCTTAGGAAAAGCCTATCCTTCGTGTATATAGGGTACAGGTTCATTGTCTCTGACGCACACTATACAAAACTACAGTTTTAAAAGATAGAAGAGATTGATGCTACGTAAGTACTACTTAAAATGATTGCAAGAATACAAATTTGAGCGTCACTACACTGACATTGACATAAAGCTTAGGAAAAGCCTATCCTTCGTGTATAGGGTACAGGTTCATTGTCTCTGACGCACACTATACAAAACTACAGTTTTAAAAGAACGGCACTACACTGACCAACGGCAAAAAGGAAAAAAAAAAAATAGTGTGGCTGCTGGGATTCGAGCCCAGGTCTCCACGGCCACAACGTGGAATTCTTACCACTAAACTACAGCCACTTTGTTGCTAAGAGATAACTTACAATCTAATAGATATCCAAAATTAAACTGGGTCCACTGACCCAAATCAAGATAATTGAAACAAAATCATAATTTATGATCCACTAGATCAATGAATGGCTGTGATCATTCTGATCAAACCCAAAATCTGGAAACATGCATTTTAGATTAACACTAAACAAAACTCTGTTATACTGATCCTGAAAAAGTCCACTTGTGTAGAGAGTAGTAGAAGTAGTAAAACACTCAAAAAAAAGTTCTGAAAGTTTCCAGCTTTGATCTTCATCAATTCATCTAATACGACGGATTCCACTCACCAGGTATATTATTATCCAACTCACCCTTGATCTTCTTAAGATTATTTAAAATAATTATTAGAACTGTTTTAGATTTGCTTACTTTATAGCGAGTCTTGAATCTATTTTAGATTTGGAATTTTTAGTAGTAGTTATATAATCTATTAAAATTTATATGTTTTTAGGTGATTGAGATTTTGAGAAATGGGGAGTATTAAAGAAGAGAAATTGAGATTCTGTATAGATAGAGGAGGAACATTTACAGATGTATATGCAGAAATACCTGGTCAATCTGATGGTAAAGTAATGAAACTATTATCAGTAGACCCATCCAATTATGATGATGCACCTATAGAAGGTATAAGGAGAATACTAGAAGAATTTACAGGGAAAAAGATCCCTAGGTCTTCTAAAATTCCTACTGATAAGATTGAGTGGATAAGGATGGGAACCACGGTTGCCACAAATGCTTTGTTAGAGAGGAAAGGAGAGAGGATTGCACTTTGTGTTACTAAGGGGTTTAAGGATTTGCTTCAGATTGGTAATCAAGCTCGTCCAAACATATTTGATTTAACCGTTGCAAAGCCATCTAATCTTTATGAGGAAGTTATCGAGGCTGATGAGAGAATTGAGCTTGTGCTTGATAAAGAAGAAGAGAAGCAAGGTGGTGGGTGTTCAGTCAGAGGGATTTCTGGTGAGCTTATTCGAGTTAAGAAACCACTTGATGAAGAGACCTTAAGACCTTTGCTGAAGGGGTTGCTGGATAGGGGAATTAGTTGTTTAGCTGTTGTGTTAATGCACTCGTATACGTATCCTCAACATGAAACAATGGTAGAAGAGTTGGCAATGAGTATGGGCTTTAGACATGTTTCTTTATCCTCGGCTTTGACTCCAATGGTTAGGGCAGTGCCCAGGGGTTTAACAGCTAGTGTCGATGCATATCTTACCCCAGTAATCAAAGAATACTTATCGGGGTTCATTTCAAGATTTGATGAAGGGTTGGGGAAACTGAATGTTTTGTTTATGCAATCAGACGGAGGGCTTGCGCCAGAGAGTAGATTTTCTGGTCATAAAGCAGTATTGTCAGGTCCTGCTGGTGGGGTCGTGGGTTATTCACAGACTCTGTTCGCCCTTGAGACAAAAAAGCCCCTCATAGGCTTTGATATGGGGGGTACGTCTACTGATGTAAGCCGTTATGCTGGAAGCTACGAGCAAGTTTTAGAGACCCAAATTGCTGGATCCATAATCCAAGCTCCACAGCTTGACATAAACACTGTGGCTGCTGGTGGTGGTTCAAAGCTAAAGTTCCAATTTGGAGCATTTCGGGTAGGGCCTGAATCAGTTGGTGCGCATCCAGGTCCTGTTTGTTATCGTAAAGGGGGTGAATTGGCTGTCACAGATGCAAATCTTATACTAGGAACTGTAATTCCTGATTATTTCCCTTCTATCTTTGGCCCTAATGAGGACCAGCCTTTGGATGTAGAGGCTACGAGACAAGAATTTGAGAAGCTGTCACAAAAGATCAATTCTTACAGAAAGAGTCAGGACCCGTCGGCGAAAGATATGACAGTGGAACAAATAGCACTTGGGTTTATAAATGTTGCTAATGAGACAATGTGTCGTCCAATACGCCAATTAACTGAGATGAAAGGTCATGAAACGAGGAACCATGCTCTTGCTTGCTTTGGGGGTGCAGGACCACAGCATGCCTGTGCTATTGCAAGATCTTTGGGTATGTCTGAAGTGTTGATACATCGATTTTGTGGCATCTTAAGTGCTTATGGAATGGGGCTGGCCGATGTGATTGAAGAAGCACAGGAACCTTATTCTGCTGTTTATGATCCAAAATCCATTGTGGAAGCTTCTCGCAGGGAAGCAATTTTGTTGGAGCAAGTCAAGCAAAATTTGAGAGAACAGGGCTTCGGTGATGAAAGTATCACAACGGAGTCATATCTGAACTTGAGGTACGAAGGTACAGACACAGCCATCATGGTGAAGAGGCAAAGCAACGTAGGGTCAGAAAATGACTATGCTTCAGAATTTCTGAAGCTGTTCCAACAAGAGTATGGGTTCAAATTACAAAACAGGAAGATCCTTATCTGTGATGTAAGGGTTCGTGGAATAGGAGTCACTAATATCTTGAATCTTCGACCACTAAAACCTGTTACTGGTGTCCCAGAAATTGCAGGGCGTTACAAGATCTATTTCGGGAATGGTTGGCATGAGACGCCGTTATTCAAACTCGAAAATCTGGGTCATGGGCATGTCTTGCAAGGTCCTGCCATTATTATGAATGGTAATAGCACTGTTATTGTAGAACCTGATTGTAAAGCAATTATTACCGAATATGGTAATATAAAGATCGAGATTAATTCTGCTCCAAGCACTGTAAGAATAGCAGGCGGTGTTGCAGATGTAGTGCAGCTTTCAATCTTCAACCACAGATTCATGGGTATTGCCGAACAGATGGGAAGGACTTTACAGCGGACGTCTATTTCTACTAATATTAAAGAGCGGCTTGATTTCTCTTGCGCTCTTTTTGGTCCTGATGGGGGATTGGTGGCTAATGCCCCACACGTCCCTGTCCACTTAGGAGCTATGTCCAGCACTGTTCGATGGCAGATTGAGTACTGGAACGACAATCTGACTGAGGGAGATGTTTTGGTCACTAACCATCCCTGTGCTGGAGGTAGCCATCTTCCTGACATCACTGTTATTACCCCTGTATTTGATTATGGAAAGCTGGTGTTTTTCGTGGCTAGTAGAGGACACCATGCAGAGATTGGAGGTATAACTCCAGGAAGTATGCCACCATTCTCGAAGTCCATATGGGAAGAAGGAGCTGCAATTAAAGCATTCAAACTTGTAGAAAAGGGGATCTTCCAAGAAGAAGGAATTAGCAAACTTCTTCTATTTCCTTCTTCGGATGAAGTCTTAGGTCATAAAATCCCAGGAACTCGCAAACTTCAGGATAACTTATCTGATCTTCGAGCTCAAGTGGCTGCAAACCAGAGAGGAATATCTCTCATCAAAGAGCTGATTGAGCAGTATGGCTTGGATGTTGTACAAGCGTACATGACCCATGTCCAGACTAATGCGGAAGAAGCTGTCAGAGAAATGCTCAAGTCAGTCGCTTCTAAGGTTGCAAGTAAGTTGTCTAACATCCCAAAAGATTTAGTGACGATTGAAGAAGAAGATTTCATGGATGATGGATCTGTCATACACTTAAAGCTAACTATTGATACCCAGAAAGGGGAAGCATTTTTTGATTTTAGCGGGACTAGTGCTGAAGTATATGGGAATTGGAATGCACCAGAAGCAGTAACAGCTGCAGCGGTCATCTACTGCCTCCGTTGTTTGGTTAATATTGATATTCCTCTGAATCAAGGTTGTTTGGCTCCAGTGAAAATCCATATTCCCGTGGGGTGTTTCCTTTCTCCAAGCGATAAAGCTGCTGTAGTGGGAGGTAATGTTTTGACATCACAGAGAATTACCGATGTTGTTCTTACTGCATTTCAGGCATGTGCTTGTTCTCAAGGTTGTATGAACAATCTCACTTTCGGGGACGATAGTTTTGGGTATTACGAGACAATTGGAGGTGGGTGTGGTGCTGGACCAAGTTGGGATGGAACAAGTGGTGTCCAGTGCCATATGACTAATACACGCATGACTGATCCAGAAATTTTTGAGCAGCGGTACCCTGTGCTTCTGCATAAGTTTGGGCTTCGTGAGAATAGTGGTGGTGCAGGAATTCACAAAGGTGGTGATGGACTTGTAAGGGAGATTGAATTTCGACGACCAATGGTGGTGAGTGTGCTTTCGGAGAGGCGTGTTCATGCACCTCGAGGACTGAATGGTGGTGAAGATGGTGCACGCGGAGCTAATTACTTGATAACTGAGGATAAACGTCGAGTATATCTTGGAGGTAAGAACACGGTCATGGTGCAGGCAGGTGAAATTCTTCAGCTTTTAACACCTGGTGGTGGTGGTTGGGGTTCTCCTTGTTGATTATCTCTCTCATAACAGACTCTCTCTCAATCGCTAAATTACTGTTGGTGTAATTCATCCTTGAAATGTCCGTCTTTTTATCTGCAATAATATGGTGTGACAACTCTGAAATCAATCTCTTTGAGTTTTCTCAAATGATTGCTCAAATGCACACCAGAAAATATCAAAATTCTCAGAATTGACATACGGACACTTTGGTGACGTGAGCATGTTACCTTGACCGACCAAGGTTGGCTCTTTGGCTTGCAAGAAGCCGGTCCCACGTATTCTCATGATTTGACCTAATTTGCACAATTGCACGTATTAGGTCCAAAACTCTTCCAAACAACTTGGAACTTCATTGAACGATCATCATTTTGATCCCATGAACACCCATGGCCGGTTTCATGGTCCCTTGGTCGGTCCCTCATCTCTTCATAATTAATTAGGTTTTATCACCTAAGGCTCGGACGAGCATTTTTCGAATAAATGATTAAACCAGCATTTAACCATCCTTTCATCAACAAATTAACTGGTCTTCAGAGATCTTGATATTTGCTCACGTGAGCATCCGGGCACTACATGGTCGACCCATAATCCCATGTAGCCGGTCCCTTCTTGTGGTTAATTCTCAATAAACCATCAATAAATCATCAATTGATCAAATTAGGGTTTTGAGTTTTGAGTCCAAGGTTAATGATTCCGATTTAATATTTTATTTGGTCATGCTACCATAATTTCAAACGCTATGATAATTTTCAAATCAAAGAATATTGATCAAATATACAACAATATTTGCTCACGTTAACTTATCAACATTTTATTTATCATTTACGTTCGACTCAACAATACAAGGACTCATTCATGAATTGACTAACTAAATACCATATGCCTTGCAGACTTCACAATCACACGAGACATCAATTTAATATTTTATTTGGTCATGCTACCAAAGTAGTGGATGGAAAATAATTCATCAAACACAATTTCCCCACTCCTTGACTCCATCAAGCATGGAATATTTGATTCTAGCAATATAAATAAGGAATCATGATTGAAGGCAATACTTGCTCAAATCAAAGAATATTGGTTCAACTATCAAATATACAACAATATTTTCTCGTATTGATCTCTCGTTAACTTATTCACACATCATATCCACGGTCGTCTCCTAAATTCCGTAAAAACCAAAGAAATCGTTTTCCCCATCAATTGGCGACCACATGGGAGTTCAAT
The DNA here is from genome assembly GCA_023531295.1 of Papaver armeniacum. Lineage (NCBI taxonomy): Eukaryota > Viridiplantae > Streptophyta > Magnoliopsida > Ranunculales > Papaveraceae > Papaver > Papaver armeniacum. The sequence continues at coordinate 507,525 of JAJJWW010010322.1, forward strand.
TCATGAGTCTAACAACAACGACAATGAAGATATCCCTAGGAAACAATCCCGGCCTCTAACATGTTTCTAAGGTCATCCTTTGTTCGACCGACACCCTGAGGAAATCATAGGAAATCCACCACCCACCATTGCCGATCTCATCAAAGTGCAAGAGACTCTTGCAAAAAATCGGTGAACATGAGCACAACCATACAATGTCGAGAAAGGGAAGGAAAGGGGAAGGAGAAGGAGAAATCCTCATACAAGGAATTTTCAAAGTCTCCGCAAAGGGTATCAAGAGAAAGGCATATGGAAAGGACAAGACATCACATGTCCATCGTCACCAACCTCCAACAACATCCAAAAGGTTACACCTCTCCAACCTTCACACTTTATGATGGAACATGCAAAGAACATATCAAAAGTTGAGGGGAGAAATGGTTAATGCCCAGGAAGTATCAAAAGTTGGGGAGAAATGGTTAATGCTTTCTACACAGAAATACTTCTTCGTTTGAGCAAGTCACCCTCTCTCGATCTCGGAAGGATGTTTCAAAGGAGCAACGAACATCCTAACGATTATGTGAAAAGATTCGTGGTTCGAGGCCTTGGATTTCCATGATCCGAATGAGCAACAACTCGTGGAATTGTGCATCAACGGAATGATCCCAGTCTATAGAGCTTTATTGGAAAATCTCAGGTTCCAGACTTTCTCAGAACTCCATGAAGCGGCCAAGAGATCAGCAACTACTGCACCTGCTCTATTGGAGAGAGCTAAGACCACAAAAGCCGAAGAGCCATGGGAGACCCGAGGTAGCAGACGTTTAATCAACAAACAATACAACCTCCAACCTTCCGTAAATCTTTGTTGCGTAAGGGAGTAAACGAAAAGCAGAACCACAACGCAAACATACTTCCTCAACCCCTTCAAAAACGCAAAGGAAGGATAATGTGCAAGTTCCTGCTCAACACACAGAAGCTGATCCAGAGGCGCCTGACTTCCCCTGTTCCATTGAGGAAGTTATTGAACTTTTATACTCCTGGGTTCAAGACGGCGCGATCAAGCTCCCATATGTCAAGAAAGAACCAACTGAAGAAGCCATGGAAAATCCTCGTTACTGCCGCTTTCATAGGTTTGTCAACCATCCCACAAGTGATTGCAGAACTTTGAAGCGCATATTCAAAGAAAAGATCGAATCGGGAGAACTCAACCTGGGATCGAAGGAGTACACAGAGATCCTCTCCCTGTCGTAACCTTCACTCCTTTCAACCACTGTCAAAGAAGTAGTTCAATCCTTAATTGAACATATCTGTGAATTGATATACTTATCAAAAGCCCAGAGGGGAGACATGTTCGCTGCACTTAACCACATCGTGTCAGGAAAGCGTTTGTTGATTCAGGAAGCATTCCTGAGCCTCCCTCAACAACAGATGAAGAAATGTACGACTGAGGACTCCTCACCACAGTCCATCTCAAGGGAAACGAGTTCAAACGAGCATTGATTGATGTCGGCACCATTGTTAATATTATCCCTCTCGAAAACTCTCGGAGATGCTTTGGTATCACACGACAAGAAGCCATTCATGCTCCAAGAATAATCACAGATCATGAAGGAACACCCGAGAGATGCTTATGGCCACATCACCCTCAAGGTGAACATAAACTCACCTGACAGAAACAAAATTCTTCATAATTCGAGAAGATCCAGGATATGATATGATTCTTTGAGGAACATGGATTCACCTTTGGAAAGGTAACACCAACACCTTCGGTTGCACATCTCTATTGAAGAAACCTCCGATTCGGAAGAAGAAAAAGAAGATACTTCACCATTCGAGTATTTGAAGGAGGTCGAACCCTAGCAGAGCTAACACAAAAACCTCGAAGAAGATGCAAATGCTTTCATCGAAGGTTTCGCACTCATGCAAGTCTTATTCCTCCTCATGTGTCTATATCATCGGTTTTCAAATATGCTTATTTGGTCCGAGGACTTTACTCCACCAACAACTTAGCAATTGCAAAATGCTATGAATGGATAACCTCGCCCCAACAATATTTCACCAAATGGTTAAGTTGAGCTTCTTCAAACCGAGCATATCATCAAAAAGTTTATTCTTGAAGACATAGCCAAGCATGATAAACAAGACTGCCTCAAATATTCTCATCTGCATGAGTGTCCATACATACCACAAGTCGTGGAACTCCACCGCGTGAAGAATTCCAAACCAGCGAGAAAATATTCAGGGGCACGAATGATCAAGCCTAACAAATTCCGGGAAGGAGATTTGGTTCTCAAAGCAACTAAGTGTAACTCCCATTCTGCAAAGAATTCCAACTGGGAAGGACCCTACATGGTCTCTAAGTCTGTTGTTGGTGGATACTACAAGCTGATCAACATGGATAACAAGGAAAGTGTGGTCGTGATACATGAGAATTGGCTCAAGGCCTTTGATGTCTAAGGTTTTGGATATTCGAGGTATTGGATGTTCATGGCACGAACACCTAAAATATTTGGCATTTAGAGTTTTCTTTCATTGTATTTCAATTCCTCCAAAATGTTTGCAATACTTGCATTCAGTAATTTAAATCCAACAATTTATCAAAATTCAGTTTGCTTAAAGAAAATCTCTATCAAACCCAAAGAAAATCCTCAATCATCTACCGATCCAAAACCAATCAAAACCAAAAAATAAAACCTCACATCTCTCAGAAGTTCATAAATTCAAGAGATTATGAAAATAAATCAAAGAAAATCAGCAAAGAAAGATTTTTGCTCCTCTGCATCCTTCAAGACTTGCAAAGCCGCCTTCTCCATGTTCAACTCTCCAGTCAGTCTGGAAATTTTGTCTTCCTTTTCCATCACAACATCATTGGGAAAGGGTATGTTATTCTCACATGAGTCCTTAATAGCATTCATCTTCTTACGGAGCCATTTCACATTGAAGCCAAGTCTCTTAGAATTCTCCAAGTTGAACTCCCAATCAAAGAGTACATCTGGAGTCATAGTATTTCTAGCTCTAGTGCATATATCGCTTAAAACACGCAAGATAACACTTACTTGCATGGTTAAGGAATAAGCACGCTTTGGGTCTCTAGTAACGACGATGTGACCAAATTTCTTCCATATTTTCTCCTACAAGTTGGCATATCCAATGGGAACGCCGAATCCACCAACTAGTTCGTGGTATGGGAGTGATGCATCAAACGGAGGATCAAAAGCAACTCCTGCACTTGGGTATTCATGCACCACTATACGGTTTTCAATCACCGGAACAATCTCTACAACAACAGTTTCTTCAGTCTCTCTTACTTGCGGCTCAGTTTCTTTCATCACTGAAGCAACAACAATCGAGGTCTCGACCCCCTTAATTGCTTCAGCAACAACACTCTCATGGCCCTGAAGTGCAGAGATAGTTACTTCTTTATCAATAACCCCAGGGTTGCTCGTTTCATCATTATTGATTCCTTCATTCTCAACTTCGGTATTTTGTACCTAATACGAAGATTACATGAGATTAGGATCATCCAAGCATGAAACCAAAAGAAATCGTAAACTACAGCATATAAGTGGTCTAGCATCATCAAGGTTCTTCATTCTACATGTTAGAGGTCAGAAAATAACATAAAAGTCGTGAAAATACGTTTTACGGTAATCTCGTCTGAAAAAACTGTACTCTACTCTGCACTAAAAGACGAACTGGGAGCAACCTACACGAAATCTAAGGATGGGTCATATACCATTCTCTTCGTATGGATGTCTTATACCACATGTCAAAATTTCATGACAATCCAATGAACGAGCAAAAAGATGTGGTCGAAACATCGGACAACATGCAATCTTAAAAAATTCTGGAAGTCTCCTGGAAGCTTACTGTTTCGCCTTTTTCAGGTCCTAAACGTGCTCAAAATTCAAAAAGATTCGTTAACAAAGCTTGGAAATTCTCCGGGATTGAAGATACATATGCGGATCATGAAAATCCGACTTCAGATGAAGGTTTTACGGAGTTTTTGCTAAAATCGAAATCGAAATTTTTCGACGACGTATTTCGCCAAAATTACTTGTACACTCACATGGATTCTCATTCATTCACTCAAAAATCAGCAATTTCATACTTCTATGAAGAAGTTACAAGATATGTGCTTACTTGGGGGGTCTTCGAAGTGTTCAAAGAGTTGGGATTGCCCGTGTCAACATCAAAAGGTTCATCATTCTCATTCGGTTCCGAATATTTGGAACTTCCTTCGCCTCTATTCTCGGGAGATGACCGAGTATCAGCACTCTCTACTTCCATGGCAGCATCCTTCTGGACACATTCTCAAATAATTAGCATTTTCACGTGAGGCATTTATGATTGGCTATGAAGGAGAGTACTCACAATATTTTCTTCTTCAACGCTCAAATCAGAGATTGTCTGCCCAGCAACAGAGAATTGAAGACCATCAATACTAGACGGAGCAAAGTTCTGTAATCAAATAACAAATATTGGTTTCATGATCCTAGCAATACGGATGAAAGAAGTTACAGCGGAAAAGTGTTGACAACTCACCAAAGAAATAACCGGGGACTTTATGGTATTAGGCAACAACTTATAATTCTTGTTCCTCGCCTTCTCCGCCATGAACAATCGCCAGACTTTCCGAGAGGTCTACATCAATTCGTGGTCTTACATTACGACCGCCCTGTGGAAAAGAAAATTTTGATGCGATAATCAAAATACAATCATCATAATCTTATGAAGACTTTGTAAAATACTTACTTGTGAACATCCTGGAGATGTTTTCCGTTTGTCACTACCAGGGAAATGCTTCAATCTTGGTCGAGTAGCAATCATCTCAGGAGAAGGGGCTCCTTCACTAAAGGATGATTAACTCTTACAAAATCAGATAAGCGCTTGAGTTGTTGATCCCAAAAGTCTATGTAACCCGGAGTTACATATGAACTCTTTTAGAGATGGGGAACCAGAATTTGCTTCCTTCCACATGTGTGCGGTCCAGACGGGTCATAAGCTGATCAACTGAGGGTTTTCTTCTTTGGAAAGTTGGAACACACTGATCCATACCCATTTGCCGAGCCTCCCTATCAATATTGTATTCTTCCACTGAGAATTCGCCATGCATTATGGATATTAGATAACCGGGAGTACAACTTATCATAAAAGCTCTCTCGCCGTCATCCAAGTCGGTGCCAGATTCCAAAGTCATACTCTCTTCATCATTAAAAGTTCTCAACTGAGAGATATAAAGGGGAACTGATACCCATGGGCGGAAGTTGAATTCAGATTCACAATCCAGAACATCAACAAAGCGAGTCTTCATTCGAGGTTGCTTTGTAGACCAGCGCATGATCCTGGCATTAACTTTCTCAGAGAAAACATGATGAGCATCAATATTCAATCCTTGCAAAATGGTACGTGGAATAGGTGCATAATTCTTGAAGCGCTCCCACATCAAGGCTTGAAGAAAAATTGTATTGGCGTAACATTCAATCTTCATAAAACCATTCGAGACACTAGAGTCCATGATCAAGGAGTCCAAGTTAGAATACAAAGAACCCAGGAACAAGCTACCTATTGGGAGTTGCTCGCCCTGAGCCATCTTAATCGCAAAAGGAATCACGAACGGCTTCAACAAGTTTCCAACATCTTCAAATATGTCTCTGGACAGCCACAAACACAAGAAAGAAGCAATAGATAACGTACCGTCAATAGGCCACTCCAGAGGAGTATCTCTTAGCCACCAGTATATTAACCAATGAGCATAACAACCTTTGCTGCCAGATGCTTTATTAATCTCCTCCATCGTGGTGGTCAAGATGTTAGAGATTGAAACTTCCTCTGGTGAAGAAAGATTTTCAGGAAGATTTCCCGTGATTGGAAGATGCAACAAAGCAACTACATCTTCTAAGGTAATGGTAAACTCTCCCCATCTACATATGAAAGAGTGAGTTGGAATACACCATCGAGCAAGTAAAGCTACAATACCTCGCGCATCATGAAAAATGAACAAATCTCCAGAAGCTTGAATAACTCGTATTACTCGTGCATCATGCAACCTAGCTCGAACACAAGGAAAACCCAACATGTACCTCGTCCATCCAGAAAACTTTTCCAAGGGCCGTCGAGAGAGCTTGATTCAATGATTGATGCAGAAAAATATCCTCGTTCAAGACAAAACCGAATAGTCGCCGAGGAGTCACCAATTTTTCCGAGTAACCTCTCGGGATTTATCGGAAGACTAAATACTTTGGAGTATTGAGACGCTTTTCAGGCCTTTGATCTATGAAGAATGCATCCTCTATGTTCGGAACGTTCTTGATTCCCGGAGTTTCATCTTCGCCAATGGAAGTCTCATCCGTGCATGAATCATCCCTAGAGGCATCATTTTCTATGTGTGAATCTTCCCTGGAAGCATCATTGTTCACACACATATCATCTCTGGAAGCATCATCGACTTGAGAATCATACATCCTTGCAAAGTAGCTGTAACGTGCACACAATACTTCGCTTCAGTATACCATTCATACAAGATGCAAACGTCTACAAAGTGGTAATTCTCAACTCTTAACTTTTTTACGATTCCACTGACAGTAGTGATCACAACGTAAGGTTTAAACACTTCAAAATTTGCTCGCTTCTTCAAAACCTACATACGACGAGCATAAACTTAGATTTTCATAAAATCGTGAATAATTCTACTGCGTAAGCATTAACCATGGAATTATGAAAACTAAAGCATTATTTCATCATAAATAATTGTTTACTTATAAAGATTACACAAAACTCAAGTTTTGAATTATATATATGAAATATATATGTACGTAATTAATTCACGTAAATAAATAAAAAATAAAATAAAAATCTTTTCCTTCGTATCGTCATACGTCTTTGAAACGAAGGTTTATTCCAATTTTGTGAAAACTCACACATTATAAGATAAAGTTTTGATTCACATGAAAGTTCATAAACAAAATTTTATCACTGAACACAAGTTCATGAAGAAGAAAAAACTATTTCTTCGTATCATCGTCATTCTTTAAAACGAGGGTTTATTTCAGTCTCGTGAAAATTCACCTTTTTCATGATAAAACTTTGGCTCACATGAAAGCTCATAAACATAGTTTTATCACTGGACCTAAATCTTCATATATAAAACAAAAGTCTCTCCTAAATCAGGGATTATTATTAGTTTTCAAAAACTAACGATCAAACGAACATACGTTTTCAAAAAACAAGGGTTTTTCAATAAAATCCTACTCACGTGCATAAATATGGGGTTCTCAACATGATCACTTCATGAAACTCACATAAGCTCAGCAAACATCTGGAAAAAAAAAATCGCGCTTACCTGGTCGGCGCCGGCCGGAAATTAGCCGGACGGCAGTGGCGACGGTCGACGGCGCTGGAAACCCCGGCGGAAATTTTCCTCCTCCCTGGCGTGAAGGTGATGAAAGCGTGATGAAGCCCTAGTCGTGTGAAGAAGAAATAAAAAATAATAAAAGGATAAATTCCTTTTATATCAAATTTTATTTCCAAAACCTAATTTTACAAGGATTCCCTTATTGGGCCAAGCCCGTGAATCCTAAAACGACCAAGGTCCCGTCATCAAAATCAGCGGTTCAACATCAATTTTTACTCAATAGGCGACGCCCTATCATGCTACTGGGATCTTCGTGCAAGCCATGGTTTGCTCGTACTATCAAAATCCGGTAAGGTCTTATCTTATGACTAAGTTCAATTACTTATATCATCTGTAACCGAAAAATCACCATTCAATGCTGACTGAGGAACACGGCTTTCCTCACTAAGCAGGGGACTTAATGTAGATGGTGGATTTTCGACAAAGGCTAAAATCGTAAACCCATAATTATATGTATTCTTCATCCAGCAATCAGATGAATATTGAGGCTCATGTCTCTTATCGAAAGCATGAAAGATCATGCTATGAGAATCTCTGACTGAGAATATTGTCTCTCGGAGTATATATAGATATGTAGTCTCTCAGCTGAGGCACCGACATATCTCACGAATACTGAGCAATTTCAGTAATTACTTCTATATAGAATCGAAAGATTAGACGGCTCCTAGACAGCTTGCCTGCTAGTATAGAGCAATAACGTCTTCAGGATGTAACAATGTTTTCCCTGACTATATGAAAGAAGTATGACGCTTCAACAAGCTCATATCAAACCTGAATAATTAACGCTCCTAGACGATCGTACTAGTATAGAGCCATTAATTAATTATTCTCAAAATAAATAGATTCAAATCCCTGGAAAATATTCAATATTTTCATAACATTTCGTTACTTCAATTTATGGTTCTTCCCAGCAGAATTCCATGGGTTAGTAATAAATATTCAACACACGGGCGTCTGAGTTACCTTCGAGTAAGCCCCGACCAAAATGGTGTAAATGTATTCGACAAATAATGCATTAACAAACACCTGAATGAACAAACAAGTATTTCAAAATACGACGAGACGATGAACCTATGCAAATAGGAAAGAAAATAATAAAATAATAGTCAAGGCGCTAGGGGACTGGCTCACCGGCCGGCCAGTTATGCCGTGACCAGTCCCACGCCCAAATTCTATATTTTATCATATTTTATTATTTTCCTTGATCTCATGAAAATCCTTTCATTTAAACAAATATCCTTCGTTTTGAGGAAACTCCTCAGTTTCATGGTGTTTCCTTCACACTGAGGAAATAATATAAAATTAGGGAAAATATTGTGGGGCCGTGATTATTGGCCAACCGGCCATGCCTTGATCTCGGCCGGCCCCACACCTCATGGTTCCTCATTATTTTATTATTATTTCCCTAATCTCATGAAAACTCTTTAATCTCATGATATTCCTTGATCCCATGAAAAATAATATAAAATTAGGGAAACCCGTGGGACCGGGCCATAGCCAGCCGGTCATGCCCTAACTGGCCCCACACGCCCTATTTTATTATTATTATATTTTTCATGTTTCCTTAATCCCATGAAATTCCTTGATTTCATTATGTTTCCTTCAAATTATGGGAAAGTACACAAAAATACATAAAATTAAGGAAACTTGTGGGACCGGGCCCAAGCTGGCCGGTCATGCCCTAGCCGGTCCACAAACCCCTTATTTTATTATTATTATTTTTATATTTCCTTGAAATTCCTTGATTTCATGATATTTCCTTCAAATTATGAAAATTCTTTCAAAATTATGAAAATCCCTTCAAATCATGAAATAATACATAAAATAAGGGAAAACTCACGGACCGGGCCCTAGCCGGCCAACCATGCTCAAGACGGTCCCACACGCCCTTATTTTATTATTATTAATATTTTTGTTTCCTTCATCTCATGGAAACTCCTTGATTTCAACAAAAACTCCTTGGTTTTAACAAATTCCTTGGTTTTATCATATTTTCCTAAAATCATGAAAATATTATGAAAATTGGGAAAAACGTGTGGGACCAAGCTCCTTGGCCGGCCGGCCATGCCTTGTCCATGGCCGGTCCCACACTTCATGATTCCCTCACTTTTTATTATTTTTCCTTCATCTCATGAAGTTTTGACGGTTTCATCAAAAACCCTGATTTCTTCATATTTTCTCAAATGATTGCTCAAATGCACACCAGAAAATATCAAAATTCTCAGAATTGACATACGGACACTTTGGTGACGTGAGCATGTTACCTTGACCGACCAAGGTTGGCTCTTTGGCTTGCAAGAAGCCGGTCCCACGTATTCTCATGATTTGACCTAATTTGCACAATTGCACGTATTAGGTCCAAAACTCTTCCAAACAACTTGGAACTTCATTGAACGATCATCATTTTGATCCCATGAACACACATGGCCGGTTTCATGGTCCCTTGGTCGGTCCCTCATCTCTTCATAATTAATTAGGTTTTATCACCTAAGGCTCGGACGAGCATTTTTCGAATAAATGATTAAACCAGCATTTAACCATCCTTTCATCAACAAATTAATCTGGTCTTCGAGAGATCTTGATATTTGCTCACGTGAGCATCCGGGCACTACATGGTCGACCCATAATCCCATGTAGCCGGTCCCTTCTTGTGGTTAATTCTCAATAAACCATCAATAAATCATCAATTGATCAAATTAGGGTTTTGAGTCCAAGGTTAATGATTCCAGATTCAAACGCTAATAATTTTACGTTGATCCCGTGATCAACATTTTATTTATCATACTCGGTTCAATTGCCAGTATTCTGATTTAATATTTTATTTGGTCATGCTACCATAATTCATCAAACGAGCAATATTTGCTCAGATGAGCAATACTTGCTCAAATCAAAGAATATTGGTTCAACTATCAAATATACAACAATATTTGCTCACGTTAACTTATTCACACATCATATCTGTCTCAACAGACATGTTCAATTCATGAGTCTCAGAACATTTCCAAACCACGTTCGACTCAACAATACAAGGACTCATCGTCCCATGAAGTCAGCAACTGACTAACTAAATACCATATGCCATGCAGACTTCACAATCACCCGAGACATCAATCGTGTTACATGGGGGGATATTAACTAGGGTTTTGATCTGGCGGTCTACGGCACGTGTGTTCAAATACACGATGGAATGTGAGCAAGTCGTGCAATCAGTTGAAGGAGTTAACAAAGTAGTGGATGGAAAATCGACCAAGTCTCCGCACGATGAGCAACTGGTTTCAAACACGATTTCCATTTCCCACTCCTTGACTCCATCAACTGTCACACTTCATGGAATCATGGTGTCTACAGTTCCAACAATATAAATAAGTCTATGAATCATGATTGAAGGAACAACGAGAATCTCACGTCTCACAGACAACACGAGGTCAACAACTCATCAATTGAGTAATTTCAATCTTTCAGAACTTATCATATTCAGAATTCACAACACACCTACAATCTTCGATTACCATTGATTCCACACATTTCTCAACTTCTCTCCTACAGATCGACCCATCCTCTCTTGTCACCGAATTTACTCTGGAACGGCCATTGTCTTGGTTTAGGCCGAAGTACTACAGATTGATCTCTCGAATTCAAAGCACTCCCTTCTTGTAGTGCATCTGTGTGAGGCTGAACATTTCGATCGGTTCAAGGAGTCTCCTCCGTACGGTTGATCGCTGTCGTAAGCGACACAAATATAATTACACTTTCTTACTACTCAAAATATAAATATAGCAAGGGCAAGAAAGGATCGATCCCACAGAGAGGTCTAGGTTGTCAAATTGTTATGGTTTCCTATATAAAACACCGGGTGGATTTTCTGATTTTTATGAACTAAGCAAATATAAAAGCAAAGAAACAAATAAGCAAACAAATAAGATAGAAGAGATATTGGTTAAGGATTTCGTTTTCATTCACTAACATGCTTTTCACAATAACTAGAATTGATTTTTAATCTCAAATTTTATCAAAGACCCTAGAATACCTTGATCGCAAGAATATCCCGCTAATCTCCTCTTGTCATCAACAAACACATTAAAAGATGCGAATATGAATTCTATCTAAAGGAACAACCTAACGTGTAAAAGCACTAATCAAGTTTAATTCCCTAGATGCGTTAAGTTCTATGAAATCAGGCCAATCAAAGCAATTGAACGTGGAAAGCGCACTAATTCAATTTAACAAAGGTTACGATTCACATATGATCATAAGAATATATCACTACAAACTATAATCATATTATGCTACTTGTATCCAAGGAATATCACTTTTGCGTATAATAAACCCTAAACTAGCAATAGATGTGATTAGAAGTTCTACCAATTTGCAACTTGACAAAACAATCAATCAATCATAAAACAATATTTTCAGAGAATTGCAAACGATAAATATGAGACAAAACTAATATATTGAATCAAAGAATCATGCTTTGTGAAATCCAACTATTCCATAACCAATAATAAAACTTAGGTACTCATATTCATGGAGTTCATAACAAGAAGAAAGAGAAAAGACTTCATGGTTCTAAACCCTAGAATAAAGTAGAGGAAAAGAATAGAGAAAAGAGATAAGATAAAAGATATATCAATTGTGCTTAGGCTTCTCTATATATAGAGTTTTGTAACCTCTTCTTGAAGAAACTAGGAAACCTAGTAAAAATAGGAAAGAGCACCTCCTTAGGAATTGTGTCCCGTGCATCGAACCCCGGACGAAGTAAGTCACCAAAATCACGGACAAGCCTGAAGTCGTGAGAATGCTAACCAAAGTCCATCCCATTCAAACTCCTTCAGCTGTCGGTCTTGGCTTGAGTATGGGCTCATGTCAAATACAGCCCATAATATGGCAGCAACACCATCTCAGCACTGCCATGAATCATTCCTATGCCATTCTCTTCACCGATGCCATCATCACTTTCTGTTTTGAGTTATCAGCATCACCACAGACCTCAAACCCGATCACCAGCAAACCCATCGATATCCCTGAATCTTCTCGAGCTCAACCTCTCGCCGTTGCTACAAACCACCAATCCTTAAGTCCATCTTCTCATGGCAGCAGCAGCCACCAGTTCATTGCCGTGACAACGACAACAGTCTCATCATCTCCCTGCCAACAGTCCACCAAACTCGAGCTTTCATCACCCAAGTGCTTCAACTGCATCTCACTCCAGTCACATCCAACGATGGTATGGCAGCAACCGTGACTCACTTTTCTCTCCATTCTCAGACTCGGCCTTCTCGTACTCCATTCGTAATACCACATTCAATCTAAACCCAAAGTCGAGCCATCCTTCCTTCCCATTGTTACCTTCTTGAAACATCACACACCCTTTGTAGCAACCCATTTTCAGTCACCACAGATCGATAACGAGAGTCACAAGTCTCACAAGACGTAACTGTTTGACAATGGCAACATCGTCACCAAGCCATCTTTACAGTGTCATTCATCCTCCTCGTTCGAACTCCATGTCTGCCATCTCGTTCAGTTCTCTGTACAACCCAAGCTCCATCATCATCATTAGTAGCTTTGATCACCATCGTTTATGGCAGTACCCAACTACACCGTAACCATTCGCTGCTATCACTCGAGCTGAGCTGACCTTCTTCCATTCCGTATCATCTCCCATGGCAGAGACGACACAACCTCCATCTGTTCGATAACCAAACCAAATACCATTTTCAAAACAGCAACTCCATCTTCATCTCGACTCCAATGATCGCTGCCATCTCTCGCCGATGATCATTGTCACTGTCATGCCCCTTTATATTTCTCTACATCCTCTCAGCGTCATCAACACCACTGTTTCAACTCGAGCTCGATTCTCACCATCTTCATCTTCTCTGTTATTACTCTCATCGTCAACTGCCAATAATGGCAGCAGCTGTCGTTCTTTCTTCCACGTTGTTCTTCGAGCGCTCTCTGTATTTTCATATCGAGCTGAACTCCATCATCATCTTAGTCATTACCAGAACATCGAAATCATCACGAACACCAGCGTCATCATCTCCCTGAACTTGCATGGTTCTATTTTACAAATAATGAAGAAGAAGTGCCCGGAGATAATAAGTGGGTGCCCTTAACATCATTTGAATCTGGCAGCCCCCCAGTGAATAAAACTCGACTCCCTTTAGCACTTCCTTTGAAAATGTCCGCCCCTTAACACGAGGGTGTCCCTTAGCGATCTTCATTCAACTGCCAGTCCTGGAAGACTGACAATTTAGTTCCAGCTTCATTCTTGTTTCGCCCATAACTTCTTCATACGATGTCGGAATGACTCCGTTCTTTCGGCATTGTCTTCATCTTCTCGTCCTCTACACAATGAAAAGTAGAAATCTTGTATTTGAACGAGTTCCAATTGGTCTTTTTGCTCCAAATGACTCCATTGCACCTAATAAACTCAAAAGCACACATAAGATACATAATTTACAAGAAAACTCGCAAAGAAAGCATAAATACTAGATATTAAATACGGTGTATTCTACACCTATCAACGGTCGTCTCCTCAATTCCGTAAAAACCAGCAAATCGTTTTTCCCCATCTACACACCGACTATCTGGTAGGATACCATTTAAATCCTGTCAAACTTACATGACTCGACTAAGTCTAACGCGATTCACGCAACCATTGGCATACTATTCCAACTTATCCTTTTCCTTATTGTTAAGGAAAATTTTGTAGTCTCATACAAAATACTCACTAACGAATCCATAACGTAAAGTCCCAGTGTTATCTCGGAAATTGCTCTGATACCAGCCGTGGCGAACCGTAAGATTACGCCTATGGCGCCTAGTCGTGAAGGCCGAAATTCTCGATGTGGTACTCATAAACGCAGTGATCGGGCCTTAAACTTTAAGGTTCACGAAGCAAATGCACGTCAATTTTCTATTCCAAGCATGCTTCACACGCATGATGCTTTTAACGTAGCTTCCAGACCTTCCCAACTCACCCTAGGGCGCGCATGCCATAACTGTTCAATACGCCACTCTGATGCTACTAACCGGGTTTTAAAATTCCTATTCGTGTCAGGCAAATGCACGTTCATTTGCCCTTACAAGCATGGTCAACAAGTATGATGCATCTAGGCTTAGCTTCCATACCGTTCCAACTCACCCTTGTTATGCGAAGGGTTTAAATCCATGGAAGCTAATGTCGGTACATTATTTCATGCATCACCGGCTTTCGGGTCCTTTTATGCATAATATATACCTTGAACATACGCATAGGCTATTGTAAGCGCAACTTTATTACTTAGCTTAGGCATTGTCGATAGCATGCAATGATCTTGCTCGTGTCACAGGTGCATCAATCAGGTTCATGTCGTACTTTTCTTAGGCTTATGCAAGCTATCCGCTAACTTGCATACCGATATTGCTTACTTTCCTGGCCATGCCCAATACGCCATTGGTACATGCCCACGTCAAATGACTTGATAAGAAGTATGAAATGCAACTCACCTCCTCAAAAATATGGCCACAATCATCTCTTGCATCGCATCACCAATCCAGATGACACGAGAGGCCAATATGTTCAATCATCTCGTAATTAGATGATATGAGCGATAACTTGCTGGACCGGCAATGCCGTAACTCATTTCGGCCGCCTGCGTACAACCCTTCCCTATTACAAAGGGATTAAGCACTGACCACTGTTCATCTTAAGAGGGACAAGCTACTTAAGCCAACTCGTGTTGCAAGGACGTGGCCAATCAATAAGCCTAGAATGTATAAGCTATTTCGTCGAAAATGCATCAAGGTGATGCATATATTTAGTCCGCAGCATGGCATAGTGATGCCTTCGCGTCATATGACCCATTGGCAAGGCTACGCAGCTATAAATAAGGCTATGAGGCTTACTTTTCTGGCTAAGCTATGAAGCTTACTTGGGCATAGTCTTCATATGCACCTACAACCAACTACCGCTTTCTATATATGTCTTAAGGACATTTCTACAACTTATTGGGAACCACTTTGACGTGCTTGCTTCACTATTCATGGCCGTTGCCATATGCCTCCGAATAAACGTGCATGATGGCTATGTTTCCATTCTGAACAATAGGCCTATTCCAATAATTACAACCATGATGGTTTAACATTATCTTGGCCAGCCTGGTCCACTAATGCACCATTGTGGTGCAATATTGGCCACAGACCAATGACCCGTGTAATGCGCTATGGTAGGATTACGTTTCTTAAGGCCATCCTCCTAACTGGACTAATGCACTATTTAACGAACCATATATACTTAGCGCAATATTGTCCCTTGGCAAATATTCCCAACATAATGCGTCATTTTGGCGCGGTATTGGCCTTTGGCCAATATGCTTCCGGAATGCGCCGTACTTGGCGCCATGTTAGCTCTAGGCCAATGTTCCTTTTGACACGCAACAGAAACTTGAGATGAAGCTTCATATCAGGCCGTGACTCACATTTGAGCATGCATCATGTGAAAAACATGGGGTCTTACATCATTCACCTTTTTGAAGGATTTCGTCCCCGAAATTCAAAACAAAAACCATTGTGGACAAACTCTTCGGTGTAGATTCCTGAGCATAATGTCCCATACCACGATGCTCAGAAATCACACATGGTTTCTTCAGTTTGTTATGGAACATCAATTAGCACCTTGTAAGTAAACGTCCCATACCGCAAACTTAGGAATCCCAAAAGAGTCCACAATGTTACCGAGAATATCTATTTGGAAAATCCAAAGGATATCTTAATAAGGTATCCTAAGCGGGCATCCCATACTACACGCTCAGGAGTCCCTAAGGTTCGCAAGGTTAATACCAAGAATTCGGCAAGAAAAAAATAGTACACCTTTTTTAGTAGTATAGTGTGGAACATGATCCAGTTGCTAACAAGTGGGGATGATCAGCCTGTTGTCTACCTACCATTACGAACAGTATTCCGTATTACCACTCGTAAGTGGATCACAACTTAGTCCTGGCGAACTCACGGTACTTAAACTAGCTCAACTCAATCCGCAAGGTAATTGACATAACAGTTACAAACTCTTTCTCGCGCTAAAGTTGGCCTACTCTCCAACTTCATGTTTTTCTTTCAAGGAAAATATTCGCTGACAAGCCATTCCTGTGCAGTCCCTAGAGTTATCTCGGAACTTAATCAGATACCAACTGTGAGAAATTAGAAAATTACACCTAGCGCGCCACGGCGCGCATGCCATGACTCTCAAATGCGCCACTTTGATGCTACTAACTGGAACTTAAAACTTCTCCTGGCGTCAGGCTAATGCGCATTCATTTGACCTTGCAAGCATGCTTAACAAGCATTATACAACTAGACTTAGCTTCCATAACGTTCTAACTTACCCTTGTTCTCCGAAAGTTTTAAAGCCATGAAGGCTAATGCCGATGCATTATTTCATGCATCACTGGCTTTCGAGTCTTTTCTAGCCATAATATATGCCCTGAACTTAGACACATGCCATTGTAAGAACATCTTCCTTACTTAGCTTAGGCATTGCTGGAAGCATGCACTGATCTTGCTCATGCCAAGGGTGCATCAATAATGTTCATGCAAGCTCCCATAACCTGCATACCAACATTGCTTACTTTTGTGGCCATGCCCAATGCGCCATTGGTACATGCCTATGTTCGGACGACTTTATATGAATTATGAATATCCAAGGAATGAAATTAAACTTGGCTCATCAAGTATGACCAAAATATTATCTTGCATCGCAATGCCGAGCCATATGATATGATAGGAAAATTCCGCAATCATCTTGTAATTAGATGATATGAGCGACAACGTGTTCGACTGGCAATGCTGCAACTCATTATGGATGCCTACGTACCCTCCCCTACTCCAAAGAGATCAAGCATTGACCGTAGTTCATCCTCGAAGGGAAAAACAACTTAAGCCAACTCGTGTTGCAAGGCCGTCGCCAAGCAATATGCCTAGTATGTATAGGCTATTCCGTCGAAATGCATCAAGGTGATGTATATTTAGTCCGCGGCATGGCATAGTGATGCCTTCACATCATATGCCTCATTGGCAAGGCTACACAGTTATAAATAAGTCCTAAGCATCATTTATGCTTTTCTGACTAAGATATGAAGCTTACTTAGGCATAGTATGCACATGCACCTTCAACCAACTACCCATCCCTATATATGTCTTAAGGACATTTCTATAACTTAAACTTTGGGACAACTTTGACATGCTTTCTTCATTATTTATGGCTGTTACCATGTCCCTATGAATAACTGGCAATGATGGTTGTGTTTTTATTATGGCCCATAAGCCAATTCCAATATTTACAACCATGATGGTTGTACATTATCTCGGCCACCCTGCTCTGGTCTAATGCACCATTGTGGTGCGATAATGTCCATAGGATAATGACCTGCGTAATGGGATATGGTAGTACTAATTTGCTCAAGGTCATCCTCCCAACTGAACTGATGCACCATTTGGTGCGACACTGGATCTTGGCCAATATAACTTGCATGTTGCGCCATAGTGGAGCGTTATTGGCTCTAGGCCACTAATGCACTGTGATGGTGCAATATTGGACCTTGGCCAATATGCCCAATATAATTTGCCATTTTGGCTCGATATTGGCCTTTTGCCAATATGTCTTCGCAATGCGCCATACTTGATGTTATTTTGCTCTAGGATAATGTTCCTATTAACACGCAACGAAAACTTGAGATGAAGCTTCATCTCAGGCCATGATGCATTTGAGCATGCACCATGGGAAAAGCAAAGGGTGTTACACTTGTTTTGCGAAGGGCGTAAGGTCATAAAGGCTAAAGATGATGCATTTTGTATGCATCTCTAAATTCCGAGTCTTGTCCAGGTATATGATGTTTTGGACTTGCACATGGTCATTGGAAACCTATTTTCCCAGATTTCTTACTTCGCTTCGGAATTGCTGAAAGCATGTACTAGTCTTTATTGTGCCAAGGGTACGTCATTCGGGCTCAGTGTGTACTTGCCTTGCATCATTTCATGATGCAAGTGCGCATGCAAGCTATCCTAGCTTGCATACCAATTACTTTTGTTTCATAACCATGCCCAATCCGCAATTGGAGCATGACCTCGAACGACTTAATAAGAAGTATAATCATCCACCGAGTGGACTGCAACTTACCTTATCAGGTATGGCAATTAATCATCTCTTAATTGGCTTTGACGAGTCAGATTATATGAGTTATCATAATGTCGCAATCATCTAGCAATTAAATGATATGAGCAACAAAGTGCTGGACCACTAATGTTGTAAACAATTGCGGCCACCTACATACCCTTCAACTAAGCAACGCAATAAAAATGATGCTTATGCATCGTGAAGCTCCTTGAGTAAGCAACACAACATAAGGATGCTTTTGCATTATTTATGCCATGTCACCTAAGCTTTATAACTTATCGGTGCATTCATCTCTTAATGCACTGTCTACTAATACCCCTTCCATATATATGTATTAATGATGTTTCTACAACTAGAAAAAGGGGAGAGGATGGAAATGTACCGATTTCACATGCTTTCACGATAACGATTTTTGGAAATAACACCATAGTGGTGCATAACAAGTTTTATCTCGATGGTCAACTTAAGTATTGCACCATATTTGTGCAATATTGCACTTGGCCATCCTTCCACTGGTGACGTATGGCGTGATTCACCATGGTGGTGCAGCTTCTATTTTGGGCCAACATGCCCTAAACGCGCAACACGAGCTTGAGATGAACCTTCATCTCATTCAATGATCCATCTTTGAGCATGTATCATGTGAAAAGTGAGGGCGTTACACTATAGGTATCAAAGGACAAACCTCCTTGATCTTATACATCTACGGGAACATATAAGTTAAGTTGAACTAAGGTTTTAGAGTATTCCCGGTAATAGGTTTGAGCTTAGGATTTTGCAAGACAAGTCGTGGACTTGTAGGAACATATAATATATGATATCCAAATTCTTCCCCTTTTTTTATTGGACCCTCACAATAAGGAAACAAAAATATAAGTGCGTTTTGGAAATAAATCGAAGGAGATGGGTTGCTTTGAGAATCATGTACACGGTCGCTTGATGTTCTTCCTTTGGATAATTGGTTCTTGTGAAATTAAAATGTTGCGCATTTATAGTAAGACGTGGAACTTATGGTATAAATTTATCCACCCAACTTTTTGGGTTATCTATTTATTCTTCTTATTTTTCAATCTTCACCATGGGTTTTAGTCCATCTGGAAGCGTCACCACTTCTAACAATGTTTTTTTTTTTTTGATATCTTGCATGATATCTCTGACGTGGATTCGAGTAATACGCTTCCTCGTACTGTAGTGAATCCCGTTGAATCTTATCTTAGAGGTAAGGACTATCCATTTTATGATAATATGCAGGAAGATCTTGAGTGGTGTTTAAAGCATGGAAATTAGTCCTCATCCCCCCCCCCCCCCCCCAACTTTTTTTCTTTGAGAAATAATGCGCCTTAATTTCTTTATGTTGTGTCTCAACGTTCATCATAGATATGTTATCATCGTTGACTGATGATTCTGAAGTGCCTCTTCCTTCTTCGATCAGTTCTATTGCTCTTTCGAATCCAATTAAACCTAACTTCTGACTGGGAAAGCCTTCGTATAGCTGACGAAGATTCATTTGAGGAATTTAATCACAAGTTATCCTCTAGAGTAACATACATCGTATGTTAATGCGTTAGGTAAAACTATTTCCGGAAAAGGATATTGTAATGAAAATTATGAGATTTTTGCTAGCTCGATACGAGTCTAATAAACATGCCATCAGTGAAGGAAACGATCTTTCGACACTCTCCAAAAGCATCCTCATTGGGAAGTTAAAGATCTGATCATGAACATCATACTAAGTCCGGAAAAGGCATTTCTTTCAAAGGCTTGAAAAACACTGAAGTACTTGATAAAAGTGAAGAGTTATTGCTTCTGAGATACGTCATGCTGATGACTGGGAATATTTGGAAGAAGATCTTGATAATTCCGTGTCTCTTATCACAAGAGAGTTTAGAAATCTTCTTCTAAAGAGGAATAAATGTTTCTCCAAAGACCCCCCGCATCATCAAACGAGCAACATAATCATGTTCCTCCTAAAAGTAGGGACTAACGATAGTGATGATGAGTATATGCCTCAGTTTTTCAAGTGTAGAGGGTTTGGTCACTTTGATAATGAGTGTCCAAATTGTAAAAAAATATACTGGCAACAAAGGTCTTGCTGAAACACTTGATGAAACATCTGGTCAATACGAATCAGAAGGGGAAGAAAATTCCAGTGTTGCTCTCTTGGATGAATCTGTAAATTTTGATGAATGTAGCAATACTCACATTAATCTTGATAACTTCCTTGATGATATTTCATCAAATACTCTTGAGGATATCATAGATTTTTCACTCACTAATGAAAATTTTGTTGTCAATATTTCAGGACCATTACAAATGTGTCTATCAGCATAAACATACGATGTTCTCGAATCTCTCTCCAATCGAACTTGTCCTTACTATAACGCTGAAGGATACAATCTCAAATGGTGTTTCAAGTACAAACAAAAAATAAGGAGTGTCAACAAATTGCTGTTGAGGGCTAGTCGTCTGACAAATGTGCTTCAACTTTTCCAAAAGTCAAATCTATCCAAGGTATGTAAGGATCTCACCCCTTCTCCTAGAAGTTTGATCCTAAGGGAAAAGATAAATCTAAAGGAAAAAATAGATTTAGACCCAAACGATCAATAAAATGGATGTTGACAAACCCGTGCAGGAATCTAGTGGTGAGCTTACTGATGCCCACCTCGACACAACTTAATTGTGTTGAAAAGTGAATTCTTGTTTGTGTCTTGAATATTATTACTTGAAATTCCATCCCCCTTTGATGTTATTCTTGTAATAATGTAGGGCTCTAGTTTTATGACATCCTTTGTCAATTGTAGCCATTAACAAACATAAAGTAAAAAAAATTCAATGATGAGCCTTGCTCCATTGAGATAAGTCCAGAATATAAATCTCGTATCCTGTATGGTTTTTGACCTAGTTACGTAACTGAATATCAAATTATTCTCTACGCATCTTATGAAAAGTCTATCACTTAGTGCTACCACATCGCAAAATAGTGAGTCCAAAATACAATGAATCGATATGGGTATCAATTAATTTTATACTCTCAATATAAAATTCTCCCTGCCTATCTGACTCTTAAGCAAGAGATGATAGCAGAATCCATGAGAAGTTTTACCTGATTAGATTTCTAAGTGTGCTCTTAGAAAAATTATCTAATTATATAATAATTCAAACTTAAAAGTTCTGGCATGAATTAATGAAGTTTTTGTATATTCTTGGGACACATATTTTACGCCAATCAACATCTTCATTATTCTCTATATTTCAAGTAATAGTATTGAAAAGACTTTCCCTTGTTCAAACTTGAAAAAAGACTAAAATTGGTATTTTACCTTTCCAGTTGAGTTCTATTTTGTACAAGAATTCTAAAAGTTCCGAAACTCCACACGGTTAGTCATCCTTCCTTTTTAATCTCACATTATTTTTGGAACTCTTGCAAAAATTGCTTCTAGATGTGGTCCTTGTGAACACTAAAACCATATTTGTAAGAATTATGGAGGCTCCAAACAAAACTATTATAGTGAGACCTGTATTCATATGGTTATTGATAACCTCACAACTACGAAGAAAGAACAAAAATTATACCTTAAGGAGAAAGATTCAATCTTTAAAAGGAAGAAGAAGAATACGAAGAATCCAAGAGCAAACTGATCCAATCATCAAAGATTTGCAATCCTCTTGAAGAACTTAAGAAGACTAAGATGGAAGTGCAGGGACTTAAAGTTGTTCTGCAAAAATCACTCGGGATTCAAGAAGCACTTGTCAAACAACAACCTAATAGGTTTGAAGGAGTAAATTCTCTCATTCATAATCCTTATATTCCAATGCCTTTTTTCTGACAATGAGTTCGTGAATGATGAAAAATTCTTTAAGGGTATGTTATCAAGTTAATACATTGTAGGAATTTTATTCTTATTGTCTTAAGGAGGAACACCAGCTTTTGGAGTAGCCTATTTATGTGTTTTACATTAGTTATTCCAAATAATATATTGCAGGGACTCCGTTAGATGTTCTTATTTTTCGCATTTCCTCCTCAAAACCGTAACTGGCAGGGAATAAGATCGAGAACTTTAATCTCTACGTACGGGTACATGGCTATAAATGATGTAATTCTTATGTTGAGGCATATTGCTAAAATTATGCTCTTTGTTCGTCATTGACCTAAAGAATAATTTTTGTGGATGATTATTTTTCTCACGAAAGTAATGTATCTTGGTATCTTTGACATTAAGATTATTGGTTAAACTTTTTTGCTCGTAACTGGAGAGAAGATAGAAAAATATTTGGGATACAAATTTATTGTTTTCGTAACTGGCGAGTAAATTTGTTAATGTCCAAGAAGATCCTTTTCTTGTAGTTAGATTTAGGTTGCTCATGTTGTTCTTTTAGGAAAGAAATCAAATGGAGGAGAGTTCAATTTGAACTTGTGGTTAATTGATATATATAGTTGTGCATAGTGCGGAGTGCGACTGTGGAATTATAGAAGATGACTGTACCTTTATGTTTCCTTGATAAAGATGCTAAGTTTACTTAGTGAAATCATTTAAATAAAAAGCTGGTATGTTATCTTTAGTCTCGATAACTTTTTTGTGTAGTTCATAAGCATCCGTTTTTTTTTCACCTTTGCCATTTTTGTTGATAAAAAGGGAGTATTCTACTATAACATATGGATTCTCTGAGCATTATGTAACGAGGAGTGGGATTATAAGCTATAGGTTTTACCCAGGGCCGGCCCTGAGATTTTGCTGCCTCGAAGGGAAGATTAAATTGTTGCCCCTTAAGTACCACCAAATCCCAATCTTGTTCTCGACTTTTACACTTCTAAAACTAGCGTGACTTGTGCAAATCTGAGCACTAATTATTCTCCACAATAGAAATGAGAAGACGAGCAACTTACCGGAAAAAAAAGACGAGCAAGTCTTGCTGTCATAAAAACCCAGTTTTGTAGTTTCCTCAAACAATCACAATAACAACTAGCTAGTTTTACTTCCAAACAGAATTTACATACTGTGAGTGAGGTACAAATGTTAATATAGTCTAGCAACCAGGTTTGAACCACTATGATTCAAAGCAGCAAAAAAAAAAAAGAGGTTTCTCAAAGGCAGCAGACAAAAAATCCCAATTTTTACATGTATCAAGCAAACTATGGTTCAAAATAACACATTCTTGGACACTTAGATCAAATAGAAAACTAATCATGATTCGCATATGTACATAAATGATAATTTACTGTATCCATATAATAGTTTCACTCCCCATGAGATTAATGGTGGCTGCTGGAGCATAGATGAGAGAAAGAGGGTTCTAGAAGATGAGTTTTGTTTCAGAAATTTTGTTATGTATTTATTACATATTTGTTTTTGGACCATTACACTATCTCATTATATATGTTATATGCCCCTTCAATTTCTAATGGCATTAGTCCTATACTTCCCTCGTATTCACGTTTTAGACCAATTATTATTTTACGTGGAAAGGCTCCGCTTCTCTTCCCTCAAAGTCGGCCCTGGTTTTACCTATTATGCAAAAGGGGTAAGTAAAGACTAAAGGGGAGAATATATCATCGGTATTACTTCAAAGTTTGGTACAATTGTACTTTGAAGAAGATAACTATATTATGCATCAACATAATAACCATTGAGTTGAGTAAATTTGTCATTTTAGAAAAGCTCTAAATGAATATCCTCATAAGTTGTTATCGCTAGGGATCTTCAACAACAAAGGTGTTGAAACGATCATATGCAGAACCATAGAAGAACTTAAAGAACGAAGAATTCAAGACGATTATCAAGAACCAAAGAAATCAAGCATGATGGATTTCAAGCTAAAACATTTATTTCTATTGAATCCATATGTATTGATAGTTTTATCACTAAAATTGACAAATGTGGAGATTGTAAGAGCACTGCTCGGTCGAACTCGTAATTTTTGGTATCTCAAGCTTGTTGTCAATGTTACATTCACAAAGTAATTTTTGTCTACTAAAGTATCTCAAGCTTGTTGTCAATGTTACATTCACAAAGACATTTACCATTTATCTATATCCTAGTTTCTAGTGATAAACTAAAGTCAAGTCTCTTGGTTAAGAACAATTTATTATTCATGATTAAAGTATTGAAATTGTAGTAATGATGTTCATCATCTATGGTGATTGGGACATCAAATACTTTAAAATAACCCTTGAAGATTGATCGCAAGTCTTATGGTGGGAATATCAATTGGCTTTTGGGGTCATCCACACTTTTTCCAAAATCATTTGAAGAATCATTCAATCTTGTGGTTGATTTTGTTTTTAAAAGAGGTATGTAAAGATTGAATAGCATCTAGTGTGAACCATCCACCATTAAGCATGGATTTACTCACTATTAAGACATTTACCATTTATCTTATGAGAGTTGAATGGTTTATGTCGAGGTATGACTTTATGTAGATTTTATATTACAAATAAGATATTTTTCGACTCGATGGTCGGAAGTTAACTTGTCATTTTTTTGATAAATCTCTCAAAATATGATTCAAGCAATGGTATTATATCATGATTTGAAGGGATTTTCATAATTTTGAAAGAATTTTCATAATTTGAAGGAAATATCATGAAATCAAGGAATTTCAAGGAAATATAAAAATAATAATAATAAAATAAGGGGTTTGAATTTTCATAATTTGGAAATCAAGGAATTTCAAGGAAATATAAAAATAATAATAATAAAATAAGGGGTTTGTGGACTGGCTAGGGCATGACCGGCCATCTTGGGCCCGACCCTACAAGTTTCCTTAATTTTATGTATTTTTGTGTATTTTCCCATAATCTGAAGGAATTTCATAATTTGAAGGAAACATCATGAAATCAAGGAATTTCATGGGATTAAGGAAACATGAAAAATATAATAATAATAAAATAGGGCGTGTGGGGCCAGTTAGGGCATGACCGGCTAGCTATGGCCCGGTCCCACGGGTTTCCCTAATTTTATATTATTTTTCATGGGATCAAGGAAATATCATGAGATTAAAGAGTTTTCATGAGATTAGGGAAATAATAATAAAATAATAAGGAACCATGAGGTGTGGGGCCGGTCGGGATCAAGGCATGGCCGGTTGGCCAATAATCACGGCCCCATAATATTTTCCCTAATTTTATATTATTTCCTCAGTGTGAAGAAAACACCATGAAACTGAGGAGTTTCCTCAAAACGAAGGATATTTGTTCAAATGAAAGGATTTTCATGAGATCAAGGAAAATAATAAAATATGATAAAATATAGAATTTGGGCGTGGGACTGTTCACGGCATAACTGGCCGGCCGGTGAGCCAGTCCCCTAGCGCCTTGACTATTATTTTATTATTTTCTTTCCTATTTGCATAGTTTCATCGTCTCGTCGTATTTTGAAATACTTGTTTGTTCATTCAGGTGTTTGTTAATGCATTATTTGTCGAATACATTTACACCATTTTGGTCAGGGCTTACTCGAAGGTAACTCAGACGCCCGTGTGTTGAATATTTATTACTAACCCATGGAATTCTGCTGGGAAGAACCATAAATTGAAGTAACGAAATATTATGAAAATATTGAATATTTTCCAGGATTTGAATCTATTGATTTTGAGAATAATTAATTAATGGCTCTATACTAGTACGATCGTCTAGGAGCGTTAATTATTCAGAATTGAGTGATATGAGCTTGTTGAAGCGTCATACTTCTTTCATATAGTCGGGAAAACATTGTTACATCCTCGAAGACGTTATTGCTCTATACAGGGCAAGTTTGTCTAGGAGCCGTCTAATCTTTCGATTCTATATAAAAGTAATTACCGAAATTGCTCAAGTATTCGTGAGATATGCCGTTGCCTCACCCGAGAGACTACATATCTATATATACTCGAGAGACAATATTCTCATCGAGAGATTCTCATAGCATGATCTTTCATGCTTTCGATAAGAGACATGAGCCTCAATATTCATCTGATTGCTGGATAAGGAATACATATAATTATGGGTTTACGATTTTAGCCTTTGTAGAAAATCCACCATCTACACGGTGACTCGGAAGAACGTCCGGAATGGTTTGTATATAGTGGGACTGATCATCCTCACCCGTCTGGAACGGTGTGCGTTGTAAGGCGGGATACATTAGGGGCAACCGGAAGACCTTTAGTTTTAACGGTAGCTTGCATCCTACTTCTTTGGCATTAAAGTTTGGTCGACACAGTAATGCACTCAGAATTCCTTGTCATATTCGATAACCCTTGTCAAATTGTGAACTTTGTGGATTCTTGGTGTTGCGATCAGGGACATGCATTTAGGATATGAGATATCCTTTCGGCAATCCCGAGTATGTGGTATGGGATGCATGCTCAGGGGATCCAAATCGACATTCGTAGTAGTGATGTGGCTCTCTTTGGATTTCTGGGTATGCAGTATGAGACGGATGCTCAGAAGGTCTTAATTGTTGTTCCAAACCTTTTGCGATTTCTGAGCATTGAAGTATGTGACATATGCTCAAGAAATCCAAACCGAAGAAGTTTATCCACAATATTTTTTTTTTAATCTCGTTGACGAAATTATATGAAAGGTGTTATAATATAACACCCATACTTTTCGCATCACACATGCTCAAAGATGCGTAATTGAATGATATGAAGCTTCATCTCAAGCTTTTAGGGCGTGTTGGCCCAAACAGAAGACCACTATGGTGCAATACTTAAGTTGGCCATCAATCTAGAACTTGTTATGCACCATTATGGTGTTATTTATTAAACTTGTTGTCGCGAAAAAAGGTGAACTTGGTACATGTCCATCCTCTTCCGTTTTTCAAGTTATAGAAATTTCATTAATACATATATAGGAAGGGGTGTTGGTTAAAGGTGTATTAAAGAGAGAATGCACCAATAAGCTATAAAGCTTAGCGGGTATGGCATATATGATGCAAAAGCATCCTTATGCCGCGTTTTTTTGCTCGAGAGAGCTTCATGATGTGTAGGCAACATTGTTGTTGTGATGCTAAATGACCCGATATAGGGATCACATACTTTCGAACTAAATGGCCCAATGATGCACACTCTTATGCATATCTTGCGAAATACCCTTATGCCTATACTGACTAGGTTTTCTTTAGATTTGACCCGGAAACACGAATTGACTTTAGTTGGTTGTACCAATGCTGATGATCTACGGTCCGTGCTTGATCCCTTCAAGGTACACAAAAGAGTACGTAGTCATCCACAATGAGTTGCAGAATTATTGGTCTAACACTTTGTCGTTCATATTATCTAATGACGAGGTGATTACGATATTGTGATAACTCATATCATCTAGCTCGGCAAAGCAATGCAAGAGATGATTGGTTTCATACTTGATGAGGTATGTTGCAGTCCATTCGGTGGATGCTCATACTTCCTATCAAGCCGTTCGAGGTAGGCAAGCACCAATTACGGATTGGGCATGGCTATGAAAGGAAAGTAACCGGTATGAAAGTTATGGGAGTTTTCATATGCACTTGCATCACCGGAGTGATGCAAGACAAGTACTGTCTGAGCATGATTAATGCACCATTGGCACGAGCAAGACCAGTACATGCTTTTAACAATGCCTAAGTGAAGTAAGGAAGCTGGGAAAATAGGCTTTCAATGGCTTATGTGCGAGTCCGAAGCATGTTATGCCATGAAATGAGTCGGAAGTCAGAGATGGGTGCAAAATGCATCATCTTTAGCCTTTATGGCCTTGCACCCTTCCCAGAACAAGTATGAGATGAAAAGTGTGGAAGCTACGTTTAAGGCATCATGCTTGTGAAGCATGCTTGCAATGGAATATGGACATGCATTTGCCCGGTCCTTGAAGTTTGTCACTGCGATTACGAGAGGTGCATTAGAGAGTTTTGGCATGCGCTGCTGTAGCGCCCCTCAAGCTAGCAGCTGACTAATCCAAGAGATTAACTAAATAAACAGGCACTAAGAATCTAATTCATATACTTAAGCATTCAATTAAGAAATCTGCTACAAAACATAACTCAAAAACTAGCCCCGCTCTGAATTATATATATACAAGAACTTCTCTCAAATGATACATATTCAATAGTGAGTTGATTTACAAATAAAATATAAACACAAAATAAACATAGTGGAAGCAATCTAAATAACGTAATCAACTCCTCGAAGCTTTCGCTGCGCAACTCTGCACATCTTGATCTGTCTCTGAAACTGAAAGTCGGAATGGGTGAGCACATCATCCCTAAAAGGGGTGCCCAGTAGGAATAACATTTAACTTTCATGCAATCATTGGAAATGATTCGAAAACAAATTCATGTTTTCCCTAACTCTAAACACAACCGATTCACAGAGTAAACAATTATGTATATGGAACTAACTCCTTCCAAACAATGTATAATATGGTTATTCAGCCTCAAACTAGATAGCTAATATGGTGATTCAGCCTCCACCTAGTTATTGCATAAAAGCTCGAAAGTAAGTAGGTATAAATGAAGGAGCAGTATCCTATATACCACGGATGGAAATTCTCATTTCCAAGCAATCAAATGGAAATTCTTATTTCCCAACCAATTCATACAGACGAACAAAACATTACAACTCCTTTCCAAACCATGGAAAGATTAAAGGAATCAAGAGTACTTTTGGAATTTTAAATAAAACAATGCATGGAATACACATCCAGACAATGCATGAATTTGTTAAACATAAACTCTTGTAAAAGAAAACAACAATAATCACAAAAGAGGTAAATATAAATTCCCACCTCTTTTGATGACAAGCCACGCCTACCTCGAGATCCACGATCCACTGGTTCATCCTTTGAATCGATCGTTGTTAATAACTAACTGTTAATCACACAAGAAGTCTAAGAATCTAGCCAACGTGGCTCACACAAGAATCATACAAGTCTATCTAATGGTTCTAAACCCATTTATGGTTCTATATCTTTTATTATCTATCTTTAGCAAATCTAAGGTTTAATAATTCAATTAGGTTGGTTCCGTAGTCCACTAGCTAAGTCTTATGAATATCTACAACTGAGTAGAAGAAGTCAAAGGCTAATTCAGACCATACATGGTCCAAAATATCTAACTAAGGATACATAGCACTAAGCCCAAGTCCACTAGACTCGGCCCATTACACAAGTGCTGACCCAACTGGGTCAACTAATGGTCATTGATGGTCCAATGGTTCAATTAACAGTTAACGTCCAGTCAAAGGTCAAAGTCCAGGGTCAATGGTCAAGTCTCTGAGCCAAAACGGGTCAAACCTGGTTACAGAGTTAACTCGGTCAACATAACTGATTCAGGTAAGTCAGAATCATGATTGACTCAGTCAGATAGACTGAGTCAGAAACACTAGGTCGACTCAGCTAAGACTCTTGCACAAATCATAACTCAAGTACAACTTCAACTCACAAATTCTTAAGCAAACTTTAGAATCAAATTACAAACACAAACATTGCTTAGTTACCTGCAGTTGCAGCTCTAAGCTTCTACAAGAGAGATTCAACTCCAAAAATTCACCAGACCTTCATTCCTATAACTCATTTCATTCATGTCTGCACAAACTGCAAACAACACTACAAAGCAAACTCTCTAAAGAAATCTCCACCAGCTCAACAAGTTGTAACTATAACTTTATTCCATATCTCAAAACAGTTCATAAACTTCCACCAGCCACTCATATCCCATGTAGATTCAACAACACCACTACAGCTTGTAACTCAGTACAATCACCTACTTATGCAGATCAATTTCCTTACATCAAACCAGCACTAGTTACAATTTCAGTTACATCTAACTCATACTCCATACATCTGAGCTTCATCACAACTCAATTCCTTATTACATGGCCACCAACACAATCATCATAACAATAATAAGAACTCTCAGGCACATCATCCTCGACTAAAACTCAATACATAAACCTAATCTACAATCTGCAATCCAGCATTCACTCCATGTAACACTCATGTCATATCATTCCTCCATTACCATTCATTTCAGTTCCTCTCGATCAACTTCACACACAACAATAGCACAAACTTCTCTACCAACCACAGTTTCATTCTAAATCACATAAATTTAACAATTCAAACAATTCAACTTCAATCACTGTAAATAAGTAACGAAGATACTTACCCAGATATTAGCCTCCCCTGAACTGTTGCTTCATCAACTCCAGATGTTGTAACTTCAAATTAATCAATCCCCAGATACTCATCCTTAATCAACCTCTTCACTGATTCTCAGTAAACCCCAGATTAATCTTCAATTCATCAAACCCAACCTTTAATTTCTTCTTGTTAAATACTAATTATTATAATATTTAGAGGTTTATTAATCTTAATAAATTAATACTTAGTTAATCACAATAATTTAGCACATAGTTAATCCCCAGTGCAGAATTGTGAGGTTGGTAATTCTTATGTGTTCGTGTGATACTTGTTACGTGGGTAGGCATTGTCGGGCGTCGCGAACCTAGATAGGGCAACTGCATTCTGGTATCACTAGGCATAGAAGGAAAACTTGCTTCTATTAGTGAACTGATAGAACCCAAATTTTACTTAGAGACTTTATTGTAAAGTATGTTCTCTCGTAATTATAACCAGTGACTTATTGAAATAGAAATTCGTCTATTGAACCTAGAGCCACAAACTTTAGTTGTAGATAGCCTTATAGGTTTGTGCTTTGTTCCTTGTTGTTTGCGCTTAGATAAAATATAGGATTTTTCTTTAAGGTGGGGAGTTTTGGAAGACCAGAAGGATGGTTCAATTTTCGAGGACGAAAATGTATAAGGTGGGGAGAATGTAAAGACCCTCAAGCGCGTCAACGCTATTAGACCAGTCAAGAGACGTTTTAGCCGATAATAACTCGATTAGTTTAAAATGACCGTTAATTATTAGAAATTAATCTAACAACGATCTAGATACGAAAATAGTACCATCGGTTAAATATCGAAAAGTTATGCGAAATGGACATCTCGAACGTGTCATTCATATACCGGACGAAGAAGAAATCATCGGAATAGCGAGAAGGGCAAAATAGTATTTTGCAGGCACGTTGTGGCTGCCCTTATCAAAGAAAGTGGGTGTCCTAGTAACTCCTTTGGCCTTATCATCTACGCCAGATGGAGTAAATCCTCTATTTCATTTCTTTTCTTCTTCTTTCTCTTTCTTTCTTCTTTCTTCTTCCTTCTTCTCTTTCAGTTTTTCTTTTCTGCTATTCTTCTTCCGACGTGTGAGAGATCAGTTTGAGATTCGATTTGAGAGAATCAATTGATGTGGGTGTGCAAATATTGAGGGTGATGGTGCTGTTGTAAATTAGGAAGAGAATAATTAGGTATCGGAGGTATAAATCAAGGGAAATCCAGTTAGGGTTCTATGAGAAAAAGAAAAGAGGGTTAGGGTTTCTGCGAAGAAGAATTGGATTGTGGTGGTGTTTCTGATGAAGGAATTATTTGGGAATCGAGAAGATACTGAGATGGAAGAATAAGAATTCAATTGAAGAACCAGGGTTTGGGAAAAATGATTGAAGTTTGATTTAGTATTGAACAAGAAGAAATTAAAGGTTGGGTTTGATGAATTGAAGATTAATCTGGGGTTTACTGAGAATCAGTGAAGAGGTTGATTAAGGATGAGTATCTGGGGATTGATTAATTTGAAGTTACAACATCTGGAGTTGATGAAGCAACAGTTCAGGGGAGGCTAATATCTGGGTAAGTCTCTTCGTTACTTATTTACAGTGATTGAAGTTGAATTGTTTGAATTGTTAAATTTATGTGATTTAGAATGAAACTGGGGTTGGTAGAGAAGTTTGTGATATTGTTGTGTGTGAAGTTGATCGAGAGGAACTGAAATGAATGGTAATGGAGGAATGATGTGACATGAGTGTTACAGGGAGTGAATGCTGGATTGCAGATTGTAGATTAGTCGAGGATGATGTGCCTGAGAGTTCTTATTATTGTTATGATGATTGTGTTGGTGGCCATGTAATAAGGAATTGAGTTGTGATGAAGCTCAGATGCATGGAGTATGAGTTAGATGTAACTGAAATTGTAACTAGTGCTGGTTTGATGTAAGGAAATTGATCTGCATAAGTAGGTGATTGTACTGAGTTACAAGCTGTAGTGGTGTTGTTGAATCTACAGGGGATATGAGTGGCTGGTGGAAGTTTAGGAACTGTTTTGAGATATGGAATAAAGTTATAGTTACAACTTGTTGAGCTGGTGGAGACTTCTTTAGAGAGTTTGCTTTGTAGTGTTGTTTGCAGTTTGTACAGACATGAATGAAATGAATTATAGGAATGAAGGTCTGGTGAGTTTTTGGAGTTGAATCTCTCTTGTAGAAGCTTAGAGCTGCAACTGCAGGTAACTAAGCAATGTTTGTGTTTGTAATTTGATTCTAAAGTTTGCTTAAGAATTTGTGAGTTGAAGTAGTCTGTGAAATGTGTAACTCTTGGAGTAGGAGTTGTAATGTTTTGTTCGTCTGTATGAATTGGTTGGGAAATAATTTTTCCATTTGATTGCTTGGAAATGAGAATTTGCATCCGTGGTATATAGGATACTGCTCCTTCATTTATACCTACTTACTTTCGAGCTTTTATGCAATAACTAGGTGGAGGCTGAATCACCATATTAGCTATCTAGGTTGAGGCTGAATAACCATATTATACATTGTTTGGAAGGAGTTAGTTCCATATACATGAATGTTTACTCTGTGAATCGGTTGTGTTTAGAGTTAGGGAAAACATGAATTTGTTTTCGAATCATTTCCAATGATTGCATGAAAGTTAAATGTTATCCTACTGGGCACCCCTTTTAGGGATGATGTGCTCACCCATTCCCACTTTCAGTTTCAGAGACAAATCAAGATGTGCAGAGTTGCGCATCGAAAGCTTCGAGGAGTTGATTACGTTATTTAGATTGCTTCCGCTATGTTTATTTTGTGTTTATATTTTATTTGTAAATCAACTCACTATTGAATATGTATCATTTGAGAGAAGTTGTTGTATATATATAATTCAGAGCGGGGCTAGTTTTTGAGTTATGTTTTGTAGCAGATTTCTTAATTGAATGCTTAAGTATATGAATTAAATTCTTAGTGCCTCTTTATTTAGTTAATCTCTTGGATTAGTCAGCTGCTAGCTTGAGGGGCGCTACAGCTGCTGGCCGCCGTAGCCATAATTTTCAGGCCCGTCATATATAAATGGACGGCTCTCACCAAGGATCTCAAGTTTATATTTTCTAAATAAAAATAAAGCTCTTTCTTAGCTGATGTCGTGTAGTATTTCTAGCAAAAACATACACAACTTTCACAACTCGGTAACTAACTCTTTAGAATTCTTTCCATGTTTCCAATAAGACTTGATAATCTTCCGATCTCCAAAAGTTTGATCTGGCAAATTAGGTCGATCTTATTCTTTGATCATCTCCAGTGAAGATGGATGGCGTATCAGAAATATACCTAATATAATTACTAATAACTTATATTATATTGTAGTTGATCACCCCGTTGAAGTATGAAAGCTCTAAAATATGGATGGACGTATCATAAATATACCTAATATAATTACTAATAACTTATATTATATTGTAGAATCTCTTAATATGATATTGTAGAAATATATTAGGAAAATTTAAATAAAATTGTGAATGCGTCTAAAAGTCTCTCTTCTAATTTAACTATGAAGACCGGCTAAAGAAAATTGTTTTTAGTGGGTCATTTGAACAGACTTTGATCATCTCCAGTGAAGATGGATGGCGTATCAGAAATATACCTAATATAATTACTAATAACTTATATTATATTGTAGTTGATCACCCCCATTGAAGTATGAAAGCTCTAAAATATGGATGGACGTATCATAAATATACCTAATATAATTACTAATAACTTATATTATATTACCCGTAATATGATATTGTAGAAATATATTAGGAAAATTTAAATAAAATTGTGAATGCGTCTAAAAGTCTCTCTTCTAATTTAACTATGAAGACCGGCTAAAGAAAATTGTTTTTAGTGGGTCATTTGAACAGACGTCGCAGTTGCTTTTGTTTTCTTAAGGTTCCATCATCCTAACCGTTCATTCTTAGTCAACAAATGGGAAATAACAGTTTAAATAAACTCCGAAGTCACTAATCTCCAACCTTAAAAAAGAAATCAGCAAGCAAGAAATGAGATCTCATGTTGTTCTATATGGAGATTCAATCACTGAACAATCTTTTAAGCCTAATGGATGGGGTTCAGCTCTTGCCAACACCTACACTAGAAAGGTACTTTCTTATGTCTTTTTTATCACAATATTTCACTAATCATCGGACTTTCTGTAGTTCGTACTCAAATTCAGCCTTATATTTGGTTTATTGTGTTAAACTCAAATTGGGTTTTCATTGATGTTTCAAAATGTGATCTTTACCTGTTTTTAAGAAAACCAAAGTGGAAGATTAGGCTCAATATTATTACATTTTCAGAGTTGGGTTATTGTGTAGGTTGATGTAGTAGTTCGTGGGTATGGTGGATATAATAGTAGGTGGGCGTTGTTCTTGTTGCAGACCCTTTTAGTGGTAAGCCCATATTTGCCCTTTCTTTGATCGTTCATGATTTATTTTGTTTGGATCTGAAATTTGGTTGTTGTTGAATGAAATCGAGGAGCTATGTTTCTGGAAAAGTTTGATTTCTCTGGGATATTTACTTTCATGAGTTTTGAACATTGTTGTTGTTTCAAGTTCTTATTCGGGTTATTGTTTGTTTGTCTTGCAGGGTTACACGAACCCTCCTGTAGCTGTCACAATTTTCTTTGGTGCTAATGATGCAGCTCTTTTAGGAAGAACCAGTGAACGACAACATGTGCCAGTGGAAGAGTACAAAGAGAACCTTAGAAAAATTGTTCATCATTTCAAGGTCAGGATTCTAAAGAGTTGATAAACCTTTAGGAATCTCGGGCAATAGCTCGTTTGTTGAAATTATTAGCAGTTTGACATTTTTAATGACTTCTAGACTATATTGTTAACGTGAGTTGAAATTGCTCTTTGAAATCTCTTATTTCATGGTTTGGCTACTGCTTAGGAACTTTCTCCTGCAATGTTGGTGGTAATAATCACTCCACCTCCTATCGATGAGGAAGGGCGAAACGAGTATGCACGGTATGATACTGCTCCCTTTTTCATTTTTATATCTTTACAATTTTATAGAAGATGTTTTGTAAGTATCCAGTAGTTAACGCTTTTCCCGTATTCATGTTTGATGATTTTTCAATTAGGGAACTCATAAACTTCAATCACTTCTGATATGTATTATAGATGTTATCATTTAAGTTTTAGACAGTTCGAATTGATAGCATTGTAGTCTTACAGGTCTTTATACGGTGATAAAGCAAGGGAATTGTCCGAAAGGACAAACGAAGTGACTGGAGTTTATGCAAAACAGTGCATTGAATTAGCTAAGGAATTGGGTGTTTACTCTATCAATCTATGGTCCAAGATGCAGGAAACCGAAGGATGGCAAAAGAAATTTCTAAGGTTAGTTTATAGTTTCTGCTTAGCGTCGCATTGATATTTGAAAGTTCTTGTTCCATTAGTCATGTGAGACTTCCTGTTCAGTAACTTGCCCTTGAAAGGGAGTTATTATTTCAGTTCTCAAGTTTTATGAAATTGTACTTTCTTTTAGAAACCTATTACAGGGGCTCCAAGAAAAGAGTTTTGAGGGTTTCTAAGGATTCAAATATCCTACAATGAAGATAAGGGGACCTAATTTGTAAGAAAAATACTAAAATACCCTTAATCTATTAAATATTGAAAACCTAAAACTAATTTGTTTCATTCCTCTCCTTTAATTCTTCCATTTTCTTCTTCCCCATCACCTCCATCGCTTATTTCTTCGATTAATCGTCGATTCTCAAAATAATTCATTGTCGATTAACACCATTTAATCCACCCGCAATGACTTCAATAAGGTAAAAATCAAAAACCCATCTTATTTAATTGGTTTCAATGCATGGATAAGCGGAATCGATCGAATTGGGTTTTTGAAAAACGGTTTGAATCGTCTACGGTTAGGAAATATGAATTTTCCCAACCGTAGACTGAACTGTGTACGGTTGGGAAGTATGAATTTTCCCAACCGTACACAGTACTGAAACTGTTTTTTTCAAAAATAAGTGATGGGTTTTCTTAGTTTTTTCTTTTTATGATCGTCATCTTCATCACGACGGAGAAGAAGAAGAGAGAAAGAAAAATAATAGGTTTTTTTTTTTATGATCATCATCTTCATCATGATTTATGAATGAAAAGAGAAAGAAAAGATAATAAATTTAATTTTATAATTCATGGAGGGTATTTTAGCCATTACAAAAAATAGTTAGATATGGGGTTTTGTTGATTACTATTTCATAACCCGATTTTGTCATCTTGTGAGCCCTCAAAACCAAATGTTTGGAGCCCCTATAATAGGTTTCTTCTTTTACAGTGATGGATTGCACTTGACGGCAGAAGGTAATGCAATAGTCCATGAAGAAGTGGTGAGAGTTTTCAGTGAAGGAGGGTTAGATGCTACACAATTGGCAAGTGATTACCCTCATCACTCTGAAATCGATCCGAAGAACCTTGAGAAATCTTTCCAAGAGAGATCTTGCAAAGCAGATTTATAACTATTGCTTTCCTTCTCTATACTTTTTAGAATTTTTCTTGATAAGATATTTTATCGATTCTCCGGCACCGGCATGGTGCAATTGTAATGTGACATTTTCTGTGAAAGTATTCTATGCTAAAACTCTATTTTTGGATTTGAAATCAAGTGCATATAAATTGTTTAGTAGTAGTACTCATAATCTGAAGTAACATCTATTTTATTTTATTATTTTATTTTATTGATCAAGGGAAAAACTCAAAAACAACCGGTGTTTTTAACTTGTATACCCGTATAGAGTTTAAGCATTTAATTTTTGATATTAGAAATTGTTATTTTCATTTTGTTATTCAACTTTCTCGGTTAAACCGATTTCCAGTATAAAGAGAACTTTCATTCCGATATTGCCCTTATCACTGTAACAATGAAAACCTAAAACAGCAATAGAACTTCTGTTTCAACATGATTAGTCGAATTTTCAGAATGTCAAACACCACCTTCCCATTTCATTCCATCTCATAAGTCTATGTCCAAACCGTAACGCACCACCATTAATGCCATGGAAATCATCATCACTGCAAACTATTCAACATCACCGTTCGGAGAAGAATAAATTAATTCAAAATATTGAACATAAAACATATCAAAGGCCCAAATTGAGTTTAATAGGATCCAATTCTACCAGTAGGTATAAGCATAATCCCAACTTGATTATTGCAATAATAAGTTGAACAAAATAATTAAAGTGGGTGAAAACATCACGACTAAGGACTTAGTGAGAGAAAATATATTTGATACAGACAGAGATAAAGTTAGGAGCGTTAATGGAGGATTTTGGATCTTTTAGGTTTTACTGGCTTGGGAAGAATGAGCTCAGTGAAGACTATTAAAGTTGTTAAGGGCAACAATGTAATCTTGCATCTTGAAAATTGTTAAACTAAAAATGCTAATAAACTAAGTGAAAATACCAATCCCAAGTCAAAAACTTAAATGCTTAACATCTATACAGGGATACAAGTTAACAGGACCCAAAAACAACCTAGTAAACCTTATTAAGGCCGTACGAAGATGAAAGTTATCTCCGCTGACCGATATGCTTAATTTACTGGCAGAAGGTAATCCGTGAAAGTATAAAGAACCAATTTGTTAATGTAGTTAATGCAATAAATGGCAGTTTCCATTCTGTCAAGTGGACAACTAGGAGTTTAATAGTTGACATTGTTTACTTTCTTAATTCGTTAGATAGCTGGAAATGTTCATATATTCCAAGATTAGGAAACAATGCTGCACATGAAATAGCAGCTTATGCAAAATCTTTATCAATAGTTGAAGAATGGTATAATAATTGGCCTGCGCAATTTACAGGTTCAATTAACGCTGATGTAATCAATTACTCTCAGTAGCTTAATAAATTTTATTCTTTCCTATTAAAAATAAATAAATAAATAACCAATTATAGAATGGTCATACTTTTTGTAATTCTTTCACAAAATGATCATACTTTTGTAATTCATTTGTTCTTTTTCCATCCGATTTAGCACTTCTAAATAAAATAGTGTTATCTTTTCCGAAAATATCCACCCCAAAGTACCCTTTCTAGTTAACTAATTGGTTGAGGTGGTAGTGATGAAGCGGTGGTGGTGTGGTGGTGGAAGCTCAAGAATCTCCGCTAAACCCTAGAGGGGAAGCGGTGAACCCTTTAGGTGAATGCGGTGTAACGATCCTGAATGCGGTGTAACGAACCTGAATGCGATTTATGATCCTGAATGCGGTGTAACGATATGTAAGGGCGGCGCCACCACCTACAAATAAAACCATCGTAAAAAAAAAAACTATATAAAAGACAAAAGTTAAAATTATGCAGGGGGTTAAATAGGAAGGACATATAGGTAATTTCGCTAACATATTTAACTGTGAGTCTCCACTTAACTCTCTTCCTAACAGAAGTATGATCATTTTTTGTTAATAGTTTGTAACTGTAGGATGCTTTTGTGAATCATGTCTTAATACTAGGACTGTTTTGTACATTTCCAAGTATAAAACTAGATGCCATGTGCTCCAATAGTCACCACAAGCGAAAGACACGGACTGTATAATCTGAAGAAGAAATTGCAAAATGAATGGATTGTTAAAATATGAGTTTTGTGGTCAGAAAACATGAGATAGTGCAAAGTAGAAAGAGTGTACAATGATTTGTAAACATTGTTTAGATATTTTCTCCCTACGAGGGTATAGTTATAACTGTACAAATTCAATGTTGGAGGGGGTTTACCCTCCGAGTGGTTTAACACTCTTCCATTCACTCTCTCTTGATTTCCACGTGGTATCAAAGCTCAAGAGAGAGAGAGAAGAGAAAACCCAGCTTAGTTCCCTTCTTTAGCTTGATCTAAAGTTGCTTCGGTTTGCGATTAAGATCCGGAAGCTAGATCCTGAAGCTAGTTTAAAGAAGCTGCAAACTGTTGTTTTTGAAGAACCTTTGGATGTTTGTAAGTTGGTTTCTCCTTGAAGTTTCTCTTTGTTTGTTGAGTTAAAAGTAGATCTACAACTATTACTTCTGAGAATAGTAGTTTGTCTCAATCTAGAAGTTCAGCTCATCTAGAATTTTCTCATAGTGATAGTTTGAGTGTCAAAGCAGTATCGGAACTACTTCTGAACATAATAGCGTTGATATCTCCAGTACCTCAAGGAATTTTAGTTTTGAATATTGTTACTCCATCCATTTGTGAATGTTGTAACAAGAATGGTAATAGAAGAGGGGATGATCTATTTGGACCGTCCTTCTTCTTGACAAACAACACCGTTTTTTTTTCTTTTTTGAAGCACCATAAAAATAAATGCTATTTTCTTTATAGTCCCAAGGTGTTTAATATAATTATTCGATATGTTCATGAGTACAAATATTTAGATTTTATGGATAAATATATAAATATATAGATTTTGTATAAAAATAAATGTTAGCTTATAAATCCCCTCCGAGAGGTATCGAGGTCCATCAATTGTTGGATCTGTATCCCCTTAAGTTCACGCATTTCAACCGGGAGGTCCTTCTTCTTGACCATACGATATGGTGCCTTGGAAATTTCGGAGCCATACGATATGGTGCCTTGGAAATCGGTGCTGTACCCGACACTAACTCAATACAAAACTCAACTTCTCGGTGCGGTGGTAACCCTGGAATCTCAACAAAAACATCTGGAAATTCCGCCACTACGGGTAAAGAATACAAGGGGTCAACCTGAACAGTACAGTCTTCTTCATGTACCCCACAAAAGTAAGCTTTAGGAGGAGCCTCCTTTGTAGTAGTAACAACGAAGAAACCTTGCTGATCTGGTATGGAAAATACTATAGATTTCCCTCGACAATCAAGCATTGCATGATATGCCGATAACCAATCTATCCCCAAAATAACATCGAAACCAACCATATCAAGCACAAATAAATCAGTGGGAAAATCTAAACTCCCTAACTGTACATTACATCCCCTAACTATATGATCAATCAAGGTAGTTTTTCCTAAAGGTGACATTACCGACAAAGGGGTTTCACATGGCATCACTTTAATGGTTAATTCACTCACAAAAGTCGCAGCAATAAAAGAATGGGTTGCACCAGAATCAAACAAGATCCTACCAAGCTTGTTATGGATGAGGAACATACCTTCCACAACTCCATCAGGCACTTGCTCTTTTTGCGGAACAAGAGCGTGAAATCTGCCTTGGTTAGAGTTGGTTCTCTCCTGTTCATTGTTTGATTTCTGGAAATTATGCTGCTGAACTCTGATGTGTTTGGCGGGTTCTTGGGTATCATTCAGTGACGCTGGATTTGGTCGTCTAGGATTAGTACATCGATCACTCTTATGTCAAGGATACCAACAGTTGTAGCAGTAAAGGGTAGGTGCAGCATTCACGTTCCCATTGTCAGACCTTTGTCTCTTCCAACCATTCGAATTGTTTCTATCACTACGATGGTCTCCATTACCCTTGTTCCTGTTACCTTGGCTTTGGTAGTTGTTTCCCTGCCTCGCAGTACTAGAAGTTCTCCGATTTGTCTCCTTATTCCTTAACCAATCAGCTTCCGTAGCTCTAGCACTATCCACAACTTGTTGGAACGTAGGGAAACAATGGCTAATCACCTGACCTCTTATATGGACCCCTAAGCCATTCTTAAATTTTCTAGATGACTTATCTTCATCAGGTGTCAAAAATTACCCAAAACGCTGTAAACTAATGTAACGATCAAGATAGTCATCAACAAGCATGGACTTAACTTGTTCCAAATCAGCAAACTCCTTAATCTTTTTATTTCTCACAGTGGCTGGGAAATACCTTGCATCAAACCTTTCGCGAAATTGAGCATAAGTGAGGGTATTCAGATCCAATCCCATCGCTGAATTCATCCACCACTTTCTTGCCTCACCGGATAGTTGAAAAACAGCAAGTTGTTGCCTTTTAACTGGTGTACACCTCATAGCCACAAAGATTTTATCGATGTCTTCCTTCCACTTGTCAACTACTAGTGGATCAGATGAATCTTCAAATTGAGGTGGTTTCAATCTCACAAACTTCTCCAGTAAGTTCAACCATGCTGCTTGCTCACCACCACCTCGTGGATTACCATTAGCATTTCCACCTGGTGGCGGCGGAGGCGCATTATGATTCCCATTCTGGTTCTGAATGAGAGCCGTAAGGGCAGCAGTTTGATTTGCCATCGCCATTGTTAGAGTTTCAGTCATCAACCTCATCATCTCAGCAGCATCAGGAGCTCCCCCATTCCCAGTATTTCTCGTGTTTTTGGTTCCTCTTCTTCCTGACATGACTAGTAACAAAAGGAAAGGAAAAATCAACATCCATTCTACTTAGAGAAAGGAGTCAAAAACAACTATTACGTCAAACGTAAGAATTGAACAAAAACCTAAGTGCCTAAATGGAGTGTGTCTCACAACACCAATGTTTATGGGTGAAAACTACTCCTGCCGGATTTGGTAATTTGGGGTGTGTGGATGAGGAATGAATCTAAACCCCTAAACAAATGCACTGCGCGGTGAGTGCTTGTAGATTCGGAAATCAATCTGTGCAAGTCCGGCCTAAACCAAGAAATGGCCGTTCCAGACTTGTTTTGGTCACAAAGTGAAGGAGATGGGGTTGATCTTAGGGAGGGAAGCGAAGAAGGTGTTGAGATTGTGAAGGTGTTGGCTTTCTTATGACTTGTAACAGAAAGGCTGAGGCAGAACCGGCTTACAGGATGCAAGCTATCGTTCCGGTGTTTTGTATTAACACTTGGTTTTCGTTTTTTGTTCTGGACTTGCTCTTGTTGGTGGAAATAGGGAGGAGAACCT
This sequence comes from Papaver armeniacum, assembly GCA_023531295.1. Taxonomy (NCBI): domain Eukaryota; kingdom Viridiplantae; phylum Streptophyta; class Magnoliopsida; order Ranunculales; family Papaveraceae; genus Papaver; species Papaver armeniacum. The sequence goes on from JAJJWW010010322.1 coordinate 550,009, forward strand.
ATTTATACAAGTCATTGATCCTTATTCACGTCTCTCGTGGGAAGTGGAGGAAGTGGATTGATGGAGTAGTGGAGTTGTGTGTCGATGCTACACACTCAGTCTTGCCCACTTCTCATGTCATCGCTAACCGTCCATAACTTCCTAACACGTTCTTGTGATGGCGTTGCGTTGCACGCCGCACGCTGTAAACCTCCTCCAGACCAATACCCCGTGTATGTATACCCCAGTTTGTGACATGATTGATGTCCGGAATGTGTGGATCGTGGATCCACGAAAGGTAGCATGTAATGTCAATTGAATAACACGCGTTATTCGTGAAGTTGATACTTGTGAAGTATCATGTGTATTTTATGTGTATCGCATCATGGTGTGGTAAAGTGATGGGTGGTGACGCCTCACCGACCAATTAACTCGACCAGGGTTGTATAACCAAGTGGTGAAGTTGGACGGACGAGATGATCTTTGAGACACTCATCTCGCCACCGTTAATGAATTAGGGTTTTAGAAGAGGTGTGCAAGCATCACTCTTGACTTGGTCGAAACCAAGCATGGGAAGGTTTTTGAAAGGACCGAGGGCATGCGTGTAGACAACATACCGGTGTACACGTCCATATCTCACTGTCCCATGAAGGTGCGATCTAGGCCACTCAATTTGACCGGCAAAGAGGAGTGGTGGAGATCGATTTTGTAATAGGAATTTGGTACCGCAAAAAGCCGCGCACCATGCTCACTTTCGGCACGCGTTCCAAGATGACCTAACTTGGTCGGTCTTGGCCGACCGGTCTGGCGTGTAAGTGGTAGGATGGTGTTCACGCCTACACCGACTATCCCATGAAAACGTGATCTGAACCACTCAAATCGTCCGGCGAAGTTGAGCGGTCGAGATTAGTTTGCGGTTTGGGAGGTGTGACCACGCTAGTTTGAGCGCGCGTCTTGGAATAACCAGGCATGATATGCCTTGGCCGATCGGGTGAGGGGATAGATGGGCCCACGGTGGTCATCTTTGGTATGACCGGACCTCGCTTAATCTAATCTTGGACCCTCCATTCGTCCGGAGAAGATGGACGCTCGTGATGCTCAAAACCCTAATTTGGGTTTCACGGCCGTGTAACCATGCTCTGTTTGGGCGCACTAATTAGGATAACCAACCATGGTTGGTCCTGACCGATTGGTCGTTATGTAGGCGAGCCCACGGTGATTGTGTTGACATGCTCGGGCCCTTTGAATCTTCATCTACACCCTCCATCTATACCGCGAAGATGGATGGTTGAGACTGTTTTTGCGACACATGTAATATGCCGCAAACCCTAATTTAGGTTTTCCTCCCATACGCTCTGGTTTGGACGTTTTGGCAAGCTAGGCCAATCTTCGGGAGGCCGACCATGCGTGGGTCCGCGTCTTGTTCCAGAGTGGATATTCCATACCGCTGGGGGTGATGGAATTGATCTGGGTCATCCAATCATGCTTGTGGAGTTGGATGATGCGGATCATATCCTGACGGGTGGTCGATGCTCAACGGCTAGTATAACCGAATGCTCAATCGGGCTAGTATAACACACCGAGAGTCGCCATGTACGGTATTTCGTACATGGTTTCATTATAATGCTTGAGGTTCGTGTTGCTCGTAAGAGCAACACTTAGTCGTCATGCCGCACTGATAATGAGTACAGGAAATACAAGGCTGATTGCGCATTAATTAATGCTAGAAATTCACAGGGTATATGGGATTGTTGCTACATGCTCCAACCTGGATGAATTTCGTGTATTCAGAGAATGGGATTGTTGCCACATGCTCCATTCTTGGTGAATTAAGTGAGTGAGTATCCAACACTTATTAATGGCTTTATCTTTTACAAGATGTCAGCGCATAATTTTATGGCTTTTACAATTTTAACCTTAAATGAAATTCCACCATCAACATTAAGTCCCCTGCCTAGCACATAATGGTTACACTATTGTGGGGTAGGCATGAGATGGTGACATATACAAACGTAAGGAGACAAGATAAAGGAAGTCTACCTGGAGGGATTCTGGCCGTGGGCAATCCTCCATACGTGCGTGACCACAGGCCTTGATGAGCCGGCTTCCTCCCTTAGGTGTTTGAGTCAGGGATAGGATTCTTCTTCTACTGGGATCCTGGGCGTGGGTGCTTGCACACTGCTGGTTGAATCGCTCGTATCCAGATGCTCTTCTGATTCTTGATTAGGGTTCAAAAGAAAGCCTGACTTGGTCGGTGTTGAATCCTCATATATCGGGCGTCGTAATCATTTTAGGGCTTTCTCAGCATATATGCAGGTGTAGAGATTTTGAACCATTTTTACGATTTTTCAATAGGGCTTTCTCGCAGAAACTCCGTTTCCTCATCATGTCGAACAACAGTGGATCGTCTTCTTCATACCATCCAGGATCTTCCATTAAACGTGCACGACCTGTGTCTGAGCTTCATGATCAATCCCCTGCTCGTGTTCTCCGAGTCAAGAAGATCATACCGGTTTGTTTATTTTTCCTTTTCTGAACCATTGCTTGTTCTTCATAATGATCAGGTAAATAATCCCTTCATTCTTGCAGAGATACCCTACCGGAACATGTGTGACGGTTATCGATGATGATGACTAACTCAAACACGCCTACCTCTGTGAACCTCGAAGATGCTGACCTGGGTATCTCATCTTATGAATACCCAAATGCAGGTCTTTCATTCGATGTTCGCATGAAGTGTTTATCCTCCAGCTACCGAGATGTCGGTGGATTCCTGGTGCGGAAGGAGTTTGTGCCTTTGTACACAAAGTTATGGAGGAAGTACGGCCATATCGCAACCAGAACGTGGTCCGACACTTGTTCATCCGCTTTGGTCACCGCGTTAAACCGCCTTCTTCCCATGATTCTTTGAGATGGAGAGTATTTCTATCCGCAACGTTGCTGATCAAGCCTCGAAAAGTGGGAGAATATGGTGTCTACCTGCGAATCCATGGAGTTCAACGTGGGCTGGTTGCGGCAGCGTCTTGATACCATCAAGGTTGATCGAGCTGGTATCCTCGTAAATGTTGTTCCTGCTGCGAAAGCTATCTTGGAAGAGGAGAAGGCTCTGGCTGCAGAATCAAAGAAGGTAGAGCAGGTTGTGCAGGACTTGAAGAAAAGAACAGAAAGATATCAAGCTAGACTGGAGATGATGCTCTCAAGGAACTACAATCTTCTAGATGGCCTCTTCTAAGCTGCACTCCCTTATTCTTAATGACTCTTATGTCAAAAGTTTTTTTTTTTTTTTTTTGAACGTCTTTGCGGAATAAACTGCATTGGTTTTTGATTGGTGAAACAGGTTTTTTCATTGACACATCTCTGAATATAATTGATGATTCAAACATGTAATGAAAATAAATGCCTGTATTGTTGTTAAATAGATAGTGGTCGGGCATGATATGCCTTGAGCCACTTTCCATTGATGACTGCTTCCACCGCCTCCGTCCACCTTAATGATCTTGTAGTAGCCCGTATTGTAGGCCTTGGTGACCGTGTAGGGACCTTCCCATTTTGGTGAGAATTTCGGTGCAGACATGTCTTGCTGGATATGTTTGGCCGCTTTTAAGACCAAATCTCCCACTTTGAAAATACGTGGTCTCACAGTCTTGTTATATGCCCGGAAATTCTGTCTCGTACACCCGAGTACGTTCTTCCGCTTTGTTTCTCCTGGAATCCAGAGTGTCTAACTCCGCTATTCGAGAGTTAGAGGCTTCATCCTCGTCCCAATGGATCCCGGTCATCGCTGTAATCCTGGCCGATGGGATTTTAATTTCTGCTGGGAGAATTGCGTCTGCTCCGTAAACAAATGAATATGGGGAGACCCCAATGGAGCTTCTAGGTGACGTACGGTATGCCCACAACGCCATTGGTAACTGATCATGCCATTCTCTAGGATTGTCATGTACAGTTCGACTGATGATCCGGATCAATGTCTTGTTGGTACTTTCAGCTTGTCCGTTACCTTGAGGATAGTAGATGGTGGAGAAGACTTGTTTAATGCCATACTCCTCAAGTAACTCTCGTACCTGTTTATTGGCGAAGGGAGTACCATTATCAGTGATGATATGCTTAGGCACGCCGAAACGACAAATAATATGTTCTTTTATGAATGATGCAATTGTTGCTCCTGTAGTTCCTCGCAGGGGAATGGCCTCTACCCATTTGGTGAAGTATTCTGTCGCAGTTATGATGTACTCGTGATGCTTCGATGATGGAGGATTGATTTTTCCGATAATATCCAGTCCCCAGCTGTAAAATGGCCATGGACTGCTTATCGAGTGTAAAGGGGTGGAAGGCGCGTGAACAAGGTTCCCATGAATTTGGCATTTGTGACAGCTTTGCACAAAAGTGGCTGCATCATCCTCCATGGTCGGCCAATAGTATTTCTCGTGTATCTGGAGAAACAGTTTCCTCTTCCCTTGATGTTCCCCTTCATGTGTTTCCTTCAGCATGACTGGGATTTCTTCCCCAACCAGGCATCGTAGTAGATTACCTCCAAAGCTCTTGCGATACAGGATCCCTTCATGTAATACGAACCGCTTAGCCTTTTGCTTCATCTTGATAGCATCCTTTTGTTTGGCAGGAGTTGTTCCGTCACGGAGATAACTAATGTACGGCTCTCTCCAGTCCCCAGTGTGGTTCACGTTAAAAACTTCCAATTGATGTGGCGGTGCTTGGCAATTTGAGCAGGACTTCTGAAGTAGTCTGGATTGAGCCTCCATCCGTGGCCAGTAATAGCCCAGACGTTGGAGTCGTCGGTAAAGCGTTACCACCATTGATTGTCCACAAATTTCGTTGTGAACATGATTCAGCTGTAGTTGTGCTTCGTCATCCCCAAGACATCTTGACAGGGAACCATCCGGGTTCCGATGATACAACATACCATAAAGTATGAAGAAGTTCTGCAGGGTTTTAAGACTGACCTTTCCTTGGGAGAGTGAGTTGTTGAGCTCTTGAATGATCGGAGTTCGCTAATCATCGGTCTTGGTGTCTTTGTATTATGATAACCATGTCGATTCTATGGTTCTCCTCTTTGCTGTCAGGGTTTCTTCCAAACCTTCGAACTTCAATTTGGAAGCCAGTTTTTCTAGACAGTCGGCGTGCCTATTGTTGCTGCGACTGACATGGGTTATGGTTGCATCGGCAAAATAATTCAGTAACCTTTGTGCTTCTGATCGGTATGGAGCTAGCGTTACTTCCTTTAGTGCGTATACCCCATTCATCTGATTCACCAGTAACTTGGAGTCACCTCTTATCTCCAGGCGCGTGACTCCCACTTGCTTGGCTATTGACAGCCCTATGAGGAAGGCTTCATACTCTGTTGAGTTGTTGGTGCATTCGAAGTCCAGCTTGAAGGAGTGTGAGAATACTTCCCCAGTTAGAGATACTAATACCACGCCCGCTCCTCCAAAAGATACGCTAGGGGTAGCAGAGCCATCAAAATACAAGAGCCACACTTCTTCTTCCAAAACAGAGACGTCGGAAATTCTCCGGGGAGATCTTCGTGTAGCCCCGTAGTGCATTCTCCAGAAATGCCGCCGTAAGTCTCGCAACCGCTTGACCCTTGATAGCTCTAGGTGACGCACACGTTATGTCCAGCTCTGACATTTGGAGAAGCCACTTGCATGTCCTTCCAGTCAGGACCGGCTTTGAAAGTAAAAACTTTGCAGGATCAGATTTAGACACGAGTATCACCCTATTAGACAATAGGTAATGCCTGAACTTTTGAATGGAATGGATCAAGGCTAAACATGCTTTTTCCGCTCTGGGGTATCTGAGTTCAGCATCTCTCAATATTCGACTGAAGTAGTATATGGGATGTTCGATTCTCTCGTCGTCTTCCTGAGCGAGTAGAGCTCCTACTGCGGTGTCACTGAAAGCAGTGTAGAGATGTAGCGGCTTTCCTTGTGCAGGAGATTTCATAATGGTTGGAGATGACTGTATTCGTTGAATCTTTCGAAAAGCCTCCTGCTGGGTTGTGGTCCAAATGAAGCTAGCTCCTTTCTTTAGCAAGGGAGTGAATGAGGCGGCAAGTTGGGCTAGACCCGGTATAAAACGTCGGATGTAGTTTACCTTGCCCATGAAACTCGGAGTTCCTTCACAGTTCGTGGAGGCGGCATTGTGAGGATAGCTTGAGTCTTGGACGGGTCTACCTTAATCCCTTCCGCGGTTACTTGGAATCCTAGAAATTTGCCTGAAGAGACACCGAAAGCGCACTTCAGAGGATTCATCTTCAACTTGTACTCTCGACACCTCTCGAACACTTGCCGTAAGACGTGGTGTGATCTGCTCGAGCCCTTGACTTGACCACGATATCATCTACGTATTCTTCTACTTGTTTATGCATCATGTCATGGAAGATTGCCGTCATAGCACGTTGATACGTTGCGCCGGCGTTCTTTAAACCGAATGGCATAACGGTATAGTAAAAATTGCCAAGAGGGGTTCGGAAGGCTGTCTTACTTGCATCGTGCTCATACATCCTTATCTGATTGTAGCCGTTGTAACCATCCATGAAGGAAAACATGCCGTGTCCGCTAGTGGCGTCTACTAACATGTCGATGTTAGGCAGGGGAAAGTCGTCCTTGGGGCAGCACTTGTTCAGGTCTCTGAAATCCACACAGCATCGAATCTGTCCATTTTTCTTCTTTACTGGGACCACATTGGCTAACCAGGTCGGATGGTGAATATGTCTGATGAAGCCAGCAGCTAGTAACTTCTGAATTTCGTTCTTGATTTGTTCTTCCACTTCATGTCTGAATTGCCTCGGAGATTGCTTGATTGGCTTGGATCCGGGTATGACATGCAGGTGATGGGTGACCAATTTTTCATCTAGACCAGGCATTTCCTCGTATGTCCAGGCGAACACATCTTGGTACTCCTTGAGTAGTTGAACAAGACCCGTACGTTCGTCTGTGGACAGAGTCGAACTGATAGAGACCGGCCTAGGAGATTCTTCATCCCCGATGTTAACAGTCTCGAGCTCGTCGGTTGTGGAATTGGTTCCATCTTGTAGTTGTTGCGGGGCATCTAATACCTCCTCTTGTACTTCGTCGTTCCTGCAGCATTCAATTGGGCGGAGAGACTGGGTGCCAGTCTCTCCTGTTAATTGCTAACAGCGGCGCCGGTATATTGTCTTCCCCTTCTGGTCACGTTTCGCCTCGAAAGTGCGTTCCATTTTGGTGTGAACGCGGGTTGAAGCCTCACTGGATAAAGATGGACGCCCCGTCAGAGAAGGCGTGTCGTGGTGCTTGGCCCTCAGTGATGTAAGTCGGTCTTCTTCCTGGATTGAAGCCCACGTGGGTAGTGGGGTGCACATGACTTTGTCTGATCTTCCCTGCGAAGTATCTTTTGGCTCGAACAGCTCCACTCCGCATATTGGTGCGTACGGAGACAATGATGCGGGAATACGGATGACTTTCTCATTTAGCATGGTCTTCAGGCACTGGTGATACGTTGAAGGAATGACCTTGTTGTCGTGAAGCCATGGTCTCCCCAGTATCATATGGTAGTCCGGCTCCTTTTCTATGACTTCAAACTTTGCTCTTGATCGAACGGGTCCTACTGATAAATTCAGATTGACATACCCGTATGTGCTGGTCTGATTTTCTTCAAAGTCTGTCATCGTGGTGGGCTGTCGTACAATCTTGCATGGGCTAACCTTGGCTGTCTTGAGAGTCTTGAGAGTAATTACATTCGAAGATGCTCCTGTGTCGACGAGGGCCCTCCTGAACTCTGAACCCTTGATGTGAGCGGTAACATGTAGGGCCCGGTTGTGACCTTCCTCCGCCATCATGTCGTCCTCTGTGAATGTAACATTATTTACAGATGTTTCCGATGCATTTAAGACTTCCGGACGAGAAGGAGTCATATGTACATCCAGAGCTATTTTATTAACTGCAGCAAACGTCTCTGCCCGTTGATTCTTCGAGAGGTGTAAGAGTTCACACAAGCTTTCCACTAGAGATGCCGCTTCCTGATCCACTGGCCTCTGGTTCGTAGTAAAGCTGTTGATCTGAGGGGGATTAGTCCCCAGTGTAAAGGTTTTCGGAACGCTCATCTCTGATGTCATCTTGATGAGGAGATCAAGTATGCCGTTTACCGCTTCTTTGATTAGCTCCATGTTCTTCGTGTGAATCTCCTGTACCCGTGCTAGTTCGCTTAATGTTGGGAATCTCCTGATGATGCCGTCAGATACGCCATTAGGAGGAGGGGTATCTCCGTTGGAGGAACCATCAGGATTTGAGACCGTCGAGGTGGTCCTAAGACCAACCATCTCGAAATTGATTGGATGGTATTGAAGAAATTGACTTTACAACCGAGAGATTAACCTCCCACTGTGGTCGCCAATTGTTTATGGGTGAAAACTACTCCTGCCTGATTTGGTAATTTGGGGTGTGTGGATGAGGAATGAATCTAAACCCCTAAACAAATGCACTGCGCGGTGAGTGCTTGTAGATTCGGAAATCAATCTGTGCAAGTCCGGCCTAAACCAAGAAATGGCCGTTCCATACTTGTTTCGGTCACAAAGTGAAGGAGATGGGGTTGATCTTAGGGAGGAAGCGAAGAAGGTGTTGAGATTGTGAAGGTGTTGGCTTTCTTATGACTTGTAAAGAAAGATGAACCGGCTTACAGAGGATGCAAGCTATCGATTCCGGTGTTTTGTATTAACACTTGGTTTTGTTTTTGTCCTGGACTTGCTCTTGTTGGTGGAAATAGGGAGGAGAACCTATTTATACAAGTCATTGAGCCTTATTCACGTCTCTCGTGGGAAGTGGAGGAAGTGGAGTGATGGAGTAGTGGAGTTGTGTGTCGATGTTACACGATCAGTCTTGACCACTTCTCCTGTCATCGCTAACCGTCCATAACTTCCTAACACGTTCTTGTGATGGCGCGTTGCACGCTGCACGCTGTAAACCACCAGACCAATACCCCAGTATGTATCCCCCAGTTTGTGACATGATTGATGTATGGAATGTGTGGATCGTGGATCCACGAAAGGTAGCATGTAATGCTAAATTGAATAACTGCGTTATTCAGGAAGTTGATACTTGTGAAGTATCATGTGTATTTTATGCGTGTCTCGCATCATGGTGTGGTAAAGTGATGGGTGGTGATGCCTCACTGACCAATTAACTCCTGACCAGGGTTGTATAACCAAGCTGGTGAAGTTGGACAGACGAGATGATCTTTGAGACACTCATCTGCGACCGTTAATGAATTAGGGTTTTAGAAGAGGTGTGCAAGCATCACTTTTCAGCTTGGTCGAAACCAAGCATGGGAAGGTTTTTGGAAAGGACCGACTGGGCATGCGTGTAGACAACATACCGGTGTACACGTCCATATCTCACTATCCCATGAAGGTGCGATCTAGGCCACTCAATTTGACCGGCAAAGAGGAGTGGTGGAGATCGATTTTGTAATAGGAATTTGGTACCGCAAAAGCCGCGCACCATGCTCACTTAGCGCGCGTTCCAAGATGACCTAACTTGGTCGGTCTTGGCCGACCGATCTGGCGTGTAAGTGGTAGGCTGGTGTTCACGCCTACACCTGACTATCCCATGAAAACGTGATCTGAACCACTCAAATCGTCCGGCAAAGTTGAGCGGTCGAGATTAGTTTGCGGTTTGGGAGGTGTGACCACGCTAGTTTGAGCGTGCATCTTGGAATAACCAGGCATGATATGCCTTGGCCGATCGGGTGAGGGGATAGATGGGCCCACGGTGGTCATGTTGGTATGACCGGACCTGCTTAATCTAATCTTGGACCCTCCATTCGTGCTGGAGAAGATGGACGCTCGTGATGCTCAAAACCCTAATTTGGGTTTCACGGCCGTGTAACCATGCTCTGTTTGGGCGCACGAATTAGGATAACCAACCATGGTTGGTCCTGACCGATTGGTCAGGTATGTAGGCGGGCCCACGGTGATTGTGTTGACATGCTCTGGGCCCTTTGAATCTTCATCTACACCCTCCATCTATACCTGCGAAGATGGATGGTTGAGACATTTTGCGACACATGTAATATGCCGCAAACCCTAATTTAGGGTTTTCCGCCCATACGCTCTGGTTTTGGACGTTTTGGCAAGCTAGGCCAATCTCTGGGGAGGCCGACCATGCGGGGTCCGCGTCGGTTCGGCAGTGGATATTCCATACCTGCTTGGGGGTGATGGAATTGATCTGGGTCATCCAATCATGCTTGTGGAGTTGGATGACTGTGATCATATCCGGACTGATACGGTCAGTCCGAATGCTCAATCGGGCTAGTATAACACACCGAGAGGGGCTCAATCGGGCTAGTATAACACATCGAGAGTCATCCACACACGGGTATTTCGTACATGGTTTCATTATAATGCTTGGAGGTTCGTGTTGCTCTGTAAGAGCAACACTCGATCGTCATGCCGCACCGATAATGAGTACAAGAAATACAAGGCTGATTGCGCATTAATTAATAATGCTAGAAATTCACGGGGGTATATGGGATTGTTGCTACATGCTCCAACCTGGATGAATTTCGTGTATTCACAGAATGGGATTGTTGCCACATGCTCCATTCTTGGTGAATTAAGTGAGGGAGTATCCAACACTTATTAATGGCTTTATCTTTTACAAGATGTCAACGCATAATTTTCTGGCTTTTACAATTTTAACCTTAAATGAAATTCCACCATCAACAACCACATATAAGGATCACGGGCTCTGATACTAGCTATGACAACTCTGAATAAGTAACGATGGTCCGGCCGGCCCTATCATTAGCAATTCAAGGTTTTACTACCCGAACTTACACTCCACATAGCTCAAGTTGGCTAAAAAAAAACACTTTTATTTGAAAACAATGTAAAGAAAGAACATCATTCTCATATTAATGAGCATTGTGTATGATTCTAAGAATTTTTTTTTTTTTGATAAAAGGAAATATTTATAAAACTAAGCAAAAGCCAATACAGGGTTAGAATCGCTGAGCTTTGCTATCCAAGTAGCTTTGCTCTGCTCTTCCATATTACTTGAGTTTATTACAACATCATTAAACTTAATTAAGTATTTAGCTAATTTATCTGCTAGATAGTTACAACTTCTATTTATATAGTGATAGGAGACATTAGCAAAAACTTTCTTGTCTTCCCATGTTTTCATTATGCAGGCTCTACTTCTCCAGTCAACAGCAAAAAAATTGTTCTTCATTCCATTTATGATGTTTTGATTGTCATTGAGAAAGATTAGGTTGTCTAATCCTTTTCTTCTTTCCCATCTCGTGGCTTCCTTGCAGGCTCTTGCTTCTGCTTCATCTGAACTATTGCATCTACCTGTTCCTCCCGTGAAATCAAAAATGTCACCATTAGAGTTCATAAAGATCACACCATAAGCAAATATCTTAGAGTTTTTCCTATAAGCAGCATCAAATATGATGTAATTACAGTTACTATTATTTTCAAATTTATCCATTTGGCAACCTGGATGGAAAACATTGCACATAGTTTTTTTCTTTGTTTTGGGATTATTGTTCTTTCTAAGAGACATATGATAAGTCCAGTCTTTTTTAATCATTTCTATTAACTTTTCAGGGCATGGTTTTATTTTATCAAATACAACTCTGCATCTATATTTCCATATATGCCATAGAATGATAGCACAAAGGTCCCTAATTTCCTTATCTTCCAACCACTGCACACACCAATCTTTATAACTTTTGTTAGCAGCCATGTAGAAAACAGTTGTTAAAGATAAGCCTCTCCAAATAGCTTCAGAGAAAATACAATTTAAGAATAAGTGTTCTATGCTTTCAGTTGTGACATTGTTGCACAAAGGAAAGTTAGTATCTATTGGTATATATCTTCCTATAATTTCCCTAACTGGCAAACATTCACTGAGAGTTTTCCAAAGAAAAATTCTAACTCTAGGCATAACATGAAGATGCCAAATTGTTTTCCAAGCTACTTTTTCATGCATGTTATTTTTATCTGCTATAAAGTTATAAGATGATTTAACTGAGACACACCCATCTCTTGTTCCTAACCATTTAATGTTGTCTTTACCATCTGTGCTAGAGAAAGGCTCTAAAGATTTTATCTCCTTAACCGTATTTTCATCAAACAATTGCTCTATCAAATTAACATTCCAATTACCAATATTGTCTAATATATCAGCAACTTTTGTAAACTGCAAATTTACATTATTTCCTTTAGGTTTTTGTGTTTCTCCTTTTGCAAGACATCTATCCTGCCATAAGTTTATATCTTTACCATTTCCTAATTCCCAGCTATGATTCTCTTTTATAACTTTTATTCCTTTACAAATACTTGTCCAAACCCATGATCTTACCGAATTCTTTTTATAGTTTAGAGGATTTGTTTTGGGAAAATACTTACATTTTAGTATAATACTCCACAGTTTGTTTGGATTTTCTATTAGTCGCCATGCTAACCTAGTTAAAAGAGCTAAATTAAACTTATGTGGATTTTTCAGACCCAAACCTCCATATTCTTTACTAATGCACATAGAATCCCAAGCTTTTATATATATTCCTTTATTTTTCTTCCACCAGAAATCACGTTGAAGAGCATTGATTCTATCTAAAGTTTTATTTGGCAGCGCAAAGCACATCATCTGATATATTGGCATAACACTAGTTATTGAACTTATTAAAGTAGTTCTACCTGCTTGTGAAAGAAATTTGGCCTTCCAACCCTGAACTATGTTATAAACCTTATCTAACATGTTTTGATAGTTAAAAGCTTTGCTTCTATGAAAGAATAATGGTGTGCCTAAATAGGTATCAGTTTTAGTAATTCTACTGACTCTAAGAATCCTAGCTAGTAACTTACAATGTTTATTCTCAACTTTTTTACTAAAGTAGATTCCTGACTTTTGATAGTTTATTAGTTGACCTGAGGATTCACTAAAGATTTTCAAGTATCTAAGTAGGTTTCTAGCTTGAACTATAGTAGCAGAAGTAAAGAGAAAAGAGTCATCAGCAAAAAATAAATGCGAAACAGAAGGAGTATTCTTAGTAACTTTAACACCAGTAACATCTCCTACTTTCTCAGCAAACAATAATAATTTTGATAAAGCTTCCATACATATTATGAAAATAGTGGGGGATAAAGGATCCCCCTGTCTAATACCTCTAGTGGGATAGTAAGTATCTCCAGGCATACCATTCACAATTACAGCATAAGAAACAGTTGAAATGCAAGCATATATTAGATCACAGAATTCAGATGAAAAACCTAACAGTTGTAACATTTTAATAATAAAATCCCACTCTAATCTATCAAAGGCCTTAGACAAATCTAATTTTAAAGCCATATGTTCACTCTTTCTTTTGCTAGTTTTCATTGTGTGTAATATTTCGTGAGCAACTATAATGTTATCAGTTATCTGTCTTTTTGGTATGAAAGCAGACTGATTTTGTGACACTATATTATCTAGTAGTGGCTTCATTCTATTAGATATTATTTTGGCAACTATTTTAAAGCATTGCTTAAACTGATAGGCCTAAAGTCATTAGGAGTCTTTGGGGTTTTGCTCTTTGGAATTAAAGTAATAAAAGTATGATTTATTTTTTCCTCAAACGTTTTATTTCTAAAAACATTTTGAACCCATTCTATAATTTCACCACTTAGACTATTCCAGTGATGTTGATAAAAACCTGGGGGAAACCCATCTGGTCCAGGTGCCCCCCAAGAATTCATAGAAAATAAAGCTTCTTTAATTTCTTCACTGTCTGGTATAGAGCACATCCTAGAATTTTCTTCTTGACTAATTTTCTTTTCAACAATACTGTCAAAAATAGGATCAATGTTGTTATTACTAGTTTGTGCTATTTCCTTGAAATGATTTGTTATCAAGTCTGTAACTTCTTTTTGTCCTTCTATCCATAATCCACTATTGTCTCTAATAGTATGAATACTATTTATTCTCTTTCTTTCTGAGGCATTCTGATGGAAATTTTTTGTGTTATGATCATTTTCTTTTATCCATTTATCCTTTACATGTTGGCTCCAGTATATCTTTTCTATTTCATACCAAGAACTAAGCTTATACTGTAATAATTCTATTCTATTTTTTGTGTATGTATTATAAGTTTACTATTCCATGATTTATAAAGGGGGATACCAGTGTTACTAAGTGTTGATACCATTTCATCGATCCAACGGCCAGGATCGATGGGATTCTTTTGTCCTATATGAAACGGTATCAGCACTTAGTAAGACTGGTATCCCCCTTTATAAATCATGTACTATTCTCAAGGTCAATTTCAGATATTATATTAGCTATATTTCTAAATATATTTCCAAATTCCGATTTATTCCAGAGACTAAGATCATACTCCATTTTTTTAATCAAACCATTTATATTACAGTTAATAGCTCTACCTTTTTCTATAGATTTGCTTACAGTGTCACTATATGTCTTGTGTTCTATCCAACATCTCATATATCTATAAGGTCTACTCCCTTTTTCACTATTAGGTCTAGTTTGTAGCATGATTGACGCATGATCTGAAGCTATTCTAGTTAAATGTTTAGTACTTGATTTAGGTAGCCATTCTAACCATTTATGGTTAACTATTGCTCTATCTATTCTTTTCTGGATATGTTGGTCCCCTGTTCTTTTATTTGTCCAGGTAAAAGGCAATCCAGTAAAATTCAAATCAACTAGTCCCAAACTTTGCAAACAACTATATACATAAGATAAACTACTTGTCGAAGCATCATTTCCTCCCTATTTTTCGTCTTTGTGAAGTATAAAATTCATATCTCCTATTATAGCCCAGGGTATTTGTTGATCACTAAAGCTACTAATAAAATCCCATTGGTTAACTCTCATATTATTATTCAAAGCACCATATATAAAGGAAATATTACAACTCAAGTTATCCTTAATGATATGAAAATTAAAAACATTCTCTTTAAAAGATATAAGATTAGCTGAAACTCCCTGAAACCACGCAATAGCAAAACCTCCTGATCTACCAATGGATGGATAAATGAACCAATCTTTAGGTTGAAGTTTTTGTAAAACTCTTTCTACTGTGTTCTTTTGGACTTTAGTTTCTGATAAAAATATCATATCCACTTTATGTGTTTTACTCAAATGTTTAAGATGATCTTGCTTTAATTTAGACCTAATTCCTTGCAAATTCCAGGATAAAATCTTAAAGTCATGCCTAGTATTATTCTCATCCATAACAACATGAAAACAAACATTTGATTACGATCAATCATCACGAGAATAATTCTCTTTATGTTTCTCTGATCGTTTTGTTTGATGCCCATGGAAGCGATGGTAAGAACAAAACTCATGGCTTCTATCTCTGGCGGGTGGTTCCATCCCAACATTCCAAGGTGTACATTTTCCATCACAAGTATAGCTTAGATCTTTTCAACGCTAGCATTGGTGGGCATCTTAATTTGTTCCCTTATTGTTCTATGACTTCTTTTACTCATAAGTTTCTTGCACATGATCTAGCCTGAATCTTATTAAGATTGTAGTAATTCCTTTCGTTCAAACTCTTCTTGATCATGGCTTCCCATGGCTGCTACCCTTACGAGACCCTCCTTGCCTGCTGTCCTTGCGAAGTGCTCGCCCTTTGTATTGATGAATTGAGGCGTTCGCGGCGTTGGAGTTCGTGTTCGCGACGGGATAAGAATTCATTTATAAAATTCATATCTCCTATTATAGCCCAGGGTATTTGTTGATCACTAAAGCTACTAATAAAATCCCATTGGTTAACTCTCATATTATTATTCAAAGCACCATATATAAAGGAAATATTACAACTCAAGTTATCCTTAATGATATGAAAATTAAAAACATTCTCTTTAAAAGATATAAGATTAGCTGAAACTCCCTGAAACCACGCAATAGCAAAACCTCCTGATCTACCAATGGATGGATAAATGAACCAATCTTTAGGTTGAAGTTTTTGTAAAACTCTTTCTACTGTGTTCTTTTGGACTTTAGTTTCTGATAAAAATATCATATCCACTTTATGTGTTTTACTCAAATGTTTAAGATGATCTTGCTTTAATTTAGACCTAATTCCTTGCAAATTCCAGGATAAAATCTTAAAGTCATGCCTAGTATTATTCTCATCCATAACAACATGAAAACAAACATTTTTATAGTTATATGGAATTATGCTGCACATTGTAATATCAAGGAAAAAGAGAGTTAATTTGAAACTATCTAACAACAATTGTTTGAAGGAGATTTTTTCAGCATTATTGAAATAAATCATGCATAATAAATATTGAACTGTTATATAAAATGAAAAAAAACACATGTAAAGATTTACTCTAAGGGGAGCGTGCATAACAATTTTTAGATTAAAATAGCGAAGTTTAGAATTCCAAACCTCCAAGTGCTCCTCTGGAAGTTGTGTAGGGTTCTCTTGCTCATTGAAAACCTCCTCAGTAGTTGCTCTTGAAGGACCTGCTTCTTGTTGAAACATGCTCCAGTCCAGTGGGTTTGCTCCTTCCATACCAACCAAATCATCAATCTCTTCATTGCTCATTACAGTATTAGAGCTTAGTTTAACTAAATCATTCCTTTTCCTCCCACTTCCTATATCAGCATCTTCACTTAGGATCTTTTTAGCAGCTTCAATTGGGATACATTCTTTGCTCTGTTCAATCATGTACCAGTCATTTAGTATGTTCTGATTAAGCTTCTCCCTTTCTTCATCAATAATTATACTTTTGTTTCTTGAGATGCTTGTGTATTGGCCTACAAGTCTGAGCCACTCATCTTGCCTTCTCTTTTGCTGTTTCTCCTTGCTCAGCTCCATTTGTTTTTTTTTTTTTGCTGATGTGAACCTGCTCCTTCTTTGCATTTTCCTCCATAGAAGTATTATCAATGATAGGTGATTTCCCTTTTAAAGCCTTCCTTAGATCTTCTGCAGTGATGATTCTTCTGTCACTGTTGTTCTTATTCCCCTTTTCCTTGCTCATTTCTTTTCCATTATTCTTATCTTCACTGTCTTCTCCTTCCACAACTATTCTTCTTCTCTTGATTCCTCTTGACATGTGCTCATCTTTATCCAATTGGCTTTCATAAATTCTCAAGGTGGTAGCTGCTTCAACCAAATTTTCAACATTCTTATCTTGTTTTTCAGGTTGACCTAATGTTTCTTTTTCATCTTCATTGATAAAGATTCTGGGGAAATATCTTCTATATTTTTCAATTCTGGCTTCACATTTACTCCCAATATGATCAACATACCAACATTCTCTACATATAGCATGAGGGATGCAGATATAGAAAATTCTTAACTTTATTGTTTCCTTGTCTCTTCCCTTTAAAAGAATAATCTTGAACTGATGAACCAGCGCTTTAGAAAGATCAACTAGAACATGAGCTGTGTAATCACCTTTTTTACTGAGAGGTCCCGACAGAGACATAACATATCCCACCTTTTCAGCCACCTTCCTTGCAACATATCCTTTTGCTACCAGATCACTTCTTAAAGTAAATTCAATACAAACATCCTGCCCCTTAAAATCAATTTCATTAATATTTTCATCCCCATTATAGAGACGCATGCCGAGAAATTTACCATGAACTCTGTTTGGATTTGAGAAGATTGCAGTAGAAAAGTCGCTCGCTTGAGAGAATCTGATGATGAAAACCTATGGATCAACTGTTTTCCTTATTATAAGTCGACCCATAGTAGACCAATCCCTGTTTAAAGCAAAAGCCATTTCATCAATTCTAAGACCTCTAGGGTTATCAGATCCTTTAATTTCCTTGTAGAGCTTTACTATTACTCTTGAGAATTTACCCTTTTGTATCATTAAAGATGCTAACCTTAGAAATTCAACATGCTTTCTAATTGAACCATTCAAACTTTCATCATTCAGAACTCTAGTAAGATTATCAACGTAATCGTTTGTCGGAGAATCCGACATTGTGTTTAGAGATGTACTATAAAAGCAAAGAGATTTTGTTTGAGAGAGCTGAAAACTTTTTTTCTGTATGTGAGTCTTCAGTTGTGATAAAACTTGAGAAGAGGATTTGCAGATTTTATACCCCTCATTGCATGTGAATAGTACTAATTTTTCACTTTTGAGCATTGACACTTGTAAGTAATTGAAGATAAAATTTGCCAAGTTTCTACTTGAATTGACTCCTTTTTCCAAATATGCATTCCTGTTATGCTTGCATGTTGAATTGTTACTGTTAATAATATTCAGAAGAAACAAGTCTGTCTAAAGTGTCGACATAACAAAAATAATATTCAGAAGATGAAACTTAAACACTCTTAATATGGTGAAACTTTTACCACAGACTCACTACTATATCAGAGACACTTAATAAAAATATCAAGTAAAAGTGACGGTTAGATGTCAAGATAAGACATATTTTATATGCATAATTCGGACTGAAAACGTACAGTCACAAAAGGTAAACTTCATCTAATTAGGGTACTTCCGGACATCCAATTGCTCTGAAATTTTTACAGCAGAATAATCATCCAAATGGGTTTATCATATCCAAAATTCATGTAATTCTACGCAACAAAACTCCTAATCCGGATGTATCTAACCTATTCACGTTCTAGAAGTTTTCTGAACTTAGAATCTCTGAAACATAGTCGTTTTGGGTACCTTCACTTATCTGATCGGCCTGAAATTTTGTTCGAACCTTTAGAAACTATTTATAAACAACATATCCAAAATTCAATAATTGCTAACGGTTCAAATTCATTCTAAGACGCAAACAGCTCCTGCTACTCAGATTTCAGAAACAGAAACAATTTCAAAACCTAAACTAGGGATTTAAATTCAAAAGGTTCACCTATATCTACAAAATCGAACTCAATGCTTAATGATAAAAATTGATAGAGCAAGAGCAAACTTGCCTTTGGCTTGAGCTCCAAATCCTCAAGAGTTCTCCCCTGATTTCCCCTTTGAAGTTCTTGCTGATTCTTTTCACGGCAAAACTAGAACTAGGTTTTTGTTTCTTTGTTTTCTACCGCTAACCTTAACAGAATTTTTATTAATTTTAACCTACCTACTGAGTAGTTTTATCTAACACCCAAAATTCTATTTAGGGACAGCCTATTACTAACTATACAAGATATAAGGGGTGTTAAAACTCGGTTCACACTTCGTGTGATTATCTATGAATACGAGATCGAGACAATACAACAACAAGATAACTCGTGTGATTGATTATGGATACAAGATCGAGACAATACTACAACAAAGTGTGTTACTTGATAATAGGTTCGGTAATAACCAAACTCTATAGGATCACTATCAAGTAATGCGGAGTTAATGTATATGTGTATTTTACTTTATTATAATAAAAAATTATAATGCGGAAATCAAAGTAAAAGACACATCAAGATTTTGTTAACAAGGAAACCGCAAATGCAGAAAAACCCAGAGACCTAGTCCAATTTTGAATACTCTCAGAATTAAGCCGCTATACAAAATCTAATACCAACTTCGTATAGTTGAGACCAAGAAGACTACCCCTAGCTACTTAGTTCCCTCAGTATCCCTGCGCCTTCGACTTCTAGAGTCACGCACGTGAATAACAAGTCCTTTGGATCGTATTCCAAACAACAAAGGAAGAATCTGTTTGGTAACCACTCTAATCAATCTTGCTAAAGATTTAGATGAGTCGTTGAAAAGGGCTCTTGCTAAATTGATTTGTTAATTTGATCTAAAGCTAGTGAAAGTTAGGGAGATAAGTAATCGTTTTTGACTCTTTACATAAGTAGCAATGCCACGAGACCTTAATCGGAGGGATTCCGTGGAGCAATTGTGTGTAGAAACAACGTTAGCAAGTAGACCTTGATCTAAGAGTCTAACTACTAATATTAACCTAATAAGTTCATAAATCTTAATGCGTTTATTTAAATTACATCTAGAGTGAGCTACTACTAGGTGGTTTGGTAAATAGGTTTGGAGTGCACGCTAAATTGATTTGTTAATTTGATCTAAAGCTAGTGAAAGTTAGGAGATAAGTAATCGTTTCTTGACTCTTTACATAAGTAGCAAACACGAGAATGAGGGATTTTAGGGGTTGAAAACAACGTTAGCAAGTAGACCTTGATCTAAGAGTCTAACTACTAATATTAACCTAATAAGTTCATAAACCGTTTATTTAAATTACATCTAGAGTTGGTTTGATAATTTGTGAACTTAATAAGGGAAGGGGTTTAGAAGAGACGGTTGGTGATAATTTTAATCATTGTTAACTTTAATCATTGTTTCGTAAGAAGGATTCCTTGATCTTGTCTCTCTTATTGCTTTCAACTTTATCTTTTAATTGCTTTGTTTATTTTCTTTTTTGCTTTTTACACTTCCTTTTAATCTAATAAACTCCTTTATTAATTAATTTGTTGTGGTTAGATCAATCTAACTTTAACTTGTCTGGTTAGATCAATCTAACTTTAACTACCGAAACAGTCAAGTATAGATTTTCACTCAATCAAAATATATCTCAAAGAGAAATATAGTGAATGCCGATCTCACGCAACTAATCAATCGAATAAATCCGATTCTGGTTGGATTCCAGCCAATCAAGGTTTGTTCACACAATTCACAAGATACGAAAACCAATAATAAATCTTTTTCGTCTTCAAATCTTTTTTAATCTTCAATAACCTGCACAACACCACTTTAATCTCTTGTGATCAATCACGTACAGAATGGAGTCTGTTAACAATGGATTATCACAAGATGTCTTTAGATCTAACAATAGTTCTAAAGATCCCGTCGATACTTAGATCTAGTTTGAGTGAATCTTATATCATAAGAGAAGATTCTCAAGCATAAAAAAACTAGTTGCAATCAAAGTTTCAACAATCGATAGTCAATCAAATCAATCGAAAACCAAAAACCAAATAAATCAATCAAATCAAAAACCTTAATAAATCAAATTTTATTTTCTAGAGATATGCATTAATTGATGGTAATTAAAGCATATAAAACCAAAAACCTTAATTAAAAGATTCTTAGTTTATTTTGGCACAGGATCACCTTAAGTACTAAGGAATATCTTTTTATTGCTTTTCCTTAACAAAATTTAGGTACAATTGATGTGTATTCCATTATTTGTGTATGGATGTGTGTGTGATTTAATTGTTTCCATTTAAGAAAATCTATTGTTATCTTGCTTTATTGTTTGGTATCAATTGTTTAGGCTTACAAAATTACGGTGCAATTGCGGTACTTTAATGTCTATGTTGTTTCAATTGCTTGCTAGTTGATTTATTTGGTTTGTATGAATTGTTTATGGATTAACAAAAAGGTTTTGACCATAGTAATGCTAAACATTAACTTAAAAATTATATTGTTCAAATACTAATGAATTCCAGTAATACAATGGAAAGTTACAATTAAGAAGAGTCATCAGATCAAATTACCTTGGATTGTTGAAAACCAATCGAGTGACCCTCTTGAAGTTTAAAACACTTATGAGGGTTTAGTTGTATAAGAAACAGCGCTCCAGCTAACATTGGGATACAAATTAGAGTTATCATCAAATCAAAGCAGATGAGAGAGCTTTGAAATTATTTCAGGAATTTAACAAAGTCCACAAATTAACACGCCTGCAATAGTAAGCACTAAAAAATGAACTGAGATTTGTGCCAAACAACATTATGCAAACAAATTCCCATCAAAAGATACACCTAAAATGTAAGAAATCTTACTCGAGAAGATGAACCCTAGATTCTTCCTTTTGACATCTTACCTCAAACATAATCAAATATATGTGCTTTATTTGGTTTAAACCAATTAAAGATCTTCCTCAACTCAAAAGTAGGAACCCATTTATCAGCCAACTTATGAACCTAAATAGAAAGAACATAAAAGAGATGTTAAGGATGAATTGTTTAGTCCATGGGTTTTCGATCGGAAATCCCCCGAATAAGAGAAAGTGGGTGAAGCATACAATTTATCTGAGCAACTGAAGGCCTTAGATTTATCTATTGGGGGTGAAATCAGAATACGCTGAATAAATTTTTACCATTTGATTTACCTCTACGATTTAAATCCAGTGCAATTCAGAGACGCGTTAGAGCAGGGAGAAGAAAGTAAAAATGAGATGGTGCTATGAAAGACGAACAGTTTTCTCATAAACTAAAACGGAACACATTGGATTTTGGTTTCATAAGACCGCCACACGTGCGAGTAGTAGGGTATGGTCTGCACAACCACGACCATAGATTTATCCAGAATAAATTGCTTTATATTGTTGATGTTGTTTCAATTTCTTGAATTTAAGAGAAACTAAGTTAAGTTTCGATCTTAGTTAGACTTATCAAAGTGGAGGTTTCGGTTATTCAAGTCTAATTGAATGCCTTATCAAGAAATGCTAGTTAACTAACCTAGTACTTGTCTTGTTTAAAAGTGAAAGGTCTAAGTTATTATATGAATAATTAGAACCTGATGAGAAAAATAGAGTTAATTCTGATGTTTATTTTGGTTTTATTGAACAAGCGATTGTATTTGTGCAATCGGTTTAGCAAAGGAGCTAAGGTGCTTAGTTGATTTTTAATTTTCTAAACTATTAGGGAAAATTGCTTCAGGCAATGGTTTACTTGGTAACATATCAAAACAAAGTTACTTTGTAGTTTCGGTTTTGATATTGGTTATCTAAAATGGTGTGTGGAACCCTCGTGCTTAACTCTTATAGGTTTTGCAAGTCTTTTGAGATTTGTAAGATCCTTTCGGTTTGTCCTTTATTTGCTCGTACCTTTGTCATTTTGTGACAAAAAGGGGGAGAAATATATGGAGTAAACAAGTAATTTGGTATCACTAAGGAAAGGACATTGGTGCTTAAACGTTATATCTAACGAAAGAGTAAATCATAGACTAAGGGGGAGTTGCATATCATATTGATACTTGTAGTTACATGGACTACAAAGGGAATAACAAAGACGTGCGGATTGAAAATCTACCTATCTTACCTTTATGGGGAGTATTAGCTTTGTTATTATAATGTCAACAGCGGCATTTATGGATTGAATGTATACAGGTTATTGTGCTGTTGAAATTGAGAATCAAGCGTATGTGTAATGAATTCTTGTAATTTGTTTATCCATATGATGTAAGAGTTTTGTCACTAAAATTGACAAAGGGGGAGATTGTTAGAGCATTGCTCGGTTGAACCCACCACGTGTTAGTATGTCAAGTTTGGTTGTCATATTTTAGTGAACCAAAACTCATTTAAAGAGTCGCTTGATTATTTACTAGAGTCAACTTCGTATATGTTTACTAGAAAGTTATTAGGATATGAGACTTACAAGTATTACGTGAAGACTTGAAGAATGTGAAGAAGTAAAGAGCTACAACGACGACATCATCCTTCCTCTTGAGGTTAGTAATATTTGACTTGAACTGTTTCATTCCTAACGTATCTTTCAAGTCGTGCATATTGAAAACATAACTGCGAAGCTGTGAATGATTATACTCTAGTTAGACATAGTATTAAGGAATTACAATACGAAGTATAACATCTATCTTTTGAACTTTGTATATAAGACATCGACATAATCGTATGAATTCTATTGTGATTATGTATGGGTATGGGTGAAGATTTCGTCCTAAGAAACAATGTTTTACATTCGTTTAAAGGAAGTACAATTCATAAACTTGTTTTATGAATCGAAAGGGAAATCGCTAGGCTTATTGGTATTGTTATTCATTGCAAATATTTGGATTACCAATATGTGTGTTTAGTATAACCGCTCATAACTTGTTTATGTATCTTGGTAAAACTATTCACAAGGCCTGACTTTTGTATTGATATGACTTTTATTAGTGAAACCGATCTTAAGTAATCACCTGAGATGGTATGATCGATTTGTTGTAATTGGTATGACCAACTCTAGACATTGGGGAACCGATCCTAGTAAGAGGTGCAACCGATCACAAGCAAGGGAAATCGATCCTTGTAAGAGGTGCAACAAGTCTTAGTTATTGTTAACCTATCCTATGACTTGTGCAACAAAATACAAGTTAGATACCATAAATATGTGGTAACCGATCCTAGTACCTAGTCAACCAAATTTTGGAAAGCTAGTGTGACCGATCCTAGTACCCACATGGAGGTATAACCGAAACTTGTTTTGGTAGAACCGTGAAACCCATGATTGGTGATTTGATAGGATAATCAATCACATAGTTCTTGGAAGTCAGATGAACCAATTCTAAACTTGTTTGGAAGTGTTGCAAATCGGTTCTAAGATTGTAAATATGAAAAAGGATTTACAAAGTAAAGATGTCGACATACTTTGAACATGTGCAGTAACTCTTATCTTTTATTGTTCAAATATTGTTGATGGTAGATTTTCGACAAAGGTCAAAATCGTAAAATCATGATGCTGCATGTTTATGGCCCGGCTTCAGGAACGCATGTGACGATTCATATTTTACGATCCGTGAATCGTTTCACGATCTCTGATCGAGTTCCTCTCAGAGCCATGATGAATATGTTTCTCGAAAGGCCTCCCACTAAGCTGAGCGTTCGACGCTACGCATTTCATCATGCCCTCTATGTAGAATAACATGATTGGGCGGTCCTCCCACATAATTGTTTGTTGAGGGGGCTTAACGCCTTCAGGACGTCGGCGATACTCGATGTTCCCTGACTACATAGAGAGACCCCCCTCTACATAGAAGAACGATTGGGCGGTCCTCCTACATAATTGTTTGTTGAGAGGGCTTAACGCCTTCAGGACGTCGGCAACACTCACTGTTCCATGACTATGTAGAGAAACTGTGTATATATTCAGGAGGCTCTCCTACATAATTGTTTGTTGAGGGAGCTAAACGCCTTCAGGACGTCAGCAACGCTGCACGTTTTTCCCTGACTATGCACCTTTCAGAACGAGTATGATGCTTCAACGATTCTACAATAGATTAATTCTACTATGACATTCATCCACTGAATTCCTAGAAAATAATCTATTTTATCTCATTACTCCGTTCCATGGATGATCCCCGGCTGATTCCATGGATTAGTAATAGATAACCAATTTATCTCATTACTCTGTTCCCTGAATTCCCCGACTGGATTTCATGGATTAGTAATAGATGCACAATTTATAATTATCACTCCATTTAATGAATCATTCTCCGCAAAATTTCATGAATTAGTAATAATTACTCAACAATCGGGCATCTGGACTATCACCGAGTAAGCCCCAATAAAATGATGCACGAAGGAGCACCCAAATGCGCAAACGAGCATTCATAAATATGGACAAACGAGGAATCCTACACAAAATAGGAGAGAGAAAATAATATTAAAAAATAATAAAAGAGGCGCCTAGGGGATCGAACCCACCGGCCGGCCGGTCATGCCGCCGTGGCCGGTCCCCCATGCCTCTTCCCTTTATTTTTCTTATTTTCTTATTTTCATGAACTCATGAAAACTCCTTCATTCGAGCAACTTTCCTTGTTTGAGCAAAACTCACGGTTTCTCCATATTTTCACGGTTTCATGAAAAATAATAAAATAGGGAAAGGTGTTGCGGGACCGGGCTACCTAGCCGTCCGGCCATGCCCTAGCCGTGGCCGGTCCCACACCTTGCAATCCCTTGTTTCCATAATTATTATTTCCCTCATTTCAGGAAACTCCTCCGTTTGAGCAAAAAACCCTGGTTTCTTCATATTTTCTCAAATATTGCTCAAACCATGAAAAGCCGAAAAGTCAAATGGTCACATGACCTACTAGGCTATTCACGAAAAATATTAAAATATTATTATTATTTTAATATTCTCAAAATATTGATCGAACGAGCAAAGTTCTACTTGCTCATTCGAGCAAAATCAAGAATTTCAGTCAAAGATCGAACTCTTCTGAAAATCCAAGATATTGCTCAAACGCACACCAGAAAATACCAAAACTCTCAAGATTGAGACACGGACGTTATGGTGACACGGGCATGCTTCCTTGACCGACCAAGGCCGGCCCTAAGGCTTTCAAGGAGCCGGCCCCACACATTCTTATGATTTGACCTAATTTGCTCAATTGCTCATATTGGGTTCAAACTTTTTCCAACCAACTTGGAATTTGCTCAAACGACCATTAACTAGTCCCACATCACTAAGGGCCGGTTCTATGCTCCCTTGGTCGGTCCCTCAGTTCTCCATAATTAGGTTTTATCACCTAATGCTCAGACGAGCACTATTCTAATAAATGGTCAACACCACATTTGATCATTCTTTTACCAACCGGTCAACTAAGGACTCTGGTGCACGCTCACTCGAGCACTTGGGCATCACATGGTCATCCATCATCCCATGTGGTCGGTCCCTCTTTCACTCAGTGACCTATTTTCAGCAATTCATCAATTGACGAACAATTGTTCAAAAATTAGAGTTTTGAACAAACGCTCCACAAATCATCATTCTGAGCAAGTTCAAACACTAATAAATTTATGTTGATCCAGCAGTCAACATCTGGATTAATTATATAATATTTGGTAGTCTACCAATATTATAATTAATATTTTATTGGGTCACGTTACCAATAAACAATTCGTCGAATTGAGCAATACTTGCTCAGTTGCTCGAATATTGATCCAACTATCAATATTCAATAATTCATCGAATTGAGCAATACTTGCTCAGTTTCTCGAATATTGATCCAACTATCAATATTCAGTAATTTGTCGAATCGAGCAATACTTTCTCAGTTGCTCGAATTTACAATATTTGCTCAGACGAGCAATATCAACATAAGAACTGTAAGTCTAACATGTTCAATCCATGAATCACTGAGCATTCGTTACTCATGCTCAATTCAACAAAACTTAGACTCACTTTCTAATAAGTCAACGACTGACTAATCAAATACACGTCTGCTTAGCAGACTCCACGTTCGTGAGACATCAATCACGTCACATGGGGGATATCAGTTACGGTTTTGGTCTGGCGTCCTACAGCACGTGTGTTCATCCACGATGAGAAACATGAGTAAGTCGTGCAAGCGATTGAGGGAGTTAGCAAAGTAGTGGGTGGAAGATCAACCAAGTCTCCGCATGACATGGAACTGATTTTTACCACGATCTCCCACTTTCCCACTCTTTCACTCAAGAAACCGTCACACTTACTGGGATCAAGATGTTTTGCTATTCTGAAAATATAAATAAGCTCTGAATCGATGACCGAAGACAACAATCGTCTACACACAAGTCCTCTCGATCAAACTTATTTACACATACTTGCAGAAACCTTCAACACATCCAGAATCCTTGATCATCATTGATCCCACAATTCTCAGCTTCCCTCCTACAGATCAACCCATCTCCCTCTTTGTGACCGAATTGACTCTGGAACGACCATTGACTTGGTTTAGGCCGGAGTCCTACAGATTGATCTCTCGAACTCAAAGCAATCCCGTGCAGTGCATCTGTGTGAGGTTAAACAGTTTGCTCGGTTGAGGAGTCTCGCCCGAACCTTCATCTCTTCACTTCCCTAAAAAACCAGCAAATCGTTTTTCCCCATCTACAAAAATATTCCTTAATAGCTAAAGGAGAATCCCGGATTGAAATAAATTGAGAATCTTTTAATTAAGGTTTTTAGTTTTATATGCTTTTAATTTCCAGCAATTAAAATGCATATTTTTAGAAAAGAAAAATCGGTAATGTGCATTTACTAATTGGAGATTTTCTACTGAGATTTCGGTCAATATTTGGACAAAGCATTTCCAGGAATTATGGAAACCGAATTTAAAAACATATTGCATATCTTGAGAATATTTTCGGTTTTGGAAATTACTTGGTGTCCAAACTTCCTTGGTCTATAAATATTGAAGTTTGCATTTCGAGCAAACTAATCCTCAGAGCCAGCAAAACTACCTAGTTGTGTTGTTACTGGTGGAGCCGTCTATTTGGTGAGGAAACTAGCCTAATTAGGCGAAATCTCTTACGACCTCTCGTTTTAAAGACTTCTTTGGGATTGGGAAGCTCTACGAGTACCATTGGTGGGAAACTAGATAATTGCAGTTTATTATTAGTTTTCGATTGATTTAATTAACTAACGGTTGTTGAATTTTGATTGCACCTAGTTTGTTTATGCTTGAGAATCTTCTCTTATGATGTAAGATTCACTCAAACTAGATCGAAGTTTCGACGGGGATCTTTAGACTATTTGTAGATCTAAAGACGTCTTGTGATAATCCATTGTTAACAGATTCCGTTCTGTATGTGATTGATCACAAGAGATTCAAGTTGATTGTGTGCAGGTGTTTATTGAAGATCTAAGAAGATTTGAATACGAAGAAGATTTCTGTTTTGGGTTCATAATCTTTGGTGTGCACAAAACTTGATCGGCTGGGGATCCAACTATAATCGATTTATCTTTGTGATAACCTTGATTGATTAGTTGAGTAGATCGGCATCAACACGTTTCTTTGTGATTCGAAGTATTGATTGGATAGTCTTAACAATTACTTTGGTAGTTGTTGAAAAGATATATCTAAGAACCTGACAAAGGATTTTATTGGGATAAACGAAAGAGCCTTTTGTCAAACTCATATCACTTGTTTGAAAAGAGTTATTACCGAACAGATTTGTTGTTCCTTTACTGTTTGGAATACGAACCAAAGGAATTATTCCAAGTGCGTGACTTATTGCAAGTTGGAAGCGCAGGGATACAGACGGAACTAGGTGAACTATAGGTTTAGTTGCTTGGTGTCAACTATACGAAGTTGGTTTAGATTTTGTATAACGGCTTAATCCTGAGAGTATTCAATGTTGGACAAGGTCCCAGGGTTTTTCTGCATTTTTGGTTTCCTCGTTAACAAAATCTTGTTGTGTCTTTTACTTTTCTATTTCCGTAATTATAATTGTTTTATTATAATTAGAAGTAAAATACACAAACGTTAATTCTTATTTACTTGATAGCAATCCTATTGTGTTTGGTTAAGTCTGAACCTATTATCAAGTAAACATACTTCGTTGTTGTATTGTCTCGATCTTGTATCCATAGTCAATCACACAAGTTATCTTGTTATCGTATTGTCTCGATCTCGTATCCATAGACGATCACATGAAGTGTGAACCGATTAGTTGTATTGTCTCGACTCTATCCATAGACAATCACTTTCGGAGAAAGGACTTATAGGTGGAAAAGTTTTAGATTGAGGTATATTTGGGTACCCTCGTCTTTTCACTCTAGATGAGTTTTGATTCTAAAATATGACAACCAAACTTGACATACCAATGTTTGGTGAGTTCAACCGAGCTATGCTCTAATACTTGTATTTTGACAGCTGGTGGATCTCCAATTATTTTCTTCGGTGAAGGAATTGTTCCGATAACTAGTTCAATGTCTCCTTTTATAGAGTTATATGTTCTGAATCTTTATTGCAGCCTTCTTTCAATCAGTCAAATAACCAAAGCCTTGAAGTACAAGGTTATTTTCTATGAGACACATTGTGTTTTTCAGGATCTTCTCACTGGAGCAACAATTTGTTTGCGCAAAGAGAGAGGGGGTCTATACTTCTTGGAATTGCAGGGGCAAAACAAGATGAGAGTACAAGAGCTTACAGATCAACAAGTATGTCTAGTTCAAGTCTTGTTGTGGCATAAAAGATTAGGACATCCATATTTTGGGTATTTATATAGGTTGCTCCCTAACTTGTTCTCAGAACTTGATGTCTCTAAATTTAATTGTGAAACATGTGAACTAGCTAAACATCACTGTGTCCCATACCCTCCAAGCATGAAAAGAAGTTTATTTCTTTTTGATATTGTTCATAGTAATGTCTAGGGTCCTTCACGAATCACTACTGCTAGTGTTATCTGGTGGTTTTTCACTTTCATTGATGATTGCTCTCGGGTCTCTTGGGTTTATTTACTGAAAGACAAGAGTGATCTTTCATAAATTTGTTCTTACCCACAAAACCTCTTGTACTGATACTCCTTAGCGAAATGGTGTTGTTGAGCATAAAAATCGTCACTTATTAGAAGTTACCATATGCTTGTTATTTTCTATGAATGTGCCAAAGAAGTATTGGGGTGATACGTATTATCCTTAGAGCAGCACATTTGACAAACAAGATGCCTTCTCGGGTGCTAGAATTTCAAACACCTCTTGCAGTGCTTTCTCTTGGTCTCTCATATGAACCTCCTGTATGGGTACCACCAAAAAATTTGGGGTTTGTTTGTTAAGTTCATGTCCATAAACAAGATAGTATCGTAAATTAGATCCTAGAGCTCTTAAGTACGTGTTTTCTTGGGATACTTTTCTACTCAAAAGGGGTACAAGTGTTGTCACCCTCCTACGGGAAAAATATATGTATCTATGGATGTAACCTTTTGTGAAGATCAAGTATACTTCTCAGGATATTCGATAGCTTCTCTTCAGGGAGAGAATAGTACATATTGTGAAGATCATCCTTGGTTTGATATTCCTGGTTCAGTACCTAAGGAAAGTGGTACTCCAGTAGTTATGACTGCTCAACTTTAGGATACCCCTCAACTTGTTGTTCCTCAGCTTCAGGTCTACAAACGAAAAGAAAAAGCTCCTCAGATAGCGGAACTAGAACCTCTTACAATTCCGACTGAAACAACCTTAAGAACTAATGAAGACGATCTTTCAGCTAATGAGTCCACAAATGCTAAAGATGTTGATTCAGCTGATGAGTCTAAAAATGTGGTGGAAGATAGATATCCTAGTCGTACTCGTAAGCCTCCAACTCGATATGTTTTTTCTATTGATCATCCAATTTCTAAATTTATATTTACTCATCATTTGTCACCCTCCTATGCTGCTTTTGCAAATAAATTATCATTTGTTACAATTCATACAAGGGTTGAAGACGTTCTTGCTGATACAAAGTGGAAGCAAGCTATGGTAGAAGAAAAGAAAGCTCTAAGCGAGAATTTCACATGGGATGAGGTTGAACTATCAAAAAGAAAGAAAGAAATAAAACAGTTGGTTGCAAGTGGGTATTCACTGTGAAGTACAAGTCTGATGGAACTATTGAAAGATACAAAACAAGATTAGTAGCCACGGGCTATACTCCGACGTATGAAATTGACTATCAAGAAACCTTTACTCATTTTGTTAGATGAAAATTATCTGTGTCTTGTTAACTTTGGCAGCAAACAAAGATCGGCCACTTCAATAGTTCGATGTAAAGAATGTTTTTCTTAATGGTAATTTGGAAGAGGAAGTATACATGGACATTCCTCCGGGATTTCAAACAGCCACTAATGTAGGAAAAGTATGCAAGTTGAAGAAATCCTTATATGGTTAAAGCAGTCTCCAAGGGCATGGTTTGGCGGGTTTACCCAAAGTATGGATTTTGGCAAAGTCAGGCAGGTCATACCTTGTTCCCCATACGTTCACATAATGGACAAATAAAAATGCTTATTGTATGTGGATGACATTGTAATGACAGGTGATGATGTGGAAGAAATGAGGAAGGTAAAATCTTACTTGGCCAAAGAATTTGTGATAAAGGACCTAAGAGAGTTGTGTTACTTTCTAGGAATTGAAGTGGCAAGAACAAAAATGGGTATATCTACATCTCCCAAAGGAAATATGTTCTGGATCTTCTAGCCGAGACAGGGATGTTGGCGTGCAGGCTTATTGACACTCCACTAGAATCAAATCAGAAGTTGGGAGAAGACACCGATGGTATTCTGGTGAACAAATAGAGGTATCAAAGATTAGTAGGAAAACTAATTTACATGCATCACACTCGTCCTGATATTGCATATTATGTGAGTTTTGTAAGCCAATTTATGCATGCTCCATGAGAGACACATATGGATGCAGTGTATTGAATACTTTGCTACTTGAAGTCTACACCAGCAAAAGGGTTGTTATTTCCTCAAAATAACCACATGGAAGTTGAGTCATATACAGATACAGTGGGCAGGCTCTGTGATTGATCGTAGGTCTACCTATGGATTTTGTTCATTCATGGGAGGAAACCTAGTAAATTAGCGCAGCAAGAAGCAATCAGTTGTATCTAGATTTAGTGCAGAAGCATGTTTAGGGCTATGGATCATGGATGGTTAAGAATATTGTTGACAAAGATCAGATTCAGTCCTACAAGTCCTATGAAGTTGCATTACAAAAACAAGGCTGCCATCAACGTTGCTCACAATCTAGTCCAACATGATTGAACCAAACATATGGAAGTTGAGAGACATTTCATCACAGAGAAATTGAATGCAAGAGTCATCAACACTCCCTTTGTAATAATTGAAAATCAGATTGCAAACATTTTGACAAAAGAAGTCCCAAGTCGATCATTCAACTC
Organism: Papaver armeniacum; assembly: GCA_023531295.1. Taxonomy (NCBI): domain Eukaryota; kingdom Viridiplantae; phylum Streptophyta; class Magnoliopsida; order Ranunculales; family Papaveraceae; genus Papaver; species Papaver armeniacum. Next base: position 582,284 of record JAJJWW010010322.1, read on the forward strand.
TTTCCTTGACAAGCTTAGTATGCTAGAGTTGATGGTGGTTTATAACCTAGGGCGAAAGTTGTAAGAGCTCGTACGTATGGCCCGACATCATAATTACTGAATTTTGACATGCTTTATTCTGCAAAGAATATTATTAATACATTAAAACCCAATGAGTGCCTATGCTTCTCTTCCTGTATGTGTATAACTATATTTATGAGCTTCACTCGGCTGAACTCAGAAAACATACAATTGTATTTATTGTACAACTCCGTATCTTCATATACGTAAAATTATCAGAATAATATTATTGCATGTTGCAATACTCCCAGGTGTTCTATGATTTCACTATATTAAATCTGAAGCTCCTAGATGAGTTACTCACTAGTGTAGAGGTTAATGAGTATTTATTTAATATTGTGTTCCTCAACTAAACTGTTAATACTGGCCTGACATCCATGTTCATTCTCAGCTGAGTAACATGGATTCGCTAAAGTGTCTAATTAAGTTATGCATAAGGGTACTCGATCAAGAGCATCACAGTTGATAGGTGTAGAATACACCTTGTTTACTATCTATTATTTATGCTTTCTCTGCTATTTTTCTTGTAAATTATGTATTTTACGCATGTTTTTGAGTTATTAGTTACTCTAGAGTCATACGGACGAAAAGAAGAAGAACTCACCCAGTTTGAGCAAAAAGACCAAAATTGTCATTTCATGGAGAACACTATCTGGAGCCCAGTCATGGTTAAGGGGCAACTCTTTTGGAGGAGTATTAAAGACAGCTCAGCTAAGGATTAGGGGAAACCCATTCAAGTGTTAAAAGCTCCAGCTTAGGCTCGTAGCACCTATATAGCTAACTGGGGATGTCACTGTGAGGCCCATATCCAGACCCAGTTTTTATAACCCTACCCTAAATTGAGAAGATTTACTTCTCAGTCATTTTTTTCCTGAAATCAAGAGATACAGAAAGAGGCGCGGCCGAGAGAAATTGAAGGTTCTTGTAAGAGATCGGGAAACTATGCCAGATAATTAGTTATTTCTGTCGATCTCAGAGAATGGAGAGTAAAGTCGAGAGATTCAGGACTCAGAAGGAGGCTTAATGGAAGATTTATATGGAGAAGAAGAAGAATTTGCTCGATCTGTGAAAGATGATAACAAACTGAAGGTCATCTACTTGAAGAACAAAAGGGGATCTGTTGTGATGAGACGACGAAGAAATTAGGGTTCGAAGTTTCAGCTGAAAATCAGAGATGGGTTTGTGAGAGATCAAGAACTCAGTGAGAAGAAGGAAGTGAATCGGAGATGGGTTCTGTAACTGATGAAGGTGGTGTTATTTCTAAGATGGGTATTGATTTTCTTCTGCCGTCAATTGAAGAGAACAGGGACGAGATGGTTCAGAGTCTGAGATGGAGCAGAGATGAGAGAAGTCGAATCTGTGGTTGGTCTCATATATGGGAGATGAAATTGGTGAGAATAACAAGAAAATTTGAAGATGGGTTCTGCTTTGAAAGCGTTGATGTTGTTCTACCGATATAGGAAAATGGGTTTTGAATCGAGAACAGGGAGATTGAACTGTTAATGATGGAAATGAAATCAGGGTTTAAGGTTTGGTGGATGTATCTGCTGCTGATGAGGTCGAGAAATGGTTTTGTTCTGGATTTGTTTGTTGCAGTCGAGAATTGGGAATGAGAAAGTGATAGAGAAGTGTTGCTGCTGTTACAGGGTAGAACAAGGCACCGTAATAAGCGATGTGAAGCTCTGTTGCAGGGAATGTATGAATTGAATTGTTAGATGAATGTGTTAGGCTTGTTACAGGGAAGAAGAAGAATGGCCTGAATTTGGCCTGGAGATGTCAAAGAAACAAACGGAACTCTTTCGGTTTTCCTCGCCGACGAGTCAACTCAGTGAGTTCGATAAGTCGTAATAAATCGCGAATTAGACCGAGTCGAGACAGTATCTAAATTGTCTCCTCGGACGATCCCACTTACTTGACTTTCTTGACTACTTTCTTGACTCAATAAGATAAGTGAAGCAGCGATTGGGTTGGTGTTAATTGATTTATAGGTTTGGAGTTGACAAGTGTTGATGTTGTTCTACCGATATAGGAAAATGGGTTTTGAATCGAGAACAGGAGGATTATGTTGGATGGAGATTGAAAGCGGTGGTGATTTTGCAATGAAAGTTTGCATTTAATGATGGAAATGAAATCGGGGTTTAAGGTTTGGTGGATGTATCTGCAGCTTGAATTGTTGATGAGGTCGAGAAATGGTTTTGTTCTGGATTTGTTTGTTGCAGTCGAGAATTGGGAATGAGAAAGTGATAGAGAAGTGTTGCTGCTGTTACAGGGTAGAACAAGGCACCGTAATAAGCGATGTGAAGCTCTGCTTTGCTTATTCTTTGGGGAATGTATGAATTGAATTGTTAGATGAATGTGTTAGGCTTGTTACTGGGGAAGAAGAAGAATGGCACTGATTTGGCCTGGAGATGTCAAAGAAACAAACGGAACTCTTTCGGTTTTCCTCGCCGACGAGTCAACTCAGTGAGTTCGATAAGTCGTAATAAATCAGCCAGTTAGACCGAGTCAGACCAATGGTTTTTGTCAATGAGAATTGGGAATGAGAAAGTCGGCTAGAACAAGGCACCGGCGATGTGAAGCTACGCCACTTACTTGACTTTCTTGACCCGTTTGACCGTTAACTTGGACGGTGCTGTGACGGAATATTCTGTCAACTGCAACAGTATCTCAGGTTGCCGACGATGAATTTCAGGGAGCTTTATGGCCGGATTTCGATAATACCAGGATTTCTCTGGCGACCAAAATAACATATTGTGTGAGTTTCTCTCATGGGGTGTGAAGACTTGGACTTGGAATTGGATGGAGAATTTGTCTCAAATTTGGAAAGAGAAGATGGAAGATTTGAAAAAGACTTGGACTTGGAAATCGAATTGCGAAAGGAATGAGGATTTTATTCCTTGGAAGATTTGGAGAGCATTGAAGCCTATAAATAGAGAAGTTCTCTACACACTTCGACACACCTTTTACACACACAACACTTGTGTCTTTTTTTGTTTGCTTTTCAAAATTCTTCTTTTAATTATTTGTGTGAACTTAAAAAAATTCTCCTTTTAATTATTTGTGTGAATTTCAAAAACATGAGTAGCTAATTTTCTTATTGAATGAGGATGAATTCCTAGTTCCTAACATATGATTTGAGTTTTGTTTTCAATTCTTCCTTGAAGTTTTTCACATGATTATCGTTTGTTTTTACTAATAGGAATTTTTATACATTCATGGTTGTTTGATAGATTATTTAGAGTGCACGCTGAATTGATTTATTAACTCAACCTAAATCTAGTATAATTTAGGGAATACGTAATCGTTCTCGACACTTTACACAAGTAGAAAACACGAGACCTTGCGGAGGGATTCCGTGGAGCAATTGTGTGTAAAAACAACGCTAGAAAGTGGACCAAGCGAACCGAGTTTAACTACTAGTACTAAACCTAAATTCATAAATCTTAATGCGTTCGGGGAATTACATCTTGTAAGCGAACCTCAAGGTGGTTCTTTTGAATAGAATCTGATAACTAAGCGGACCTGTTACTCAGTGAAACGAGGAGTTTTGGGGTTAGCTAAGCGAACCTGCTATCCTACGATTGGTGATAATATGTGACTAATAAAAAGTGGAATAGAACATAACTTGAATCATTGTTTTGCAACGAAGAAGGATTCCTTGATCTTGTCTCTCTTATTGATTTCAACTTTATCTTTGAATTGCTTTGTTTATTTTCTTTTGCTTTATAAAACAAACCCCCCTTTTTGTGACAATAAAACAACTAAAAACTCTTGCTCCTCGTGGGAACGAACTTAACTACCACCATATTACTTGTTAATTGAGTGGAAAAATATTCACTAATTTGTTGTGGTTACGACACGCATCAAATTTTGGCGCCGCTGCCGGGGAGCAGCGGACGATTTTAGTTGTTTTTATTTTCCTTTTGCTTTGTTAGATTCTATATCGTATCTAACTTAGTTTTTGAGAATCTTGTTTCAGGTCTTTGGTGAATGCTTAAAGAGAGCAGACCGAGTCCAATACGTCTTCGATCCGGCACTCAACTAAAGGATTTCATTCGAGCGGTTAACACTCCGCTTCCTCCTTCTTCATCAAGTGAGTTCGCAGATTCGGACATAGAAGAAGAAGCAATGGCTGATCGTACACTCAAGGACCTAGCTTCTCACAAGCTCGATACACAACAATGGTGTATCCAAACTAACTCAACCTTCGAGATCAAGCCGGGGTTGATTAGAGAGTTACCAAAGTTCCATGGCATGGTGAATGAAGACCCAAACAAACATCTTATGGATTTCTATACCATAGTCATGGCCATGCTTCCACCGGAGACTAATGCGGATGGAGCAATGTTGAAAGCTTTTTCGTTCTCTTTGGCGGGCAATGCTAAGGAATGGTTGTATTATTTGCCTTCCGGGAGTATCACAACATGGAATGGGATGAAGAAACTTTTCCTCGAGAGATATTTTCCTGCATCAAAAGCTACTCAAATTCGCAAGGAGATTTGTGGGATGAAGCAAAATATGGGAGAGTCACTTTATGAATGTTGGGAGCGATACAAGAGATTGGTGGCAAGCTGTCCACACCATCAATTCAGTGACGTTATGATACTCCAATACTTCTACGAAGCTCTCCACCCAAGTGATAGATCTCTTCTTGACGCCGCGGGTGGTGGTGCACTAATGAACAAGACGTTGACCCAATCTAGAGAGTTGATTGAAAGTATGGCTGCGAATTCGCAATAATTTTACACAAGAGAAGAACCAATGGTTAGGCGAGTGCATGAAGTTAGTGATTCATCATCACACCTTGATCAAAGGATGGGTAACATGGAGAAAATAATTCAAAGGATGGTCGCGGTAATTATTCCGGATGATGAGACCGAACAAGTACATGCTTTATATCCAAATCAAAGGCCAAGGTACGATCCATACTCCAATACTTACAATCCCGGTTGGAAGGATCATCCTAACTTTAGTTATGCCAATAAACAAGCGGCGGCTCCTAATCCATATGCGCAACAAGGTGGTTTCCAACAATCACGCTTCCAACCTCAACAATAATTCCAACCACAACAAGTCAAGGAGCGTGATTCTTCGAGTGATGACAAGCTCAATGCGTTAATGCAAGGCATGCAAGGTCTTACTTATATGTTACAACAAAGCCAACAAAAGAATGAATCGGCCATCAAGGATTTACAAACTCAAATGGGACAATTGGCGACCGATGTGAACCTATTGAAATCTCAAGCATCCACAAAGCTTCCTTCACAACCATTTGTGAATTCAAGAGAGAATGTTAATGCGGTTACTTTGAGAAGTGAAAGACAAGTGGAGAGTCCAAGTCATCGTGAAGAAACTAGTGAAGAGGTAGTAAAAGACAAGGAGGAAGCCGCACCAAAGGAGAATTCAACACCAATCGACCAATCCAAGGAACCGGTTCCTACTTTCTCTACTCCACCTCCTTTTCCTAGTCGTTTTGCTAAATCCAAGAAAGAAGCTCAAGACAAGGCACTCATGGATATCTTCAAGAAGATTGAAATCAACATCCCATTCATCGAGGCCATCAAGACAATGCCAAGGTATGCTAAGTTCATGAAGGAATTATGCACAAAGAAGGATAGGTTGCTTGATAATGAAATTACTAAAGTTGGCGAGAGTGCGTCGGCTATGCTATTAAAGAAGATGCCTACAAAGTGCACGGATCCCGGTGTTTCACGGTGCCAATTACTATTGGTACTAAAATGTTTGAACATGCTTTACTTGACTTGGGTGCTTCCATTAGTGTGATGTCGGCCGAAATATATGACTCCTTGAATCTTGGACCTTTGAAAGAGACAAGAGTTATTATCCAATTAGCAAACAAGTCTAACATATATCCAAAGGGACTTGTAGAAGACGTGCTAGTGCAAGTAAATGAGCTTATTTTTCCGGTTGATTTCTTCGTGGTGGATATGGACAACAATGAGAATCGGTCATCTACTTCTTTACTTCTTGGGAGGCCATTTATGAAGACCGCAAAGACGAAGATTGATGTTGATAAGGGTACACTCACTATGGAATTCGACAAGGAGATAATACACTTTAACATATTTGAAGCCATGCGCTACCCGAGTGATGTGCATTCCGTTTACTCCATTGATGTGGTTGATTCATTAGCGCAACAAATGGTGGAATTGAGTCAAGAGGATGAACTTGATGTGGTGTTGCAAAAGAGCATTGAATTGGACATCCACGGATTGTCTAACTTGGATGTTGAAATCTCCAAGGAATTAATGGAGATGTGTGGTGCCTTGGCGACATTGCAAGAAGCTAAAAAGGGTAATGTTTCATATATTTCTTTACCCATGAATGATGAATTATTTGTACCATCTATTGTGAAGGCGCCTAAGCTAGAATTGAAGCCACTTCCGGACCATTTGAAGTATGCTTTCTTGGGAGATGGAGGTGAGCTTCCGGTGATTATTGCAAGAACCTCACACCGGTACAACAAGACCGTTTGCTTAGAGTCTTGAAAGAGCACAAAACGGCTATTGGGTGGACAATTGCGGACATCAAAGGCATTAGTCCATCCATGTGCATGCATAGGTTTCTAATGGAAGAGAACGTGAAGCCGGTACGTGATGCTCAACGTAGGCTTAATCCTCCCATGATGGAGGTTGTGAAGAAATAGATACTCAAATTGCTAAGTGTGGGGGTAATCTACCCAATTTCCGATAGCAAGTGGGTTAGTCCGGTACAAGTGGTATGATGTGATTTTGAAGTTGTTTGTAAAGTGGTAGTAAAAGTTCGTTCAACTCGGGCTTGTAAATGTTTGATTTAAGAAAACTCTAAAAACAAAGAAAATATATTCACAAGGTTTTCACAATGTCGAGAGGTACTGAGACTCGGGATTCCACCATAAACTCATTCATGCGATTCGTATATTTATCCTAGACAATTATAGCTCGAACAATAATAAAATATTGACTCTATATCTTCGCCAAGGTAGATTCTTAAAAGATTAATTGTAAATCACAAGCATGACGCATCAAAAGTACTAAAACTAAGTATACGTCATCAAACGAAATCACAACTAATTAGTGAAAATCATAATACAATTAAATCAAGTGCAAAAAGTCATACAAGAAATAAATAGAATTACCACATGCATGAAGAATGGCTTCCTCCTTTGTCCCAGTGTTGGGGTTTAGCTCCTCATGGTAAAAACACGCTCAAAATAATAAATCATGGCTCAAAAGGTGTTTTTATTGAAGAAATTATATAACTCAGCCAATCTGCAACGCTGTATTGGCGTTACAGAGTTCACTGTTACAAAGGAATAAGACTGTGGAGAGAACGATAGTTTTCTGTTGCTGCAGAATCTGCGACTGTTCTTTGCTGCTTAATGTTCTTCAGACTAGGGTTCTTGAGAACGACACTTCTGTAGTGTCGTCTGCAACCCTTCTCCTTCTTCTTCACCTGCTGCTGCGTATTCTTCCTGCAACTTCTCTGCTTTGATTCTGCAGCCTCCAATCGACCCCAAAACTCCCGACTACCCCCTATGTGAGTCTAACTAATGCTTTATATACACTACAGGGTCGAGATAACTCCGAGTAAATCTTCCAAACCAAATTCTTTTTCCTCTGCCAAAAGTCGCGGAATTATTTCGTTCTTGTATTTTTCTTTACGCGGCTGCCCTGTGTCTGAGTTGTATCGATCACTTCCAAAGATAAAGCAAAACCGACGAGATATTCTTTACTATCTTACATGTAACTTCCATACTAAAACAAGCCCGAAGAAAACTCTTCCCCTGTTTCCTTTCAATCGATGATTACTCCCTTTTTACTCGAATCCAATACACGTACTTCCTGTTTTGTTGCAAACTCTTCCCAAATATAGCATTTTATCATGTCCCAAGTTCACACGTACCTTCCATATATGACAAAGAAAATCTGAGATACCATGTACCCCTGTTTTAATGATTTAGTGGGATTTTTTCCCTCTTTTTACAATTATGTAAGACATACCATGCCTTTTATATCGTCACAGGCTTAAACAAGTCATGATCCATGAAACTCCACGAGAAAATCTCGTCCAAATCCATAACAGCCAGTTCGCAGACAAAGAAGTAACTTTCCCGCCAAATTCGTTATTTGAGTAATGAAGAAGGGACGCCCCCTAACAGCTGCTGGTGTGTTGTTAACACTTGGGGTGTCCTGGGGTGTAAATAGCAAGTGGAAGCCCCTTAGTAATTGAGGTGCCCCTTATCCAAATGAGGGGTGCCTTTAGTGATTTTCTCCCATGAGCGCAAATACCACTTTTCGAGCCAATTTTTCCACGCATGTTTATTTCTCCAAAAACACCTACAAAAACACAAAAAACCATAATAAATACAAAATCGAGCACTAACAATATATACAATTGAGATTAAATCAGACACAAAAATGTGTCTATCATGGTACCAAAGAAGTCCGGAGTCACGGTTGTTAGAAATCAAGACGATGAACTTGTTCCTACAAGAGTTCAAACCGGTTGGAGAGTGTGCATTTACTATAGAAAGCTTAATTCCGCAACCCGAAAGGATCACTTTCCTTTACCTTTCATTGATAAAATGTTGGAGCGGTTAGCGGGGCATTCTCATTATTGTTTCTTGGATGGTTATTCGGGATACAACCAAATTGTTATTGCACCGGAGAACCAAGAGAAGACCACTTTCACTTGTCCGTTTGGAACGTTTGCATATAGACGGATGCCATTTGGCCTTTGCAATGCGCCGCCTACTTTCCAAAGATTCATGGTAAGTATATTCTCGGATTATGTGGAGCACATCATCGAGGTATTTATGGATGACTTTAGTGTTTATGGCAATTCTTTTGATAGTTGTTTAGACAACCCTGAACTAGTTCTTAAACGATGCATAGACACAAACCTTGTCCTCAATTGGGAGAAATGTCACTTTATGGTAAACCACGGCATAGTACTTGGTCACATTGTGTCCTCTCGAGGGCTCGAAGTGGACAAGTCAAAGATAGATTTAATAAGAAACTTACAATATCCCACTTCGGTGAGGGAGATCCGTTCATTTCTTGGCCATGCAGGTTTCTATAGGCGGTTTATCAAGGATTTCTCCAAAATCTCCATGCCGATGTGCAAGTTATTACAAAAGGAGGTACCTTTTGACTTCAACAAGGAATGCAAGGATGCCTTTGACAAATTGAAGGCAATGTTGACAAGTGTGCCAATTATCAAATCACCGGATTGGAATCTTCCATTTGAATTAATGTGTGATGCTAGTGATTATGCGGTTGGAGTCGTTTTGGGTCAAAGAGTGGACAAGTTGTCCCATGTTATCTATTATGCATCTAGGACCCTTAATGATGCACAAATCAACTATTCTACCACGGAGAAGGAGTTATTGGCTATAGTTTTTGCATTGGAAAAATTTCGATCATACTTGGTGGGCACAAAGGTTATTGTGTATTCCGATCATGCCGCACTAAGACACTTAATAAAGAAGAAAGAAGCTAAGCCAAGACTAATCCGGTGGATCCTATTGCTACTAGAGTTCGACATAGAAATTCGAGACAAGAGAGGTGTGGAGAATACCGTTGCGGATCATCTTAGTAGACTTGTTATGTCTCAAGAAGAACTTCCATTACAAGACCGCTTTCCGGACAAACAACTTTTTTCCATGGAAGAATCAACACCTTGGTACGCGGATATAGTGAATTACTTGGTGACAAGAAAGGTACCTAGTACAATGTCCAACTTCCAAAAGATAAAACTTAAGAAGGTATCTAAGCAATATGTGTGGGATGAACCATACTTATGGAAATATGGTGTTGATCAAATAATACGAAGGTGCGTACCTAACTCCGAATTTCAATCCATTCTCTGTTTTTGTCACACTCTTGCTTGTGGTGGCCATTTTGGTTCTAAACGTACCGCTCTCAAAGTACTCGAGAGTGGATTTTATTGGCCCACCTTATATGAAGATTCATATGTTTTTTGTAAATCGTGTGATAGATGTCAACGATCATAAGTCTCAACACGCACTCACCATTAGGGTTTTATGATAATTGCACTCAAAAAAACAAATGGGCAATCTAGGTGCTCGAAATCAACAAATTAAGCCTAAATTGACGCATTTGGCTAACAGGCATGAACCCTAAAACATCTTCTTCATCTTCTATTTATACATGCAAGAACTCAAAACTACCAAACCCTAATTTACTTTAAAACACAAATTGAATGCAACCCATACTACGATAGCCTCCGAATCGAGCTATTCTTCCTCAAATCGGCTCTCCGACTCCTTTGATGTTGATGTTAGAGAAACCCTAATACTAGTTATCTCAACCCTAGCCTCTAAGTTAGAAGAAGCTACGGGCAAAGATGGCTAGAACTAGGGTGGTGGATGAGTTGTTGAGGCCTGTTGTCTTGACTCGAGATGGTGGTGGTGATGGCTTTGTCGGGGAGAGGGAAGGTGGAGATGTGAAGATTCGGGGTGAGGGAGGAGATGGAGAAGAAAGAGAAAGTGAAGAAGAGAATAGGTTTGCTCGATTAGGGTATAGGGCTTGGTGGTTTTTTGTGAAGCATGTGCATCGGGGGGAAGATGAGGAGGCCTCGAGCGTTGATGAAGGGTGCGTCGGGCCGAGGGACGGCTCGGAGTAAGCGGTGTTGAGCGGGAGCATCAAACGTTGATGTGCAAGGCGGAGCGACCGTTGGATGTAGCTCGGGGATGCCACTCACACCAATTCTCGCACCTCGTTGAGATTTTCGATGATAATATCGATTTCTAAGGGAGTATCGATTTTATGGGGTATCGATTTTATGGGCCCTTTTGTCAATTCGAATGGAAACTTTTATATACTTCTTGCAGTAGATTATGTTTCGAAATGGGTGGAAGCTAGAGCCACCAAAACTAATGATTCTCAAGTTGTTTGTGATTTTGTAAGAGAAAACATATTCACAAGGCATGGTACACCAAGAGTGGTGATAAGCGATGGAGGCTCACCTTTCAAGAAGTCTTTCCACGCTCTCCTCAAGAAGTACAACATAACACACAAAATTGGTACGCCTTACCATCCACAAACTAGTGGACAAGCGGAAATTTCAAATCGTGAGATCAAGTCCATTCTTGAGAAAATGGTGAATACAACAAGGAAAGATTGGATCTTTAAGCTCAATGATGCACTTTGGGCGTATAGAACGGCGTATAAGACACCGATTGGTATGTCTCCATATCGGTTGGTTTATGGCAAAGCTTGTCATCTTCCGGTTGAACTTGAACATAAGGCTTATTGGGCGATAAAGAAATTCAACATGGAGTATGATGAAGCGGGGAAGCAAAGGAAGTTACAACTAAATCAGCTAGAGGAGATACGTAATGATGCTTACGAGAGTGCCCGGATTTACAAGGAAAAGACCAAGCTTTTTCATGACAAGATGATTTCTCGGAAAAGTTTTGTTGTGGGGCAAAAAGTTCTTTTATTTAATACTCGTTTACGTTTATTTCCGGGTAAGCTTAAGTCCCGTTGGGTGGGACCATTTGTTGTTACTAATGTTTATGATTATGGTGCAGTTGAAATTGTTAGTGACAAAACAGGACAACCTTTGAAAGTCAACGGTCATAGGTTGAAGCCATATTATGAAAACTTTCCAATGGAGCATGTGGATGTGATTGGATTTCAAGATGTACTCCCTCTGGAGGAGTAATGTGAAGCAAGAGCTAAGTCGGGCCGTCGACTTTAAACCAAGCGCTCAATGGGAGGCAACCCATAGGTTTTGTATTTCTTATCCTTTTGCTTTTTGTTTATTTATTTTTCTTGTTCCTTATCATGTTAGGATTTCCCACCTTGACTTTGCTAGGACGATTCAATTACATTGAGGATAATGTAAGGTTTAAGTGTGGGGGAGTGGTTAAGCATATTTGAAAAAGAAAAAAAAAAGTTTTACATAAAACCTCCAACTTGTAGAGATTTTAGAGTCACTAGCATACTTCTAGGTATGTTTACATAGAGAATTCTGACCGACATAACTGAACTTGGAAGTGTTAGGGAACTACATTCGGATTTCTTGCTTGTTAGAGTGTTAAATAATGGATTTAATCATGCCGGTGATGCAAATTAGGAGCAGGGAGAAATGCATTATTAGAGTTGCTGATTAATCATTAGTGGAGACTACCCGTTTTTTATCATGTGAGGCACCGACCAAATTTTCTTTGTAGCTGACTAAAAAGCTTTCTTTTGAGTGTGTGTCACCGTACGTTAATTCCGGGTAGAATGGTGAGCTACCCAACCTCCCACCAATAGAATCACTACTCTTTGATCTCTTGAGTGCTAATTTTGTCAATCATGAGGGTGACGTCTATAGATGAAAGCCTCCTTCTTGTAGTTCGATTTGCAGTTGGCACCATTCTCTCCACAACAACGGCTCCATAGAAACACCATCATCATCAACAAGGAGTGACATAAAAATCTACAAGGAAAGTTGAAGACGTTCAAGGTTTACAAGCAACGGAACGAGAAAAAGAGCAAGTTTCAAATTTAAGTAAAGCAACATACAAAGAGCAGATTTTTACATATATGTTGAAGACTTACAATACAATGAGGTAATTCTATATCCGAGTATGAAGACTTATTTACAAGAGCAAAGAGAATCAAAAGGTGAGAATTGTTGAAGTTTATGATTTCGAGACGATACAAGTTGTGAAGAATCAAGCGGTAAAATATTTCTCCCACGGCTATGGTTTGTTTTATTTCCACTTTGTTTTGTATTTTATTTCTCTTGTCTACATATAAAAAAAAATTAAAAAAAAAAAATTGAAAAAAAGAAAAGAAGAAAAAAATGAGACAAGAGAAAAATTTATCATTGTTTTTGTTTTTATTTTTATTTAATAAGCCGTGGGGAAGGAAAATATATAAGGAAGTTTCAAGCGACAAGGATTTAAGGTAAAGAGTTACAAATTGTCAAGGATTTACGAAGTTCGAGAATTTATCATTAATAGTTGAAGCCGAAGCCAAAGACCAAGAAGATAAAGACGAGGAGCGGAAGACGTTTCTATTGGATGCCGTGAGAGTGGTGTTATCATAATTGGCGATCGGATGTGAAGGTGAGTAAGTAATCTCATCCTCGATAATAGTGGTTGATTTCCTTTCTTAGAGATCGTCAGAAAAATGGTTTTTCAAAATGTTAAAAGATATGGGTTTTTAAAATATTTCGGAAGTTGTCCTTCCCACCATTCAACGTGTTGCAGGAATTCTCTCTTCATTCCTACCTGCACACATGTGAGAACCATTAAAAAAACCGTCTTTTTGAGTGCATTTATCATAAAATCCTTTTTGGTGAGGCAAAAGTCGAGGCGAAATGCTTATTGATCGTTCTCAAACACGCGTTCTCTCATTATGGTGTGGTTATTTCTCACTCAACATTAATGAGAATATGTTCTTTAGTATTTCTAACTTCTTATTACTAGCATGCAGAAACTCTATGTCCTCATAGCTCTTTGGATGCTAGGGACGCTGGAACGCTTTGAAGTTGTAAGTTTTAATTTGATTTGCTCGAGGACTAGTAAAGTATAAGTGTGGGGGAATTTGATAGGTGTAGAATACACCTTGTTTACTATCTATTGTTTATGCTTTCTCTGCTATTTTTCTTGTAAATTATGTATTTTACGCATGTTTTTGAGTTATTAGGTACTCTGGAGTCATACGGACGAAAAGAAGAAGAACTCACCCAGTTTGAGCAAAAAGACCAAAATTGTCATTTCATGGAGAACACTATCTGGAGCCCAGTCATGGTTAAGGGGAAACTCTTTTGGAGGAGCATTAAAGACAGCTCAGCTAAGGATAAGGGGAAACCCATTCAAGTGTTAAAAGCTCCAGCTTAGGCTCGTAGCACCTATATAGCTAACTGGGGATGTCACTGTGCGGCCCAAATCCAGACCCAGTTTTTATAACCCTACCCTAAATTGAGAAGATTTACTTCTCAATCATTTTTTGCCTGAAATCAAGAGATACAAAAAGAGGCGCAGCCATAAGCAGCCGAGATAAATTGAAGGTTCTTGTAAGAGATCGAGAAACTATGCCAGAGAATTAGTTACTGCTGTCGATCTCAGAGAATGAAGAGTAAAGTCGAGAGATTCAGGACTCAGAAGGAGGCTTAATGGAAGATTTATATGGAGAAGAAGAAGAATTTTCTCGATCTGTGAAAGATGATAACAAACTGAAGGTCATGTATTTGAAGAACAAAAGGGGATCTGCTGTGATGAGACGACGAAGAAATTAGGGTTCGAAGTTTCAGCTGAAAATCAGAGATGGGTTTGTGAGAGATCAAGAACTCAGTGAGAAGAAGGAAGTGAATCGGAGATGGGTTCTGTAACTGATGAAGGTGGTGTTATTGCTAAGATGGGTATTAATTTTCTTTTGCCGTCAATTAAAGAGAACAGGGACGAGATGGTTCAGAGTCTGAGATGGAGCAGAGATGAGAGAAGTCGAATATGTGGTTGGTCTCATATATGGGAGATGAAATTGGTGAGAATAACAAGAAAATTTGAAGATGGGTTATGCTTTGAAAGTGTTGATGCTGTTCTGCCGATATAGGAAAATGGGTTTTGAATCGAGAACAGGGATATTGAACTGCTAATGATGGAAATGAAATCAGGGTTTGAGGTTTGGTGGATGTATTTGCTGCTGATGAGGTCGAGAAATGGTTTTGTTCTGGATTTGTTTGTTGCAGTCAAGAATTGGGAATGAGAAAGTGATAGAGAAGTGCTGCTGCTGTTACAGGGTAGAACAAGGCACCGTAATAAGCGATGTGAAGCTCTGTTGCAGGGAATGTATGAATTGAATTGTTAGATGAATGTGTTAGGCTTGTTACAGGGAAGAAGAAGAATGGCCTGAATTTGGCCTGGAGATGTCAAAGAAACAAACGGAACTCTGTCGGTTTTCCTCGCCGATGAGTCAACTCAGTGAGTTCGATAAGTCGTAATAAATCAGCCAGTTAGACCGAGTCAGATCAGCTATCTCGGCTGACTGCCAGTTACTTGACTTTCTTGACTAACAGCTTGACCCGTTTGACCGTTAACTTGGGCCGGTCTTTGTGATGGAATATTCTCATCAAGCAACTGTGATATCTCGGAGTTGCGTGATGAATTTGAGGAGCTTTATGGCCGGATTTCGGTAATACCAGGATTTCTTCGGCGACCAAAATAACATATTGTGTGAGTTTCTCTCATGGGGTGTGAAGACTTGGACTTGGACTTGGAATTGGATGGAGAATTTGTCTCAAATTTGGAAAGAGAAGATGGAAGATTTGAAAAAGACTTGGACTTGGAAATCGAATTGCTAAAGGAATGAGGATTCTATTCCTTGGAAGATTTGGAGAGCATTGAAGCCTATAAATAGAGAAGTTCTCTACACACTTCGACACACCTTTTACACACACAACACTTGTGTTTTTTTTTTTTGTTTGCTTTTCAAAATTCTTCTTTTAATTATTTGTGTGAACTTAAAAAAATTCTCCCTTTAATTATTTGTGTGAATTTCAAAAACATGAGTAGCTAATTTTCTTATTGATTGAGGATGAATTCCTAGTTCTTAACATATGATTTGAGTTTTATTTTCAATTCTTCCTTGAAGTTTTTCACATGATTATCGTTTGTTTTTACTAATAGGAATGTGTATACATTCATGGTTGTTTGATAGATTATTTAGAGTGCACGCTGAATTAATTTATTAACTCAACCTAAATCTAGTATAATGAGAATGTTTATTGATTGATTTCATGAGTTATCTACACAGGGAAAATGGAATTACACTTAGCAAGTAAAACACTCTTAAATTTTCTCTCTCCTAATGACTTGCACAACAATTCCAAAAAGATCCCTCCCTCAACGAGACTCACTCAACCCTTTATATAGGGTAATACATAGTGGATAATGACTAAGTTATCCTTTATTTTCGGGAATGTCTCGCGAAGTGTCGCCAGTGTACAACTATTCAATCTCGCGACACTTCTTAACCCTCGCCAGGTTCCATGTCTTTGAGTTGTTTTGTGTGTCGTTTCCCATTGCGTCGTCTATTTTAGTTTCTGCGACTCCCTCGCTGCATCTTGTCGTTTATTGATCTCGCGAGCCCTATGCATTGCGATATTATGATCCTACATCTTGCCTCTTTTTCCTTGAATATTGCTTGAAGAGCGATTTTTAAAGGAAAAAATCTGTCGCATATAGTAATCTTTGGTCTTTGTTGACGAAGGGACGAGCGAAAGAATCTGGACTTGAAAAGTACGTACTTGCCTCTATTCTTTTGCGAAGTTAGAAGTTTCTCTGTATATATGAAGTGGCATTTCTTGCCTCATGAGTTATGGAAAATAATCAATTTCGCAAGTTCCTCTCGCTTGTTAGGAAATATGTTGTGCGATGTTCGAATTCTATTAAAATTCCCTGGATTTAATGGTGACCATTTACACGTGTCTATATTTACCTCTTTTACCGGTGCATTTAATGTTATCCGGTCGTAATATCCTTATCTATTTATAGGGGTGTTCCTTGTGAAAGAGTTTCTTTTTCTCTTTCATCTTCTTCATCGTCTGCAAGTGTTCCTCTTCTTCATCATTACGTAATCATTCTGCAAGTGTTTGCCTGCTGTTTTCCTTCTTCATACTCTTCTCTTCTTCTGCTACATCCTATTTGTTGTTCTCATGGCATCCAGGTTTGTTAATCTTGCCATATCTAGTTTAATCTTGTGGTTGATTGCTTTGAAATTAGTTTTTCTTGTTGAAATCACCTTTGGTATGCTTAATTTCATAATTCTTTTTTCCGCCATTGTTGTTTAGCAAAAACCAACCCAAAACCCGGATATACAAGTGAAGGATCCTCTTCTTTCTTTGGGCTCGCCATCAAAACCTTCTTCGCAACAAGAATCTATTACGCAGCCAATGCCTACTTCGCGAGTAAAATCTAGGGTTAACAAAAGAAAGCCTGCGAGTGACAAGGTATTTAAGAAACATTTCTTTTTTACGAACAATATATTGTTGCCTCTGTTTCTTAAATACCTTGTCACTCGCGAGGATGATGGAAATCTTGTGAGAACTCTAAAAGGCTTCGCCAACTCAAAGCTGTTACTCCCGGTGTTCCATTTCCTTCATTCACACCTTCATCTCCTGCTGCGAAGTCGTCACAAGATAATATTCCTATGCCTCAACTCCTCATAGACCAAGTTCCTTACAAGCTGTCCTCCTCCTGCAAACGATGGTATATCACCCTCTGCTATCAATGTCCCTACTATTTCTCCAATCACTTCTCTCCCTGAAACTTCCTCTTCTCATGAAATTCCTTTGACAAAGGATGACTCATCTTTTTTGGTAGAGCAAATTCCTCTAACGGCGGAAAACTTGGAGGGTATAGATGTGGCTTTTAAGGTTCTTTCAGATCTTGTGAATGATGCCAAGAAAGCTTCTGTTGATCCTATCAAATCCAATGTCTGCGAGATTTTAAGTAAGCACCTTGGTCCTGATAAGGTCTCGCAAGCGTCTTTGGTTCAAGAAATTAGTAAGCTGAAGGATGATCTCCAGGTTATGACCGCGAAGTGCAATAATCTTCACCTTGAAAATCAGAAATTTCACAACCTCTCGCTGGATCGTGATAATCTTCGCAAGAAGAATGAGGAATTAAAAGG